>JBBBDQ010001152.1:147500-833333 GCA_037127315.1 Ascarosepion bandense | reverse complement strand
TGTCATATGCAAACACACATTGGAGATAAACTATGTTCTTGTGAACTTTTTTACAACTTAAAACTGTTTGTTGTTATTAAGAGGAAAAAACAACGTATTTTTAATTAAATTTTTTAATCTTGTCTAGTACAGTCGAAACTTTGGTTGAAAATCTTTTATTGGTTTGTTTTTTTTGCATTAGTGGTTGACTGATGATTAATGTTTCAGCATAATATTTTTAGTGAAAAGCACACGGATTTGAAAATTATTGCAAAAAAAAAAAATCAAAAATATTGTTAGATTTTAATGGAACCTTAAGGACATATCCAAAAATGAAGAGAATTGTTTTTCATGTTTGTTTGTTTTTTAGAAAATCTTATCTGATTTTAATTACATTTTAATGGGTACCTCCGTAAATAAAACAGAAACAAATGATATTTAAGCTTTGGAAAAAATGAATTTTTAAAAATGAAAATTTTTCTTTAAATTTTTCTTGTAGTTTTAAATTCAAACTAATACAGAGTTTCTCAAGCTTTTTAAGCAATGGCACACTTTAGCAAATGAAAATGTGTCAGACCTCTTACTGAAATTTGTAAAGGGTATAGATACGTTATGTCATAAAACCATGGCTTGAAAAAATACGCACACAAAGATGAACTTAGTTCAATAGTTCAACTATGTATTCAAATATTAACGTTGTGTCATTTTTACTTCCACACACACTGAGCCTAAAACGAATATTTTATTAACATCAATCTGGCTAATGAAACACAATTTCTTCAATGTCTCCAACTCAATTTAATTAAGTAAGAATTTCATAAATTCAGCTTGTCATTTGAACCCACGACACTCAACTTTTTAGCCTAAATATATTCTTAACATCAATTCAGCTAAAATCAATAACTTTGACAGTGACAACAATCTACAAAACTCAAGTAATTTTTCACTTCATATCAGCTTATCAAATCTTTTCATAATCAACTCAACTTTTGACAAACTCAACCAAGATGAGACACCAACTCACACAAGAGAATCAAAACTTTACACTAATACACTCAAAGAAAGACAACTATTCAACAAACAAAATTATACTTGAACAAACTATTAGTCTATTAGCAACAAAATAAATTGTTTAATTTCTGTACACACACATAAATTAATCATGAAATTGGCTAATATTTTCACACTTCTTAAACTATTGTGACCTTGTTCTTTATCACCAACATCTTCAATCACCTATTTGTACACGCCACTAAGAATTATCTGTTATACAGTATAACCCGGATATAAGAGACCAGAATATAAGAGAGATTGTCTCTGGTCTCAAATTAGAGTCTGTGGTAATGTATATAAAATAGACCAAACCCGGATATAAGATAACTTTTGTCCGGTCCCGCCAACTCTCTTATCAGGGTAAAGTAAGTTACACTCTATAAACAAATTTGTTATTCTGTTGCTGTTGTATACTTGTTGTTTGTTTGTTTGTTTTCGTTGTGCAATTATAGTAAGTAAAAATAGTATATAGATTTAATTTTAGTGTATTTGTAACCAGTACAATGCTTAAAATATTTTTTCTTAGGGATATTATTAACTTTCTGAATAAAAAAACTAAAATAAAAAAACATTTTTATTTGTGAATTGTCTCCCTTGAGATCCACTCTCCATAAAAAGTTTTCTTGAAACAATGGCATCATTCTCAACAAGAAAATTGTTCTTGGAAAGTTTTCATTTATTTCAACGTCTGTAGTTTCTCATTTTGGCCCGAAGAAGAAAAATAGGACGAAAACAAACAGAAAGAAGTAAGTTTCCTTTTTTCATTTACAAATATTCAATGAACGACAAACAATTGTCAACAAAATGAAAAAAAAAGCATTGACGATTTAAAAAACTGACGATTAATCTTCCAGTATTTAATATTTGTATCGTTAGTCTAAAAGATTTAAAATTTGGTGTTTCGTTTGAGGACAAACGATAATTTCCTGATATTTTCATTCATTTCTTAATTATCGAAAATTGCAGTATCCTGAAAAAATGTTGCAGTGAAATTTCGTTTGATTTTGTTTGTTTTGTTTTCAATTCCAACGACAATTTGAACTGCTGATATATTAATTATAATTTTTTAGGCCATTTCAATAAAATATGTATAAACAAAATTCCATTTTATCTCTTTTTGAAAATACAATTCTTTTTCGTGTTCGATAATTGGATTTTTACTCCATCTCTTTTTTAAATTATTGTCTACGTAAGTAAAATGTGTACAGCCATAATAGATATGTACCATTGTTCACTTTTAAAAATAAATTGTGGGTTTCTATGCCCGTATCATGTTACACGGACATCTAATTTATATACATTTGCTGAAAAAAAACCCAACTATATTGCTATCTCGTTTTTAACGTGAACCTTCCTTTATCTGAGACAAATTTATCTGACACAGTTTCGTTTTTTTTTTTTTTACCTCTCGTTAACGTGCAAGTCTTTTTTATTACTGTTTTTATTTTTTTATTCCCTTCTTTTTCCTTTGTATGTTGTATGTTATAAAAACGTTGTTGAATTTCTTTTTTACTTAAGAATTGATTATCATATTGCCTATCAAAAATTGAAAAGTAATAAAAAGTCATTCACCCATTTTACTTTTAAAATAATTAAAAAAAATTAAATTTTGGAAATTTTTATTAAGTACGGTGTTCCGTAGGGGTCATAACAAGTTTCCATAGAGGTCGTATTGTTTTTAAAAGTTAACAAGTGTTTGGATGAATTCCCCTTACATCGATAACAACACAAACCACACTTTGATTCTAATTTGATTCTATTTTTATTAAATTGAAATTATTCTAAAAGAAATTTAATTTTTTTAATTTTTCAGAAAGCATATTAATAAATAATTTAAGATAAATATGTAAAATGTAAACATAAAAATATTTTTGCAGTTACAGAGTATGGTGGCAATGTCTTTACATTCTGAGGATACCGGGTTGGCAGTTTCCTGGTAGTTAGGAGCCCGAACTCTTGCATAGCGTCTTGAGAGGCTGCTCTGATCAACAGTTAAATAATAACCGGGGTTCTTGTAGTGCCATATCGCGCATGGACGAGCATCCCTGCATGAACGTTTGGTGGGCAACCCCGAGGCCACATTATGTTGTAGGCCGCGCCAGTCTCCATCTTTCACAAGTTGCAAACGATTGACCGACTGATTCTATTCTAAGACCTCTCCTTAACTGAATCACTATGGAAAAAAGCAAACATAATAGCAAAACTAAACCAGCTCATTTGAAAACGCCCAAACCTGTCTGCATCTCTTTCACTAACATATGCGACATTCGCACCAACTTCCTCAACGTAGATTCATTCCTCCATAATAACTCACCTGATATATTAGCCCTATGTGAAACTAATCTTAACCCTTCTATCCCCTCATCTGAGTTCTACGTTTCTGGCTACCTTCCCCTCTTCAGGAAAAACTCCAATGTTCATATGCATGGGCTTGGTGTCTATGTCAGCGAACACCTTCCCTTAGCTACGGTGTCATCTTTTGAATCCCCAGTTCATTCTTTCATGTGCTTCTGCCTCTCACTTCTCAGCTCGATTAGCTATCTCTTCTTTCTCTACTGCTCCCATTCCTCCTGACATTCCCTATGTCTAACATTCATTGCTCCTGGCATTCCCTATGTCTAACCACTCCTTCTCTTTACCTTCCCCTATGTAGCCCCATGCGCAATAGTGGTAGTGGAATGCCTTGCTTGGGGTGAGATGATTAAAAAAAAAAAAATTTAATATTTCAGAAAAATATTAATAAATAGCATAATATAACTTAGTTTGGTTATTTTAATTTAATTCTTTCTTTTAAAAGAAATTTAAATTTTTATTTATTCAGAAAGCATATTTTATTTATTCAGAAAGCATATTTTTATTCAGAAAGCATATTTTTATTTATTCAGAAAGCATAGTCTGGCTCTAAATCTAAACTAAAATTCTGTAAAATATTATACTTGCTGAAAATATTATGTTAAATTTTAAATTTTACTATTTAGTTAAAAAAACAACAAAAATTTAAATTTCCAAATGTTACGTTTTTGTCACTTTCGGTCGCCATCCAAACGTCATTCACACCTGCTACTTGTCAACACATAATTTGTTGCTTAGATAACTGTTGTCAAGAGGGCTACCATCAGTAAAGAGTGATTTATTTCATAAATTTCCCGACAGTAAGCATTTAATACTTGTTTGAAATCAGATGAAGGTAAGTTTCAATTATAAAAATCAACTTAAATAATGTGTCAAGGAGGTATATTTTTTTTTTTTTTTTTTTTTTTGCAGGATTTTTAAAACAGAAATTTAGCTACTGGTTTACATAATGTGTTGATTAGTCAATAAAGGCAGTAAATTTAAAAAAGATTTTTTTCAGTAGTTAAATTTGTGATTCCGAGCAATATAATTTCGGTTTGAACTAAACCAGGGTAATTTTGCTTACTGTAATTAGTAAATTTAATCTCTTGGCTTTCAATTAAAACTAAAATTAAAGCTTCAAGAAAACATTTTTATTTTTAAAAATTAAATTTAAATTGAGGTATCAAAAATGAGCAGTGATGTTTTTTTTTTTTTTTTTTTTTTGAGGTACCTATGTTATAGCATAGACGATGCTTCCTTTAGCTTTAATTCCATTTTTTTTATCACGCATTACCTTTATGATCTACTCTCAGCAACGTGATCGCTACGGAAGTAGACTCTTTTTTTGGTGGAATTTCCAGAGATTCTTCATGGCTCTGTAGGTACCTGCACTCAAATGCCACAAGTTTTTGATACCTGAATTTAAATTGAATTTTAAAAAATAAAAAAGTTTTCTTGAAGCTTTAATTTTAGCTTTAATTGAAAGACAAGAGATTAAATTTACTAATTACAGGAAGCAAAATACCCTGTTGTATTTCCAACTGAAATTATATTGATCGGAATCATAAATTTTTTAGATTTAAAAAAAAGTGTCCAAAATTTCAAATTTTCTGCCATTTTTTATCAATTGTAAACCAAAGTCAATTCTTGGTTGTAAAAACATCTTAAAAAAAATAAAATACACCTTGCTGATACATTATTTTCAAATTACCGAATTTAAACTTACCATGGTTGAATTGAAACAAGAATTTCCTGCTTACTGCCTGAAATATTTAAAAAAGGTGTTTCTCAATTATGGTATCCTTGTTATCACATCTGTTATCGCCTCATCAGAAGTCAATAAGATTTACAATAGCCAACCAAAAGTATGGAAGATGAATTTGGTTTAGGTACCTCCACTTTTCAGTATAAATTTTCGATACCTGATTTTAAAATGAAATTTTTAAAATAAAAAAGTTATATTTCAGCTTTAAAATTAGGTTTAATTGAAAATCAAGAGATTAAATTAAGTAATTTTTTTTAATAATGAATTTTCTTATCTTCCATAATGTTTTCATATCTGTACATTGAATTGTAATTTAATTTATGCAGAGTTGATGGCCATTTTTTCTTTCTTAATTAAGAGCAGGCCTTAATTCTTTCAGCCTTTCTTATTTAAAGACTGTGATATGTAGGCTGATTGAATAGTAGCATGAGTGAGATCTTTTCAAAATGTTTTAAACTAAGGAGGTATTGTTTTGAACTTCTGAAAATAGCAAAATTTAAGATCAGTAAAAGTATCAATATTTTAGGCTGACTAAGAATTCATTAATATTCTGTTATTATCAATAACCTTGCTTTAGTGATTTATAAACATTTTAATGCCATTTTTTGTAAGTGTTTTGGTTTTGTGACCTATCCTTTGAACTATACAATTAACTTGCAGAAGGAAGCATTTTTATAAACATGTATTTTAGTAAAATTAGAAAATTGAAAGTAAAATTACCCTGATTTTAAAGAAATATTAGTTATCACATAAAAAGTAATATACAACAAATTTTTAACAATTAGTCATGTTCATCTGATCAAACATTCAAACGACTGTTGTAGGTACCTCGACTAAATCAATGTAAAAACAACATACCTAAATTTAAATTTTAAAAATAAGTTATCTTCAAGCTTTAAAATTAGCTTTAATTGAAAGCCAAGAGATTAAATTTTAATTCCAGAAAGAAAAATACACTAGTGTATTTTAAACTGAAAATATATTAGATTTCAATCTAATTGTTTTCTGATTTTAAAAAAATTTAATTTTCCCACCATTATTGATCGATTGACACATTCCATCAATAGTATGTAAACATTAGCCAAATTTATGTTTTAAAAATCTAGCAAAAATAAAATATACTTCGCTGACACGTCATTTAAGTCAATTTTTAAAATTCAAACGTAAATTCGAGAATTATTTGATTTTTGCAAGAATTTGCAAATTAATGTGTTTGTCACTGAAAAAAAAGGGGAATGCAATCATTAGGTTTCCTTTGTAAAACAGTTGTAATGCTTCTTTAGCCGCTTATTGTGGAGTTATTGTTGAAATAGCTAACGAGAAGACTCGGGAACAGTGAAATAAAATAATGTATTAACAAAAATACCAATAGTTGTTAATGCTGAGTCGTATCTCCACTCAGCTACAGGGAAGTTGACATTCCAATCAATATACTATTTGAAATACACCAGAAATTTTTAATTAATAGTAATAATAAATTTTATCATTAAGTTTTAATTAAATCTAAAATGAAATCTTCAAGAATGTTTGTTCATTTTAAAATTAGGTATCGAGAATTTATGCCAAAATACTGGAAGTACCTAATATAATGATCAATTCTCAACTGAAAAAATCTAATGAGTACAAATCTTTGAAGATTTTTTTAAAAAATATTTTTGAAATTTTATAAATTTAATAAGAAAAAAAATGAAAATATTTCTTTTAGAATTTTATTAGTAAGTGAAAAATTTTTTTTTCTTCAGACCATAATGTCCTTAATTTTTATTATTTATTTGAGCAATTAAAAGGTTATCAAGTTAAATAATATTGTTTTATTGCTTTTCTTATTTTACTATTCAGAGCAGATTTTCAGATACAAAGGCAAAATGAAAAAAAACAAACCGGATGGTTTATATTCTCCAATGAGTTCTCAGTTTCACTAATAAAATTATAGACAGGTACAAATTAAAATTTATCAAAAGTTCATGGATTTATGTGAAGTGCAGTAAGAGGTGAAAAAATATTTTTACCAAGATTTTTAGAAAATAATAATTTTGAAAGTAATTTCATACTTTTGTGAATGGTTTCTGAAAGTTTCATTAAAATCTGACAATTAATTTTTGGGAGAATTTCCAAAGTAATATGTTTGTTACTGGGGGGGGGGGGAGTGGGTGATGTCATCATTTTGTTTTCAATTGTAAAACAGTCATAAACGTTTTCCTTACCTGCTAACTCAAATCAAAACAAGATTTTTTTTTAAATTTTGGAAAGGTTAGATTAAAACATTTTAAAAAGTAATTAAAAATTACTTTGATCTTTCCTCTTAATGATAATCCAAACATTTTGATGGAAAAAGTTTGTTTTATTAAGTTTGGGACCTTTTTTATTTGTACTATGCTCTTTTCTTAGCGAATTCAAGGAGTTGACTATATTTTAGAAAAGAAATATGCGACATTTCTATGCAGATTTTTCACAGTCCTTTAATCATACTCCTTTTTATTTAGAAGAGGCTGTTACATGTATTTCTTTTTTGCAAGAATTTCCAAATTAATATTCCAAGAAAAACAAGATTATTAATGTGAGTTGTATAATATTACATTTGCCATAGTAAATCTTTATTAAAATATGCACTTGCTTTCAAAAAGAAAAACAAAATTTCAAACGTGTTAGAAAGGATTAAAAAAATTTAATGAAAATTAAAAAATAATTTGATTGTTCCTCTAAATAACAAAGACATTTTGGTGCTAAAACTTGGTTTTTATTAAGTTTGGGGCATTTTATCATCATGCTATGCTTTATTTTTTAAGCAAATGAATAAACCTTCTTAATACAAATCATCACACACCAATATTTTTCTGTTAGAATTGTAACAAGATTGAAGTGTATAAAACATTATAACGTTACTTATTGTTATATATTCTATTTATTTTGTAAACATATGTACATTTTTTATAATCATTTTACCCCACACAAAGCAAAGAAGTTTATTTGCATTTTGCAGTGTTATGCTGAAAATGAGGTGAAAAAAATCCCTAATATACTTTTTTTCTTTTTCTACAGATTATCAATATATCCATTGAAAGGATTTCTTGTTGAAACTTAGTGATGCAAACATATTCTGGAGACAATAGTGATGCCTATGAAAAAGATGAATTAGAATTTTAACAGAATTTGAATTTGGAAACAGCAATGCAAACTCAAACTGAAGAAAAACCACATATTTGTGAAGACTGTGGTTCAGCATTTACAGTTTTTTCAGCATTAATGGAACACAGGCTGATACACACAAATGAGAAATCATTTTCAAATAACTCAAATTTAAGAATTTATAGCAACAAGACAACTGAAGAGGAAGTATACTCATGTGAAGTGCCTGATTCAGAATTTTCAAAAAGTGCAACTGTAGAATCTCACACGCAGACACACACTGGAAAGAAACCTTATTCATGTGATGTGTGTGGTTCCACATTTCCAAGTATCTTTGGTTTAAAAGGACACATGCGAACACATACTGGTGTGAAAGTGTATTCATGTAAAGTGTGTGGTTCGGAATTTTCATGGAGCTCAAAACTAGAATCTCACATGCGGACACATACTGGTGAGAAACCTTATTCATGTGAAGTGTGTGGTTCAGCATTTTCAAGCAGGTTTGATTTAAAAAGGCACGTGCGCACACACACTGGTGAGAAACCATTTTCATGTGAAGTATGTGGTTCACAGTTTTCAAGCAGCTCTGCTTTAAAAAAGCACACGCGAACGCATACAGGTGAGAAACCTCATTCATGTGAAGTGTGTGGGTCAGCATTTTCATTGAGCTCAACACTAAAATCTCATATGCGGACACACACTGGCGAGAAACCTTATTCATGTGAAGTGTGTGGTTCCACATTTCAAAGCATGTCTGGATTAAAAGGACATATGCGAACACATACTGGAGAGAAACCCTATTCATGTGAAGTGTGTGGCTTAGCATTTTCACAGGCTGCAAACCTGGAATCTCACATGCGAACACATACTGGTGAGAAACCTCATTCATGTGAAGTATGTGGTTCAGCCTTTTCAGTAAAAGGCAATCTAACAAGACACATGCGAATGCATACTGGTGAGAAACCATTTGCATGTAAAGTATGTGGGTCCAGATTTTCACGTAACTCTCAAATACAAATGCACATGCGAACACACACTGGAGAGAAACCATATTCTTGTGAAGTTTGTGCTTCAACGTTTTCACAGAGTTCAGCCTTAAAACATCACATGCTGAAACATACTGGTCACAATCTTTATTCATGTTAAATTTGTGGCTCTAGATTTGCACAAAAAGCAGCAGTAACAAGACATGTGAATGCATACTGGAGAGAAACCATATTCTTGTGAAATTTGTGGCTCTAGATTTGCACAAAAAGCAGCGATAACAAGACATATGCGAACACATACAGGAGAGAAACCATATTCTTGTGGAACATGTGGCACAAAATTTTCATGCAGTTCCTCTTTAAAATATCATATGTAGGCACATAATGGTGAAAGACCATATTCATGTCAAGTGTGTGAAGCAGCATTTTCACGCAGATCAAGTTTAAAACATCATATGCAAACACACACTGGGGAGAAACCACATGCTTGTGAAGTTTGTGCTTCACCCTTTTCATCTAGTTCAACGTTAAAATGTCACATGCAGAAACACACTGGGGAGAAACCATATTCTTGTGAAGTTTGTGCTTCAACATTTTCATATAGTTCAAACTTAAAATGTCACATGCGGAAACACACTGGGGAGAAACCATATTCTTGTGAAGTTTGTGCTTCAACATTTTCATATAGTTCAAACTTAAAATGTCATATGCGGAAACATACTGGCGAAAAGTTATAATCGTGTAAAATTTCTTTTTCAGCTTTTTCAATAAAATCGAGATTAAAAAATCACTTGCGAACACATTCTTTTATTTATATATGGGACTTTAGCAATTGGAAAATACAACTGAAAGAACAAATCCCCTATTTTGACAATAACACTTATAAAATGGAACTCTGATGATGACGATGACTACAAAATTTTGAAACATTTTATACTGCACTTCTATGTAAATTCCTTGTTTGTGTTCTCCAAATCATCCCTTGTATACAAGTTGGAATATTTCCCTTGTTCCATTTTAGTCTTAGAATAAATTACATTACTTCCTCAGATTTGATCATGACTTAAAAGCTGTTTTAGCTTATGAGGAATATTGTTTGGTATTGAAATCTGAAATGTATAAATGCTAAACTTATTAAAAATGGATCGCAAATGAAAAACACTTTCTGATTAGGCAATATATAATAGTAATCATATTTTCTTTCTCCCATACAAGTTGACAAGAGTTTGCGCCAACTGATTTCTGATCTGGTCACATGACTATGTTGGCTATTTAAGCTTGTTCTCAAGACAGTTAACCAGCCATGATGTAGCAGTAAATAAACTTATCTTCAACAAATATTTGCTCTATCTTTTTCCCCTAACAAAGAAAGAAATGAACAAGTTAAACAATGTCCATAAGACAAAAACAAGTTTGTCACACAAATTTCTAATAAAAAAACTGCTGAGCCTGAAACGAATATTTTAACGTCAATCTGGCTAATGAAACACAATTTCTTCAATGTCTCCAGCTCAATTTAATTAAGTAAGAATTTCATAAATTCTGCTTGTCATTTGAACCCCTACACTCAACTTCTTAGCCTAAATATTTTCTTAACATCATTTCAGCTAATGAAACAATGAAATCAACATCTTTGACACCGACAACAATCTACAAAACTCAACTTACTTCTTGAATTCTTTCACTTCATATCTGCTTATTAAATCTTTTCATAATCAACTCAACTTTTAACAAACTCAATCAAGAAGAGACACCAACTTTCACAAGAGATTCAAGAACTTTACAGTAAAATAAGACAACTATTCAAACAAAATTAAAAGCTGTCAGTGAAAAAACTGACAAATTCTCAACAAAAAAATCTTTATTTCTTGTACATACACATAATTAAATTGACTGATATTTTCACACTTACTTCTTAAACTATTGTCCTTTATCATCAACGTCTTCAATCACCTATTTGTACAAACCAGTCAGTTAAGTGCCATACGTGAAACACGCTTGGGCAATCATGTCTCAAAAGAGACATGACTGACTGGGCAGAAGATTATCCCACAGTAGGTTGCCATTGCTTTCTGCAGTAGACTGGTTGCCAACTAAGGTGATAGAACTCAATCTGCCCTGTTATTTAGCCCATAACTGGAAAGAAGAGATGGATTAATACCTTTCCCAAGGGTATTTGCACGTAAGTGAATGCAATGAATTCGGTTCCCCGATTTCTCATTCCGAGCCAATATTCACTGTACCACAACGCATATCCTCCCTTGTACACACCACAAAGTATTATTATGTTATATAAACAACTTTATTATGCTATTATATGCTTGTTGTTTGTTTTCATTGTGAAATTGTAGTAAGTAAAAATAGTATATAGGTTTAATTTTAGTGTATTTGTGACCAGTAGAATGCTTAAAATTTTTTTCTTTAGGATTTTAGCTTTCTGAATAAAAAAACTAAAATAGAGATTAAATTTTAATTCCAGAAAAAAAATTACACTGGTGTATTTTAAACCAAAATTATATTGATTTTAATATAATTTTTTTCTGAATTGGAAAAATAAAATTTAAATTTCCCACCATTTTTGATAGATCAACGTGTTATGTAAACAGTACGTAAACATTTTTGATAGATCGATGCATTATGTAAACTACGTAAACAGTAGCCAAATTTCTGTTTTCAAAATCTTGCAAAAATATACCTAGCTGAGAAGTCATTTAAGTCAAATTTTAAAATTCAAACTTACCTTTATCTGATTTCAATCAAGTAATAATTACTTACTGCCAGAAATTTACAATAAAAAACTTTAACTTCGGTAGCCCTCT
Source organism: Ascarosepion bandense (assembly GCA_037127315.1). Taxonomy (NCBI): domain Eukaryota; kingdom Metazoa; phylum Mollusca; class Cephalopoda; order Sepiida; family Sepiidae; genus Ascarosepion; species Ascarosepion bandense. Next base: position 821,271 of record JBBBDQ010001152.1, on the reverse strand, counting down.
TTTATCTGTGTTATTGGGGTGACAAAAGATATGACAGCTGGAATTTATCAAGAACGCTAAACGTGACCATGTGGCATTTGACCATATGGGCCAAAATTTCATTTATGTTAAAACATAAAATATTCAAATGTCTGTCTATAAATCTAAACTAAAAGTCTATAAAATATCATAATTGCTGAAAATATTGTTAAATTCTTAATTTTACAATTTAGTTAACAACCAAAAAAAGAAAAAAAGAAATTAAAATTTGAAAATTTTTTGCTTTAAGCTAATTGTAACTTCGGCACATTTGGTCTCCACCCTTTCCAATATTCCAGCAGTCATAAATCTGTCATCAGCTTGATAACACAGATAAAAGAGTGCTACGGAGTTAAAAAGTTTTTTATTTTAAATTTTTGGCAGTAAGCAATTATTACTTGATAGAAATCAGATAAAGGTAAGATTGAATTTTAACAATTGACTTAAATGACGTGCCAGCGAGGTATATTTTATTTTTGCAAGATTTTTAAAACATAAATTTGGCTACTGTTGACGGAATGTGTCAGTCAATCAATAATGGTGATAAATTAAAATTTTTTTTTCAAATCAAAAAATAATTAAATTACAATCAATATAATTTTGGTTTAAAATACACCAGTGTATTTTCCTTATTGGGATCAAAATATAATCTATTGGTTTTCAATTAAAGCTAATTTTAAAGCTTGAAGATAACTTACTTATTTTTAAAATTTCAATTTATATTTAGGTATGCTGTTTTTACAGAGATTTAGTGGGGGTACCTATTTTGATATTTTCAAATATTTTAATTTCAATTTATTTTTCCAGAATTAACAAGTCACAGAACCATATATATATATATAGTTTTGTTGCAAGATTTTTAAAACCGACAGTTAACTTTTGTTTACAAATGTGTCGACCACTCAAAAATGGTAGCAAAATTAAAAGATTAACAGAATTTCCCAAACTTTTATGTATTCCAATCAATATAATTTATGTTTGAAATAAACCAGAGTATTTTGCTTACTGGAAATAGTAAATTTCATCATTTAACTTTCAATTAAAATAAAAGTTTCAAGAAAAATGTTTTGTTTTTAAAATCATTTTAAATGTTAAATATCGAAAATACTAGGGATGTACCTAAAAGAATATGAAAAATTGATTAAATTGCATAAGTTTTTAAAAGAAAATTTTATATTATTTTAATTTTTCTTTTTCTTGAAACATCTTCAAACATAAGCCTACAAAGCTGAACTAAAATTCCATAAAATTTTAGATAATTGCTAAAAACCTTGTGTAAAACTTTAATTTTAACATAGTTAAAAATAAAAAAAAAAGCTATTTGTATGAATGAGATTTATACCAAATTCATCTTCCATACTTTTGGCTGGCTACTGTAAATCTTATCGTTATTGCCTCCTGATAAGGTGATGACAGATGTGATAACAAGGCTACTGTAATTGAGATACACTTTTTTGAAATATTTCAGGCAGTAAGCGAGTAATTTTTGTTTCAATTCAAATTATGGCAAGTTTAAATTTGGTGATTTGAAAATAATGTATCAGCGAGGTGTATTCTATTTTTGTAAGATTTTTTACAATTGATGAAAAATGGCAGAAAATTTGAAATTTTAGAAACTTTGTTTTATATCTAAAAGATTTATGATTCCAATCAATATAATCTCAGTTTGAAATACAACAGGGTATTTTGCTTACTGTAATTAGTAAATTTAATTACTTGTTTTTCAATTAAAGCTAAAATTAAAGCTTCAAGAAAATTTTTTTAAAAATTCAATTTAAATTCAGGTATCAAAAACTTGTGGCATTTGAGTGGAGGTACCTACATATTGAAATGGCCGAAAAAAAAAATTTATATATATCAGCAGTTCAAATTGTTGTTGGAACCGAAAACAAAACAAAATCGAACGAAATTTCACTCCAACATTGTCAGGATAGTGCAATTTTTGATAATGAAGAAATGAATGAAAATATCAGAAAATTATCGTTTGTCCTCGAATGAAACACCAAATTCTAAATCTTTTAGACTAACGATACAAATATTAAATACAGAAAGAATTTTTGTGAGTGTTTTGAATCGTCAATGCTTTTTTTGTTTCGTTGACAAAGAAATGCAAAATAATTTTGTCGTCCATTGAATTTGTAAATGAAAAACGGAAACATTTTACTTCTTTCTGTTTGTTTCCGTCCCATTTTTCTTCTGTAGTTTTTCATTTTGGCTCAAAGAAGTTAAAATAAATGAAAACTTTCCAAGAACAATTTTCTTGTTGAGAATGACAAGATTTTTCCACTGGTTTCCTGACCAAATGTATTTATTCGTGCTACTAGATTGGCTTCTAGGTCTCATGAATCTTGGTCTAAGTACTTACTTAAGTGTAACCAACACTTCTATTCTAAAAGCTTCTTTTCTTGCATTTCCCATTCATGGAACTTTCTTCAATTTTCTGACTTCTCTGATAGCTACAATCTCCAAAAATTTAAATGTACCACCAATTGCTGTCTTTTGTATCGACTTTGATTCCTATCCATCCCTTACCAATTCTTCAACATCTCCTGTACTTTGTTTTTTCTCTTACTGTAAACCCCTGCACACCAGTGGCAGTCCTGCCTTGCTTCAGGTAAAATGATTATAAAAAAACATTAAAATGTATGTCTCTGTTGTCTGTATACAGAAACATGACTATTTTCATTTTGTTAATAAACATATGTTGGGGAAAAGCTGAGTTTTCATATTACCTTCAACTTCAAAAATTCAACAAGTACTAACATTAAAAACACCACAGGTTGTATAATTGGTAGTGTTAAAATGTTACTTAATTTACTAGCTGTGATTCTCAACCATCATGTCATGGCACACTAGTGTACAACAAATACTGTTACAGCATACATACACACACCCTTTTGCAAATTAACTGAAACAAAATGAATAATACCTTCCTAGGATCTTTCACACATTCCTTGAGAGCATATATGGACATAAAACAACTTATCAACAGTCAAGTATAGTGTCTGTGTGTGATAACAATCTGATACACTAACAGACAAAGCAATATTTTACAAGGCCAAACAAATTTCGTCGTACACCTTGAAAATATTCATATTGCATATTAACTTATAATTCAGTGCGTCTAAAACCGTTCATATGTTGAAAGAAAGGAAAGTGAAGCAGTTGTTTTTATTAATTTGCACAAGGGTGTGGGTGTGTGGAAGTAGTAATGGCACGTTAGTATTTGAATATATAGTTGAAACATTCAAATAAGTTCATCGTGTGTGTCTGTTTTTAAAGCCATAGTTTTTTCATAACGTATGTATACCCTTTAGAAATTTCATCATGTAATGTATATCCTTTAGAAATTTCATTAAGTGGTCTGTCATATTTTTATTTGCTATAATGTGTGCCATTGCTTAAAAAGGTTAACAAACTCTGTATTAGCATGAAATTAAAAGTACAATAAAAGCTTAAAATAAACTTTTTATTTTTAAAAATTCATTTTTCCAATGCTTAAATATCATTTGCTTCTGCTTTATTTGTGGAGGAACACATTAATATATAATTAAAATCAGATGAGATTTTCTAAAAAAAAAAAAAAAAAACAAACATGAAAAACAATTTCCTTTATTTGTGGATATGTCCTTAAGGTTCCATTGAAATCCAACAATATTTTGATTTTTGCAGGAATTTTCAAATACATGCGCTTTTCACTGGAAAAAAATGGTGCTAAAACAATAATCATAAGTCAACCACGAATGCGAAAAAAACAAAAAACAAAAAAGATGTTCAACCAAAATTTCTACTGTACTACATCAGAAATACTTTCTTTTTCCTCTTAATAATAACAAATACTTTTAAGTTGTAATCTGAAAGCATTCAACAATTATTTTTTCGTTTTTGAGCACAGAGAAGTATGATTAGATTTAAAATCCCTTCATGCATATTCCTTCTAATATTGGACTTCATTGATATAAAGAACTGGCCGCAATTGAGGGCTTAATATAAAACATTCAACAGCACCCATTGATACATTTTTGATTTCAATACAAAAAATATCCCTCATTAGCTAAAACAGCTTTTAAGTCATGAGCAAATCTGAAAAAGTAATATAATTTATTCCAAGACTAAAGCGGAAAAAGAAAAATATTCCAACTTGTATACAAGGGATGATTTGGAGAACACAAACAAGGAATTTACATAGAGGTGCAGTACAAAATGTTTTATTGGTTTGTATGGATTATGTTTTAGAACTTTGTAGTCATCATCAGCAGAATTCCGTTTTATAGGTCTTATTGTCAAGATAGGGGATTTGTTCTTTTAGTTGTATCTGCCAATTGCTAAAGTCCCATATATAAATAAAAGAATGTGTCCACAAGTGATTTTTTAAACAACAAATTTATATTTTTTCACCAGTATGTTTCCGCATGTGACATTTTAAGTTTGAACTAGATGAAAATGTTGAAGCACAAACTTCACAAGAGTATGGTTTCTCCCCAGTGTGTGTTCGCATATGATGTTTTAAACTTGATCTGCGTGAAAATGCTGCTCCACACACTTGACATGAATATGGTCTTTCACCATTATGTGCCTGCATGTGAGATTTTAAAGATGAACTAGATGAAAATGTTGAGCCACATGTTTCACAAGAATATGGTTTCTCTCCAGTATGTATACGAATATGATATTTTAAATTTCCACTTGATGCGAATGTTGACCCACAAATTCCACAGGAATAAGGTTTCTCACCAGTATGAAACTTCATGTGGGTTTTTAAATTTGAACTTTCAGAAAATGCTGAACCACACACTTCACAAGAATATGGTTTCTCTCCAGTATGCATCCGCATATGTCTTGTTACTGCTGCTTTTTGTGCAAAACTAGAGCCACAAATTTCACAAGAATATGGTTTCTCTCCAGTATGCATTCGCATATGTCTTGTTACTGCTGCTTTCTGTGCAAAACTAGAGCCACAAATTTGACATGAATAAAGCTTGTCACCAGTATGTTTCAGCATGTGATGTTTTAAGGCTGACCTCTGTGAAAACGTTGAAGCACAAACTTCACAAGAATATGGTTTCTCTCCAGTGTGTGTTCGCATGTGCATTTGTATACGAGAGTTACGTGAAAATCTGGACCCACATACTTTACATGCAAATGGTTTCTCACCAGTATGCATTCGCATGTGTCTTGTTAAACTGCTTTTTACTGAAAAGGCTGAACCACATACTTCACATGAATGAGGTTTCTCACCAGTATGTGTTCGCATGTGAGACTCCAGTGTTGCAGCTGCTGAAAATGCTAAGGCGCACACTTCACATGAAAAAGGTTTCTCACCAGTATGTGTTCGCATGTGTCCTTTTAAACCAGAGATGCTTGGAAATGCTGAACCACAAACTTCACATGAATAAGGTTTCTCGCCAGTGTGTGTCCGCATATGAGATTTTAGTATTGAGCTCAATGAAAATGACGAACCACACACTTCACATAAATAAGGTTTCTCACCTGTATGTGTTCGCATGTGCTTTTTTAAAGCAGAGCTGTTTGAAAACTCTGAACCACATACTTCACATGAAAAAGGTTTCTCACCAGTATGTGTCCGCACGTGCCTTTTTAAATCAAACCTGCTTGAAAATGCTGAACCACACACTTCACATGAATAAGGTTTCTCACCAGTGTGTGTCCGCATATGAGATTTTAGTTTTGAGCTCCATGAAAATGCCGAACCACACACTTCACATGAATATGGTTTCTCACCTGTATGTGTTTGCATGTGCTTTTTTAAAGCAGTGCTGCTTGAAAATTCTGAACCACATTTCTCACCAGTATGTGTCCACATGTGAGATTCTACATTTTCACTTTCTGAAAATTGTGAACCATGCACTTCACAAGAGTATACTTCCTCTTCAGTCTCTTTGTTGCTGTAAATTCTTAAATTTGAGTTATTTGAAAATGATTTCTCATATGTGTGTATCAGCCGGTGTTCCATTAATGCTGAAAAATCTGTAAATGCTGAACCACAGTCTTCACAAATACATGATTTTTCTTCAGTTTGAGTCTGCATTGCAGTTTCTAAATGCAAATTCTGTGAAAATTCTAATCCATTTTTTCATAGGCATCACTATTGTTTCCAGAATATGTTTGCATCACTAAGTTTCAACAAGAAATCCTTTCAGTTGATATATTGATAATCTGTACAAAAAGAAAAAAAAGTATATTAGGGCTTTTATCATCTCATTTTCAGCATAATACTCTAAAATGCAAATCAACTGGTCTTCAAAAAATGCTTTCTCCTGCAAGTTAATTTCATAATTTAAAAGAATCTGTCTTAAAAGCAAAAGACAAAAAATGGCATTAAAATGTTTATGAATCACCAAAACAAGGTCATTCATAATAATAGATTACACACCCGATCAAAAATTTAAGACCACTTAAAAATCTTTAAAAAGAAATTTTTTTTTTACAGAGAGATTTCAAACTCCTTCCACTTAAGGTTACCAATACTACAATCTAAAAGGTTATGGAAACAAAAAGCTACATTCCAAACATTTTATTTAGAAATTTACATTTTTATAAAATGAGGCAATTTACACATGATCAAAATTATTAGACCAGAGACAAAAATTCTACGAAATTGTACAAAAAGTGTATGAAAACATTCAACAACCAAATTTAATAATGAAGTCTACCTCCACTGCTTTTGATGACTTCAAAAATTCTGTTGGGCATGCTAGAAATAAGCATTTCCATTAAAGTGCGGGGGATGTTGCTCCAGCTTCTGAAGATGGCTTCACAAAGTTCATTTTTTGTTGAATATTGTTTGCCATTTTGATAAACATCTCTTGTCATCCATCCCCAAACATTTTCAATTGGGTTCAAGTCTGGTGAGCATGCAGGATGTCCCAAGAGATGGACCCATTTTCTTGTAGAAAAGTCAAGGTCCGTCTTGCAACATGGATTGCAGCATTATCCTGTCGGAATAACCATCCATCCCCACACAAATGATGGCCCTCCGTCATCAAAGATGCTTTTTGTATCATGTTAACACAACCAGCCGCTCTCTGATGACCCTGCATCACCTGGAGCTCCATCGTCCCTCTGTAAGAAAAGGCACCCCATACCATTAGGGACCCTCCACCACTATGATGTGCAGAGAAAATTTCAGGAGGCATGTTTTTGTTATACCAATATCGTTGGAAGCCATCAGGACCATCGAGATTGAATTTTTTCTCATCAGAAAACAGTACTTTCTTTCACTTCTCAAAGTCCCATGTTTGCTATTCATGACCAAACTTTAAGTGGCCCAACTTGTGAAGTGGAAGCAGCTGAGGAATTTGTTGATGCTTTTTATTTACCATGCCTTTTTGTCTTAAGTGTCGTCTGATGGTTACGAGACTGCAACCAGCATCTGTGACTGCCTTAATTTGACAAGAAGAAAGTCCCCTGTCTTTCATAACAACCTGTCTTATTCTCCTACTCAATGCAGGAGAAATTTTTTGGGGCCTACCAGAGGATTTTGCTTTTCCATAATTCTCACTGTTCTTTAGAAAGTTGCAAATCACAGTTTTACTGCGATTTACCTTAGCTGCGATTGCCCGCTGTGACAAACCTTGCTTATGGAATTCTAGAATTCGAGAACGCTCAACTTTGGTAAGTTTGCTTGCTTTAGGCATGGTAACACCTTTACGCAGTGATTGCTAATCTCTAACTGAACTAAAAATATTGAAATTGCCATAGATCTAACAATTTATACCCCTGGTCTTATAATTTTGATCATGTGTAAATCGCCTCATTTTATAAAAATGTAAATTTCTAAATAAAATGTTTGGAATGTGGCTTTTTGTTTCCATAACCTTAAGTGGGAGGAGTTTAAAATCTATCCATAAAAATAAATTTCTTTTCAAAGATTTTTAAGTGGTCTTAAATTTTTGATCAGGAGTGTGTATATTAATGAATTTTTAGTAAACATGAAATATTTATACTTTTACTGATCCTAACTTCTGTATTATCAGAAATTTTACTAATTATAACTTTGTAGGAGGTCGAAAACAATATTTCCTTCATTTAAAACATTTTAAAAATAACTCATTATGCTACTATTCAACCAGCCTACATATAACAATCCTGAGATAAGAAAGGCTGAAAGAATTTAGGCCTGTTCTTAATGAAGAAACAAAAAATAGCTGACAGTTCTGCATAAATTAAAATACAATTAAATGTGCAGATATGAAAACATTATGGAACATAAAAAAATTAATTCTTAAAAATTGCATACAATTTTCACCCAATTAGTCTCATACTTATTTTGGCAAGGTATTCGGGGATATTATCAATGCTGAAATATGGATATAACATCTCACCTTTTCTCTAACAAACAATTTGGCTTCTGTTTTGCCAGGTTTACTGATGTGCTAACTACCATCAACAAATATATATATATATACTAGGCTCTTGATAAGAACAGTGAAGTTGAGCTGTTTGCTCTGGATATCTGGAAAGCATTTGTATAGTGGTTTTTAGTGCAGGCTTCAAAGCTATGGTATTTCTGGACATTTGTTAGATTTAATCCAATCATTTCTATCAAACAATGACATCAAAGTTGCTTTGAATGGGCAAGTTTCCAGATCTTTGTGGCTATTATCAATGCTGAAATAAGGATCTAGCATCTCAGAACCTTTTCTCTGACAAACAATATGGCTTCTGTTTTGCCAGGTCTACTGATGTGCTAACTGCCATCAAACAGTGAAATCAAAGTTGTTTTGAATGGGCAAGTTTCCAGATCATTTCATACAAATGTAGATGGTCCTCAAGGTTCTATCCTACCTCCTACATATTCCTGATCTTTTTTAATAATCTTCATGATGTAATAAATTCCCAAGTTGGCATCTACACAGATGACAGAACCATTTATGACTGCCTGTATAAGAAGTTTTCCAAGGCTGACGAAGTAAACCTGGCTGCTGCATTTCAAAATGACCTCAGATTTGGGTAGGAAACGGCTAGTAAATTTTAATACCTCCAAAATGAAGCTGCTCATCTTTAACAACGACAGTGAAACATCTCTGCCTACCATTAGAATAGAGGACACTAGTCTCCTAGAGAGTAACAAACTGCACCTACTTGGCCCCACTCTCTCAAATGATGACTACTTTGAATCCAGAGCTGCATCTACTGCTAGCAACGTTGGTTCACTGAGTTAACCCAGGAAGTTTTTTTGTCAGAATCGATTTTGCACATTCATAAATCTACCATTTGTTTGTGCATTAAATATTGTTGCCATATCTAATTGGGTGCACCTGCTATTCCTCTTAAGGTTCTCGACAAAATCCAAAGAAAGATCTGCAATATAATCAATCTTGCCTTGGCAACCCACCTTCAATCACTTTCTCACTAATGAGATGTGGCTTCCCTCTGTCCTTTCTAAAAATATTTTTATGGAAAATGCTCTGGTGTTTTTCCATGCTACCCTGACCACAGATATTTATCCCTCCTACTAGACTGGCATCACAATCTGACCGTTTTACTGTACAAATAGTTAAATGCAACCATCTCTTCTACTCTAACATTTTCTTTTTTCACACTGCCCATTTGTGGAACTCACTTCTACTTGCTTACTCCCTTAATAGTTACAATCTCACAAGTTTAAATGCCAAGTCAATTGCCATCTTTTATCTATTTGATTCCTATCTATCTCTTAATTTTTTTTTGCTGTAAACCGGTATGCTTTGTGTGTGGTAAAGGATTATAAAATATGTACATATCTATGCAAAAGAAATAGAATATATAACAATAATAATTGTTATGGTTCATACACTACAATCTAAAACTTGTTATATAACAATATTTTGGAGCGGATCGAAGATAATTTTATTAATTAATTATTAACTATAACTGGAAAATCTTCTAATTACTATTATAAGTCAGGAGAATGCACTAAAAGACATTTATCTTTAAAGGAAAAGAAGGCAGGGATAAAAGATAACACATGGTATTTCTCTGTTATTGTAAATCCTGAAAGGAGAAGAAAGAAGAAAGAAAAGAGAAATGGATTTGTTTAATGTCATAAAGTCAATTTCGGCCCACAAGTGTCATTCTAAACCTAAAGAAAGAGATAGATTCAATTGTTTGTTTTTTTTCTGAGAAAGAAGAAAAAGAAAGAAAAGACTTAAATTTGTTTCAATGCCACAAACTTTCGATTTCAGCCCAATCAGGAAAGCTGGCAATTTCAGCCCAATCAGGAAAGCTGGCAATTGTCATTCTAAACATAAGAGGAAAGATAAATTTATTTTTCCTGGGTACTAGAAAAGGAGATTTCATTTTGTGACTGATTGTCTCGCTAGCATGAATTGTGAAAAGAATTGAGATAACAAATGTTTTGATTTCGAGTGGAAGTAATTTAGAGAAAAGGTCGCTTGAAAATATAGGTGACTCAGAAAATGGATATTAAAAACACAGGTGCAGAAAAATTATTATCTGGGTAACTTGATTTGGGTGAAGTCAGTTCAAAAAGGTTAATACCTATTGTTTTAAGAAAAATTCCCCGAAATTGTTTTGTGAGAAAGAACATTTTGAAAAAGAAAATTCGGTTAAGTCCAGCTCAAAAAAGGGGTATGGGAAGATGACATCATAAAATCGAGAGAAATTCCATTGGTCCTGTAAACAAGCCTCGAAAGGGGGAGATGATTAACAATTGATGTCATGGAAAGCAGATTAATCCCATTGGGTAAACAACAGGCAACAACCCGTAGCAGCTAACCCCAGCATCCTATTGGTCGCTGAGATGTGGGGTTAGACACCCAGCAATTGTCGGCCCCACACTGTGGCATGGGCATAAATATAGAGTCCCGAGGGACCAAAATCTGTTGGTGTGGAGAAAGTTCCAGGATCAGAGGGATTCAGCAGTTCGCAGTTCAGTTCCAGTTATCAGCCTAAAGATGTAACGACGAAGATAGGCGCCAACCGCAGAACCTGCCAGCCAACCAGAGTTAAAGACAGACAAGAGATTTTGCAGTCAAAGTTTGGAGTTGCAGTTGCAGAGATCGACAGAGAAGTTGAACTGAGTACCCGTTGGAGAACGTTTCAGAGATGTATTGACGAAGATAGACACCATGTTGTTGGGCGCCAACTGCAGAGCCCGTCGGCCAACCAGAGTTAGAGAAAGAAGAGAAGTGATTTTGCAGACAAAGTTTTTGAGATCAACAACTGAATGCCAACGAAGAAATTTACAATTAAAAAAAATGAAAATCGTACTGATCTTAATTTTTTTTTGGTATTATAATAATTCATAAAATTTCAAAATATTTATAAAATCTTCAAAGATTTGTACTCGTTAGATTATTTTAGTTAAGAATTGATTGAGTGATCGGCACGTTTGTAAACAACAGTTAATTCTCGGTTTTAAAAATCTTGCAAAAAATATACTTCTGTGACCTGTTAATTCTGGAAAAATCGTAAACTGAAATTTTATTGTTGTTTATTACTTTTTATGTGTTAAGTAATATTTCTTTAAAATCAGGTTAATTTAACTTTAACCTTTAATTTTACTACAATAAAATGTCAGAAATTTTGAAATATTTTTAAAACTGATGAATTTTTGTTTGTTTACAAATTTCTTCAAATTTAGAAAATGACCTCTTAAAAAGATTTAAATGTAACAGTCCAATCTATATAATTTCTATTTGAAATACACCAGAATTTTTTAATTAATGGAAATACTAAATTTACTCATTACACTTTTAATTAAATCTAAAATGAAATCTTCAAGAATGTTTTTCCATTTTAAAAATTTCATTTTAACATTAGGTATCAAAAATTTATACCAAAATATTGGAGGTACCTAATAGGTACCTCCATGAATTCACTGAAAAAACAGCATAGTCTGAAGGAAAAGGACTCAGACTAAATATAAACAAAGTTTTTTCGGCAAAATGTTTATGTTATCATTAAGAAGATAGATCAAAGTATTTTTTAATTAATTTTACAATTTTTTGTTTCTAACAGGTTCATTTTGTGGTAGAAAATTTTTTCTTCCATCAATGCAAAACCTAAATTGACGCAGAGTTTATTACATCAAAACGTAATATTACGCAAGATATTTTTTGAATGTGAAAGGCATTAATTTGGAAATCCTGCAAAAATTAAATAATGGTCTTATGCATGTTGATTACACGTATGGGTAGTCATACACGATATTTATCAGTAAAAGGTCAAGTGATTCTTACATGAAAAAATCCATATATAAACCTTTCTACACGGTTCACCATTTTTTTCAGGTTTATGAGTCGCTCAACAAAAGTCATTCTCTTCTATAAATACTTTCACGGCTTCTGCTCCGATGAACTTAGATCACTGGTGCCCCCTAAATACGAATTTGCACGAGATACTAGATTAGCAACTAGATCCCACCCTTTTACAGTGAAACCGATAAAATGCAGCCGTAACTTCTAGTCCAACAGTTTCTTTCCTCGCACTTCCCGACTGTGGAATTCTCTTCCAAACGATTGCTTCCCCGACGGCTACAATCTCCAGGAGTTTAAATGTAAGGTCAATAGACACCTCCTAACACACTAACCTGCTCCCATTCTATCAAGCACTCTTCCCATCTGCCCGACCCTCATCCTCGCTATCCTTACTCATCTGTCACCTTCCTCCTGACATTCCCTATGTCTATCCACTCCTTCTCTTTACCTTCCCCTATGTAGCCCCATGCGCAATAGTGGCAGTGGAATGCCTTGCTTGGGGTGAGATGATTAAAAAAAAAAAAAAAAAAAAAAAGTTAGACTTTAAAAACTTACATCTTCTATATTAATTGTGAATATATCATTGAGTTTCCTCAGCCGTAATTTCATTGTTATTACATTGTAAAAGGTTTTAAAAGAAAGTTTCATATGATTTTAATTTTTATTTTTCATGATACATCTTCAAACATAAGCCTACAAAGCTGAACTAAAATTCCATAAAATATTAGATAATTACTAAAAACTTTGTGTAAAATATTTAATTTTAACATATGTAAAAATAAAAAAAACTATTTGTATAAATGAGATTTATACCAAATTCGTCTTCCATACTTTTGGCCGGCTACTGTAAATTTTATCATTATTGCCTCCTGATAAGGCGATGACAGATGTGATAACAAGAATACAGTAATTGAGAAACGCTTTCTTGAGACATTGTAGGCAGTAAGCAAGTAATTATTGTTTCAATTCAACTTATGGTAAGTTTAAATTTGGTAATTTGAAAATAATGTGTCAGCGAGGTGCATTTTATTTTTGTAAGATTTTTTACAAGAATGAAAAATGGCAGAAAATTTTTTAAAAGCTTTTTTTTTAAATCCAGAAAAATTTGATTCTGATCAATATAATTTCAGTTTGAAATACACTAGTTAAATGCAGGACTCATTGGGAATATAAATCGTTTTTTATTTTAAATTTGACAACAGTAATAACTTCAATAATTTGCAGGAGAAACAGCACAGTGTAATGAAAAAGGTCACAAACTTAATGAAAAAGTTTTATCATCAAAATGTTGATGTTATTATTAAGAGGAAAGATCAAACAATTTTTTAATTATTTTTTTAATTTTTTCAAAATTTTGGTTAAAATGCTTGTTTTGTTTACATCATCGCCTTCTACAAAGTTTAACACTGACTTTTTTGCGTTTTTTTTCCATTGAGAACACATTTACTTGAAAATTCTTGCAAAAACCAAATCATTGTCTGATTTTAATGAAATTAATTTTTAAATGCTTTTTTTTTGAAAATATTGGTAAAAAAACCCTTTTTTAAGTGTGTTTCCCCCCACTTACTTAATTTCATTAAATTTCACACAGAATGTATTTTATTATGTATTTTTCATATTAATAAGTTATTAAATTTAAAGCATGATAAAAATATCTAATTTAATTTTTATGGAAACATATTATGACTCCTGGATGTGCGTTGTGGTGCATTGGATATCGGCTCAGAACGATAAATCGGGGAGCCGAGTTCGAATTCCAGCTGAATTGATTACCTTCACTTACACGCAAATACCCTTGGGAAAGGTATTAATCCGTCTATTCCTTTCAGTTATGGGTTAAATAACAGAGCAGATTGGGTTCTATAGCCTTGGTCGATAACAATGGCAACCTACTGCGGGATAATCTTCTGCCCAGTCAGTCATGTCTCTTTCAAGACATGATCGTCCAGCCGTGTATCACGTATGGCACTTAACTGACTGATTAAGACTCCTATGGAACATTGTACTTAATCAATTTAAGCATATTTACACATAAAAAAAAAAAAATTTTCTTTTAATTATTTCAAAATATTTTTGGAGAATGATTTTTATTAAACTTTTCAATTTTAGATAGTTAAGAATTGATGATTATTGCCTATTTTAAAAATAATTGTAACACTTTATGGATTATTTCATAATTATGATAATAATAATAAAAAATGTAAACAATTCTTTCAAAATTTATTACTAATTGAAAAATGTTTTTCTTCAGACTATAATGTACTTAATAATTATTTATTCCAGCAATCAAAGCTTATCAAATTAAATTATATCAGAGTTTTATTGCATTTTTTATTTTACTCTTTGGAGCAGCTTTTCGATTAGGGTTGTGTACTTAAAAAAAAAAAAAACTTTGATGATTTATATCCCCCAATGAGTCTTGCTATTAACTAATATAAAAAATTTTTGCAGCTAATTAAAATTTATTAAAATTTAATGGATTTACGTAAAGTGTGTATGTGTGTGTGTTTTTTTTTTGTTTTTTTACCAAGATTTTTAAAAAAAATAATAATTTCAAAAATAATTTCATTCATTTGTGATTGAGTACTGAAAGTTTCCTTTAAATCTGACAATTATTTGATTTGTGCGTGAATCTCCAAATTAATATGTTTGTCACCGGGAGGGAAAAAAAAGTGAGTTATATCATCATTACGTTTCCCATTGTAAAACAGTTGTAAACTGGTTTTTAGACGTTAAATAAAAACAAAATTTTCTGACTAAATTTCGAAAATGTTAGATAGGATTAAAAAATTTTTAAAAATAATTAAAACTTACTTTTCTTCTTACTATGCTGGTCTTTTTTAGCGATTTGGTGGAGGTATCTATATGAATATATCTAGCTAGAGACTAGGAATTACATTAAATTACAAGCTGGTTGAATGAGCAACACCGGAATAAAGGGGCAACAAATTATTCGTCATCAACAATAATAAATTTTCAATACAATGGCAATAAAAAAGCAGATTTAATAAAACATACCAAAGTTATATGGAACGGCGGAGTGGCAAGCAAATGTCTATGAATACAGGGACAAAGCCAGGAAGAATATCCGAAAATCCTGCCAAAAAGAAAAGTCTACTGACGAAGCCATCACTTTGTCGAAAGATATGTTGGTTGGTTGTTTTGTTTTTATGGCATATCAACCACGGTGGGTCATTTATTGCTAACTAAATTTTATTTATTTATTGCTGGTAATACCTTTTTCTTTCAACAATTTATTGTTTTTTTTAATAAGTTTTTTGTGTCTAGTAATACTTTTTTTTTCTTTTCGAGTATCAAGATTCATTGGAATTAAATAAAGGCAATGCGTGATAAAAAAAATGGAATTAAAGCGAAAGGAAGCATCGTCTATGTTATGTCATACAAAGAAAGAAAGAGAAGGGAATAAAAAAACAGTAACAAAAGACGTCGCAGGGAGACGAAAGGTAAAAAAGAAACGGTGTCAGATGAATTTGTCCCAGATAAAGGAAGGTCCACGTTAAAAACGAGATAGCAATAGTTAGCTTTTTCAGCAAATTTATATAGGTTAGGAGTCTGGGCAACATGATAAGGGCATACAATCCCACAATTTATTTTTAAAGGTGAACAATGACACATCTATCATGAGTAATACTTTGTATACATTTTACTTACGTAGACACTAATTTAAAAAGAGATGCAGTAAAAAAACCAATCATCAAACACGAAAAAGAATTGTATCTTCAAAAAGAGAAAAAAACGAATTTTGTTTATACATATTTTATTAAAATGGCCTAAAAAATAATTAATATATCAGCAGTTCAAATTGTCGTTGGAATTGAAAACAAACCAAAATCGAAGAAAATTTCACTGCGACTACACTACAAACATTGTCACGGAAGTGCTATTTTCGATAATGAAGAAATGAAAGAAAATATCTGAAAATTATCGTTTGTCTTCAAACGAATCACCAAATTCTAAATCTTTTAGACTAATGATAAAAATATTAAATACTGGAAGATTAATTGTCGTTTTTTTTGACTCGTCAATTTGTGTGACAAAAAAGAAATGACAAAATAATTGTTTATCGTTCATTAAATTTGTAAATGAAAAACGGAAACGTTATATTTACTTCTTTCTGTTTGTTTTCGTCCAATTTTCCTTCTCTGAGTCAAAATAAGGCACTACAGACGTTGAAATAAACGAAAACTTTCCAAGAACAATTTTCTTGTTGAAAATGATGCCATTGTTGTTACAAGGAAAAATGTTTTAAGGAGAGCGAACCTCAAGGGAGATAATTCAGAAATAAAAATGTTTTTTATTCTAGTTTTTTTTTATTCAGAAAGCTAAAATCCTTAAAAAAAACAAAAACAAAAAAAAAAGCATTGTACTGGTCACAAATACACTACAATTAAACCTATATACTATTTTTACTTACTACAATTGCACAATGAAAACAAACAAACAACAAGCATATAACAGAATAACAAATTTGTTTATATAACATAATAATACTTAGTGGTGTATACAAATAGGTGATTGAAGATGTTGATGATAAAGGACAATAGTTTAAGAAGTAAGTGTGAAAATATCAGTCAATTTTATTATGTATTTATGTGTATGTACAAGAAATAAAGATTTTTTGTTGAGAAAGTGTTGCTAATAGTTTTTTCACTTACAGCTTTTAATTTTGTTTGAATAGTTGTCTTTCTTTGACTGTAAAGTTCTTGAATCTCTTGTGTGAGTTGGTGTCTTGTCTTGGTTGAGTTTGTTAAAAGTTGAGTTGATTATGAAAAGCTTTGATCAGCTGATAAGCTGAATTTATGAAATTATTACTGAATTAAATTGAGCTGGAGACATTTAAGAGATTGTGTTTCATTAGCCGGATTGATGTTAAAATATTCATTTTAGGCTCAGAAGTTTTTTTTTATTAGAAATTTGCATGACAAACTTTTTTTATCTTATTATGGACATTGTTTGATGAACTTGTTCCTTTCTTTCTTTGTTGCGGGAAAAGAAGAGAGAGAGCAAATATTTGTCGACGGTAATGGTTTGATTATTTACTGCTAGATCATTGCTGGTTAACCGTGTTGAGAACTTGCTTAAATAGACAACTCAGTCACATGACCAGATCAGAAATCAGTTGGCAAAAACTCTTGTCTACTTGTTGTACAGGTTAAGGATGAAAAAAATATGATTAGTATTACATATTGACCAATCAGAAAGTGTTTTTCATTTGCGATCCATTTTAATGAGTTTAGCAGAAGTTACCATAGAAATACTTCTACTCTAATATTTTCTTTTTTCACACTGCCCATTTGTGGAACTCAATTCCATTTGCTTGCTCCCCTAATAGTTACAATCTCGCGAGTTTAAATGCCATGTCAATTGCCATCTTTTATCTCCATGATTCCTATCCATCTCTTAATTTTTCTTGCTGTAAACCTGTATGCCTTGTGTGGCGTAAAATGATTATAAAAAATGTACATATGTATGCAAAATAAATAGAATATACAACAATAATAAATATTCTGTTTTATACACTACAATCTAAAACTTGCACAGTTCTCTATGAAAAATATTGGTGTGTAATGATTTGTATTAAGAAGGTTCATTCATTTGTTTAAAAAAACAAAACAAAGCATAGCATGATGTTAAAATTCCCAAACTTAATAAAACTAAGTTTTAGCACCCAAATGTCCTTGTTATTAAGAGGAACGATCAAATTATTTCTTAATTCTTTAATTAAATTTTTTTAATCCTTTCTAACACGTTTGAAATTTTGTTTAAAAATGTTGTTTTTCTTTTTGAAAGCAAGTGCATATTTTAATAAAAATTTACTATGGCAAATGTAATATTATACAACTCACTTTAATAATCTTGTTTTTCTTGGAACATTAATTTGGAAATTCTTGCAAAAATGAAATACATGTAACAGCCTCTTCTAAATAAAAAGGAGTATGATTAAAGGACTGTGAAAAATCTGCATAGAAATGTCCCATATTTCTTTTCTAAAATATAGGTACCTCCCTGAAATTACTAAGAAAAGAGCATAGT
Organism: Ascarosepion bandense; assembly: GCA_037127315.1. Classification (NCBI taxonomy): domain Eukaryota; kingdom Metazoa; phylum Mollusca; class Cephalopoda; order Sepiida; family Sepiidae; genus Ascarosepion; species Ascarosepion bandense. The sequence goes on along the minus strand of JBBBDQ010001152.1, from coordinate 802,975 downwards.
ATGAATAAAAAAGGTCCCAAACTTAATAAAACAAACTTTTTCCATCAAAATGTTTGGATTATCATTAAGAGGAAAGATCAAAGTAATTTTTAATTATTTTTTAAAAATTTTTGAATCCCTTCTAGCCTTTCCAAAATTGTGGCAGAAAATCTTGTTTTGATTTCAGAAAATGTTTACGACTGTTTTACAATGGAAAACACAATGATGATATAACCCACTTTTTTTCCCCGGTGACAAAGACATTAATTTGGAAATTCATGCAAAAAATCAAATAATAATGTACATATGTTTACAAAATAAATAGAATGTATAACAAATATGAATGTTATAATATTTTATGCACTACAATCTTGTTACAATTCTAACTAAAAATTCTTGCAAAAAATCAAATAATTGTCAGATTTTAATGAAACTTTTAGTGCGCATTCACAAAAGAATGAAATTGCTTTCAAAATTATTATTTTCTAAGAATCTTGGTAAAATATTGTTTTTCACCTGTTACCCCGCTCCACGTAAATCCATGAAATTTTAATAAATTTTAATTTGTATCTGTCTATTAAAAGAAATATTTTCATTTTTTTTGTTATTAAAATAATTTATAAAATTTCAAAAATACTTTTAAAAATCTTCAAAGATTTGTACCCGTTAGATTTTTTTAGTTAAGAATTGATCATTATATTAGGTACTTCCAGTATTTTGGCATAAAATTTCGATACCTGAATTTAAAATGAACAAACATTCTTGTTTGTTTGTTTTTGAGGCTTAACGACCTATCAATCCTTATGGGATCATTTTAAAGTCATAACCAGTGATTTTGGGTAAGGTTATTTTATTTTTACAACGTTTTTCTTTTCATGATTCATTGGGATTTGTTTTTAAGAGGGTCCCCAAGTCCTACCCGTGTTATTTAACCCATAACTGGAGGGAATGGACGGATTAATACCTTTCCCAAGGGTACCAGTGCTTAAGTGAGTGCAGGGTATTCAACTGGAATTCAAACTCAGCTCACCGATTTCTCTTTCCGCGCCGATATCCACTGCACCACAACGCACATCCGTCACTATACGCTTACAGCACCTGGTATTCCCAAGTGGTCACCCATCTAAGTACTGACCAGGCTCAACATTGCTTAACTTCGGTGATCGAGTGAGAACCGGTGTATTCAACGTGATAGGCCGTAAGCCCAAAACATTCTTGAAGATTTCATTTTAGATTTAATTAAAAACTTCATGATTAAATTTATTATTACTATTAATTAAAAACTTCTGCTGTATTTCAAATAGAAATTATATTGATTAGAATGTCACATTTAATTTTAATTTCTTAAAATTTTTTAAAAGCGGTCATTTTCTTAATCTTAAGAAATTTGTAAACAAACAAAAATTTATCGATTTTAAAAATATTTCAAAAGATTTCTGACACTTTATTTTTTTTTTAATTAGAAAATTCAAAGTTAAATTAATCTAATTTTAAAGAAATATTACTTATCACATAAAAAGTAATATACAACAAATTATTCATGATTGGTCGTGTTCATCTGATCAAACGTTTGACGGACTGTTGAATGACATAGCGATGACAGCTGTTACGCATGACCATAATAACAATTTTCATAAATCTAAGGGAGGGACAAAATTTTTAAATTACCTAAACTTTTCATAATAATGGAAATTTTGGTCAACCATACATGAAAATAAGGGACATATTAAGTAAATAAAAATTATTTTAAAAATAGAATAGCGTAACTACATTTAATAATCTTTTAATTTTTGGACTCCTAAACTTCTTTTCAACTTAATTAATATATCACATATAGTTGATAAATCAACAGAGAATTTTACATGATTTTAAACAATTATAAATTATTATTATTAAAATGTAAAAAATTCATTATTCATCAGAAAAATTTTATTTATTCAGACAGTAATGTCCTTAATATTATTTACAAAAGCAATTAAAAGCTTTTCTAATTAAGTAATGTCATTGTTTTATTAAATTCATTACTTTTCAATTCAGAGCAGATTTTCATTTAAATAGCACTAATTAAAAAAAAATTAAGTGATTTACAATCTCCAAAACTTTCTACTTTTAACAAAATAAAAATTTTGAGTGGATCATAAGGTTCTGTGCAAAATTTCATGAAATGAAGTAGGGGGGGGTAACATATTTTTAAAAAAAGTTTTTACCAAAAAAAAAAAAAAAAAAATGCTTTCTTCTTAATAAATACCAACATTCTGGCAACAAAACTTTGTTTTTATTAAGTTTAAGGATTTTTACTAGAAAAGATTGATATTTTTCAGAAAATGACTACCACAGAATTACATACACTACAGAAAATCAAAGATTGTGACTCAATGTTACTTTTATAGACATTGTTCCATCATTTACAGTAGGTACCTCCAATAGATCGCAAAAAACAGCATAGTTTTTTTATATTGAATTTTTAAATGCCATACGTGATACATGCTTTAGGCAATCATGTCTCAAAAGAGACATGACTGACTGACAGAAGATTATCCCGCAGTAGGTTTCCATTGCTTTCTGTAGTAGATTGGTTGCCAGCCAATGCTATAGAACCCAATCTATCCAATTATTTAACCCATAACTAGAAGGAAGATAAGAATTAATACCTTTCCCAAGGGTATTTGTGCGTAAGTGAATGCAAGGAATTCAAAAGGAAAAAGTTTGAAATAAATAACTAAAAAATACTTTGATCTTTTCTTTTAAGATAAACATTTTCATGAAAAAAAGTTTGGTTTAATCAAGTTTAGGGCCTTTTTTCTTTGTACTATGCTAATTTTCCAGCAATTTAGTGAAGGTACATGTAAAGGATCCCAGGGTAAAATGGTTAACTATCTATTCTATTATCCTTTATATTATTATATATATAGGTACCTCCAGTTTTGCACGGAAAAACAGCAATAGCGTAATGTAAAACGCCACAAACTTCACTAAAATAAAGTTTTATCGTCAAAATGTTTAAATTATTATTAAGAAGAAAGATCAAAGTAGTTTTTAATTATTTTTTAAATTTTTTTCATCCTAACATTTTCGAAATATTGTCAAAGTTTTGTTTCGATTGATTTTAGCGGCTAAGAAATGTTTACTACTGTTTTACAATAGACGCCATTTTTTTGCATTTGCCTCTTTTTTAGGTTGAAAACACATTAATTTGGAAATTCTCTCAAAAATCAAATAATTGTCGGATTTTAATGAAACTTTTAGTATTCATTCACAAATGAATGAAATTACTTCTGAAATTTTATTTTTTTAAAATCTTGGTAAAAATATTTTTTTTTTACCTCTGTTAACCCCCCTTCACGTAAATCCCTGACTGTTAAAAAATTTTAAATAGTTGCCAACTTTTGTTTAATTACTTCAACGCAGGACTCATTGGGAAATATAAATCACCCATTTCTTTTATCTTAAGTTTGAAATCACGACCAAGAACCTTCTCCGAAGAGTAAAATAAAAAATGCAATAAAACTCCGACATAATTAATTTTGATAATCTTTTTAATTACTGGAATAAGTCACAACTACTGAGGACATTATACTCTGAAGAAGAAAATTTTTCCGATTAATATTAAAATTTTAAAATAATAGTTTTATTTTTTTTTAATTTTTTTACATTAAAATAATTTAATAATTTAAAAACTTTTAAAAATATGTTTTAAATCTCCAAAGACTTGATTGCAAGTTTTCTTTATAGTTAATAGCTGAGTATCATATTGCCTATCTAAAATTGAAAAGTATAATAAAAATCGCTAAGCCGTTTTTTTTTAATTAATTTAAAAAAAAAAAATTTCTGTGTAAATATGTTCATTTACGTTCCCCTTTTTGAGTAAGTACGGTGTTCCATAAGAGTCATAACATGTTTACATAATTCTAACATCTGCAGTAATTCAGAAAGCATATTCAAATGTCTGGCTATAAATGTAAACTAAAAATTCTATTAAATATTATAAAATTGCTGAAATTATTATTTTAAATTTTACTATTTAGTTAAAAACCAAAAAAAAGAAATTAAAATTTTGTGTTTTTTTGGTGCGTATGGTCGCAATACTTTCCGTCTGACAACTTCCGGAGCTCGTAAATCTTTTAACACCCTGCCATTGCGTCATTGAGGTGATGACAGGTAGGGCTACCGCAGTTAAAAAGTTGTTGTTTTTTCTAAATTTCTGGCAGTAAGGAATTATTACTTGATTGAAATCAGATAAAGGTAAGTTTCAACTTTAAAAATTGACTTAAATGACGTGTTAGCAAGGTATATATTATTTTTGCAAGATTTTTAAAACAGAAATTGGGCTACTGTTGACATAGTGTTGACAGAATGTGTCAATAAATAAAAAATGGCGGGAAATTTTAACTTTTTTCTTTCGATTTAAAAAAAAAATTAGATTAAAATCAATATAATTTCGGGTTAAATAATACCAGTGTATTTTTCTTTGGGGAATTAAAATTTAATCTTATGGCTTTCAATTAAAGCTAATTTTAAAGTTGAAGATTACTTATTTATTTTTAAAATTTAAATTTAAATTTAGGTATCGAAAAATGAGTGGAGGTACCTATATATATATATTATATCCATTCTATTAGCCTTAATAAATGGCTTATTTCTTCTCTTTTAGCTTTAATAAATAGCTTGAAATGATATGCTCTAAAAAACTTGTTTTAAAACTAAAAAGTTTTCTTGAAACTTTTAGTTTAGTTTTAACTGGAATCTAAATGATTAAATTTACTATTTCCAGTAAGCAAAATACTCTGGTTTATTTCAAACAGAAATTATATTGATTGGAATATAAAAGCTTGAGTTTTTTTTTTCAATTTTTGAATTTGCTGCCATTTTTGAACGATCTACACATTTTTGTAAATAAAAGTTAATTCTTGGTTTTAAATATCTCGCAAAAATAAAATATACAACTGTGACACATTATTTTTGGAAAATTAGCAAATTTTATGTTAAATTAATAAAAATGTTTTTTATTTGTAAAAATATTCAGAAAGCTAAAATTCTTAAGAAAAAATATTTTAAGCATTGTACTTGTCACAAATACACTAAAATTAAATCTATATACTATTTGTAGTTACTACAATTGCACAATGAAAACAAACAAGCATATAACAGAATAACAAACTTGTTTATATAACAGATAATAATTCTTGATGGTGTGTACAAATAGGAGATTGAAGATGTTATGATAAAGGACAATAGTTTAAGAAGTGTGAAAATATCAGTCAATTTCATTATGTATTTATGTGTATGTACAGGAATTAAAGATTTTCTTTTGTTGAGAAATTGTTGCTAATAGTTTGTTCACTTACAGCTTTTAATTTTGTTTGAATAGTTGTCATTTTTTTACTGTATTATTGTAAACTTCTTGACTCTCTTGTGTGAGTTGGTGTCTTGTTTTGCTTGAGTTTGTTATAAGATGAGTTAATATTAAAAGAATTATTTCCTGAAATATGTTGAGTTTTGTAGATTGTTGTCACTGTCAAAGTTGTTGATTTCAATGAAGAGATTGTGTTTCATTAGCTGAATTGATGTTAAGAAAATATTTAGGCTAAGAAGTTGAGTGTCATGGAAATGACAAGCAGAATTTATGAAATTCTTACTGAATTAAATTGAGTTAGAGACATTGAAGAAATTGTGTTTCATTAGCCAGATTGATGTTAATAAAATATTCGTTTCAGGTTAAAAAATTTTTTTGTTAGAAATTTGCGTGACAAACTTTTTTTCTTATCAATCACATTGACGAGCTTGTTCCTTTCTTTTTTTGTTGGGGGAAAAGGAGAGCAAATGTTTGTCGCTGGTAATGGTTTGATTATTTACTACTACATCATTGCTGGTTAACCGTGTTGAGAACTTGCTTAAATAGACAACTCAGTCACATGACCAGATCAGAAATCAGTTGGCAAAAACTCTTGTCTACTTGTTGTACAGGGAAAGGATGAAAAAAAATATGATTAGTATTACATATTGACCAATCAGAAAGTGTTTCTCATTTGCGATCCATTTTTAATGAGTTTAGCAGAAGTTGAGAATGTATTGCTGTGATCTACTTTTCATTGGTTTAAAACTGAAAATGTAGGCACATGTTTCTAGCAGGGCGATTTCATTTAGTAAATTTATTGCAACTAAATTTGAACTAAATCCAGTAGAATATTCATTTATGACTGAGTAGTGAGTTCTATCCTCATTGGTTACTCTATACCTTATAACATTCAGAAACTTTATATAAATCATATGTCTGAGCCTGTCACATATGCAATTATGAATTTATAAATCTACCATTTGTCTGTGCATTGAATGTTGTTGCCATATCTGGTCAGGTGCCCCAGCTATTTATCTTGCGGTTTTTGAGAAAATCCAAGTGAAGATTTGCAATATAATAAATCCTGACTTGGCATCCCACCTTCAGTCACTTTCTCACCAATGTGGTGTTGCTTCTCTCTATCCTTTTAACAAGTATTATCATGGCAACTGCTCTGACAAGATTTTTTCACTGGTTTCCTGACCAAATCTATTTACTCATGCTACTAGACTGGCATCTAGGTCTCATGCATCTTAGTCTACCATCAAAATAGTGAAATGTAACCAACACTTCTATTCTAAAAGCTTCTTTTCCCTCACTTCCCATTCATGGAATTCTCTTCCTTTTTCTTACTTCTCTGATAGCTACAATCTCCAAAATTTTAAATGTATCACCAATTGCTGTCTTCCCTATCGACTTTGATTCCATTCCATCTCTTCAACATGTCCTGTACTTTGTTTTTTCTTTCACTGTAAATCCCTGCACACCAGTGGCAGTCCTGCCTTGCTTCAGGTAAAATTATTATGGAAAAAAAAAAAAAGAAAAAAAAACATTAAAATGAATGTCTCTTTCATCTGTACACAGAAACATCTCTATTTTCATCCTGTTATTAAACACATTTTAAAAGAGGCTGGGTTTTATCCCACTTTCTGCTTGGAAAAATTCAAGAAGTACTAACATTAAAAACTCCACAGGTCCTATAATTGGTAGTGTTAAAATGTTACTTAATCTACTAGCTCTGTGATTCTCAACCGTCATGTCACGGCACACTAGTTTACAACAAAATACTGTTAAAGCATACATACAAACACCCTTGTGCAAAGTAATTAAAACAAAATGAATAATATCTTCCTAGGATTTTTCACACTTTCCCTGAGATCATATATGGCCATAAAACAACTTATCAACAGTCAAGTATAGTGTCAATCTGATACACTAACAGACGAAGCAATATTTTTCAAGGCCAAACAAATCTAACACCCTTATAACTCAGTGGGTCTAAAACCGTTCATATGTTGAAAGAAAGGAAAGTGAAGCAGTTGTTTTTATTAATTTGCACAAGAGTGTGGGTGTGTGTGTGGAAGTAGTAATGGCACAATGTTAGTATTTGAATATATAGTTGAACCATTCAAATAAGTTCATCTTTGTGCGTGTATATTTTTCAAGCCATAGTTTTATATCATAACGTATGTATATGCTTTACAAATTTCATAATGTAATGCATACCCTTTACAAATTTCACTAAGTGGTCTGTCATATTTTCATTTGCTATAAAGTGTGCCATTGCTTAAAATGGTTGAGAAACTCAGTATTAGTATGAATTTAAACTAAAATAAAAGCTAAAGAAAACAAAAAACATTAAAAACAATTTCTTTCATTTGTGGATATGTCCTTAAGATTGCATTAAAATCCAACAATATTTTGATTTTTGCAATAAGTTTCAAATCCATGTGCTTTTCACTGGAAAAAAATTACACTAAAGCACTCATCATAAGTCAATCATTAATGAAGCAAAAAAAAAAAAAAGATGTTCAACCAAAATTTCTACTGTACTAGATAAGAGTAAAACTTTTAATAAAAAATACCTTGTTTTTGCCTCTTAATAATTACAAACATTTTTAATTTGTAATATGAAGCACAAACTTCACAAGAACATGGTTTCTCTTCAATGTGTGTTTGCATATGACATTTTAAACTTGATCTCAGTGAAAATGTTGTTCCACACCTTTGACATGAATATGGTCATTCACCATTATTTATCTGCATGTGATGTTTAAAAGATGAACTTGATGAAAATGTTGAACCACATGCTGATTATGTTTTCTCTCAAGTATGTATACGCATATGATTTTTCAAACTTGTACTCCATGCAAATCTTGATGCACAAATTTCACAAGAATAAGGTTTCTCACCAGTATGAAACCTCATGTGGGTTTTTAAAGTTGAACTTTGAGAAAATGCTGAACCACACACCTCACAAGAATATGGTTTCTCTCCAGTATGCATTCGCATATGTATTTTTACTGCTGGTTTTCGTGCAAATCTAGAGCCACAAATTTCACATGAATATGGCTTTTCACAAGAATGAGTTTTCATATGAGATTTTACACTCGAAATATCTCGAAATTTTGTGCCACAAATTGGACACGAATAGGGCTTGTCACCAGTATGTCTCCGCATGTGATACTTTAAGTGTGAAATCTGTGAAAATGTTGAAGCACAAACATTGCAAAAATATGGTTTCTCTCCAGTATGTGTTCGCATATGTGTTTTTACTTTTTGACCCGATGCAAATCTTGAGCCACAAACTTCACATGAAAATGGCTTCTCACCAGTATGAGTTCGCATATGAGATTTTAATCTTGAAATGTCTCGACATTTTCTGCAACAAATATGACATGAAAAAGGCTTCTCACCAGTATGCTTCCTCATGTGAGATCTCAAATGTGAATTCTGTGAAAATGTTGAAGCACAAACATCACAAGAATATGGTTTCTCTCCAGTGTGTGTTCGCATGTGCTTTCGTAAATACGAGTTCCGTGAAAATCTGGATCCACATACTTTACATGCAAATGGTTTCTCACCAGTATGTATTCGCATGTGTCTTGTTAAACTGCACCTTACTGAAAAGGCTGAACCACATACTTCACATGAATGAGGTTTCTCACCAGTATGGGTTCGCATGTGAGATTCCAGGGTTGCAGCCTGTGAAAATGCAGAGTCACACACTTCACATGAATAAGGTTTCTCACCAGTATGTGTTTGCATGTGTCCTTTTAAACCAGAGATGCTTGGAAATGCTGAACCACACACTTCACATGAATAAGGTTTCTCACCAGTATGTGTTCGTATGTGCCTTTTTAAACCAGTGCTGCTTGGAAATACTGAACCACATTCTTCACATGAAAATGGTTTCTCACCAGTATGGGTTAGCATGTGCATTTTTAAACCAAACCTGCTTGAAAATGCTGAATCACACACTTTACATGAATAAGGTTTCTCACCAGTATGTGTCCGCATGTGGCATTTTAGTTTTGAGCTCCATGAAAATGCCGAACCACACACTTCACATGAATAAGGTTTTTCACCTGTATGTGTCCGCATGTGAGATTTTAACTGAAAGCTGGTTGAAAATGCTGAACTACATACTTCACATGAAAACGGTTTCTCACCAGTATGTGTTCGCACGTGCTTTTTTAAACCAAACCGCCTTGAAAATGCCGAACCACACAGTTCACATGAATAAGGTTTCTCACCAGTATGTGTTTGCATGTGTTGTTTTAAACCAGAGCTCCATGAAAATGCCGAACCACACACTTCACATGAATAAGGTTTCTCACCAGTATGTCTTCGCATGCAAGTTTCTACGTTTACACTTTTTGAAAATTCTGGACCATGCACTTCACAAGAATATGCTTGTTCTTCAGTCTCCTTGTCACAGTGAATTCTTAAAATTGAGTTATTTGAAAATGATTTCTCATATGGGTGTATCAGCCTGTGTTCCTTTAATGCTGAAAAATCTGTAAATGTTGAACCACACACTTCACAAATATGTGGCTTTTCTTCAGTTTGTGTCTGCATTTCTGTTTCCAAACACAAATTCTGTGAAAATTCCAATCCATCTTTTGCATAGGTATCACTATTTTTTCCAGAATATGGTTGCATGGTTAACTTTCAACGAGAAATCCTTTCCATGGATATGATAACCTGCACAAAATAAAAAAAAGTATATAAGGGCCTTTTTCACCTCATTTTCAGCCTAACACTCTAAAATGAAAAAAAAAAAAGAATATATATATATTTCTGTGACTTTTTAATTATGAAAAAATTACAAATTGAAATTAAAATAGGTACCTCAACTAAATCACTGTAAAAACAACATATCTAAATTTAAATTAAAATTTTAAAAATAAATAAGTTATCTTGAAGCTTTGAAATTAGCTTTAATTGAAAGCCAAGAAGTTAAATTTTAATTCCAGTAAGAAAAATACACTAGTGTATTTTTAACCAAAATTAAAATTGATTTTAATGTAATTTTTTTGATTTGAAAAAAAAAAAAAAATTGAAATTTCCCACCGTTTTTGATTGATTGACATATTCCGTCAACAGTAAACAAATTTCTGTTTTAAAAATCTTGAAAAATAAAATATACCTAGCTGACACATCATTTTAGTCAAATTTTAAAATCTTTATCTGATTTCAATCAAGTCATAATTGCTTACTGCCAGAAATTTACAATAAAAATTTTTTTTAACTCCAGTAGCCCTCTTTTATTTGTGTGATCTGGCTGATGACAGATTTATGACTGCTGGAATGTTAAAGGGTGGCAGCCAAACATGCAACATTTTCAATTAGTTTAAAACATAAAATTTTAATTGTTTTTTTTGTTTTTAACTAAATTGTAAAATAAAAAATTTAACTTAATATTTTCAGCAATTATATAATATTTTATAGAATTTTAGTTTAGATTTATACCCAGATATTTGAATATGCTTTCTGAATAAATAAAAATTTAAATTTCTTTTAAAATGATTTTAATTTAATAAGAAAGAATGAAATTGAAATAACTGAACTAAGTTATATTATGTGATTTATTAATATTTTTATTATGTACTTTTCATATTATTAATAAGTTATTAACTTTAAGGCATGGTAAAAATATTTAATTTCAGTTTTATGGTCATGTGTTATGACTGCTATGGAACATCTCACTTAAACAAAATAAACATATTTACACCCACAAAAAAATTTTATTTTAAACTATTTAAAAATATCTCTGGAAAACTATTTTTATTAAACTTTTCAATTTTAGATAGGCAATACAATTCTTGACGAAAAAAAAATTAATACAAAGATTCCATAAAAGATTTTTAAAATATTTGGAATAGTTCATGAATTGTTTAATAATAATAATAAAAAAATGAAAACAATTCTTTCAAAATTTTATTAGTGATCTAAAAAATTTGTTTTTCTTCAGACTATAATGTCCTTAATAATTATTATTTATTCCAGCAATTAAAAGCTATCAAATGAAATTATGTCAGAGTTTTATTGCTTTTTTTTTATTTTACTCATCTGAGCAGATTTTCAGTTAGGGTTGTGTACTTAAAAAAAAAACATAGATGTTTTATATTCCATAATGAGTCCTGGATTTGACTAATAAAAAACATTTTTGTAGCTAATTAAATTTTTTAAAAATTTTATGGAATGACGTAAGTGGGAGATAACAGTTAAAAATAGGTACCTCCACTTTTCAGTATAAATTTTCGATACCTGATTTTAAAATGAAATTTTTAATATTAAAAAACATTCTTGAAGATTTCATTTTAGATTTAATTAAAAGCCTAATGATTAAATTTATTTTCATTCAGTAAAAATTTCTGGTGAAATCACATTTAATTTCAATTTCTTAAATTTTCTTAAAAACTACCATTTTCTTAATCTTAAGAAATTTGTAAACAAACAAAAATTTCTTGATTTTAAAAATATTTCAAAAGATTTCTGACACTTTATTTTAGTAAAATTAGAAAACTGAAAGTTAAATTAAGCTGATTTAAAAAGCAATATTACTTACTTATAGCATAAAAAAAGTAATATACAACTAATTATTAACAATTGATCATGTTCATCTGATCAAAGGTTTGATGGATTTGTGAGTGATTTGATGATGACAGGTTGTATGCATGCCCAAAACCAACAATTTTCATAAATCTAAGTGAAGGGACAAAACTCTTAAATTATGTAATAATGGCACTTTCAGCCTACCATACATGAAAATAAGTTAAAAATATAATAAATTAAAAATTACTTTTTAAAAAGAATAGCGTAACTATGTTTAGCAATCTTTGCAATTTTGGACTCGTAAATTTTGTTTCCAATTAATTACTATATCACATAATTTTTTTTAAAACTATAATAAATTATAATTAAAATGTAAAAAATTGAAAAAGAAAATTAAAAAATTCTTGTAAAAATGTATTATTCATCAGAAAAAGTTTATTTCTTAGGATAATAATGTCCTTAATATTACTTATTTGCAAAAACAAAAGCTTTTCTAATTAAGTAATGACAGTTTTATTAGATTATTTATTTTTCAATTCAGAGCAGATTTCCAGTTAAATGGTACAAATTTGAAAAAAAAGTAGGTGGTTTGCAATCTCTAATGACTCCTACTTTTAACAAAAAAAAAAAACTCCTCCATAAACGAGGTTCTGTGTGAAATTTAATGAAATTAAGGAAGTGGAGGGTAAAACATTTAAAAAAAAAATTTTATCAATATTTTCTAAAAAGAAACATTTCAAAAATAATTTCATTCTTTTGTAAATAAGTTCTGAAAATAGCAATTAAAAGGGAGAATTAAATAAAACATACCAAAGTTATATGGAACGGTGAAGCGACAAGCAAAGGTGTGGGAATACAGGGAAAGAGCCAGGACAAATCTCTGGAAATCCTGCCAAAAAGAAAAGTCTACTCACGAAGCCATCACTTTGCCGAGAGATAATAAAGGTAATGCGTGATAAAAAAAAGAAGAATTAAAGCTAAAGGAGGCATCGTCTATGCTATAACATACAAAGAAGGAAAGAGAAGAGAATAATAAGTGAGAAAATTATAGCAGGTATCTCTTCTTTTGGATGTGCGTTGTGGTCCAGTGGATATCGGCTCGAAACGAGAAGCCAGGGAGCCGAGTTCGAATTCCAGTTGAATCCATTGTATTCACTTACGCGCAAATACCCTTGGGAAAGGTATTAATCCGTTTCTTCCTTCCAGTTATGGGTTAAATAGCAGGGCAGATTGGGTTCTATAGCCTTGGTCGGCAACCAGTCTATTGCAGAAAGCAATGGCAACCTACTGCGGGATAATCTTCTGCCCAGTCAGTCATGTCTCTTTCGAGACATGATCGCCCAAGCGTGTATCGCGTATAGCACTTAACTGACTGATCTCTTATTTTATTCTGTTTGTAGTGAGGGGTAGTAGGATTTATCATCATACAATAATGTCCTTAATATTGCTTATTTACAAAAGCAAAAGCTTTTCTAATTAAGTAATGACAGTTTTATTAGATTCTTTATTTTTCAATTCAGAGCAGATTTCCAGTTAAATGGTACAAATTTGAAAAAAAAATGTAGGTGATTTGCAATTTCTAATGACTCCTACTTTTAACAAAAAAGAAAACAAACTGCATAAACGTGTGAAATTTAATGAAATTAAGTGGTGGGTAAAACATTTAAAATTTTTTATCAATATTTTCTAAAAAGAAACATTTCAAATGTAATTCCATTTGTGAAGAAGTTCTGAAAATTTCATTAAAATCGGACAATTATTTGATTTGTACGAGAATTTTCAAATTAATGTGTTTTCAACAGAAAAAAAGTGCAAAAAAAAATCAATGTTAAACTTTGTAGAAGACGACAACGTAAACAAAACAAGCATTCTAACCAAAATTTCAAACAAGTTAGAAAAGATTAAAAAATTATTTGATCTTTCCTGTTAATAATATTAACATTTTGACTATAAAACTTTATTTTTGTTAAGTTTGTGGTGTTTTACATTATGCTATTTTTATGCCATTCCCATGAAAAAGTAGAGAAATTGCTTAAAAAAAGAAAAGCATATGGCATAGTATGAATAAAAAAGGTCCCAAATTTCAAAAAACAACATTTTTTTATCAAAATATTTATATTATTATTAAGAAGAAAGATCAAAGTAATTTTAAAATATTTAAAAATTTTTTTTTAATGCTATCTAACATTTTCAAAATTTGGTTTACGACTGTTTTACAATGGGAAACGTAATGATGACATCACTCACTTTTTTCCCCGGTGACAAACATATTAATTTGGAAATTCTCGCACAAATCAAATAATTGTCAGATTTTAATGAAACTTTCAGTACTCCTTCACAAATGAATGAAATTTTTGAAATTATTATTTAAAAATCTTGGTGAATTTTTTTTTCTAGACTAGGAATTACAATAGGTACCTCCATTACATCATTGAAAAAAAACAAAAAACAGCATAGTATGAATAAAAAAGGTCCCAAACATAATAAAACAAACTGTTTCCCTCAAAATGTTTATATTATTTTAAAGAGGGAGGATCAAAGTAGTTTTTAGTTATTTTAAAAAATCTTTTAATCCTTTTTATCATTTTCGAAATTTCGTCAGAATGTTTTGTTTTGAAAAGTTTTGATTGATTTAGCGGCTAAGAACGTTTTACTACTGTTTTACAATGGATACCAAAAGATTGCATTTGCCACTTTTTTTAGGTTACAAACACATTAATTTGGAAATTCTCACAAAAATCAAATAATTGTCAGATTTTAATGACACTTTCAGTATTCATTCACAAATGAATGAAATTACTTCTGAAATTAATATTCTTTAAAAAGCTTGATAAAAATATTTTTTTTTACCTCTGCTGCCGACTTCACGTAAATCCATGAAATGTTAATAAACTTTCCAAGTCAAACTTTTTTTATTAGTTCAATGCAGGACTCATTAGGGATTATAAATCACCTATTTTTTTATCTTAAGTTTGAAATCACTATCCAAAAACCTTCTCTGAAGAGTAAAATAAAAAATGCAATAAAACTCTGATATAATTAAATTTGATAATCTTTTAATTACTGGAATAAATAATAACTATTAAAGACATTATACTAAAAAAAAAATTTTTTTTTTGATTAATAATAAAATTTTAAAACAATTGTTTTCATTTCTAAAAATTTTTTTATTATTAAATAATTTAATAATATGTAAGCTTTTAAAAATATTTTTAAAATCTCAAAAGAATTGAATATGAGTAGACTTTTTAGTTACGAGCTGATTATCATATTGCCGATCTAAAATTGAAAAGTTTAATGAAAATCGTTTGACCCAAATATTTTAAATTAATTTAAAAAAATTTGTTTGCATGTAAACAAAGAATGAAATTAAAATGACCCAGTAAAGTTATGAAATGTTATGCTAATTATTAATATTTTTATTATGCATTCTTCATAATAATTAGTAACAAAAAAAAGGTAAAAATATCTAATTTAATTTTTACATAACTGTAGATGTTATAATTAAGTATCTATTTTTTATACATGTCAATGTATTTATGCAATATCTTGAAGAGAAAAACTTTCAGTTTCAGGGACATTTTGTGGCCCTGAATATGGCAGTGGTGTTTTTTTAATTGGCTATTCAATCCTCCTCATTGCTTAGCTGCTTTTCCAGGTTCAGCTCTTGCATCACATATTGGGCACGAACTTCAACTTAATACTTATCAAATTGATAGTAGATCTCATAAAATGGATATAAACATGATAAAATTGAAAGTAGCTAAATTACAAAAATTGTAATTTCATTCTTTAGTTTTTCATTATGTAGTAATAATAAAAATGTAACAGTATTTTCAGCAGTTACTTATTTTATAGAATTTTAGTTTAGCATTATAGCTGGATGAGTGCATATGCTTTCTGAGTAAATAAAAATTAAAATTTCTTTTAAAATATTTTTACAGTTTAATAAGAAAGAATGACATTAAAATAACCCAGCTAAGTTATGAAATATTATGCTAATTATTAATATTTTTATTATGCATTATTCATATTAATTAGCAAGATAACTAGGTAAAAATATCTAATTTCATTTTTACATAACTGTAGATGTCATACTGTATTTATGCAATATTTTGAAGAGAAAGGAATTTCGGGAATATTTTGTGGCCCTGAAAAGGGCCGTGGTGTTTTCTTAATTGGCTCTCCAATCCTCCTCACTGTTTAGCTGCTTTTCCAGGTACAGGTATGTAGGTATCTCCCTTAATTTGATAACTAAGGGTAAAACAATTTTATAACGTGTTTTGTACAATCATTTACAATTTAAAAAAGAACATGAAAGTAGGAGTTAATCAATAAAAATGCAAAAATTCAATAGTAGGATTAGGCTATGAAATACAAAAGAAAAAAAATTGCTTTTTCATTCAATTGAAAATAAAAAATGAAACCTTTTCCAATTTGTTTTAATCTTAGTTTAGGCACCATAAAATTGTAGTACATATTTGTTTCTTAGACACATTTTGCAAACACACATTGAAATTAAACAATTTTTTAAATTCCAACTTTTCTCTTTTTTATTGTGCACAATAAAAAAAAATAAAAAAAGAGAAAAATAGGAATTTAACAAAAATGTGTGTTTGCAAAATGTGTCTAAGAAACAAATATGTACTACAATTTTATGGTGATAGGCTAAGATTAAAACAATTTGGAGAAGGTTTCATTTTTTTCTTTTCAATTGAAAGAAAAAGCCATTTTTTCTATTTTATTTCATAACCAATCCTACTATTGAAATTAAGCATTTTTATTGTTTAACTCCTACTTTCCCTTTTTTATTTTAACTGTAAATGAATTTAAAAAGGAAAAACATGTTATGAAATTATTTTTACCCTTAGGTATCAAATTATGGGCATAGGGGTAAAAATAATTTTATAACATGGTCTTTCTTTTGGTACATTCATTTGCAATTAAAAAAAATTAAAAGTAGGAGGATAACAATACAAATGCATACTTTCAATAGTAGGATTAGGCTATGAAATAAAGAAAATAAAAAATGGCTTTTTCATTCAATTGGAAAGAAAAAATGAAACCTTTTCCAAATTGTTTTAATCTTAGCCTATGCACCATAACATTGTAGTAAATATTTATTTCTTAATCACATACTGAAAGTAAACATTTTTATCCCTAATAATTTCTTGTATGAATCATTACCACATGCCATTGGAATGAACACCCACCAAAAAAAAAAAAAAGAACTTTGAGGTATTTTCTACATTCTGTCAGGTAGATAGATTCACAATTAATATTAAAAATGATGAAACTAATAAGTAAAAAATATAAAACTTACTTTAAATATTTAAAGTCTGACTTGAAATGACTTCTTTCTTGAGCCATTCACAGACACGCATGAAAAGAATAGCAGCAAGGACCTTCAGGGTTTATATATGAGAAAATTTTATGTAAGGGCGGACAACACTTGAGCCACGTGACCTTTTACAGATTTATATCACTGATGGGCACCCATACATACAAAAAAAAGTTTTTAATTAAATTACAAAAAAAGATCAACTCTTTTAGAGTAACTGTTTAAATTTTTCGATTAATAAATATATTTGCCTCATATTAATTAAAAAAACATCTGAGAGACTATAAGGAGAAAATTGTAAAAGACTTAGAAAACTTTTTAAATTACTTAATAAAAAATATTAAAAATAAAAACAATTCTTGTAAAAATTCATTACTGACGGAAAAAAATTTTTTTTTATTCAGACGATGACACAATTTTAATTTATGTTTATAAAAGCAATTAAAAGTTTACCCAAATAAAAATTGGCATAGTTTTATTGCATTTTTGTTTTCCTAATTCAGAGCTGATTTTCTAAAAGGTGGCTTGTTTTGAAGAAAAAAAGACAGTTGATTAGCTTTCCTTAATGACTCCTGAATTTAATGAAAGCTATCTATATGTTGTGACCTAGTCGCATTTTTCGACATTTCTGGAAATTAAATATTGGTGAGGGTAACAAATTAAAAAAAAAAAATTTTTTTACCAAAATTTTATAAAAATAATTATTTCAAAAATCATTTCAGTCATTTGTGAATAAGTCCTGAAATTTTCATCAAAATTAGACGATTATTTGAGTTTTGCAAGAATTTTCAAATTAAGGTGTCTTTCACAGTCAAAGGGATCTCCAGTGACTTTTTCGACTGCTTCGATACCTAAATTTAAATTTAAATTTTAAAAATAAATAAGTAATCTTCACGCTTTAAAATTAGTTTTAATTGAAAGCCAGGAGATTAAATTTTAATTCCCGAAAGAAAAATACACTGGTATTTTTTAAACCGAAATTATATTGATTTTAATCTAATTTTTATTGAAATCGGACAAATTCATGTTAAATGTCCCACCATTTTTGATTGATTGACACATTCTATCAACACTATTTAAACAGTAGCCAACTTTCTGTTTTAAAAATCTTGCAAAAATAAAATATACCTTGCTGACATGTCATTTAAGTAGATACATCCAATTTTACCGTGGGAAAATCAGCATAGTCTGAAGTAAAAGGCCTCAAGGTACCTCCAAAAAAATCGCAAAAAAACAGCATGAAACAGCATAGTATGAATAAAAAAGTTCATAAACTTAATAAAACAAACTTTTTCCATCAAAATATTTATATTTTTATTAAGAGGAAAGATCAAAGTAATTTTTAATTATTTTTAAAAATTTTTGAATCATTGCTAACATTTTCGAAATTTTGATAGAAAATGTTGTTTTATTTGAGTTAGCGGCTAAAAAAAAAAAAATTACGCCTTTATTACAATAGCTTACGTAAATGATCAAATAATAGTCAGATTTGAATGAAACTTTCAGTACTCATTCACAAATGAATGAAATTATTTTTGAAATTATTTTTTTAAATTTCTTAGTGAAAATATTTTTTTTTAACTCTGTTACCCCCCCCCCCCCATATAAATCCATGAAATTTTAATAAATTTTAATTAGCTGTAAAAAATTTTTTATTAGTTAAATGCAGGACTCATTGGGGCATATATAAATCATCTATGTTTTTTATTCTAAAGTGATCAACCTAGCCGAAAATCTGCTCCGAAGAGTAAGATAAAAATGCAATAAAACTCTGATATAATTTAATTTGATAAACTTAATTGCTGGAATAAATAATAATTATTAAGGACATTATAGTCTGAAGAAAAAAAAAATTTTTCGTTTACTAATAAAATTTTGAAATAATTGTTTATTTTTTATTATAATAATTCATAAAAGTGTTAAAAATATTTTAAAAACCTGTTATAAAAACGTTGTTGAATTTTTTTTTTCTTAAGAATTGATTATCATATTGCCTATCGAAAACTGAAAAGTTTAATAAAAATCATTCACCAATTTTACTTTTAAAATAATTAAAAAAAATAAAATTTTGGAAATTTTTATTAAGTACGGTGTTCCATAGGGGTCATAACAAGTTTCTGTAGAGGTCGTATTGTTTTTAGAAGTTAACAAGTGTTTGGATGAATTCCCCTTACATTGAAAACTACACAAATCACACTTTGATTCTAATTTCATTCTTTTTTTATTAAATTAAAATTATTCTAAAAGAAATTTAATTTTTTCAGAAAGCATATTAATAATTTAAGATAAATATGTAATATCTAAACATAAAAATATTTAATATTTCAGAAAAATATTAATAAATAACATAATCCGGTTATTTTAATTTAATTCTTTCTTTTAAAAGAAATTTAAATTTTGATTTATTCAGAAAGCATATCTTATTTTGATTTATTCAGAAAGCATAGTCTGGCTATAAATCTAAACTAAAATTCTATAAAATATTATACTTGCTGAAAATATTATGTTAAATTTTTAATTTTACTATTTAGTTAAAAACAACAAAACAAATTTAAATTTCCAAATGTTACGTTTTAAGCTACATTAATTTTTTGTCACTTTCAGTCGCCATCCAAACGTCATTCACACCTGCTACTTGTCAACACATAATTTGTCGCTTAGATAAGCACTGACAAGAGGTCTACCATCAGTAAAGAGTGATTTATTTCGTAAATTTCGCGACAATAAGCAGTTAATACTTGTTTGAAATCAGATAAAGGTAAGTTTCAATTATAAAAATCAACTTAAATAACGTGTCAAGGAGGTATATTTTTTGTACGAGATTTTTAAAACAGAAATTTAGCTACTGTTTACACAATGTGTTGATTACTTAATAATGGCGGTAAATTTAAAAAAAAATTTTTTTCAGCAGTTAAATTTGTGATTCCGAGCAATATAATTTCGGTTTGAACTAAACCAGGGTATTTTGCTTACTGTAATTAGTAAATTTGATCTTTTGGCTTTCAATTAAAGCTTCAAGAAAACGTTTTTACTTTAAAAATTGAGATCTTGAAAATGAGCAGTGATTTTTTTGTAGGTACCTACCTCAAACTAAATAAAAACAACATTTTCTTGGTAAAATGTTTATGCTATCATAAAGAGGATAGATCAAAGTATTTTTTAATTATTCTTACAAATTTTTAAAATTGTTCTAACAGGTTCTGAAAGGCTCATTTAGTGGTAGAAAATCTTTTTTTTTCTCTCATCAGTGAAAGGGGTAAATTGACGCTAGAGTTTATTACGTCAAAAACGTAATATTACGCGAAGACATTTTAAACAAGCTGGTTGAATGAGCAACACCGGAATAAAGAGGCTATTCATCAAACTATTCATCATCCACAATAATAAATTTTCAATACAATGGCAATTAAAAGGCAGAATTAAATAAAATATACCAAAGTTATATGGAACGGCGGGGCGACAAGCAAAGGTGTGGGAATACAGTGTAGCTATGTACAAAAAATCACTGCTCATTTTCGATATCTCAATTTAAATTTAATTTTTAAAAATAAAAACGTTTTCTTGAAGCTTTAATTTTACCTTTAATTGAAAGCCAAGAGATTAAATTTACTAATTACCATAAGCAAAATACCCTGGTTTAGTTCAAACCGAAATTATATTGCTCGGAATCAAAAATTTAACTGCAGAAAAATTTTTTTAAAATTTACTGCCATTATTGATGAATCGACAGATTATGTAAACAGTAGCTAAATTTCTGATTTAAAAATCTTGCTAAAAAAAAAATATACCTCCTTGACACGTTATTTAAGTCGATTTTTATAATTGAAACCTACATTTATCTGATTTCAAACAAGTATTAAGTGCTTACTGACTTGATATTTACGAAATAAATCACTCTTTAAAAACAGTAGCCCTCTTGTCAGCGCTTATCTAGGCGATAAATTACATGTTGACAAGTAGCAGGTGTGAATGACGTTTGGATGGCGACCGAAAGTGACAAAAAAATCGTGTAGCTTAAAACGTAATATTTGGAAATTTAAATTTGTTTTGTTGTTTTTAACTAAATAGTAAAATTAAAAATTTAACATAATATTTTCAGCAAGTATAACATTTTATAGAATTTTAGTTTAGATTTATAGCCAGACTATGCTTTCTGAATAAATAAAAATAAAATATGCTTTCTGAATAAATAAAAATATGCTTTCTGAATAAATCAAAATTTAAATTTCTTTTAAAAGAAAGAATTAAATTAAAATAACCGGACTAAGTTATATTATGTTATTTATTAATATTTTTCTGAAATATTAAATATTTTTATGTTTAGATATTACATATTTATCTTACATTATTAATATGCTTTCTGAAAAAATTAAATTTCTTTTAGAATAATTTTAATTTAATAAAAAAAGAATGAAATTAGAATCAAAGTTTGGTTTGTTTAGTTTTCGATGTAAGGGGAATTCATCCAAACACTTGTTAACTTCTAAAAACAATACGACCTCTACAGAAACTTGTTTCGATCCCTATGCAACACCGTACTTAATAAAAATTTCTAAAATTTAATTATTTTTAATTATTTTAAAAGTAAAATGGGTGAATGATTTTTATTAAACTTTTCAATTTTCGATAGGCAATGTGATAATCAATTCTTAAGTAAGAGGAAATTAAACAACGTTTTAATAAAAGGTTTTTAAAATATTTTTAACACTTTTATGAATTATTATAATAAAAAAAAAAAATAAAAACAATTATTTCAAAATTTTATTAGTAAACGAAAAAAATTTTTCTTCAGAGTATAATGTCCTTAATAATTATTATTTATTCCAGCAATTAAAAGTTTATCAAATAAAATTATATCAGAGATTTATTGCATTTTTATCTTACTCTTCGGAGCAGATTTTCGGCCAGGTTGTCCACTTTAGAATAAAAAACATAGATGATTTATACGCCCTGATGAGTCCTGCATTTAACTAAGAAAAAAAATTTATACAGCTAATTTATTAAAATTTCATGGATTTACGTAGAGGGAGGGGTTACAGAGTTAAAAAAAAATATTTTCAACAAGAAATTAAAAAAAAAAAATAATTTCATTCATTTGTGAATGAGTACTGAAAGTTTCATTCAAATCTGACTATTATTTGATTATTGCGAGAATTTTCAAATTAATGTGTTTGTTACCGTGAAAAAAGTGGGTTGTGTCATCATTACCACGTAACCTATTGTAATAAAGGGGTAATTTTTTTTTAGCCGCTAACTCAAATAAAACAACATTTTCTATCAAAATTTCGAAAATGTTAGCAGGGATTCAAAAATTTTTTTAAATAATTAAAAATTGCTTTGATCTTTCCTCTTAATAAAAATATAAATATTTTGATGGAAAAAGTTTGTTTTATTAAGTTTATGAACTTTTTTATTCATACTATGCTGTTTCATGCTGTTTTTTAGCGATATTTTGTACATACCTAGAGGGACGGAGCCAGGAAGAATGTCTGGAAATCCCGCTAAAAAGAAAAAAGTTTATTCACGTAGCTATCACGTTGCCAAGAGATAATAAAGGTAAATGCGTGATAAAAAAAATGGAATGAAAGCTAAAGGAAGCATCGTCTATGCTATAAAATGAAAAGGAGGAAAGAGAAGGGAATATAAAAAAAAAACAGTAACAAAAAGTCGTCGCACATTGACGAGAGGTAAAAAAAAAAAAAAGCGGTAACAAAACAGATGAATTTTTGTCTCAGTTAAAGGAAGTCAGTCAATTAAGTGCCATATGTGAAACACGCTTTGGCGATCATGTCTCGAAAGAGACATGACTGACTGGGCAGAAGGTTGCCGACCAAGGCTATAGAACCCAATCTGTCCTGCTGTTTAACCCATAACTGGAAGGAAGAGACGGATTAATATAGGTACCTCCATTACGTCACAAAAATCCATCATAAAAAAAAGTTTAAAAAGGTTAAAAACCTTATAAAGGACATTTTTCTATCCAAAATGTTTATAATATTATGAAGAGGAAAGATCAAAGTAAATTTTAATTATTTTTAAAAATTTTTTAATCCCTTTTAACATTTTCGAAATTTTGTCAGAAAATTTTGTTTTTGATTTGGAGTTAGCGTGGTTAAAAATATTACGTCTATGTTATAATTGATTACGTCATTTTTTTTTCTTCACTCACTTTTCGGTTTCCGAACACATTAATTAGGAAATTCTCGCAAAAATCAAATATTTGTCGGATTTTAATGAAACTTTCAGTACTCATTAACAAATGAATAAAATTATTTTTGAAATTATTACCTTCTTAAAATTTTGATGAAAACAATTTTTTTTTTAAGTCTGTTACTCCCCTTCAAGTAAATTCATGAAATTTTAATGAATTTTAATTTTTTGGAATTTTTTGTTTTATTAGTTAAACGCAGAACTCATCGGGAAATATAAATCATGTATTTTTTTTATTTAAAATTATGATACACGATACCAAAATCTGCTCCGAAGAGAAATATAAAAAATGCAATAAAACTTTGATATAATTTTTTTTGATAAGCTTTTAATTGCTGGAATAAATAATAAAAATTAAGGACATTATAGTTTGAAAAAAAAAATTTTTTTTGATTACTAATAAAATTATAAAAGAATTGTTTTCATTTTTTTATTTTTTTATTATAAATAATGTATAAAGTTTTAAAAATATTTTAAAAATCTTTTAAAGAACTGTATGTGTTTTTCCTTTTAGTTAAGAATTGATGATTATACTGTCTATAAAACAGAAAAAAATTAATAAAAAATTTTCACCAAAAATATTTTTAAAAAGAAAAAAAACAATTAATTATTTGTGCAAATACGTTCAAAGTTATAAAGTACGATGTTCAAATCTTGTAAAGTATGGTGTTCCATATGGGTCAAAATGATTGCATAAGTTAGCAAGCGTTCTGGGTTATTCCCCTTGGCAAAACATTACGCAATTTCAATCTTAGGTTTCTAAAATTTAACAGCCTGTTTGCAAGTAATTCCATCAACATTTTAAAAGTATCTTTTTATTTTAAAATCTTTAATTTTTGAATTAATTGTGACCGTAGGTGCATTAAGTAATTCATGATAATTAAAAAAAAGATATGTATTGAACACTACAGTACAGTTCAAGAAAATAAAAACATTTTCATAACTGAACTTCAAAAAAATATTCACGATAAAAGTTTGTTTTAATTAAATTTGAAGAATTATCATAAATGGTAACTTTTTATACGTTTGGGAATTACCTAACTAACCATTATAAAAATTTCTACTTGAATTTTTTTTTTTTGAGATTTTTAGACAAACTTGTCAAACATTTGTTCGCACTTTTGTCTAAAATACCCCCTCACGAAAAAAATAATTAACAAGTCTTCTGATTTTGTTATACCTAAATTTTTAAAAAAATGAAAAGGCATTCATCTCAAAATTCAGAATAATTTAAGATTGTGACAATTTTTATTATTAAATTTGGGGAATTTTCTTTCTTTTTCCCCCCACTTACATGTTCTTTCAATTTTTTTTTAAATGGACAAACCAAACGACAATGAAAAGTCTGGTTACATTTTATTTACACTTACCAAAATAAATTTGTTTTTTATCTCATTGTTTCTTATTAAATTACAATTATTTTAAAAGAAATTTAAATTTTTAAAATTTTTATTTATTCAGAAAGCATATTCAAATGTCTGGCTATAAATCTAAACTAAAATTCTATAAAATATATAAGTGCTGAAATTGTTAAATTTTTAATTTCACTATATTTGTTAAAAACCAAAAAAAAAAATTAAAATTTTTTAGCACGATTGGTCACCATACACTGCGTATCAATCAACATCCGGTAGCTGTCATCTTTCGTCACCTCTATGAGTTACATAACAAAAAAAAAGGACTACCGTAATTAATTTTGTTTTTTTTTTTGTAAATTTCTGGCAGTAAGCAATTATTAATTGATTGAAAATAGATAAAAGGTAAGTTTTAATATTAAAATTTGACTTTAATAACCTGTCAGCGCGTTTTTTTAAATTTTTTCAAGATTTTTAAAAACAGAAATTAGGCTACTGTTTAATTAATGAGTCATTCAATCAGAAATGGCGGTATATTTAAAAAAAAAATTAAAATTTTAGATTTAAATAAATATAATTTAGTTTAAAAATTACACCATTATGTTTTGCTTACTAGAATTATTAAATTTAATCTCTTGGCTGTCAATTAAAGCAAATTTTAAAGCTTGAAGATAACTTATTTATTTTTAAAATTTCAATTTAATTTTAAGTGTAGGTAAAAAAATGGACTCCAGTGGAGGTACCTAATCCTTTCCCAAGGGTATTTGCACGTAAGTGAACATAATGGATTCAACTGGAATTTGAACTCGGCTCCCCGGTTTCTCGTTCCCATCCGATATCCACTGTACCACAACGCACATCCTGATAAAGGAAGGTCCACGTTAAAAACGTGATAGCAATAGTTGGGTTTTCAGCAAATGTATATAGGTTAGGAGTCTGTGTAACATGATACGGGCATAGAATCCCACAATTTATTTTTAAAAGTGAACAATCAATGGCACATCTATCATACTTTGTATACATTTTACTTACGTAGACAATAATTTAAAAAGACGTGTAATAAAATCCAATCATCAAACACGAAAAAATCGTATCTTCAAAAAGAGAAAAAAATAAAAATTTTCTTTATACATATTTAATTGAAATAACCTAAAAAATAATTCGATATATCAGCAGTTCAAATTGTCGTTGGAACTGACAACAAAAATAAAATCGAACGAAATTTCACTACATTTTTAGTGCAATTTTCGATAATAAAGAAATGAATAAAAATATCAGAAAATTGTCGTTTGTCCTCAAACGAATCACCAAATTCTAAATCTTTTAAATTAATGATAAAAATATTAAATGCTGAAAGATTAATTCAGTTTGAATCGTCAATGCTTTTTTGTTTTGCTGACAAAATAATTGTTTGTTGTTCATTGAATTTGTAAAAAAAAAAAAAACGTTATATTTACTTCTTTCTGTTTCTTTTCGTCCAATTTTTCTTCTCTGGGCCAAAATGGGGAACTACAGATGTTGAAATAAATGAAAACTTTCCAAGAACAATTTTTTGTTAAGAATGATCGATGCCATTGTTACAAGGAAAAAATGTTTTATGGAGAGCGAAATACAAGGGAGATAATTCATAAATAAAAATGCTTTTTATTTTAGTACTTTTGTTCAGAAACCTAATATCCGTAAGAAAAAGTACTTTTCGGCATTGTACTGGTCACAAATACACTAAAATTAAACCTACATACTATTTTTACTTACTACAATTGCACAATGAAAACAAACAAACATCAAGCATATAACAGAAAAACAAATTTGTTTATATAACAGATAATAATCATTGGTGGTATAGTGGGTTGCTTATCTATTCCTTTTCTGGTTGTAATGTAATGGGAGTCCGTTCTAGTGAAGGGTAGTTGTATACTGTTGCAGTTTAACGGAATTTGGCCTTGTGGTAGATAGCTCACTATAAGTCATAAAAGAATTATAAAATCAAGAAAAGCAACTTGAGATTAAAATGACACTTATATATATACATCAAGTAATGCTTTTACAATTAAAATAGTACTTGAAGGATAGGTCCAAAGGAGGTTAAAGTGTTCATGACAAATAATATGGTGAAAAAGATAATTAGTGTTTAGGAATGTGAGGAGCTTTGTAAGTGAGGAATGTCTTTGATGTAGTCGCTCTTAAGTCGGTAAATACTTTTGAGACAGGGAAGAAGTGATGATAGGTGAAGGGAGGCGAACGTAGTAGCCGCTTCACTTAAGTCAAGGGGATAATGATTACTCTCGCCTATCACTGTCAGTCTGTCTTCGAGTCAGTCTGCCTGTCTGCCGGGGTCTTGTCTGTATCCGCATTTTATATCTGCTTTTTGAATCAAAAGCAGCCTGTTTGGAATTTCACACTTGTATTTGATTCTGGGCTTCCCATTGGCTGGTAAATAAAATTTGCGTAGGCTCACGAAATGGAAATTTGATTAATTTTTATTTTTCAACTGGATCATCTGCATGAACTCGGATGCGCACCAATGAGTTTTTCTTATTTTCTTTCCGGTTGTTATAGAGCAAACATCCGGTTCCTCGCTTTTGTTTGGTATCACCACAGTGGCATGTACAAATAGGTGACTGAAGATGTTGATGATAAAGGACAATAGTTTAAGAAATAAGTGTGAAAATATCAGTTAATTTCATTATGTATTTATGCATATGTACAGGAATTAAAGATTTTTTGTTGAGAAATTGTTGCTAATAGTTTGTTCACTTACAATTTTTAGTTTTGTTTTTCTTGTGTGAGTTGGTGTCTCTTCTTGGTTGAGTTTGTTAAAAGTTGAGTTGATTATAAAAAGATTTGATAAGCTGATATGAAGTGAAAGAATTACTTCAAGAAGTAAGTTGAGTTTTGTAGATTGTTGTCTCTGTCAAAGTTGTTGATTTCAATGAAGAAATTGTGTTTCATTAGCTGAATTGATGTTAAGAATATATTTAGGCTAAGAAGTTGAGTGTAGGAGATTCAAATGACAAGCAGAATTTATGAAATTCTTACTTAAGTAAATTGAGTTGGAGACATTGAAGAAATTGTTTCATTAGCCAGATTGATGTAAATAAAATATTCGTTCTAGGCTCTGTGTGTGTGTGTAGAAGTAGTAATGGCACAATGTTAGTATTTGAATAAATAGTTTAAATATTGAAGTAAGTTCATCTTTGTGTGTGTATATTTTTCAAGCCATAGTTTTATTACATAATGTATCTATACCCTTTACAAATTTCAGTAAGTGGTCTGACATTTTCATTTCCTATAAAGTGTGCCATTGCTTAAAAAGATTGAGAAACTCTGTATTAGTATGAATTTAAGACTACAATAAAAGCTTCAAGAAAAATTTTCATTTTTAAAAATTCATTTTTGCCAAAGCTTAAATATCAATTTTTCCTGTTTTATTTATGGAGGCACCCATTAAAATGTAATTAAAATCAGATAAGATTTTCTAAAAAAAAAAACAAACATTAAAAACAATTTCCTTCATTTGTAGATATGTCCTTAAAGTTCCATTAAAATCCAACAATACTTTAATTTTTGCAATAATTTTCAAATCCATGTTCAAATCCACTGGAAAAAAATTATGCTAAAACACTAATCATAAGTCAACCACTAATGCAAAAAAACAAAAAGAAAATGTTCAACCAAAGTTTCTACTATACTAGATAAGAGTAAAAAGTTTATTAAAAAAATTCATTGTTTTTCCCTATTAATAATAACAAACATTTTTAAGTTGTAATCTGAAGCACAAAGTTCACAAAAACATGGTTTCTCTTCAATGTGTATTTGCATATGACATTTTAAACATGATCTCCATGAAAATGCTGCTCCACACCTTTGATATGAATATGGTCTTTCACCATTATTTAACTGCATGTGATGTTTAAAAGAGGAACTAGATAAAAATGTTGAACCACATGCTGATTATGGTTTCTCTCAAATATGTAGACGCATATGAAATTTTAAACCTGCACTTAATGTTACTCTTGATTCACAATTTTCACAAGAATAAGGTTTCTCACCTGTATGAACCTCATGTGACTCTTAAAATTGGAAATTTGTGAAAATGTTGATCGACACACCTTACAAAACAAATGGTTTCTCTCCAGTATGCATGTGCATATGTATTTTCTGCTACAAATTTGGCATGAATAAGGATTGTTACCAGTATGTTTCATCATGTATGCACTCAAAGTTAAATCCATACAAAAAAAAATCAAATGCACAAAGAAAAAATTTAAATTACTTTAAATATATGGGTGCAAAATGATTATCAAACTTTTCAATTTTCGACAGAAAATAAAATTATCAATTCTTAACCTAAAAAATCCAAGGGCAATAGTTCTTTAAAAGATTTTTAAAATATTTTAAAAACTTTATGAATTATTGTAATAGAAAAAAAAATGAAAACAATTCTTTTAAAATTTTATTAGTTATCGAAAGATTTTTTTTCTTTGGATTACGATATAACTATTATTTATTACAGCAATTAAAAGCTTATCAAATTCATTTATATCAGTGTTTTTTTGCATTTTTTATTTTACTTTTCAGAGCAGATTTTTGGATAGTGTTCTTAAATTTAAAATAAAAAAAACAGATGATTTCTATTCCTCAATGAATACTGTGTTTAACTAATAAAAAACTATTTTGCAGCCAATTAAAATTTATTAAAATTTCATGGATTGACAGGGTGGTGGGTAACAGGTGAAAAAATTTTTTTACCAAAGTTTAAAAAAAATAATAGTTTCAAATATAATGTCATTAATTTGTGAATAAGTACTGAAAGTTTCATTAAAATCAGACAACTACCTGACTTTTGCCAGAATTTCCAAATTAATGTGTTTGTCACTGAAAAAAAAGTGGGTGATGTCATCATTACATTTTCCATTGTAAACAGTTGTAACATTTTGGTCACCTGCTAACTCAAATCAAAGCAAGATTTTCTGATCAAATTTTGAAAGTATAAGAAGGCATTCAAAAATAAGTAGAAATTACTTTGATCTTTCCTCTTAATAATAATATAAACCCTTTGATGGAAAAAGTTTGTTTTATTAAATTTGGGACCTTTTTTATTCATAATATGCTGTTTTTTAGCAATTTTTTGGAGGTAAAAATTTGGGGACAGCACAAAGTTTTGTAGAATGAAGATAAAACACAAATGAAAATCTAAATGAAGTACTCATCAACAACTGAAAACTAAGAGGTTTAAAGGCGGTGGTTCAAACAGTTTAGAACTCAATCCGTTGCCGTAGATGTTGGTCTCTGCTACCAATGTTAAAGAATATAAACAACAACCAGTTGTAAGTATAGTGAACAGGATATTTATTTGATCAAACGCGGTGTGCGACTGATCTCTAAGAGAATATAATCCAGAATGCCCCTTGTGGTCTTCTCCTCTTCCTCATGTGCCCCTGGCGGCCCCTCTTGGGTTCATGGGAAGACAATCGGTCTTAAACTTGTGGGATAGGCTATATTAGATTTTAACAATGCTGGTTTTATTCCGTTGCTTCAATTTACTCCAAATTTAATTTAATATTGTCACATTCACTGGAAGTAGAAATTCTGTTTAACAAATTCTTAATAGAAATAAAAAAAAAGAATGACATAACGTTTCGGCCTTCTTCAGGTGCCATGAATTTTGAACCCTTTAAACATGTGTGTTTCATTCTCTCTCTGTCGCATAAAAAGGTTGTATTTCATTAGCCAGATTGATGTTAATAAAATATTCATTTTAGGCTAAGAAGTTGTTCTTATTAGAAATTTGCATGACAAACTTGTTTTTGTCTTATCATGGATATTGTGTGACAAGCTTGTTCTTTTTTTTTCTTTGTTGGGTGAAAAGGAGAGAGTGCAAATGTGTGTCGTCGGTAATAGTTTGATTACTCGCTGCTACATCATGGCTGGTTAACTGTAGTGAGTTATGTCCTCATCAGGCACTCCACACTTTCTGCCTTGTGCCACATTTGGACTATGTTTGGAGAATTATTATGGGCCCTTTGATGCATTGCAATGATTAGAATGTTTGTTTTGCTATGCTTATCACAAATGCCACTAACTTATTCTGTATTGCCTGTCACACGAATGATGAAGGGTAGACATTCCATTGTTGTCTCAACCTTGGAAGGAATATTATCTGGAAAATCAGCCATGAGTCACCAAACAAAAGTCATTCCATACAAAAATGTACATTAATTTCAGTCTTCAACTTTCACACACTTATCTCCATTAATCAACATCTGCAATTATAAATTTATAAATCTACTATTTGTTAACACATTGAATACTGTGATGTTGCCATATCTGGTCAAGATCTCAAGCTATTTATCTTGAGGTTCTCAAGAAAATCCAAAGGACAATCTGCAATAAAATCAATCCTAAGTAGGCAGCCCACCTTCAGTCACTTACTCACTGACATGATGTTATTACTCTCTGTCTTTTCTTCAAGTATTTTCATCGCAACTGCTCTGACAAGTTGTCACTAGTTTCCTAATCAAATGTATTTACTTGTTCTACTAAATTAGCATCTAGTTAACCACACTTTTACTATTGAAATAATTAAATATAGCCTCCTCTTCTATTGCAACAGATTCTTGTTCCATTTACTTGCTTCCCTGAAAGCTACAATCTCCAAAAATTTAAATGTTCCATCAATTGCCATCTTCACTTTCTACTTTGATTCCAATCCATTTCTCACAATTTCTTAGACATCTCTTGTACATTGTTTTTTTCTCTCACTGTAAACAACTGCACACCAGTGGCAGTCCTGTCTTGCTTCAGGTAAAATGATTGTCAAAAAAAAAGAAAGAAAAACATTAAAATGAATATTAACATTGTCTGTACATAAAAACATTACTATTTTCATCCTGTTATTAAACACATGTTCATAAAAACTAGGTCTTCATCACACCTTCTGCCTTGAAAAATTCCACAAGTACTATCATTAAAATCTCCACAGGTTCTACAATTGGTAGTGTTAAAATTTGACTCAATCCACTAGCCCTGTAGTTCACAGCCATCATGCCACAGCATATTAGTGTGCAACAAAATACTGTCACAGCATATCTATATACATCATTGTGCAAATTAATTGAAACAAAATCAATTAACTTCCTAGGATCTTTCACACTTTCCCTCAGAACATATACGTTGTCTCTTTGCGCTGTTTTTCTATTTTGACTTAACGTTTTGAATTGATAGATGCTGTATGTATATTGCCAGTATGTTTGTGTAGCACTGCAATTTTTATACGCTTCTTTGGAGTAACGTACATTGCAGACAATGGCTTTAGAACTCATTGACGAGTCAATAGTGTCTGCAGTGTGACAAAAATCTGATGTGCTCACAGATGTAGCAATATTTTTTAAGGCTAAACAAATTTCATCATACACATTCATATTACTGCACACCACTGCAAGTGACCTAATCTGACTCAGTGGGTCTAAAATCGTTCACATGTTGAAAGAAAGGAAAGTGAAGCAGTTGTTTTTATGGTAAATTTTCGTTTTAGGTCCCAAAGGTTTTCCCCACTTTCAAATTTATCCAAAATAGCATTATTTCTGTGCAAATGTATATGCTGAACTCAAATCAACAATTAGTTATTGAAGAAACCTACCTTTTTGATCTGAGCGTCCATAAAAAAATCCAACTACATTTTGTCTCGAAAACATCGAACTACATTTTGTAACTCTAACGCAGTCATGTAATTAACTGCTGAATGACTTTCTGCGTAAGACAACAAATTTTGGTCTATTTTTGGCCGATTTTCTTCCTTTACTGAAACTTCCAGCAATTTACTTCCTGGAATGAAATTAATATGCTATTGTATTTCTACGCTTATTACTTTCATTACAGGAAGTAAATAGCTGGAAGTTTCAGTAAATGAAGTAAATCGACCGAAATTTGTTGCCTGTGGAGAAAGTCATTCTGTAGTTAATTACATGACTTCGTAAGAGTAACGGGAGAGAAAAAGTGTGAGATATAGTTTGTCTTTTTTATGGACTTTCAAATCAAAAAAGTTAGGTTTCTTCAATAACTAATTGTTGATTTGAATTCAGCATATACGTTTACACAGAAATAATGTTATTTTGAATAAATTTGAAGTTGGAAAAGACTTTGGGACCTAAAATGAAAATTTACTGTTTTTATTAATTTGCACAAGTGTATGGTGCATGTAGAAGTGCACCATACACTTGTCATCATCAGCAGAATTCCATTTTATAGCTGTTATTGTCAAGATATGCGATGTGTTTTTTCAGTTGCATTTGGCATAAGCTTAAGTCCCATATATAAATAAAAGCATGTGTCCGCAAGTGATTTTTAATCTCAATTTTATTGAAAAATTTGAACAACAAATTTCACAAGATTATATCTTTTCACTAGCATGTTTCTGCATGGGAACATTTCAAGTTTGAACTACATGAAGATGTTGAAGTACAAACTTCACAAAAATATGGTTTTTCCCCAGCGTGTGTTCGCATATGATGTTTTAAACTTGATCTGCATAAAAATGCTGCTCCACACACTTAACATGAATAAGGTCTTTCTCCATTATGTGCCCTCATGTGCCATTTTAAAGATGAACTAGAAGAAAATGTTGAGCCACATGTTTCACAAGAATATGGTTTCTCCCCAGTATGTAGAAGCATATGATATTTTAAATTTGCACTTGATGCGAATCTTGATGGACAAATTTCACAAGAATACGGTTTCTCACCTGTATGAAGCCTCATGTGAGTTTTTAAAGTTGAACTTTGAGAAAATGTTGAACCACACACCTCACAAGAATATGGTTTCTCTCCAGTATGCGTTCGCATATGTACATTTACTTCTGGTCCCGATGCAAATCTTGAGCCACAAATTTCACATGAATATGGCTTCTCACCAGTATGAGTTCGCAGATGAGATTTTAAACTTGAACTCTCCGGAAATTTTCTGCTACAAATTTGACATGAATAAGGCTTGTTACCAGTATGTTTCATCATGTGATATCTCAAACGTGAATTTTGTGAAAATGTTGAAGCACAAACATCACAAGAATATGGTTTCTCTCCAGTGTGTGTTCGCATGTGCATTTGTAAACGAGAGTTCCGTGAAAATCTGGACCCACATACATCACATGCAAACGGTTTCTCACCAGTATGTATTCGCATGTGTCTTGTTAAACTGCACCTTACTGAAAAGGCTGAACCACATACTTCACATGAATGAGGTTTCTCACCAGTATGGGTTCGCATGTGAGATTCCAGGGATGCATCTGCTGAAAATGCTGACCCACACACTTCACATGAATAAGGTTTCTCACCAGTATGTGTTCGCATGTGTCTTTTTAAACCAGTGCTGCTTGGAAATGCCGAACCACACACTTCACATGAATAAGGTTTCTCACCAGTGTGTGTCCGCATGTGGTTCCTTAAACCTAAGCGTCTTGAAAATGCTGAGCCACACACTTCACATGAATAAGGTTTCTCACCAGTATGTGTTTTCATGTGTTCTTTTAAACCAGAGATGCTTGAAAATGCTGAACCACACACTTCACATGAATAAGGTTTCTCACCAGTATGTGTTCGTATGTGCCTTTTTAAACCAGTGCTGCTTGGAAATGTTGAACCACACACTTCACATGAAAATGGTTTCTCACCAGTATGGGTTCGTATGTGCATTTTTAAACCAAACCTGCTTAAAAATGCTGAACCACACACTTCACATGAATAAGGTTTCTCACTAGTATATGTTTGCATGTGAGATTCTATGTTATCACTTTTTGAAAATTCTTAACCACGCACTTCACAAGAGTATACCTTCTGTTCTGTCTCCTTGTTGCTGTAAATTTTTAAATTTGAATTATTTGAAAATTATTTCTCATATGTGTGTATTAGCCTGTGTTCTTTAATTGCTGAAAAATATGTGAATGCTGAACTGCACACTTCACAAATATGTTATTTTTCTTCAGTTTGTGTCTGCATTTCTGTTTCGAAATGCAAATTTTGTGCAAATTCCAATCCCTCTTCTTCGTATATATCACTATTGTTTCCAGAATATTCTCGCATGGCAACTTTTAACTAGAAATCCTTTCCATGGATTTATTGATAATCTGTACAAAAAGAAAAAAGTACTTTAGGGCCCTTTTCACCTCATTTTCAAAATAATACTTTAAAATGCAAATAAAATGCTTCCTGCTGCAAGTTAATTCTATAGCTAAAAAAATCTGTATCGAAAGCAAAAGACTCACAAAAAATGGCATTAAAATGTTTATGAATCACTAAAACAAGGTTATTGATAATAATAGAATATATGTTAATGAATTCTTTAGTAAGCATGAAATATTTATAGTTTTACTGATCCTAAATTCTGTATTTTCAGAAATTTTACTAATTTAATCACTGCAGGATATCAAAAACAATATTTCCTTAATGTAAAAGTTTTTTAAAATACCTCATTTAACTATTCAATCTGCGCTTAATTAAGAAATGAGAAATGGCTAAAAGTTCTGCATAAATTAAAATACGATTCAATGTACAGACATGAAAACATTATGGAACATAAAAAATTCAGTGTTAAAATAAAATTGCATGCAATTTTCAACCAGTTAGTCTCATACCTCCTTTTCGCAAGGTATTTAAAACTATTATCAATGCTGAAATAGGGATCTAACATCTCACAACCTTTTGCCAGGTCTCCTGATATGCTAACTACCATCATTAAATATATATATATATATATATATATACTAGGCTTTTGATAATAACAGTGAAGTTGAGCTGTAGCTCTGGAAAGCATTTTACTGAGTTTGGTATTATCGTTTTAAGTGCAAGCTCCAAAGCTATGGTATTTCTGGACGTTTGTTAGATTTAATCCAATCATTGCTATCAAACGGTGAAATCAAGGTTGTTTTGAATAGGCTAGTTTCCAGATCTTTCCATAAAAACATGGATGTTTATAAATGTTCTATCCTACCTCCTACATATTCCTGATCTTTGTTAATGATCTTCCTGATGTAAGAAATTCCCAAATTGGCATCTACGCAGATGATAGAATCATTTACAACTGCCTGTATAAGAAGTTTGCCAAAGCTGACAAAGTAAACCTGGCTGTTGTATTTTAAAATGACCTCAGATATGGGTAGGAAATGGCTAGTAAATTTTAATACTTCCAAAATAAAACTGCACCCCTTTACTGACCACAGTGAATCATCCTTCACTACTATTAGAATAGATAACACTAGTCTCATAGAGAGCAACACACTGCACCTCCTTGGCATCACTCTCTCAAATGACCTCAAATGGTATGACTATTTTGAATCATGAGTTACATTTATTGCTAGCAAGTTTGGTTCACTAAGTTGGGCCAGGAAGTTTTTCTTGTCAGAATCGATTTTGCACATTCATAAATCTACCATTTGTTTGTGCATTAAATATTGTTGCCATATCTGGTTGGGTGCTCCTGCTATTCCTCTTAAGGTTCTCGACAAAATCCAAAGAAAGATCTGCAATATAATCAATCTTGACTTGGCAACTCGCCTTCAATCACTTTCTCACTAATGAGATGTGGCTTCCCTCTGTCCTTTTAAAAAATATTTTCATGGAAAATGCTCTCAGATTTTTTCCACGGTGCTCTGACCACACGTATTTACCCATGCTACTAGATTGCATCACGATCCAAACTTTTCACCATACAAATAGTTAAATGTAAAAGCCTCTTCTACTCTTAACATTTTCTTTTTTCACACCACCTATTCGTGGAACTCACTTCCATTTTCTTACTTGTCTGATAATCTTCAAAAGTTTAAATGCCATGTCAATTGCCATCTTTTATCTACTTGATTCACCTCTTAATTTTTCTTACTGTAAACCTATATATCAATAATTGATGTTATGTTTTATACACTACAATCTTGTTACAATTCTAACTGAAAAATAATGGTGTCTGATGATTTGTATTGAGGTTTATTCATGTGCTTAAAAAACAAAGCATAGCATGATGATAAAATGCCTCTAACTTAATAAAACTAAGTTTTATCAACAAAACATCTGTTATTATTAGAAGTAATGATGAAACTACCTTTTAATTATTTCATTAAATTCTTTCATCCTTTCGAACAACTTCCAAATTTTGTTTAATAATCTTGTTTTTCTTAGAACATTCATTTGGAAATTCTTGCAAAAATGAAATACATGTAACAGCCTCTTCTAAATAAAGTAAAAGGAGTATGACGAAACGACTGCAAAAAATCTGCATAGAAATGTCCCATATTTCTTTTCTAAAATATAGGTACCTCCCTGATATTGCTAAGAAAAAAGATCCCACATAAAAAAATAAAAACATTTTATTTATTTATACCATGCTCTTTTCTTAGCATTTTCAGGGTGGTACCTAGGTACCTCCAGTCAAATCAATAACAAAACAGCATAGTATGAATAAAAAAGATCCCACATAAAAAAATAAAAACATTTTATTTATTTATACCATGCTCTTTTCTTAGCATTTTCAGGGTGGTACCTAGGTACCTCCAGTCAAATCAATAACAAAACAGCATAGTATGAATAAAAAAGATCCCACATAAAAAAATAAAAACATTTTATTTATTTATACCATGCTCTTTTCTTAGCATTTTCAGGGTGGTACCTAGGTACCTCCAGTCAAATCAATAACAAAACAGCATAGTATGAATAAAAAAGATCCCACATAAAAAAATAAAAACATTTTATTTATTTATACCATGCTCTTTTCTTAGCATTTTCAGGGTGGTACCTAGGTACCTCCAGTCAAATCAATAACAAAACAGCATAGTATGAATAAAAAAGATCCCACATAAAAAAATAAAAACATTTTATTTATTTATACCATGCTCTTTTCTTAGCATTTTCAGGGTGGTACCTAGGTACCTCCAGTCAAATCAATAACAAAACAGCATAGTATGAATAAAAAAGATCCCACACTTAAAAAAAACAAAACAAATTTTTTCATTAAAATGTTTATATTATTATTAAAAGAAAAGATCAAAGTAATTTTTGATTATTTATAAAAAATTTTTGAATCCCTACTAACCCTTTCAAAATTTCAGCAGAGAACCTTTTTGTTTTTTATTTTTATTTGAGTTAGTGAGTAACCAAAATGTTTAAGACAGTTTTACAATTAAAAACGTAATGATGACAACACCCACTTTTTTCCTGGTGACAAACACATTAATTTGGAAGTTCTTGCAAAAATCAAATAAATTGTCAGATTTTAATTAAACTTTCTGTACTTATTTACAAAAGAATGAAATTGTTTTTGAAATTATTTTTTTAAAAATGTTGGTAAAAATATTTTTTTCAACTCTGTTATCAACCTCCA
This sequence comes from Ascarosepion bandense, assembly GCA_037127315.1. Taxonomy (NCBI): domain Eukaryota; kingdom Metazoa; phylum Mollusca; class Cephalopoda; order Sepiida; family Sepiidae; genus Ascarosepion; species Ascarosepion bandense. The sequence continues at coordinate 764,832 of JBBBDQ010001152.1, read as the reverse complement.
TGTAAATCCATGAAATTTCAATAAATTTTTATTTGTACCTGTCTATAATTTGAAAAAATAATAAAAATTAAGGACATTATAGTCTGAAGAAAAAAAAATATTCTGATTACTAAAAAGGTTTTACAAGAATTATATTTTTTTTTTTGTTATTAAAATGGTTTTTAAAATTTCAAAACTATTTTTTTTTTTAAATCTTCAGATCTGTACCGGTTAGAATTTTTTTAGTTAAGAATTGATCTAGGTACCTCCAATATTTCGGCATAAATTTTCGATACTTAATTTTAAAATGAACAAACACTCTTGAAGATTTCATTTTAGATTTAATTAAAAACTTCATGATTAAATTTATTATTACCATTAATTAAAAAATTCTGGTGTATTTCAAATAAAAATATATCGATCGGAATGTCACATTTTGATTTCTTAAAAGTGGCCATTTTCTTAATCTTAAGAAATTTGTAAACAAACAAAAATTCATCAATTTTTAAAATATGTCAAAATATTTGACACTTTAATTTAGTAAAATTAGAAAGTTGCAAGTTAAATTAATCTGATTTTAAAGAAATATTACTTACTTCTCGAATAAAGAAATAATAAACAAGTTAATTGTTGGTCATGTTCATCTGATCGAGCATTTGACAGACTGTGGAATTATAAAGCGATAACTGCTGTTACCCATGATCATAATAATAATTTTCATAAATCTAAGGGAGGGACGAAACTTATAAATTGCATAACCTTTTCATAATAATGGCAATTTTGGTCAACCATACATGAAAATAAGGGATGTATTTAGTAAATAAAAATTATTTTAAAAATAGAATAGCATAACTACGTTTAATAATCTTTGCAATTGTGGATTCAAAAATTTTGTTTCTTCATTATTATAGTCAATCTAGTGGATGTATCAAGAGAGAATTTTACACAATTTCATCCATCCTATTATAGGTTATTATAATTAAAATGTAAAAAAATAGAAAAAATTCTTGTAAAAATTCATTATACATCAGAAAAATTTTATTTCTTCAGACAGTAATGTCCTCAATATTACTTATTTAGAAAAGCAATTAAAAGCCTTTCTAATTAAGTAATGTCATTGTTTTATTGGATTCATTATTTTTCAATTCAAAGCAGACTGTCATTTAAATAGCACTAATTAGAAAAAAGGTAATTTACAATCTCCAAAAGCTCCTACTTTTAAATAATTTTCAGTGGATCATTAGGTACTGTGTGAAATTTAATTAAATGAAGTAAGTGGGGGGTAACAGATTAAAAAAAAAAAAAAAAAAAAAAAAAACACATTTCAAAAGCAATTTCATTTATTTGTGAATAAGTTCTCAAAATTTCATTAACATCGGACAATTGTTTGATTTTTACAAGAATTTCCAAAGAAATGGGTTTTCAATGAAAAAACTGAAAAAAAAAAAAAAAAAAAAAAAAAAAAAAATCAATGTCATGTTGCAGAAGGTGATGACATAAACAAAAGATTTTAACCAAAATTTCGAACATGTTAGAAAGGATTAAAAATTTTTTAAAATCTGTGATTTTTCCTCTTAATAATAATGTAAACATTTTGATGGAAAAAGCTTTTAAGTTTAGTTTTTTATTCATACTATGATGTTTTAGCGATTTTTATTGGAAGTACCTATTTAAATTACCTATTGAAAATTAAAAAAATTAATAAAAATCGTTTTGCGTTGATATTTTTGAAATGATTAAAAAATTTTTTGTGTGTAAAATATTTATTTTCATTATGATGTTCTGTAGGGGACATTGATTTTAAAAGTTAACAAGTGTTGTGGATTATTTCCCTTACATGGAAACCACAGAAAACCGCAGTATTGTCTTATGTTGGCTTACAGTGAAGCAAAACAAAATAAACAAAAATCAAGTGTAAACATTTGTGTAACTATTGATAAAATGAAAAGTACTATAAAAATTTAATAATTTTAATTTATAATAACAATCATGCAAACAATTCGTATTAATAAAGAATTAAATAAAAAATAAAATTCATTTTTTCAGAAACTGTATTCAATTTCAAACCTAAGCTAATGCAACTAAAATTCAATAAAATATTTAGATTGCTGAAAATATTATTTCTTTAAAATTACCATGTGGATACCATTCAATGGTCATGTGTTTTAAGGATTGTTTCTCTGAAAAAAAAAAAGTGCTTCTTTTCACACTCAGTCATCGATTTGGTTGAACCATAATTGACGAGTTGACAGCCTGATGACTGACAGGCTGTCAACTCATCAATTAACAGTAACACTTCACTTCATAAATATCTTATCTCCGTGACTAAGAAACACATACGTTAATTCTATGCCGTAAACAAGTAATATTTGTTTCCAGTCAAATTAATTTTTTTAATTTGCTATTTTTCCAGAATTAACAAGTCCCAGAAGCGTATTTCTTCTTGCAAGATTTTTAAAACCGAGAATTAACTTTTATTTACAAATGTGTCGATAACACAAAAAAAAGAGAAACAAACTATTCGTCGTCCACAATAGTAAATTTTCAAGACAATGGCAATAAAAAGGCAGAATTAAATAAAACATACCAAAGTTATATGGAACGGCGGGGCGACAAGCAAAGGTGTGGGGAAAAAACGGACAGAGCCAGGACGATTCCCGCCAAAAGGGAAAATAAGTCTATTCACGAAGCCATCACTTTGCCGAGAGATAATAAAGGCAATGCGTGATAAAAAAATGGAATTAAAGCTAAAGGAAGCATCGTCTATGATATAACATACAAAGAAGAAAAGAGAAGGGAAAAGAATAATTAAAAAAAAAAAAAAAAAACAGTAACAAAAGATGAAAAGTAAAAAAAAAAAAAAATCGGTGTCAGATTAATTTGTCCCGGATAAAGGAAGGTCCACGGTAAAAACCAGATAACAATTCAATAGTTGTCTTTTTCAGCAAATGTATATAAATTTAAGAAGTCTGTGTAACATGATACGGGCATACAATCCCACAATTTATTTTAAAAGTGAACAATGGCACATCAATCATGTCTAATACTTTTTACACATTTTACGTAGACAATAATTTAAAAAGAGATGGTGTAAAAATCCAATCATCAAAAAACACGAAAAAGAATTGTATCTTCAAAAACAGAAAAAATCGATTTTTTTTTGTTTATACATATTTTATTGAAATGGCCTAAAAATATATATATATATATAATTAATATATCAGCAGTTCAAATTGTCGTTGGAATTGAAAACAAAACAAAATCGAACGAAATTTCACAACAACATTTTTTCGGGATACTGCAATTTTCGATAATGAATAAATGAATGAAAAAATCAGGAAATTATCGCTTGTCTTCAAACGATTAACCAAATTCTAAATCTTTTAGACTAATGATACAAATATTAAATACTGGAAGATTAATCGTCAGTTTTTTTAAATCGTCAATCCTCTTTTTTCTTTTTTTTTTTTTTTGACAAAATAATTGTCGTTCATTGAATTTGTAAATGAAAAAAGGAAACATTATATTTACTTCTTTCTGTTTGTTTTCATCCAATTTTTCTTCTTGGGGCCAAAATAAGGAACTACATACGTTGAAATAAATGAAATCTTTGCAAGAATAATTTTCTTGTTAAGAATGATGCCATTGTTACAAAAAAAAAAAAAAAAATTATAGAGAGCGAACCTCAAGGGAGATAATTCACAAATAAATTTTTTATTTTTATTTTAGTTTTTTATTCAAACAGCTGATAATCCTGGAGAAAATAATACTTTTACCATTGTACTGGCGACAAATACACTGAAATTAGACCTCTGTACTATTATTACTTACTACAATTGCAAAACAAACAACAAGCATATCACAGAATAATAAAGTTGTTTATAATAGATGGTAATTGTTGGTGGCATGTACAAATAAGTGATTGAAGATGTTGATGATAAAGGACAATAGTTTAAGAGGTAAGTGTGAAAATATCAGTCAATTTTATTATGTATTTATGTGTATGTACAAGAAATAAAGATTTTTTGTTGAGAAAGTGTTGCTAATAGTTTTTTCACTTACAGCTTTTAATTTTGTTTGAATAGTTGTCTTTCTTTGACTGTAAAGTTCTTGAATCTCTTGTGTGAGTTGGTGTCTTGTCTTGGTTGAGTTTGTTAAAAGTTGAGTTGATTACGAAAAGCTTTGATCATAAATAAACGAAAACTTTCCAAGAACAATTTTCTTGTTGAAAATGATGCCATTGTTGTTACAAGGAAAAATGTTTTAAGGAGAGCGAACCTCAAGGGAGATAATTCAGAAATAAAAATGTTTTTTATTCTAGTTTTTTTTATTCAGAAAGCTAAAATCCTTAAAAAAAAAAAAAAAAAAGCATTGTACTGGTCACAAATACACTAAAAATAAACCTATATACTATTTTTACTTACTACAATTGCACAATGAAAACAAACAAACAACAAGCATATAACAGAATAACAAAGTTGTTTATATAATAATACTTAGTGGTGTATACAAATAGGTGATTGAAGATGTTGATGATAAAGGACAATAGTTTAAGAGGTAAGTGTGAAAATATCAGTCAATTTCATTATGTATTTATGTTTATGTACAGAAATTAAACATTTTGTTTTGTTGAGAAATTGTTAATAGTTTGTTCATTTACAGTTTTTAGTTTTGTTTGAATAGTTGTCTTTCTTTGACTGTAAAGTTCTTTACTCTCTTGTGTGAGTTGGTGTCTCATCTTGGTTGAGTTTCGTAAAAGTTGAGTTGATTATGATAAAATTTGATAATCTGATATGAAGTGAAAGAATTACTTCAAGAAGTAAGCTGAGTTTTGTAGATTGTTGTTGCTATCAAAGTTGTTGATTTCAATGAAGAGATTGTGTTTCATTAGCTGAATTGATGTTCAGAAAATATTTAGGCTAAGAAGTTGAGTAGCATGGATTTAAATGACAAGCTGAATATATGAACTTCTTACATAATTAATTTGAGTTGGAGACATCGAAGAAATTGTATTTCATTAGCTAGATTGATGTTGATAAAATATTCGTTTTAGGCTTAGAAATTGTTTTTATTAGAAATTTGTGTGACAAACTTGTTTTTATCTTATGGACATTGATGAGCTTGTTCTTTTCTTTCTTGATTGGGGGGAAAAAGAGATAGAACAAATGTTTGTCACCAGTAATCATTTAATTATTTACTGCTACATCATGGCAGGTTAACTGTCTTGAAAACTTGCTTAAATTGCAAACTCAGTCACGTGACCAGATCAGAAATCAGTTGGCGCAAACTCTTGCCTACTTGTTGTACGGGAGAAAGGATAAAAAAAATATGATGACTATTATATATTGCCTAATCAGAAAGTATTTTTGATTTGTGATCCATTTTTAATGAGGTTAGCAAAAGTTGACAATATATTGCAGTGATTTACTTTTAATTGGTTTAAAACTGAAAATGTAGGAATGTGTTTTTACCAGGGCAATTTCAATTGGTAAATCTGTTGCAACTAAATTTGAACTAAATCCAGAAGAATATTCATTTATGGCTGAGTAGTGATTCTATCCTCATTGGGTACCCCATACCTTATGACACAACTTCTGGCACGCAAAAAATCTACATTACTTTTAATCATTAACATTCAGAAACTTTATATAAATCAGATGTCTCAGCCTGTCACATATGAAATTATAAATTTATAAATCTACCATTTGTCTGTGCATTTAACATTGTTGCCATATCTGGTCAGGTGCTCCAGCTATTTATCTTGAGGTTTTTGAAAAAAATCCAAATGAAGATTTGCAATATAATAAATCCTGACTTAGCAGCCCACCTTCAGTCACTTTCTCACCAATGTGGTGTTGCTTCTCTCTATCCTTTCAACAAGTATTGTCATGGCAACTGCTCGGACAAGATTTTTTCACTGGTTTCCTGACCAAATGTATTTACTCGAGGTACTAGATTGGCATCTAGGTCTCACGGATCTTGGTCTACCATAGAAATAGTTAAATGTAACCAACACTTCCATTCTAAAAGCTTCTTTTCTCGCACTTCTCATTCATGAAACTCTGTTCTGTTTTTTTACTTTCCTGATAGCTACAATCTCCAAAACTTTAATTGCACCGAAACACCAATTGCCGTCTTCTCTATTGACTATTGACTCTATCAATTCTAATCCATCTCTTACCATTTCTTCAACATCTCCTGTACTTTGTTTTTTCTTTCACTGTAAACCGCATCACACAAGTGGCAGTCCTGCATTGCTTCAGGTAAAATGATTTTAAAAGAAAAAAAAAAGAAACACATTAAAATGAATGTCTCTGTTGTCCGTGTACAGAAACATCACTATTTTCATTCTGTTATTAAATGCACTGGGAAAAGCTGGGTCTTCATATCACCTTCAACTTCAAAAAATTCAACAAGTACTAACATTAAAAACTTCACAGGTTCTATAACTGGTAGTGTTAAAATCCGTCATGTCACGGCACACTAGTGTACAACCAATACTGTTACAGCATACATACAAACACACTTGCACAAACTAATTGAAACAAAATGAGTAATATCTTCCTTGTGCAAATTAATTGAAACAAAATAAGTAATATCATCCTAGGATCATTGAATAATAACAAACATTTTGAATTTGTAATCTGAAAGCATTCAGTGAAAACACTGATAATTATTTCACGTAATTGAGCAAAGAGAAGTATAATTGGATTTGAAATCCCTTCATAAATATTCCTTCTAATATTGGACTTCATTAATAAAAAGAACAATTGGCCACCATTGCTAATAATTGTGGGCTTAAAATAAAACATTCAACAGCATCCATTGATTTCAAATTTCAAAACAAAAAAATAACCCCCATTAGTTAAAACGGTATTCAAGTCAGGATCAGGTCTGCAGAAGTGATGTAATTTATTCCCAGACTAGAAAACAAAAAAGGAAAATTTTTTTTACTATGCACACAAGGGATGATTTAGAGAACACAAAGCAGGAATTTACATAGAAGTACGGTACAAAATGTTTTAATCGTTTACATGCAAGTACTGGGTGTCTGTGTACAGTCTACTAGGGTGATTCAGTGTAGTGGGGGGGGGGAGATCCTTATTTGGATGATAATCTCCTAGATTATGTTTTAGAATATCATCAGCAGCAGAATCCATTTTATAGATGTTATTGTCAATATATAGGATTTGTTCTTTCAGTTGTACTTGGCATTTGCTTAAGTCCCGTACATAATAGGTGTACTTGTCTGCATTGTAATATCAGCAATCAAAATAAATAAAAATATAAAGATATATGTTGGTCAATAAATTATGACAATATTGTCGTCACTTTCAGGTCAAGGTTTTAAACTAAAATGTTGGTCAGTAGCAGTTTCAAATCAAATATATATTGCAAATTATCTGATTTCCAATATCATAAGGTAAATAAATTGAGCTTTTTAAACTTGAACTTTGTAAACATGTTGAATTACACATGTTGCAAGTATACAATATCTTTTCAGTATGTACTCGCATATGTATTTTTAAATCTTGTCTCTATGGAAATGTTTACCCACAAATATGGTTTATCACCAGTATGAATCCATATATTACATTTTGTAATAAAACAAGATTATATCTGGCTTATAGGAAAATAATGTGTCCGCAAGTGTTGTTTTTAACCTCGATTTTATTGAAAAAGCTGAACCACAAATTTCACATGATTATGGCTTCTCACAAGTATGTTCCCGGATGTGATATTCTAAGTTTGAACTAGATGAAAATGTTGAAGCACAATCTTCACAAGAATATGACTTCTATCCAGTGTGTGTTTGCATATGACATTTTTAAACTTCAACTCCCTGAAAATGCTGTCCCTCACACTTGACATGAATATGATCTTTCACCATTGTGTACCTGCATGTGCCATTTTTAAAGATGAACTAGATGAAAAAATTGACCCACATGTTTCACAAGAATATGGTTTCTCTGAATTATGTATATAATATTTAAAACCTGCAATCGATTCTGCTCTTGACCCACAAATTTCACAAGATTAAGGTTTCTCACCTGTATGAAGCCTCATGTGAGTCTTAAAATTTGAACTTTGTGAAAATGTTGAACGACACACCTCACAAAAATATGGTTTCTCTCCAGTATGCACACGCATATGTATTTGTACTGCTTGTTTCCGTGCAAATCTTGAGCCACAAATTTCACATGAATATGGCTTTTCCCCAGTATGAGTTCGCATATGAGATTTTAAAATTGAACTCCCCGGAAATTTTCTGTCACAAAGTTGACATGAATAGGGTTTGTCCCCAGTATGTTTACGCATGTGACATTTTAAGTGTGAACTCTGTGAAAATGTTGAAGCACAAATTTCGCAAGAATATGGTTTCTCTCCAGTATGTGTTCGCACATGCATTTGTAAATCAGAGTTCCGTGAAAATCTGGATCCACATACTTTACATGAAAATGCTTTCTCACCAGTATGTATTCGCATGTGTCTTGTTAAACTGCCTCTTACTGAAAAGGCTGAACCACATACTTCACATGAATGAGGTTTCTCACCAGTATGGGTTCGCATATGAGATTCCAGGGTTGCAGTCTGTGAAAATACTGAGCCACATATTTCACATGAATAAGGTTTCTCACCAGTATGTGTTCGCATGTGAATTTTTAAAACAAAGCTGCTTGAAAATGATGAACTACATACTTCACATGAATATGGCTTCTCACCAGTATGTGTCCGCATGTGAGATTTTAGTTTTGAGCTCTGTGAAAATGTTGAGTGACATACTTCACATGAATAGACGTTCTCACCAGTAAGTGTTCGCATCTGAGATTCTAGGTTTGCACTTTTTGAAAGTTCTGAACCATGCACTTCACAAGAGTATACTTCCTCTTTAGTCTCTATGTCGCTGTGAATTCTTAAATTTGACTCATTTGAAAATGATTTCTCATATTGGTGTATCAGCCTGTGTTCCATTAATGCTGAAAAATCTGTAAATGCTGAACCACACACTTCACAAATATGTGGTTTTTCTTCAGTTTGGGTCTGCATTGCTGTTTCTAAATGCAAATTCTGTGAAAATTCTAATCCATCTTTTTCATAGGCATCACTATATTTTCCAGAATATGCTTGCATGGTTAACTTTCAAGAAATCCTTTCCATGGATATATTGATAATCTGTACAAAAAGAAAAAAGTATATTAGGGCCTTTTTCATCTCATTTTCAGCATAACACTCTAAAATGCAAATAAAATGGTTTTCAGAAAATGCTTCCTGCTGCAAGTTAATTTCATAGTTCAAAGGATCTGTCACAAAACCAAAACACTTACAAAAAAATGGCATTAAAATGTTTATGAATCACTAAAACAAGGTTATTGATTATAACAGAATATATATTAATGAATTCTTAGTAAGCTTAAAATATTTATACTTGTACTGATCTTAAATTCTGCTATTTTCAGAAACTTTACTGATTATAACCTTGCAGGATGTTGAAAACAATATTTTCTTAGTTTAAAACATTTTAAAATACCTCATCATGCTACTAGTCAACCAGCTTACATATGACAATCCTTAAACAAAAAAGGCTGAAAGAATTAAGGCCTGCTCTTAATTAAGAAATAAAAAATGGCTAACAGTTAAAATACAATTCAATGTACAGATATGAAAACATTCTGGAACATAAGAAACTTCAGTTTTAAAATAAAATTGCATGCAATTTTCACCCAGTTAGACTCATACCTCCCATTGGCAAAGGTATTCGAGGCTATTATCAATGCTGAAATAGGGATGTAACTTCTCACAACCTTTTCTCTGACAAATGATATTGCTTGTGTTATATATATATATATATATATACTAGCTTCTTGTTAAGAAGAGTGAAGCATTAAAAAATTTTAAAACAATGAAAAAATATTTTGATTTTTCCTCTTAATAATAAGATGAACATTTTGATGGTAAAAGTTTGTCTTTATTAAGTTTGGGGCCTTTTTTATTCATACTATGATGTACCGGTTTAAAATACCAACATACTGGCAACAAAACTTTGTTTCTTTTAAGTTTGAGGATTTTTACGACAAAAGATTGATATTTTTCAGAAAATTACTATCACAGAATTACATACACAACAGAAAATCAAAGATTGTGACTCAATGTTTCTTTTATAGACATTTTTCCATCATTTACAGTAGGTACCTCCAATAAATCGCAAAAAAAACAGCATATATTTTTTTTATACTGAATTTTTTAAAATGAAAATTTTCTTGAAATTTATTTTAGCTTTAATCGAAAGCTAAATGATTAAATTTACTATTTCCAGTAAGCAAAATACTCTGATTTCTTTCAAACAGAAATTATATTGATTAGAATATAAAAGTTTGAGATTTTTGTTCAATTTTTGAAGGATTGACACATTTTTGTAAACAAAAGTTAATTCTCAGTTTTAAAAATATTGCAAATTTAACTATACATCTGTGACACATCATTTTTGGAAAATTAGCAAATTTTATGTTAAATTAATCTGATTTACACAAATATTACTTATTTATAGAGGGAAATTTAGAATAAAACTATTTCTTAATCACAAATTTGATTTTTTGACCTGTACACATCGCAAACCAAGATCGTGTTGACAGTTTCTTGATTAGAGATAAAAATGTATGGCGTTCATAAGCAACAAAATTGTCCTCATTTCTTTTTGGGCAATGAAGGAAACTCTGCCCTTTTAATTTGCACATAGAAATTATCATACAAAAAAAAAATCATCTAATGCACAAACAAAAATAAAGTTTAAATTATTTTAAAAATATTTTTGCAAAACTATTTTTATTAAACTTTTCATTTTTTGATAGGCAATATAATTATCAATTTCTAACCTAAAAAATGTAAAGGCAATAGTTCTTTAAAAGATTTTAAAAATATTTTTAAAAACTTATGAATTATTAATTGCTGACATGTTATTTAAGTCAAATTTTAAAATTAAAACTTACCTTTATCTGTTTTCAATCAATTAATAATTGCTAACTGCAAGAAACTTACAATAAAAAAAAATAATTACGGTAGCCCTGTTTTTATGTCAGTCATTGAAGCGATGACAGATGACTGATATGAGATGTTGACAAGAACGCAATGTATGGAAACCAATCGTACTAAATTTTTTTTTCTTTTTGGTTTTTAACTAAATAGTAAAATTAAAAATTTAACGTAATTTCAGCACTTATATAAATATTTTTCACATCTTCTTGTACTGTACAATACATATATCAAATGAAATTATATCAAAGTTTTATTCAATTGCATTTTTTATATTTCTCTTTGGAGCAGATTTTCGTATAGTGAATGATAATTTTAAATAAAAAAATACATGATTTATATTTCCCGATGAGTTCTGCGTTTAACTAATAAAAAAGTAAATTGCAGAAAATTCAAATTTATTAAAATTTCATTAATTTACGTGAAGGTGGGGTGGTAACATAGTTTTAAAAAAAATTTTCATCAATATTTAAAAAAAAAATAATAATTTCAAAAAATAATATTATTCATTTGTGAATGAGTACTGAAAGTTGCATTAAAATCCGACAATTATTTGATTTTTGCGAGATTTTCCAAATGAATGTGTTTGTCAACAAAAAAGTGAGTTACGTAAAAAATTACGTAATCATCTTCGACCACACTAACTCCAAATCAAAACAAAATTTTCTACCAAAATTTCGAACATGTTCAAAGGGATTAAAAACTTTTATAAAATAAATAAAAATTACTTTGATCTTTCCTCTTCATAAACATTTTGATAGAAAAAGTTCGTTTTAAGTTTTGTTGAACGTTTTTAAATCATATGCTGAATTTTTTGTTATGTAATGGAGGTATCTATTTAAAACGAATCACCAAATTCTAAATAAATCTTTTAGACTACTGATAAAAATATTAAATACTGGAAGATCATTTGTCGGTTTTTAGAATCGTCAATCAATAACAATATACAATTCAAAAATTCAATTCACTTTGTTTGTTGACAAAGAAATGACAAAAACTGTTTATCGTTCATTGAATTTGTAAATTAAAAAACGTTATATTTACTTCTTTCTGTTTGTTTTCGTCCATTTTTTTTTCTTCTTTCGGCCAAAATGAGGAACTACAGACGCTGAAATTAAAGAAAACTTTCCAAGAACAATTTTCTTGTTGAGAATGACGCCATTGTTACAAGCAAAATACTGTTTTATTGAAGAGCGAAACTCAAGGGAGATAATTCACAAATAAAATTTTTTTTAGTTTTTTTATTTTATTCGGAAAGCTGATAATCCCAAAGAAAATAATATTTTTAACCCTTCTACTGGCGACAAATACTCTCAAACTAAACCGCTATACTATTTTTACTTAATACAACTGCACACTGAAAACAAACAACCATATAACAGAATAACAAAGTTGTTTATAACAAATAATAATTATTAGTGGTGGTGTGTACGAATAGGTGATGTAAAAATGTATGATAAAGAAAGAACAATAGTTTAAGAAGTAAGTGTGAAAATAATATCAGTCAATTTGATTATGTATTTATGTGTATGTACAGGAATTAAATGTTTTGTTTTTTTGAGAAATTGTTACCAATAGTTTGAAACAGTACATTGTACAAAGATGGTTAATGTTTTCTTAAATGACCAGGGGTCATAATTGAAGTTCCTACAACTTAGGATTATTCCCTATCATCAAAAGGTTGATCGATTTCTGGAAGAATAAAAGTATACCTTTTGCATGTTTAAATATGATTTTGTTGATAGAAAAGAATCACATGAATTGGTAGAAATTAAACGTTCCAAGAGAAATAGTATTCACGGGTAAGGGTATTAAGAGTTTGTTGAAATGTTCATAGTAGGTCTTGCAAGAGTGAGTTTATGTGTACTTTAGGCAGGAGTGTATGTATGAGCAATTATTGTTGGATAGAATTGTCTTTGAAGTTATTGCTCAAAGTGAATGTTGAAAAGGAAGGAGGAGAGAGGTGAGAGAGAAAGAGACAATAATAATGATTGCTTGGCATTTGTCAAGGGACATATTAATTTCGCTCGTCATCTAAACTCTCTGATGATGGTTGGGCTTCCCCCTTTTATTTTGTATCTGGGGGATCCAAAAGTTCATTTCGAAATTCACTCCCAGATGTGATTCTGATCATTATATTTTGTTTTTAGATGTTCCCAGTTTTCTATTGGTCTAAAAACATTTCACATCGACATGTGAAATTTGTAAATTTTGTGTGTGTTATGCAAAGTGAAATGAGTTGACAAGACTGGTTTTCCTTAACAAGGATTTAATCAACAAAACATTTCCTGACTAAGCAATTCGTCAACTGACGAATGCAAGTAAGGGAAGTAATTACACTAACAAAATGCCAAGGGCAGATAAGTATAGTACATTCTCCCCCTCCTTTTTTTTTTTTTTTATTTTTTTTACGGTTCATCATACCTCTTTGGCTTACGAATTTCCCGTTGGGATCGTCTGGGTATATCAGGAGTTCTTGACATTACTTGAGGAGGAATAATATTTAAATCACTTGGAGAAGATACAATTTCTGAGTTAACGATAGTTTGTGAATCGTTACTATCTACTTTTTCCTTGGGAGATTCATTAGTGGGTGTAGAATCATTTAGGTCTTTCTGGATATCATCTACAACATTCTCGCTTTGTAATGAGATCCTTGCTGGTGCTAGGTCGCTTACAGAGACTGTAGATTCGCGACCATTGGTGAATCTTATGTGTGCATATTGGGGATTTGCTTCGAGTAACTCTACTTCGTCAACCAATGGTTCGTACTTACTCGCTCGGACATGGCGACGCAAAAGAACAGGCCCTGGCTTAGATAGCCAAGTGGGTAAGGAATGGCCGCTGGGAGTTCGCCGTTGATATGAAAAGAGTCTTTCATGTGGTGTGGCATTAGTAGCGGTACAAAGAAGAGATCTTATGGAGTGTAGCACTTCAGGCAAAACCGTTTCCCACTGCGATTCCTTGAGATTTCTTGAGGCTAGGGCTAATAATGTGTGTTTCCATATAATCCCGTTATACCTTTCACATTGACCGTTTCCTTGGGGGGTGATAAGGCGTTGTCCGGCTAGTAGCAATCCCGAGATTGGTGAGATATTCACGTACTTCCTTTGATAAGAAGGATGCACCCTTATCCGAATGGATGTAGGATGGCATGCCAAATACTATGAATATTTGACTTAGACCCTGTATTACAGAGTCTGAATTAGTGCTTGTACATGCGAAAGCAAAAGGGAAACGTGAGTACTCATCTATAACCGTTAATAGGTAACGGTTTTTCGAAGTTGAAGGAAGGGGCCCCTTAAAGTCAATGCTGAGTCGTTCCATTGGTTGTGTAGCTTTGACTAGGCGTCCAGCTTCTGGTGTATAGAAGCGTGGTTTCCATCTGGCTCAAACTGCACATGCTGCACACACTCTCTTAACCTCTTCAATAGAGTACGGAAGATTCCTTACTTTAACAAAATGAGCTAATCTGGTTATACCCGGATGACAAAGATGTTCGTGTATTTCATGCAATCTTCCCATGTTGTCGAGTGCATTGCACTGGACACGCGAGAGCGTATCGGCTGGAATATTGTTTTTCCCTGGTCGGTACATGATATCGTACTCGTAACACCCCAATTCCATTCTCCATCTTTCGATCTTGCTGTTCTTGATCTTTCCATGCCTTCTTGCATCAAACATGAAATTCACAGCTTGTTGATCTGTGACTATCACAAAACGTCGTGCTGATAGATAATGTGACCACTTTTTAACTGCCTCTACTATTGCACAAGCCTCCTTTTCTACGGAAGAGTGTTTTCGTTCTGTAGTCGTAAGTGTGCGTGAAAAGAATGCTACTGGACAGTTTGCTTGATTGAGAGTGGCTGCAATAGCAGTATCAGAGGCATCGGTTTCTACTACAAGAGGTATCTTTTCGTCGACTGAGTGCAATAAGGCCTTTTCAATTTCCTCCTTGAAGATTTCAAATGTTTTTATCGATTCTGGATCAAGGGGGAATGAATTAGCTGTTATTAAGGGTCTAATCTTATCAGAGAATTTGGGTATCCACTGGGAGTAGTAAGAGAATAATCCAAGCACTCGACGCAGAGAGGTTTTGTTCTGAGGAATAGGTAACTCTCTTAATGGCCGTAGACGTTCTGCATCAGGTCTAAGTAAGCCCTGTGATATACTATAGCCGAGAAAATCAATGGATGTTTTAGAGAACACGGACTTCTCTTCATTGAGAGTGAGGTTATACTGGGTAATAATCTTTTTTAATTTTTCTAAGTTCTCATCATGGTCTTGCTGATTTTTCCCGACTACGACAATGTTGTCTACATAGGCATACACTCCCGTTAGATTATTTTCCTTAATAATCTTGTCTATTATCCTTTGGAAACATGCAACCATTGGTCACTCCAAAAGGAATTCTACAAAATTGGTAAAGTTTACCGTTAGCTTCAAATGCTGTATAAGGCTTATCTTCTTCTTTTATTGGTATCTGGTGATATGCACTCTTCAGATCCAATGAGCTATAAACTTTAAATTTTGATATTTCCTGGGCTAAGTCATCCATTCTTGGTAATGGATGAGCATCCAATCTAGTAAATCTGTTAATTGTTCTACTATAATCGACTACTAGTCTCTTTCTTTGACGTTCATTTGTTACTATTAAAACCTGAGCCCTCCAAGGGGAAGTACTTTCCTGAATTACACCCTCTCTGATCATTTTCTCAATCTCAGTCTGTATGAAACGTCTGTCACCCTCTCCACACCTTTTAGATTTAGTTGTAATAGGTTTACAGTCTGGATCAATGTTGGAAAATAAAGATGGTGTGTCCACTAATGCCGAGGGCACACTACAGGAGATAGGATGAGAGATTTCAAGATCTTTCTTAGAGCCACCGAATGCAAAAGATATAGTGGAATGTTGTGACATGAAATCTTGGCCAAGAATAATATCAGAGCAGAGGTTGGGTAGAACTGAAAGTTTTACATTTGGATACCACTCACCCAGAAGGTTCAAATCCACCGTACACTGTCCTTTGATAGAAGCTTTAAGTGATGATGACGCCATGGACACGTTACCAGTAGCAGGTTTTATTTGTATTTTGTGTTTCCTCACATAACTGAGGGAGATAAAGGATCCTGAGCTCCCCGTATCCATTAGCGCCGTACCGGCGCCATTTTTCCCGACCAATACGTATAATGCAGCCTGTTTTAGGGATCCTAAGGAGGCAGACGTAGTGTTGGATATCAACATTGTCGCGAGTCTGTGAGAGCATGTTGCAGCAGATGTCGTATTTGGGTTCGAACGGCACATTTTTGAGAAATGGCCTTCTTTTTTACATTTAAAACAGGTAGCGTTTCTTGCTGCACACACACTTCTGTTATGACGAGGTCCTCCACAAAAAAAACACGTATACTTGGTGTTAGCCAAAGCTGCACAACAAGCATTAATGGGGACCGTTGACTGGACACCGGTACAGTTATTTTCCTGAGAAACTGCACCCACAATTGGTGTTTGAGTGTATGTATATGCTTCTGAATTTTTCTGAGCTGCATGGAGCGCTCTAGCTTGGTCGATAGCTATATTTAAATGCAGTGTTTTGTTTTCAAGTAGCCGTTGTCGAATAACGTTTGAACGTAAACCTGTGATGAATGCATCTCTGACACAGTCGTCTCGGTTTTGAATCGCATCAACTGGTTTAAAGTTACATTCTTTCGCTAGTAACTGTAGTCTTTGCACGTATTCGTCAATATTTTCCTCCTCTTTTTGGCCGCAAGTGGCAAGTAAATGCCGGGCGAAAACTTCGTTCGGGGGTTTTATGTACAGTTCTTTCAGACGGTTAACTGCACTATCAAACGTATCACATTCAGCAATGTATTCGTATACCTCAGAAGAAATACAGTTTATCAGTGTATCGAGTTTATCCAAATCAGTATGGATGTTAGGGTCAACAATTTTACGTAGGAACGACGAGAAACTTCGAAGCCAGTGATTAAAGTGCTTACTTGAGGATGTTGTATTAGGAGGGGTGCCCAAACGTTCCGGCTTCAAGTATTTATCCATACTGTTGAATTTGTTTTGTTGATTAAATTGAAATGAGTTGACAAGACTGGTTTTCCTTAACAAGGATTTAATCAACAAAACATTTCCTGACTAAGCAATTCGTCAACTGACGAATGCAAGTAAGGGAAGTAATTACACTAACAAAATGCCAAGGGCAGATAAGTATAGTACACAAAGTTTGTAAATTCGAGAAAATTCATTTCTTTCTAACAAAATCAGTAAGTCAGGGCTTAGCAATTGAATTTTTTAATCTAGAACTTGTTTTCTTCACTACAAATTTGTTCACTTAGTTTTTAGTTTTGTTTGAATAGTTGTCTTTTTATGACTGTATTATTGTAACATTTTCTTGACTCTCTTGTGCGAGTTGGTGTCTCGTCGAGATTGAGTTTGTTAAAAGTTGAGTTGATTATGAAAAGATGTGATAAGCTGATATGAAGTGAAAGAATTACTTCCGGAAGTAAGTTGAGTTTTGTAGATTGTTGTCGTTGTCAAAGTTGTTAATTTCAATGAAGAGATCGTGTTTCATTAGCTGAAGTGATGTTAAGAAAATATTTAGGTTAAGAAGCTGAGTGTCATGGTTTCAAATGATAAGTTGAATATATGAAATTCTTACTGAATTAAATTGAGATGGAGATGTTAAATTTAACCCCACTTTCTATCCCCCGAGGATGGAGGTTATCCTGGTCATGGGTCCATATATTTAGCACTTTCACATTGTGGGCCTATTCTCGTGAACATGTACCAGATCTAACTCTTCCACCATGGTCCCTCAATCTCCGGCGTATTCCTCTTCAGATTGCAGTATCTATTTGGTTTTAACCGAACTGAAAGGTTTGGCAGTAGGTCCCTGAGCATCCGTAGGTCAGTCAACTGGCCCACTGGTTTAAATCTGCTTTCTGCACACGTTGTGATTATTAGATCTAGAAAACAGAAGTGTTGTCTGTCCATGGTTAACTGAAGATGTAGACATGCCTGGAGAGCCTGTGTTAAATATTTAGAATACAGCAAAAAGAAATCGAAAGAAAAAAATAATGTCCGTAGAAAGTCGAACAAGCAACTGTGCATTGGTCACACTGTTGTTGTTTATATATTAGAAAACAAAAAGGCTACAGAAAGTAAAATTGCTTTAGCATAACAACTCACACACTGCAGTCCAGACAAAGAGAGAGTGTGTGTATGGTTCACTTTTCAACAATGTTCTTCAGAGTCTTTTGACAGTCGATTCTTCTCAAATAAAAGGCTGGGACCACTGTGACTTTCAAAGGTGATGGTACAAACAACAGATGATGCATGTTGCATGAGGGACTGAAGTAGGGTCTTCACCGTTTTGTGTGAAGGATGGTTTCCGGTGTCGCGGGTTCCGGGCCCCTAAATAAACGAACATGATATACAACAGATGTGTTCGTTGTGTTGTCTTTTATCCATAAACATCCTCAGATAAAACTTAATGAAACATGGTGGAAGTGGTTAGATGAAAGGATATCCAAGAAAATAAGGAATGTATTTCAAAAGACGAACCAAGATAATTAGCGTTTAATTGTTAATTTTTCAAGTTTCATTTGTAGGCACGTGGAGGAAGAAAAAAATGTCGGAGCTCGGCTTAGATGAAACAAACAGACGTGTGGCTGGCATAAGACCTCCACCACCCCTATGCATGGAAAATAATTTATTGGCGAACTGGAAACTTTTTAAACTGAAATGGCATAATTACGCTATTATCACGTATCTGTCGAGACAGCCGGTACAATACCAAACGGCACTTTTGCTTCATACGCTGGGAGACGAGGCATTGAAGGTGTATTATGGGTTTCAGTTCTTAACTCCTGAAGAGGAGAGAACACCTGACGAAATAATTCAGGCGTTCGACAGATACGCTATAGGGGAAACAAATGAAATATACGAACGGTACATTTTCCATACAAGGAAACAGGAAGAGTCGGAAACTGTTGAAGCATTTATTACGGCATTTCGGACGTTGGTGAAAACATGTAATTTTTGTGACAATTGTGTTTCATCAGTACTGCGAGATCAGATAATTCTTGGAATACATAATCCCCATATACAGGCAGAATTACTGAAAATAAAACAGTTAGATTTACAAAAATGCATAGACATATGTAAGCTGTCAGAAAACGCTACGCTACAGTCCGGAATCCTGAAACCCGAAGGAGTAAACAGAGTCGGGTTCAAACCCAAGAGAAAACCTTCAGCACAAAGTGACAGAGTGTGTAGGGCATGTACATTGCGACATGAACCGAGTAAAGAGTCATGTCCGGTATTTGGGAAAACATGTTTCAAATGCGGTGGGAAGAACCACTTTGCCGTAAAATGCAGATCATCGAGAAAAAAGAGTATTCGGACAGTCGAAACACAAGAGGGTTCTGACAATGGCAGTAGTAGTGGTTCGGACTATGGACAGGTTGATAGTGTAACGATAAGGGAAAAAGTCAATGCTGTAAGACAAGAAATAATAAAAGCAGAAATGTTGGTGAAAGGAAAGCCGCTTGTTTTTCAGCTTGATAGTGGCGCATCAGTCAATATATTGAATGAGAAGCATGTAATGGGACAAACACTTGAACACTAATAAGACTCTGGTGATGTGGAATGGGGCAGAGATGATACCATTAGGGGAGTGTCGGGTTAAAATGAAAAACCCCCAAAAATGGATAGAAATATGCAGTAAAGTTTGTTATTGTAAAGGAGGATTTTCATCCACTACATGGGGCAAATGCAATTCAGAAGATGGCCCTCATCACAGTCAATAACGACAAGTTCAAGATGGTTGCCAAAGTATCTCAATCAGATGAATTCAGCAGCCTGTATCTGGACATAATTATAACAGAATTCAATGATGTATTCAAGGAAGAACTGGGTCAGCTACCGGGAGAGGTACATTTGGAAGTCGATCCAAACGTAGCACCTCATGTAGCAGCTGCACGGAGAATACCAGTAGCACTTAAAGGAAAAGTGAAAGAGGAATTGGAAAAACTAGTAAAAAAGAAAGTGATTGAACCAGTAAGTGAGCCAACACCATGGGTAAGCGCATTAGCGCATTAGCGCTGGTGGTCAAGAAAAATGGGAAACTACGAAAATGTATAGACACAAGACCACTAAATAAGGCTCTTAAACGGGAACATTTCCAGTCACCTGTATTGGACGATCTACTCCCAGAACTGGCTGACAGTAAAGTGTTCTCTACCCTAGATTTACGGGATGGATTTTGGCATCTAAAATTGGATGAAGCCAGCAGTCGCTTGGCAACATTTGCCACTCCATATGGTCGGTTTCGATGGAAAGTTTTACCCTTTGGGATTGCTCCAGCTCCTGAGATATTTCAGAGGGTACTATTTAACAATGTGGCTGACTTGGAAGGAGTCATTAACAAAGCAGATGATCTTCTGGTGGTTGGGAAAGGTACCACCATGGAAGACGCAACAGCCGATCATGATAAATATCTCAGAAAGCTGTTGCAGAGATGTCGTGAACGTAGGATGCGACTGAATGACGGAAAATTGAACTTACGGCAAACATCCATATCCTTCTTTGATCACATGATAACCAGTGAAGGTTTACGTCCTGATCCTGAGAAAGTAAAAGCAATAAAGGATATGCCGTGCCCAACAGACATAAAAGGAGTTCAACGATTGGGGGGATTTGTGAATTATCTGGCAAAATTTCTACCTCATATCTCCAACGTGATGGCTCCAATTCGAAATTTAACGAAGACAGGTGTGCCATGAACGTGGTCCGAAATCCATGAAGTGGCTTTTGAGAAAAACAAAAAGCTAGTGAGTGAAGCACCAGTATTGAGATACTATGGCCACAACAAACCATTGGTCATTCAATGTGACGCAAGTGAGAAGGGCATGGGAGCTGCACTGCTGCAAGAGGGTCAGCCTTTAGCCTATATCAGCCGAGCACTTACAGACACAGAAACTCGTTATGCACAGATTGAAAAAGAACTGTTAGCAGTAGTCTACGCAGGTGAACGCTTTCACTAATAAATTGTTTTTAATTATCAAATTTAGGTTTAACTTAGTATAAGTTAAAACTTAGTAAACTTCAGTCACACATTTATTCTTTTTTTTTAATTGGAGTAGATAGTACCTTCTATCCCCCGGTCTCACACTCCACCCCCTTCTTTTGGACAGGAGTAGAGGTGATCGCCTCGTTTCTTGTTTAGGAAGGGGTTCCCGGTTGATCTCTCTTTTTTTCGGTCTTTATGTCGGTTCGGCTGGAAGCTTTTTGCAGTTGGTGAGTATGGTGGCAATGTCTCTTCATTCTGAGGGTACCGGGTTGGCAGTTTCCTGGTTGCTGCTTCCGACTGGTAGTTAGGAGCCCGAACTCTTGCGTAGCGTCTTGAGAGGCTGCTCTGATCAACAGTTGAATAATATCGGGGTTCCTGTAGTGCCATTTCGCGCATGGACGGGCGTCCCTGCATGAATTTCCGATGGGCAACCCCGAGGCCACATTATGCTGCAGGCGGCGCCATTCACCATCCTTCACCTGCTGCAATTAACGACCATCTGACCCTACTCTAGACCTCTCTCTATCCACAACTATAACCAGCATGAAAGTAAACAAACAAAACAAGCCTAAACCAGCTAGTCATAAATCGCCCAAACCTATCTGCGTTTCCTTCACAAATATACGAGGTATTCGCAGTAACTTTAATAATGTAGAATCATTCCTTCTAACTAACTCACCTGATATCTTAGCTATATGTGAGACTAACCTTGACCCTTCTATCCCCTCTTCGGAGCTGTTCGTTCCTGGTTACCTTCCCCTCTTCAGGAAGGACTCCAATGTCCATATGCATGGGCTTGGTGTATATGTCAGCGAACAACTCCCCCTAGCCAGGGTCACATCTCTTGAATCCCTTGATCATTCCTTCATGTGCTTCCACCTCTCACTTCTAAGCTCGGTTAGCTATCTCTTCTTCCTCTACCGCTCCCCCTCCTCCCCTGACTGTACGGTACTTGATTGCATCTCTACTAATATCGACAGGGCCATTTCTTCTCACCCATCTGCCCATATATTTGTGTTTGGCGATTTTAACGCCCACCACACCAAGTGGCTTGAAAACTCAGCCACCGACCTTGCTGGGATCCGCACCATGTACTTTTCAATAACCCAAGCTCTAACGCAAGTGGTGGACTTCCCCACGCGTTTCTCTAAAAACCCTAACGGAAGGGACTCTTTACTCGACCTTTGCTTTACCTCCATCCCAGACTCCTGCACTACCAGGCAAGTCTGCCCCCTCGGAAACTCTGACCACGCCGTAGTCTCCGTCAACATATCAATCCGCGCTAACTCTACCCAAGAAAACCAGACCAGCAGAATATCATACTGCTACCAAAGAGCCGACTGGGACTCGTTCAGAGACTTCCTCTGCGACATCCCCTGGAACAACGTCTTCGATCTTCCTGTCGAAGACTGTGCCTCCGAAGTCTCCTCTTGGGTTAAGGCTGGCATCGATGCTTTTATCCCGGCCAGGAAATTCCAACTAAAACCAAATTCGTCCCCCTGGTTCTCACCCGCTTGCTCGGCCGCCATTGCCCACCGGAACCATTTCTTCCGGCTCTATCGAAGCTGCTCGTCGAACCAAAACAGGCGCCTTTTCGCCTCAGCACAGAACAAGTGCAAAAAAGTACTGAACGAAGCTAAGAGGGCGTTTGCTACCAGAATTAGGCAACGAATAGCATCCTCTAAGTTTGGCTCCAAAGATTACTGGCGTCTCTGCAAAAGCGTGCTCAGCAGGAACAAGACTTCAATACCCTCACTAATCAATGAGTTTGAAGTTCTCACCTACCCAGCCGACAAGGCTGAATGCTTTGCTCGTAGATTCTCAACCAATTCGACACTGGACTCGTTAGGAATACCTACACCAGACTTCCCACCCAGAACTAAGGCTCAACTAAATAACGTCCACATTACACCCTCGCTGGTCGCCAAGATAATTGCACAACTTGACCCACACAAAGCGAGCGGCGGTGATGGAATCCCAGTCATAGTACTGAAGAAATGTGCCCCAGAACTCTCCTCTGTCCTCTCTAAACTCTATAACCTCTGCCTATCTGCTTCCTGCTTTCCTGCCTGTTGGAAGTCCTCCTGCGTAGTTCCTATATTTAAGAATTCTGGCGAACCCTCAGACCCCGCCAATTACCGTCCTATTAGTCTCCTTCCGATCTTTGGCAAAGTTTTCGAAGCCATTATCAACGCCGAGGTGATTCAGCATCTCACGGCCAACAGGCTTCTCTCTGACAAACAGTACGGGTTTCGCTTCACCAGGTCTACTGCTGATATGCTAACGACCATTACCGAGTACATATACCGGGCACTCGACAAGAATGGTGAAGCCCGAACCGTTGCCTTGGATATCTCCAAAGCATTCGACAGGGTCTGGCATGCTGGCCTCTTGTGCAAATTGCGGAGCTACGAGATAACTGGACATCTGTTTGACCTCATCCAGTCTTTCCTCTCTAACCGCACATTGAAGGTGGTATTAAATGGGCATGCCTCCCAAAACTACCATACGAACGCGGGCGTCCCTCAAGGTTCTATCCCAGGTCCCACACTCTTTCTGATCTACATTAATGATCTCCCCGACACCATTAGATCCCAAGTTGGCATGTATGCCGATGACACAACAATCTACTCTCGCATCGATCAAAAACCAGATATGGACGACAAAGTGAACCTCGCTGCCGTACTTGAAAGGGACCTCCAATCCGTAGTGGCCTGGGGTAGGAAATGGCTGGTAAATTTCAATGCCTCTAAAACGAAGCTGTTATCAACTAACCACCATAGACAATCGCATCTGCCTCCCATTAGCATGGGACAGGCTAGCCTCCCAGAGAGTAAAATACTACGCCTCCTTGGCCTTACACTTTCGGCGGACCTCAAATGGAATGACTATATTGAATCCATTGCCAAATCTGCTGCTATGAAAGTCGGCTCCCTGTGCAGGGCCCGGAAGTTTTTCCCACCTGAATCTATTCTGCACATATACAAATCTACCATCCGCCCGTGTATTGAATATTGCTGCCATATCTGGTCGGGTGCCCCTGCTGCCCTCCTTGGGCTTCTTGACAAAATACAAAGGAGGATCTGTAACGTGGTTGATACTGACTTGGCAGACCGGCTGCAACCACTCTCTCACCGGCGTGATGTGGCTTCCCTGTGCCTCTTCTACAAGTACTTTCATGGCTACTGCTCCGATGAGCTTAGATCACTGGTGCCGCCTAAGCACGAATTTACTAGAGATACTAGATTAGCAACTAGATCCCACCCTTTTACAGTTAAACAAATAAGATGTAACCGTAAATTCTACTCCAACAGCTTCTTTTCTCGCGCTTCCCGCCTGTGGAACTCCCTTCCACAAGTATGCTTTCCCGACAGCTACAATCTCCAGGTGTTTAAATGTAGGGTCAATAGACACCTCCTATCACACTAACTCCCAATTATTCTCAGAAGACTCTCATCTACCCAACCCTTATTCTCGGTATCCTTACCCGCCTATCACCCACCCCCTGACATTTCCTATATTTAATCATCCTTTCTCCACTCTATGTAGCCCCCTGCGCAGTAGTGGTAGTGACATGCCTTGCTTGGGGTGAAACGCTTATAAAAAAAAAAAAAAAAATTCTGCAGGGGGATATGTCCAAGTTTCTTTACATATTCATTTTGCCCAATCCTGATGTTTTTATCTGATTTTTTATTTTTAGTCCAATGTATTGGAACTTAGCGACTTCTTCAGATTTGACTTTAAAGAGGGTGCAAAGATTGTTAATGACTTGTTTTTCAAAGGCCTCTGATCCAGCAAAACAGAAATCGTCAACATGGGTAGCAATTATGCCATGTAGCTTGTTCTTAAAGTGCCATGTAAAGATGGCTTGGTCATTCTTTGAAGGTATGGCCCCTAGATTGATCAGTTCCTCCCTAAGTGTTAAGTACCAGGATTGAGAGGCATCTGTTAGACCATAAACACATTTGGATAATTTCCAGATGTAATCAGGAGGCACATTGGCTTTCTTAGGGGGAAGAAGAAAGATTGGACGGTCTAACTGCTTGCTCTGTAAAAATACAGTTTTGATGTCCATGGACCTGCATATCTAGCCAAATGATGCCATAATTCCTAAGATCATTCATTCGTAGGTTTTCTTTAGAACATGTTGGGAATCATTTCTAATAATGCAGGCATCCTTATCTTGGAAGCCTTTTGCAACAAGCCTGGCCTTGGAAATTTGTTCGCCATTGATTTCTTTGTTTGTGTAGACCCACCTTATGCATATTTTTGGTTGGCCCTGGTCTAGTACTTGTGTGTAGACTTGATGTTCAGCCCAACTTTGGAGTTCACTCCTCCTTGCTTGGTCAAGATTGTCATTAGAGGAGACAGTCATCACATCTACTTCATTAGTTGGGTCTTTGGCTTCATTGGTTGGGTTTTGGACTTCTTTATTTGTTTCCCATTCCAAGACACCATGCTCAAAATTCAGCCAGAATGGATCCCCTTCCTCCATGGCAACATTCATCAAATATTTCCAGCTCTACTGAACACTTTTAATTTCCTCCATTCCTGGTTTTCATCATTTGTCAGTTTGCATTTTATGATTTGGCCTGGTTTGCGCGGCTGAACAGATTTTATGGCCATTTTTGATGGTTTGTCACTGGCATCAGCTTGAGTCTGCTCAGGATGGTCATCGGTGTCACTCTCACTATATACTGGGACAGGCCCTTTTGTGACTTTGTTATATATCGCCGTACGACGACAAAACAACAAACACGCATATATAAAAATATAAGGTTATATTTTTATTAATGACGACGAACCGTGTGGAATAGAGAACGGAAGGGTGAGAGGCACATAGAATGGGTTGACGGGAGTGTATTCTTGCCGTGGTGTTTCTCTGCTTCCACTGGCCGTTCTCTGCTAGCGAATCCGTGTGTCGAGGTCTTTATATCGTCTTCTAGAACCGGGACTTTCCTTCCGGTTTTGCCTCGCCCACGCAACGCCCACGTAATTCTAAGAGACACCTGATCTGTTTGCCTCTGTAGCCATTTCCGCCGCTGTCGGAAATAAGGTCAAATGACATCCGCTCCGGCCTCGACGGGATGTATTTCACAAACACCTGTCTTGTCGCTTCGCCGCCCCCTTCACCGACGGGAAACACCATCGCTTGCATCACTTCCTCGGGTGGGGCCAGATTGTTATATTACAACTTCATTATACTGGTTCTGTGGCTTTGTTACGTCATTTGTGTCATGGTCTTCTGGAGTATTTTCGGGTGTTTTGGAATAGAAAATAGGCGTGAGGGATTAACTCTAACGTATGTGTTCCCATGTTTCACTAGCACTTGTTTGTGTTCCCAGCCTATGACAGCACCAGGACCAAGCCATCTATCGGATTCATTTCTCTTATAAAGGACAAGATCACCATTTTTATATGAATCTGGTATGCTAGTCCTGACCTGATAACGAAGGGCACGTCTTAATTTTTCAGAAGCTTCACACTCTATGAACCCTTTTCTTGCAGCATGCATGGCATTGAGGTTATCTGCGACAATTTCGCTGGTACTGATGCCTTCTAGTGCAGGAAGTTGATTATTCAAAAGGGAAGGCAGGTTAGGATTTCTTCCAAAAACCAGCTGGTTAGGGCTGTAGCCATGTGAGTTGTGAAGTGTATTCTTTGCATTGACAGCCCATGATAGTGCAATTTCAAAATTGCACTTAGCATCTTCTAATGTTCTCTTGACCATTTTCCCAGAATACCATTTGCCTTTCATTTAATCCATTACTCCAAGGAGATTGGGCAGCGGTGGTGCGTACTATAATGTTCAGATTTTGAACAATGTCCCGAAAAAATTGGTTGTCAAATTCCCTGCCATTATCGATAAGAAAAGCTCCGGGGCCGCCAAAATAGGCAACCCAGTGTTTAAAAATGGCAGTAAGGACATCAGAGCTTTCCTTACTAGGTAGCCTGACACCAACGCTATATCTGGTGGCATGATTGACCATTGATTTCTTTTATGTCCATAGCTACGGTCTGGTTGAAATGGGTCCCTAAAGAAAATCCAACAACAGGTGGGGGTGCAGTTTTTTTTATATCTAGTGCAGGTCTGACAAGCAAAGGGAAATTCCGTTAAAATGTCCATAAACTCAGCATCCTTTAAACCAGAACTTTTAACGAGGTCACATAATTTTTTTTGCACTAGGATGCCTAAATTTTTTATGTAGTTTGGTGGTGATTTTTAATTTTTCCGCCTTGCTGTTTTTATTAATATTGTTTAAAAATAAAATATACCGTAACTTACCCCGGTTCGGTGGAAGTCTCGATATAAGGATGTGGTAATGGTCCGACGTGGTGCAGAGTAATTTAATTTTCTTGCCAAATGTCTCCGCTGTATCATTATTAAAGTTAAGGTATGTCTGGACCCTTTTCATTGCTGCTTTGCTTAATAACAGAGGGATATCAGCTTCAGCAATGTCAGTTATTATTTTTACGTCTATTTTAGCAATGACGCAGGGTAGAGTTACCTTTTTTAGTGATTTTAATTTCACTCCATCCCCAAATTTAAAGGTCTTTGTCCATTTTTGGGTGGGAATATTTTTTCGTTTGTCCTCGGACAAAGTTTTGAGGAACAAATTGAACCACTTCTTTCCGCATACGGTAGAGGTTGCCCCAGAATCCAATATGGCGGAATTGTCTCTCCGAATAAAAAAAGTATCGGGCTGCTCGTGGTTTAGCAAAACAAGGTTCGTGACTTTTTCACAAGTTTCAACGATATTATTATCTGCATGGTAATAATCGTTTTGGTGTTCATTTAATACCATATTCTCCGTGGTTCGCCTCCTATTATAATCGTTGTTTTGGCTTGGAGTAGGGGCAGTCGTTAGCGTAATGGAATTTGCATCCACAAATGTAGCAATTAGTGGTCTGACCATTGAATTTTTTTTTATTTGAATTTCGGGGGTTACCGCGTGTAAAATTCCGTGGTCACCCTCTTTTGATGTTGCTGCTGCTAGAACTGCTACTACTGAACTTGTTAGAAGGGAAGGGAGGTCTATTGTTGACAAAATGTCGACCAAAAAGGACGTCGTTTTCCTCTGACTGGTGATAGTAGGTTGGGTTCATTTCTTTTTTGATAGAAATATGGTTGCTGTGAGGGCGTGGCAGAGGTTGAACTCCCATGCGTAATCTTTTTTTAACTGTTGTGCCATATCCGATAGAGTGAGATTTGGAATTGTTGCTCTTATTAATCTCTCAATTTCGGGACTCATGTTGGCAGATTTCAGGGCACGATAGGCCAAAACAGGTTCAGGTAATATTATCTGGAATTCTCTGAGTTTCGCCTCGTGTCGGTCGATTTGGATAGTCAGTAATAGAGGTGGTTTTTTTTGTGCCTCGGTGGTAATTTTCAAAGTTCTCGTAGCAAATAAAATGCAGACTTATTTTTTGTCTTCGAGGAATAGGGAATCTAGTTTTCCGAGAAGTAATTCCATTCCATTCTCAGAATTCAGTGATGAAATTTCTATTTCCAGAACAACAGCGGCACGTGCTTGGCCTGCAAGGGACAAAAATAGTGCCGGCGGGATATTTGTCGCTGACTGCCATAACTGAATCTCCCGTTTCCATGAATCGTAAAATTCCGGGTTTAAAGGCGGTGGTTCAAACAGTTTAGAACTCATTCCGTTGTCGAAGATGTTGGTCTCTGCTACCAATGTTAAAGAATATAAACAACAACCAGTTGTAAGTATAGTGAACAGGATATTTATTTGATCAAACGCGGTGTGCGACTGATCTCTAAGAGAATATAATCCAGAATGCCCCTTGTGGTCTTCTCCTCTTCCTCATGTGCCCCTGGAGGCCCCTCTCGGGTTCATGGGAAGACAATCGGTCTTAAACTTGTGGGATAGGCTGTATTAAATGTTAACAATGCTGGTTTTATTCCGTTGCTTCAATTTACTCCAAATTTAATTTAATATTGTCACATTCACTTGAAGTAGAAATTTTGTTTAACAAATTCTTAATAGAAATTAAAAAGAAGAATGACATAACGTTTCGGCCTTCTTCAGGTGCCATGAATTTTGAACCTTTTAAACATGTGTATGTGTTTCATTCTCTCTCTGTCACATAAAAAGGTTGTATTTCATTAGCCAGATTGATGTTAATAAAATATTCATTTTAGGCTAAGAAGTCGTTCTTATTAGAAATTTGCATGACAAACTTGTTTTTGTCTTATCATGGATATTGTGTGACAAGCTTGTTCTTTTTTTTTCTTTGTTGGGTGAAAAAAAAAAGTGAAAATGTGTGTTGCAATGGTTTGATTACTTGCTGCTACATCATGGCTGGTTAACTGTAATGAGTTGTGTCCTCATCAGGCACTCCACACTTTTGGCCTTGTGCCACATTTGGACTATGTTTAGAGAATTATTATGGGCACTTTGATGCAGTGCAATGATTAGAAAGTTTGATTTACTACATGTATGATTTACTACATGCATCACAAATTCTAACTTATTCTGTATTGCCTGTCACACAAGTGATGAAGAAATCAGCCAGGAGTCACCAAACAGAATTCATTCCATACAAAAATCTACATTATTTCAGTCTTCAACATTCACACACTTATCTCCATTAATCAACA
Source organism: Ascarosepion bandense (assembly GCA_037127315.1). Classification (NCBI taxonomy): domain Eukaryota; kingdom Metazoa; phylum Mollusca; class Cephalopoda; order Sepiida; family Sepiidae; genus Ascarosepion; species Ascarosepion bandense. Next base: position 735,123 of record JBBBDQ010001152.1, on the reverse strand, counting down.
TCTGCAATTATAAATTTATAAATCTACTATTTGTTAACACATTGAATACTGTGATGTTGCCATATCTGGTCAAGATCTCAAGCGATTTATCTTGAGGTTCTCGAGAAAATCCAAAGGACAATCTGCAATAAAATCAATCCTAACTAGGCAGCCCACCTTCAGTCACTGACATGATGTTATTACTCTCTGTCTTTTCTTCAAGTATTTTCATCACAACTGATCTGACGAGCTGTCAATGGTTGACTGATCAAATGTATTTACTTGTTCAATTAGACTGGCATCTAGTTAACCACTCTTTTACCAGTGAAATAGTTAAATATAGCCTCCTCTTCTATTGTAACAGATTCTTGTTCCACTTGCTTGCTTCCCTGAAAGCTAATCTCCAAAAATTTAAATGTTCCATCAATTGCCATCTTCACTTTCTACTTTGATTCCCATCCTTCACTCACAATTTCTTTGACATCTCTCATACATTGCTTTTTTCTCTCATTGTAAATCCCTGCACACCAGTAGCAGTCCTGTTTTGCTTCAGATAAAATGATTGTCAAAAAAAAAAAGAAAAAGAAAGAAAGAAAAAACATTAAAGTGAATATCAACATTGTCTGTATAGAGAAACATTATTATTTTCATCCTGTTATTAAACACAAACTGAGAAAAACTAGGTCTTCATCCCACCTTCTGCCTGGAAAAATTCCACAAGTACTATCATTAAAAACTCCACAGGTTCTACAATTGGTAGTGTTAAAATTTTACTTAATCCACTAGCCCTGTGGTTCACAGCCATCATAACACGGCATATTAGTGTGCAACAAAATACTGTCACAGCATATCTATATACATCATTGTGCAAATTAATTGAAACAAAATCAATTAACTTCCTAGGATCTTTCACACTTTCCCTCAGAACATATACGTTGTCTCTTTGCGCTGTTTTTCTATTTTGACTTAACATTTTGAATTGATAGATGCTGTATGTATATTGCCAGTATGTTTGTGCAGCACTGCAATTTTCATAAGCTTCTTTGGAGTAACGTACATTGCAGACAATAGCTTTAGAACAACTCATTGATGACAGTCAATAGTGTCTGCAGTGCGACAAAAATCTGATGTGCTCACAGATGTAGCAATATTTTTTAAGGTTAAACAAATTTCATCATACACATTCATATTACTGCACACCACTGCAAGTGACCTAATCTGACTCAGTGGGTCTAAAATCGTTCATATGTTGAAAGAAAGGAAAGTGAAGCAGTTGTTTTTATGGTAAATTTTCGTTTTAGGTCCCAAAGTCTTTCCCCACCTTCAAATTTATCCAAAATAGCATTATTTCTGTGCAAATGTATATGCTGAACTCAAATCAACAATTAGTTTTTGAAGAAACCTACCTTTTTGATCTGAACATCCATAAAAATATCGAACTACATTTTGTCTCCCGTAACTCTAATGTAGTCATGTAATTAACTGCTGAATGTTTTTATTAATTTGCACAAGTGTGGTGCATGTGGAAGTAGTAATGACACAACGTTAGTATTTGAATATATAGTTGAACCATTCAAGTTCATCTTTGTGTGTGTATATTTTTAAAGCCATAGTTTTATTTCATAACCTAATGTATACTCTTTACAAATTTTCATTTGTCATGTGTGCTATTGCTTAAAAAGATTGAAAACTCTGTATTAGCATAAAATTAAAACTACAATAAAAGCTTCAAGAAAGACGTTTTATTTTCAAAGATTGAATATCATTTGTTTCTGTTTTTTTGTGTAAGTACCTAAGAAAATGTAATTAAAATCAGAAAAGATTTTCTAAAAAAAATGAACAAAGAAAACATTAAAAACAATTTCTTTCATTCGTGGAAATGTCCTGAATGTTCCAGTGAAAGTTAAGAATTTTTTATTTTTGCAAGAATTGTCAAATCTACTGGAAAAAATGAGGCTAAAACACTAATCGCAAGTTAACATGTGTCTGAAAGCATTCAGTGAAATCAATGATTATTATTTTCCGTCTTTGAGCACAGAGAAGTATGATTAAATTTAAAATCCCTTCATACATATTCCTTCTAATATTGGACTTCATTAATATAAAGAACAATCGGCCACAATTGTGAGTAATTGAGAGCTTAAAATAAAACATTCAATGCACGCATTGATACATTTTGAATTTCAATACAAAAAAAAATATCCCTCATGAGCTAAAACACCTTTCAAGTCAGGATCAGGTTTGAGAAAGTGACTTAATTTATTCACTGACTAAATTGAAAAAACGAAAATATTCCAATTTGTACACAAGTGATGATTTGGAGAATACAAACGAGGTATTTACATAAAAGTGCAGTACAAAATGTTTCAAGGGTTTTCATGGATTATCTTTTAGAATTTTGTAGTCATTGTCATCACCAGCAGAATTCTATTTTATAGGTGTTATTGTCAAGATATGGGATGTGTTTTTTCAGTTGTATTTGGCATATGCTTGAGTCCCATATATAAATAAAAGAATGTGTCCGCAAGTGATTTTTAATCTCGATTTTATTGGAAAATCTGAACAACAAATTGCACAAAATTATAGCTTTTCACCAGCATGTTTCTGCATGTGACATTTCAAGTTTGAACTACATGAAAATGTTGAAGTACAGACTTCACAAAAATATGGTTTTTCCCCAGTGTGTATTCGTTATGATGTTTTAAACTTGATCTGCATAAAAATGCTGCTCCACACACTTAACATGAATAAGGTTTTTCTCCATTATGTGCCCTCATGTGCCATTTTAATGATGAACTAGATGAAAATGTTGAGCCACATGTTTCACAAGAATATGGTTTCTCTCCAGTATGTATACGCATATGATATTTTAAACCTGCAATTGATGCTGCTCTTGACCCACAAATTTTACAAGAATAAGGTTTCTCACCTGTATGAAGCCTCATGTGAGTTTTTAAAGCAGAACTATGTGAAAATGTTGAACCACATACTTCACAAGAATATGGTTTCTCTCCTGTATGTGTTCGCATATGTAGTTTTACTGATGATTCTCGTGCAAATCTGGAACCACAAATTTCACATGAATATGGCTTCTCACCAGTATGAGTTCGCATATGATATTTTAAACTTGAATTGTCTTGAAATTTTCTGCTACAAATTTGACATGAATAAGGTTTGTTACCAGTATGTTTCATCATGTGATATCTCAAACGTGAATTCTGTGAAAATGTTGAAGCACAAACATCACAAGAATATGGTTTCTCTCCAGTGTGTGTTCGCATGTGCATTTGTAAACGAGAGTTCCGTGAAAATCTGGACCCACATACATCACATGCAAACGGTTTCTCACCAGTATGTATTCGCATGTGTCTTGTTAAACTGCCTCTTACTGAAAAGGCTGAACCACAAACTTCACATGAATGAGGTTTCTCACCAGTATGGGTTCGCATGTGAGTTTTCAGGGTTGCATCTGCTGAAAATGCCAAGCCACACACTTCACATGAATAAGGTTTCTCACCAGTATGTTTTCGCATGTGCTTTTTTAAACCAGAGGTGCTTGAAAATGCTGAACCACACACTTCACATGAATAAGGTTTCTCACCAGTATGTACCCGCATGTGGTTTTTTAAACCTAAGCTTCTTGAAAATGCTGAACCACACACTTCACATGAATAAGGTTTCTCGCCAGTATGTGTTCGCATGTGAGATTTTAAATCAAACCTGCTTGAAAATGCTGAGCCACACACTTCACATGAATAAGGTTTCTCACCAGTATGTGTCCACATGTGAGATTTTAGTTTTGACCTCCATGAAAATGCCGAACCACACACTTCACATGAATAAGGTTTCTCACCAGTATGTGTTTGCATATGAGATTGTATATTTGCACTTTTTGAAAATTCAGAACCACGCACTTCACAAGAGTATACTTCCTCTTCAGTCTCCTTGTCACTGTGATATCTTAAATTTGAGTTATTTAAAAATGATTTCTCATATCTGTGTATGAGCCTGTGTTCCTTTAATTCCGAAAAATCTGTAAATGCTGAACCACACACTTCACAAATATGTGGTTTTTCTTCAGTTTGAATCTGCATTCCTGTTTCTAAATGCAAATTCTGTGAAAATTCTAATCCATCTTTTTCAGAGGCATCACTATAGTTTCCAGAATATGCTTGCATGGCTAACTTTCAAGAAATCCTTTCCGTGGATATATTGATAATCTGTACAAAAAGAAAAAAGTATATTAGGGCCTTTTTCATCTCATTTTCAGCATAACACTCTAAAATGCAAATAAAATGGTTTTCAAAAAATACTTCCTGCTGCAAGTTAATTTCATAGTTCAAAGGATCTGTCACAAAACCAAAACACTTACAAAAAATGGCATTAAAATGTTTATGAATCAATAAAGCAAGGTTATTGATTATAACAGAATATATATTAATAAATTCTTAGTAAGCTTAAAATATTTATACTCTGCTATTCTCAGAAACTTTACTGATTATAGCCTTGCAGGATGTTGAAAACAATATTTTCTTAGTTTAAAACATTTTAAAATACCTCATCATGCTACTAGTCAACAAGCCTACATATGACAATCCTTAAACAAAAAAGGCTGAAAGAATTAAGGCCTGCTCTTAATTAAGAAACAAAAAATGGCTAACAGTTAAAATACAATTCAATGTAACATTCTGGAACATAAGAAACTTCAGTCTTAAAATAAATTTGCATGCAATTTTCACCCAGTCAGACTCATCTCTCCCTTTGGCAAAGGTATTCGAGGCTATTATCAATGCTGAAATAGAGATGTAACATCTCACAAACTTTTCTCTGACAAACGATATGGCTTCTGTTATATATATATATATATATATATATATATATATATATTTTAATCATATCACCCTGAGCAAGGCGGCAACACCACTGATGTGCAGGGGGCTACATAAGAGTGAAGAGATTGGAAAAGAGAGAACCGGAAACCACATCCTAAACAGGGGATGAGCCTCTTCACCTGTTCAGTAGATGTGGATAGAGTGTGAACCAGGCGATAGCTTAGTCTATCTACTCCAATTGAAAAAAAGTGAGAAGATTGGAAAAGAGAAAACCGGAAACCGCATCCTAAACAGGAAAAAAGGGATGAGCTTCTTCACCTGTTCAATAGATGTGGGTGGAGTGTGAACCGGGAGATAGTTTAGTCTATCTACTCCAATTGAAAAAAAAAAAAAAAAGTGAGAAGATTAGAAAAGAGAAAACTGGAAACAGCATCCTAAACAGCATAATATAGAATCATTTTAAAGATTTTATGGAAAGCATAAAAAATTTTAAAACATAATAAAAAAATATTTTGATCTTTCCTCTTAATAATAAGATAAACATTTTGATGGAAAACGTTTGTCTTTATTAAGTTTGGGGCCTTTTTTATTCATACTATGATGTACCTGTTTAAAACTGAGAATTAACATTTGTTTACAAATCAGTCTATCGCTCAGAAGATGGCAGAAAAATAGGAAGGCATGACAATTTTTATCAAAATTTTAATTTTCAATTAGTAAATATAATCGTTGTTTAGTAAGTTTATAAACTAACCACAACAAATATTTGAAATATCTTTTAAATATTTTTGAAACTTTATAAATCATTATAATTAAAAACAAATGCAACGATTCTCTTAACAATTCCTCATTAATGGAAAAAATAATTTTTCTTCAGACTATAATGTCTGTAATTTATGTTATTTATCAAAGCAATTAAAAACATACTAAATTAAATGTTATAGATATATTGCATTTTTATTTTACTATTGGGAGTAGATTTTTGGAAATAAAGGCAAAATATTTCACAAAAATAATAAATGGTTTACATTCCCAATGAGGCTTGCACTGAACTAAGAACACCAAATTGTGCAACAAAAATTTAATTTTTTAAAACTTCATGAATTTATGTGGAGGTGAGGTAATGGATGTAAACTTAAAAAAAGTAAATTTTTACCAAAATTTTTAAAAAAATAATTTCATTCATTTGTGAATAAATCTTGAAAGTTTCATTAAAATCTGACAATTATTTCATTTATGCAAGAATTTCTAAATTAATGCATTTGTTACTTGAAAAAAACATATTACATAATATTGCATTTTCCATTATAGACTCTCATTAAAATTTAATTATTCGCTAAAAAAAAAAATCAAAAAAGTTTTTTTACCAGATTTTTGAATGTGTTAGGGATTACAAATTTTTATAAAAACAATTGAAAAAAATTTCATCTTTTCTTTTAATAATAACAATTTAATGGAAAATGTGCCTTTTTATTAAGTTTGGGGCATTTTTTATTGACATTATGCTGTTTTTCAGTGATTTAGTAGAGATACCTATAAAATAGATCTTAAAAATAAAAATTAACAAATGCCACAACATTTCATAAATTATTGAGTTACATCTGTTATATTATCTAATTTCATTGTTACTAAATCATAAAATAATTTTAAAAGAATGTTTTATATTATTTTAATATTTCTTTTTCATGAAATATCTTAAAATTTAAGTCTAAACTAACAAAAATTCTGTAAAATATTAGAAGACTGCTGAAGATATTGTGTTAAACTTTTAATTTTACTATATAATTAAAAACACTATCCGAAAATCTGCTCTGATGAGTAAAATAAAATATGCAATAAATCTCTGATATAAATTACTTTGATAAGCTTCAATTGCTGGAATAAATAATAATAATTAAGGATATTATAATCTGAAGGAAAATAAAAAATTAATTACTAATAAAATTTTAAAAGAAGTGTTTCCATTTTTTATTATAATAATTATATATTAAATTATTTAATAATAAAAAATTTTTAAAGTGAAAATTTACTAATTACAGTAAGCAAAATACCCTGTTGTAACTGAGATTATATTGATTGGAATCATAAATCTTTTAGATATAAAACAAAGTTTTTAAAATTTCAAATTTTCTGCTATTTTTTATTTTACTCTTTGGAGAAGGTTTTCTGATAATAATTGCAAACTTAAAATAAAAAAAAATAGATGATTTATATTCTGCGTTGAACTAATAAAACAAAAGTTAACCATCAGTGTAAAATTTATTAAGATTTCATGGATTGACCTGGAGGAGGCACAATAGAGGAAAAAAAAATATATATTTTTATCAAGATTTTAAAAAAATAATTATTTCAAAAATAATTTAATTCATTTGTGAATGAGTACTGAAAGTTTCATTAAAATCCAACAATTATTTGATTTTTGCGAGAATTTTCAAATTAATGTGTTTGTAACCAAAAAAAGTGGGTAATGCAATCATTAGGTTTCCAGTGTAAAACAGTTGTAAACATTTCTTAGCTGCTAACTCAAATCAAAACAAAACTTTGACAAAATTTCAAAAATGTTAGAAGGGATTAAACAATTTTAAAAAATTACTTTGAACTTTCCTCTTTCAAGGAAAAAGTTTGTTTTCTTAAGTTTGGGACCTTTTTTATTCATACTATGCTGTTTTGTTATTGATTTGACTGGAGGTACCGAGTTTAACTGCTAACTCAAATCGAAACAAAATTTTCTGATAAAATTTCAAAAATGTTAGAAAGGATTCAAAAATTTTAAGAAATAATTAAAAATTACTTTGATCTTTCTCTTAATAATAATATAAACATTTTAATGTAAAAAGTTTGTTTTATTACGTTTGGGACCTTTTTTATTCATACTATGCTGTTTTATGCTGTTTTTTAGCTATTTTTCCGAGGTAAAAATTTGGGGACAGCACAAAGTTTCAAAGAATAAAGAAAAAATGCAAATGAAAATAGTACTGATGTTAATGAAGTCCTCATCAACAACTAGAAGTAAAAAAGAAGCAATAGTTGGCTTTTTCAACAAATTTATAATACAGTTTAGGAGTCTGGCTAACATGATACGGGCATACAAACCCACAATTTATTTTAAAAAATGAACAATAGCACATCATTTTTACCCAGGTCGACCACTATAATTTAATATAGGTACGTTCAGTAATTCGCAGGGAAAACAGCATAGCGTAATGAAAAAGGCCACAAACTTAATGAAAATAAAGTTTTATCGACAAAATATTCATGTTATTATTAAGAAAAAGACCAAAGCATTTTTTAATTATTTTTTGAAATTTTTTTAATCCTTTCTAACACGTTCAAAATTTTGGTTAAAATCTTGTTTCGTTTATGTCATCGCCTATTCCAATAACTAACATTGGTTTTTTTGCGCTTTTTTCCGTAGAAAATACATTAATTTGGAAATTCTTGTAAAAATCAAATAATTGTTCGATTTTAATAAAATTTTCAGAACTTATTCACAACTGAATTAAATTATTTTTAATTTTTTTTCTTTAAGAAAATATTGGTAAAAAAAAATTTTTTTTCAATGTTTTACCCCCCACCCCACTTAATTTCATGAAATTTTGCACATAACCTTTTTGTTCCTTGACAATTTTTTTTTTCTTTGGAGTAGGAGTCTTTGGAGAAAAAAAATGTAGGTGATTTACAAATTCGAGCGCAAATAACTTAAAATCTGTTCTGAATTGAAAAATAATAAATCCAATAAAACTATGACATTATTACTTAATTAAAAAATTGCTTTTGTAAATAAATAATATTGAGGACATAATTTTCTGAAGAAATAAGAATTTTTTTCAAGTTTTTTTACCTTTTCATTATGATAATTTATAATAGTTTAAAATTGTGCAAATTTCTGTATTGATTATTCTTTGGTAGTTATATAATAATTAAGTGGAAACAAAATTTACGAGTCCAAAATTGCAAAGAATATTAAACGTAGGTGGGCACAAGTATTTTTAAAATAATTTTATTTTGTATTTTTTTTTACTTAATTAGTTCCTTATTTTCATGTATGGTAGAGTATAATTGCTATTATCATGAAAAGGTCACGTGATCTAAGAGTTTTGTCCCTTTATTCTAATAAAAGGAGAACATGTGATCTTTTCATAACATTTTATTTTTGTTTCTTATCTGCATACCAACAGGTTGCATTTTTGGTCAGCTTTCATGTAAAATTTAAAGTTAATTTTTTTTTTTCATTTACTACTTCACTAAATATTTTTCTTTTATGTATTTACCTATGTGTGGGTCATATCGTAACCCCCGAAATAATTACAAACGAACAATAGCGAGGGTCATGGTTAAACAGAAACTCAAATTGAATTTTTTTTTTTTAAATTATTTAAGAAAAACATTTGTCGTTCACTTTTATAAACTTTTATAAAATAAAAAAAAATTACTTTGATCTTTCCTCTTCATAATATTATATAAACTTTTTGATAGAAAAAGTTCGTTTTATTAAGGTTTTTTTTGCTTTATTTTTTTGTTATGTAATGGAGGTATCTACTTAAAACGAATCACCAAATTCTAAATAAATCTTTTAGACTACTGATAAAAATATTAAATACTGGAAGATTATTTGTCGGTTTTTAGAATCGTCAAGAACAATACAATTCAAAAATTCAATTCACTTTGTTTGTTGACAAAGAATTTAAGAAATGACAAAAAACTGTTTGTCGTTCATTGAATTTGTAAATTAAAAAAAAATTAAAAAAACGTTATATTTACTTCTTTCTGTTTGTTTTCGTCCAATTTTTTCTTCTTTTGGGCCAAAATGAGGAACTACAGACGTTGAAATTAATGAAAACTTTCCAAGAACAATTTTCTTGTTGAGAATGACGCCATTGTTACAAGCAAAAAAATGTTTTATGAAGAGCAAAACTCAAGGGAGATAATTCACAATAAGTTTTTTTTTATTCGGAAAAAGGTGATAACCCCAAAGAAAATAATACTTTTAAGCCTTATTCTGGCGACAATTATTAGTGGCGTGTACGAATAGGTGATGGAAAAATGCTATGAGAATTAAAGAACAATAGTTTAAGTAAGTGTGAAAATATCAATCAATTTGATTATGTATTTATGTGTATGTACAGGAATTAAATGTTTTGTTTTTTTGAGAAATTGTTGTCAATAGTTTGAAAGATGGTTAATGTTTTCTTAAATAGCCGTGAGTCATACATATTTGAACTTCCTACAACTTAGGATTATTCCCTATCATCAAAAGGTTGGAGATTGATGGATTTCTGGAAGAATAAAAGTATACCTTGCATGTTTATGATTTTATTGATAAAGAATCACATGAATTGGTAGAAATTAAACGTTCCAAGAGAAATACTATTCACGGATTAAGAGTTTGTTGAAATGTTCGTAGTAGGCCTTGCAAGAGTGAGTTTATGTGTACTTTAGGCAGGAATGTATGTGTAGCGGACGATGTGCCCATTAGTAAATATTTACGAGTCGACTCGGCGTAACTTGGGTCAGGAAATAAGGAAACACGAACAGGCTAACCAGAACAACAATAACAAAGGTTACATAGACTTGAAAGCATGCAAATCAAATAAGGAAAGAAAAGTTCTTTCCCTTTGTCTGGAGAGATACGTAAACGTTCGATAGAGGGTTAAAGTCCAGTTTGAATAAAGGTAATGTAAATACGGTTAATGTCTGTTTCCAATTCGAGTTTTTTTTTAGCGTTCTGTGCATGCTGGTAAGAAATAATCATTTGCGCCACTAATTGCTACCTGCAATTAGTGCGCGTGTGTATGTGTGAGTTAGGTAATAAACATGTCTGCTCTTTGTTTCATTAAGTTTTATCTGAGGATGTTTATGGATAAAAGACAACACAACGAACACATCTGTTGTATATCATTGTTGTATATTTAGGCGCCCGGAACACGCGACACCGGAGAAGGTCCTTCACTCAAGACGGTGAAGACCCTACTTCAGTCCCTCATGCAACATCTTCTCTTTTCTGAACAAAAAAATAATAATAATAAAGGTAACTACAAATCAAAACATATTCACCCCACTGTCCTAGTGACCTAGGCATTCATCAGGCTGACTACCCTCTTGCCTAACAGGGATTATTCTGCCCTTTTCACTTCGGACTCAAATTATGATGTGTAGTCCTTGAATCTAGCAGGGCTTCTTATTAGTCTTCCTGACCTTGTCGTCCTCACCCTTTCTGGATTTGGTTTTGTTGGGGATAGTGTCTGGCTCACCCCTTCTTTTCTATCACTTTCCTGCCGAGGTGTTTGTGGGTTATAAATGTCTTTTACAACCGATCCTGCATTCGCTGGTACCTCACCATACTCCTAGTATGGCTGGTAGATCAATGATGGTAATCGGGGTGATTCTGCTGTTTTCTTCAAGTCCACCCTATTCTGTCGATACAGCTCCCCATCAACTTTCACATGGTATGACCTCTCATCCAGTCTCTGCCACACAATCGCCTTTCTCCAGTCTTTCTGACCTTTTATGCGTAGTTTCATTCGCACCACATCTCCAGGTTGCAATGGTTGAAGTAGTTTTACTTTGTGGTTACAGTAATGCTCTTACTTCCTGCCATCCCGCTTCAGTGCCTTTTTTAAATTTTTGGGTAACTCTGGCTTAAGTAGATCCTCTCTGGTCGGAAGAAGTGTTTTTGTTCTTCTGGACATCAGTTTCTGTGCTGGTGATAAAAGACCTTTAGCTGGCGTATTCCTGTGATCCAACATCGCTAAGTATGGATCAGCCTTATCTTCCGTCGCTTTCCGGAAGAGGTTCTTTGCCATTTTTACTGCAGATTCTACATTTCCATTTGCCTTGCTATTGTAAGGACTGACAGGTGTATGTGTAAAACACCACATTTTTGCAAAGGTGGAAAATTCCTGGCAACTAAACTGAGGTCCATTATCAGTGACCATCTGATCTGGTATCCCATGTCTTGCAAAATGGTGTTTAAGTTTAGTGATCACTGTCTTTTCTTGAGTACTTGGAAGATGATCAATTTTCCAGAAGTTGCTCATGTAATCAACTGTGCAGAGATAGTCCATATCTGCAAACCTAAAGAGATCTACTCCCACTTTTGCCCAGGGTCTCTCAGGAATTTCATGGACCATCAAGGGTTCTGCAGGATTAGCCACTTCGAATTTTCTACATGTGGAACATTTTGACACAATCTCTGATGTCACTATTCATGTTTGGCCAGTACAAGCATTCTCTTGCTCTTCTGCAACATCCTTCGACCCCTAGTTGTGTTCGCTGAGTCGTCGAGACTACTACACGGTTTCCTTTGAAAATTAGCCCATCTTGTACTGTCATTTCATTCCGCATGCTAAAATATGGTCTTAACTCTGGGTCAAGATTTGCCTTGTCTTCTGGCCATCCTTCGACAATTACCCGCTGCAACTGCTGCATGCATCTGTCTTCCTTCATGGCGGAGCGTAATTCGAGCAGCCTTTTCTCTGTCACCGGAAAATATTCAGTTTCCTTGACATCATCATCGTCATCCATATGTTCACTGCTCACTCCATGGATGTATACCCTTGACAGTGTATCTGCAAGGAACATCTTCCTACCCGGATAGTACAGAACTGTAATGTTGTAAACTTGCAACCGCATCAACATATTCTGCAGTCGCTTTGGGCATTTCCCCAATTCTTTTTTCATTATCGCTTCCAATGGCCTATGATCGGTCAGCACTGTGATTTGTTGACCAAATGTATACTGGTGAAAGCGTTCACATGCGTAGACTACTGCTAACAGTTCTTTTTCAATCTGTGTCTGTAAGTGCTCGGTTGATATAGGCTAAAGGCTGACCCTATTTCAGCAGTGCAGCCCCCATGCCACTCTCACTTGCATCACATTGAATGACCAATGGTTTGTTGTGGTCATAATATCTCAGGAGCTGGAGCAATTCCAAAGGGCAAAACTTTCCATCGAAAGCGACCATATGGAGTGGCAAATGTTGCCAAGCGACTGCTGGCTTCATCCAATTTTAGATGCCAAAATCCATCCCGTAGATCTAGGGTAGAGAACACTTTACTGTCAGCCAGTTCTGGGAGTAGATCATCCAATACAGGTAACTGGAAATGTTCCCGTTTAAGAGCCTTATTTAGTGGTCTTGTGTCTATACATTTTCGTAGTTTCCCATTTTTCTTGACCCCCAGCGCTAATGCGCTTACCCCTGGTGTTGGCTCACTTACTGGTTCAATAATTTTCTTTTTTACTAGTTTTTCCAATTCCTCTTTCACTTTTCCTTTAAGTGCTACTGGTATTCTCCGTGCAGCTGCTACATGAGGTGTTACGTTTGTATCCACTTCCAAATGCACCTCTCCCGGTAGCTGACCCAGTTCTTCCTTGAATACATCATTGAATTCTGTTATAATTATGTCCAGATACTGGCTGCTGAATTCATCTGATTGAGATACTTTGGCAACCATCTTGAACTTGTCGTTATTGACTGTGATGAGGGCCATCTTCTGAATTCTGTCCGTTTTGGGGGGTTTTCATTTTACCCGACACTCCCCTAATGATTTCATCTCTGCCCCATTCCACATCACCAGAGTCTTATTAGTGTTCAAGTGTTTGTCCCATTACATGCTTCTCATTCAATATATTGACTGATGCGCCACTATCAAGCTGAAAAACATCTGGCTTTCCTTTCACCAACATTTCTGCTTTTATTATTTCTTGTCTTACAGCATTGACTTTTTCCCTTATCGTGACACTGTCAACCTGTTCATAGTCCGAACCACTACTACTGCCATTGTCAGAACCCTCTTGTGTTTCAACTGTCCGAATACTCTTTTTTCTCGATGATCTACATTTCACGGCAAAGTGGTTCTTCCCACCACATTTGAAACATGTTTTCCCAAATGCCAGACATGACTCTTTACTCGGTTCATGTCGCAATGTACATGCCCTCCACACTCTGTCACTTTGTGCTGAAGGTTTTCTCTTGGATTTGAACCCGACTCTGTTTACTCCTTCGGGTCTCAGGATTCTGGACTGTAGCGTAGCGTTTTCTGACAGCTTACGCATTTTTGTAAATCTGTCTTATTTTCTGACAGTCTATGCATTTTTGTAAATCTGTCTTATTTTCAGTAATTCTTCTTGTATATGGGGATTATATATTCCAAGAATTATCTGATCTCGCAGTACTGATGAAACACAATTGTCACAAAAATGACACGTTTTCACCAACGTCCGAAGTGCCGTAATAAATGCTTCAACAGTTTCCGACTCTTCCTGTTTCCTTGTATGGAAAATATACCGTTCGTATGTTTCATTTGTTTCCCCTATAGCGTATCTGTCGAACGCCTGAATTATTTCGTTAGGTGTTCTCTCCTCTTCAGGAGTTAAGAACTGAAACCCATAATACACCTTCAATGCCTCGTCTCCCAGCGTATGAAGCAAAAGTGCCGTTTGGTGTTGTACCGGCTGTCTCGACAGATACGTGATAATAGCGTAATTATGCCATTTCAGTTTAAAAAGTTTCCAGTTCGCCAATAAATTATTTTCCATGCATAGGGGTGGTGGAGGTCTTATGTCAGCCACGGGTCTGTTTGTTTCATCTAAGCCGAGCTCCGACATTTCTTTTCTTCCTCCACGTGCCTACAAATTAAACTTGAAACAATAACAATTAAACGCTACTTATCTTGGTTCGTCTTTTGAAATACATTCCTTATTTTCTCTTCCTTGCTTGGATATTCTTTCATCCAACCACTGTCACCATGTTTCATTAAGTTTTATCTGAGGATGTTTATGGATAAAAGACAACACAACAAACACATCTGTTGTATATCATGGTTCTTTATTTAGGGGCCCGGAACTCGCAACACCGGAGAAGGTCCTTCTCTCAAGACAGTGAAGACCCTACTTCAGTCCCTCATGCAACACTCTTGCCCGGGACAACCCTCACTGCCTAACACGTGACGCTCCCCGGTTATCACGGGGTTAACTTGAACGCTGAATGACCATGTGTGTGTGGGTGTGAATGTATCAAACCCTACAAATACCCCCCTAAGATTGAAACAAATATTAAAAATACTTTTTTCAATATATCCGTGAATATTATTGGTTTGATTACGTTGATGATGATGCTGGTAGTAGTAGTAGTAGTCATACCAAAATGACAGAAAATGTTGGTTGCTGAAAAAAGGTGGGTGGCACGGATGTGGCTCATAGGTGTGTAAGGAGGTTGCTAGAACGTATGGCTGTTAGACTGATGGCCCGCCATATTGGATCCTTGAGAAGCACATGGCGAAATGAAGAGTGAGAAAAATTTTACGTTGACCAGTGCACATATAGAGAAAAGTCGTTCTCACTTGAGTTGAAATTTGTATGGCGTCGTTAATTGTGAATGAATTTGTGAAAGTGAATTTTTGGTTGTCTCTCGTAGGCTGAAAAGAAAAAGAGTCTGAAATGTAGCAGGATTTGCGACGATGTAACCTTGGAAAAAATATTCTCGGTAGTTGATAGGTTGTTAATAAAAATATCTTTCAAATAACTAACGCTTTACTTGAGTTGATTAGGTCCCCGATACCGTGCATGTGAAATTGGTATTTAGAAGAGTTAACAGTCGAAATGGAAAACTTTGATATGCAAAGGGATGTAGTTGTACTGGGTGTCTACGCGTATTTAGTAAGAACTTAAGAATCTCTGGGTTTTATTTCGAACTGTTTTTGGATGAAGTAATTCGAATTTTTATCGATCTCTTAAGTGTTCTTGTTGAATGTAGAAAAATACGTCAGTGGGTCGACGTAGCAAATCATGAAAAAAAAAAGCGCCTTCGAATAGCGAATGATGAAAAAGGCGAGTTTTGAAATGACGTGAAAATGCGCCTTCGAATAGTCGTAAATGGTGAAAAAGGCGATTAAAGCGATGATGCGTCGAATGAAGAAATAAAGAAACGTCTTCGGAAAGACGTTGTGCCACTTTTTTTCTAAACAGTCCGGAAGAGATGACAGTTGTGCTGTCTAATGTGTCATTGTTAAACTGTGCAGTGTTCTATGCGTAGTCGCCATATTGTGTAGAGTCCTGTGGAAATAGTTGGGAGCTAACGACGTTGAATAGTAGTTCTTGTTGATAGACGAAGAAGAAATGCTGAATCCCATTTCCAACGATTGCTGGACTGAATTACGCCAAATTGACCCACGTCGGCGGTCACCATTTGTAGAAGACGAAGCGTCCATTACTGATTTATATTTACGAGTCGAAGGAAATAAGGAAACATGAAAAGGCGAATGTAACCAGAATAACAATATATTAACAAAGGTTACATAGAGTTGAAAGCATGCAAATCAAATAAGGAAAGAAAAGTTCTTTCCCTTTGTCTGGAGAGATACGTAAACGTTTGATAGAGGGTTAAAATTGAATAAAGTCCAGTTTGAATAAAGTTAATGTACATATTGTTAATGTCTGTTTCCAATTGGAGGTTTTAATGTTGTGTGTGCATGCTGGCGAGAAATAAAAATTCGCATCACTAATTGCTACCCGCAATTAGTGCGCGTGTGTATATGTGAGTTAGGTAATAAACATGACTACTCTTGCACAGAACCCTCACTACCTAACACGTGACGCTCCCCGGCTTATATCGGCATCGTTAGCGCGGGAAACTAGGGTTATCACGTGAACGCTGAATGACCATGTGTGTGTGGGTGTGAATGTATCAAACCCTACATATGTATGTATGTATGTATGAATCAATCCTAAGTAGGCAGCCCACCTTCAGTCACTTAATCACTGACATGATGTTATTACTCTCTGTCTTTTCAACAAGTATTTTCATCACAACTGATCTAATGAGCTGTCAATGGTTGACTGATCAAATGTATTTACTTGTTCTACTAGACTGGCATCTAGTTAACCACTCTTTTACCAGTGAAATAGTTAAATATAGCCTCCTCTTCTATTGTAACAGATTCTTGTTCCATTTACTTGCTTCCCTGAAAGCTACAATCTCCAAAAATTTAAATGTTCCATCAATTGCCATCTTCACTTTCTACTTTGATTCCAATCCATTTCTCACAATTTCTTTGACATTTCTCATACATTGCTTTTATCTCTCATTGTAAATCCCTGCACACCAGTAGCAGTCCTGTTTTGCTTCAGATAAAATGATTGCCAAAAAAAAAAAAAAAAATGAAAAAGAAAGAAAGAAAAAACATTAAAATGAATATCAACATTGTCTGTATAGAGAAACATTATTATTTTCATCCTGTTATTAAACACAAACTGAGAAAAACTAGGTCTTCATCCCACCTTCTGCCTGGAAAAATTCCACAAGTACTATCATTAAAAATTCCACAGGTTCTACAATTGGTAGTGTTAAAATTTTACTAAATCCACTAGCCCTGTGGTTCACAGCCATCGTGACACGGCATATTAGTGTGCAACAAAATACTGTCACAGCATATCTGTATACATCCTTGTGTAAATTAATTGAAACAAAATCAACAGTAACTTCCTAGGATCTTTCACTTTCCCTCAGAACATATACGTTGTCTTCTTGTGCTGTTTTTCTATTTTGTCTTTATATTTTGGAATGATCGATGCAGTATGTATATTGCCAGTACGTTTGTGCAGCACTGCAATTTTCATACACTTCCTTGGAGTAACATACATTTCAGACAATGGCTTTAGAACAACTCATTGACAGTCAATAGTGTCTGCCTGTGACAAAAATCTGATGTGCTCACAGATGAAGCAATATTTTTTAAAGCCAAAAAAATTCATCATTCACTCTGAAAACAGATTCATATTGCACACCACTGCAAGTGACCTAATCTGAGGAAAAAACAAATCTATTACACCCTTATAATTCAGTGGGTCTAAAACCGTTCATATGTTGAAAGAAAGGAAAGTGAAGCAGTTGCTTTTATTAATTTGCACAAGGGTGTAGTCTGTGTGTAAGTAGTAATGGCACAACATTAGTATTTGGATATGTAGTTGAATCATTGAAATAAATTCATCTTTGTGTGTGTATATTTTTAAATCCATAGTTTTATTTCATAACATTTAAATGCATTTAAATGCAATTTACAAATTTCATATTTACATTTGCAATGTGTGCTGTTGCTTAAAAAGATTACGAAACTCTGTATTAGTATAAAATTAAAACTATAATAAAAGCTTAAAGAAAGACTTTTCATTTTCAAAACTTTATTTTTCCAAAGATTAAATATCATTTATTTCTGTTTTTTGGAAATACCTATGACAATGTAATTGAAATCCAATAAGATTTTCTATAAAAAAAAAACAAAAAAAAACAAAAAAAACACACACACACACACACACAAAGAAAACATTAAAAACAATTTCCTTCATTCGTGGAAATGTCCTGAATGTTCCATTAAAATTCAACAATTTTTTTCATTTTTGCAAGAGTGTCAAAATCCATGTGCTTCTCACGGGAAAAAAAAATCGATGTTAAAACACTAACCATAAGTGAATCACCAATGAAAAAAAAACAAAAAAGATGTTCAACCGAAATTTCAACTAGATGAGAGTAAGAAATTTAATAAGAAATAACTTTTTTAAGTTGTAATCTGAAAGCGTTCAATGATTATTGTTTTTGATCTTTGAGAACAGAGAAGTATGATTAGATTTCAAATTCCTTCATACATATTCCTTCTAATATTGGACTTCATTAATATAAAGAACAATTGGCAACCATTATGAGTAATTGAGAGCTTAAAATAAAACATTCAACAGCAACCATTGATACATTTTGGATTTCAATACAAAAAATATCCCTCATTAGCTAAAACAGCTTTTAAGTCATGATCTGAAAAAGTAATGTAAAATTTATTCCAAGACTAAAGCGGAAAAAGGAAAATATTCCAGCTTGTATACAAGGGATGATTGTGTCCACAAATGATTTTTAAATCTCGATTTTATTGAAAACTCTGAACAAAAAAATTGCACAAGATTATAGCTTTTCACCAGCATGTTTCCACATGTGTCATTTTAAGTTTGAACTTCGTTCGTTCGCTTTGTGTTTAGCGGCAGCCATGTGCGATTTCAATGCACTTTCACACATTTGGCTCAAAACAAATGTTCTTTTGACATACACAACAATATGCCTGCCGACAATCATATTTACATTCCCTGACCCACTTATATTTGGCCAACCAAGAGCGATTAAATATTGTTGTTTTCCCCATTGTGGATTGATACACTGCGTTAGTTTTACTTTTGAATTTCACTTCGGCTGCATCCGTAAAGCATAAAAATAACATTGGGTAATTTTGTGATAAAGGGACGTAACTCTTGTATCGGAAATTACCGAAAATAATATAATGCTGCAATTTCAGAAGAAAGTATTTATTTCCGTTTTATTTTTAATATTTTGACACAAATTTTTACTGACATAAACGATATGATTTTCAAGGCCGTTTCAAGACATTTTCCATATTTTAAAGGCTCTTCAAAGTAATAATAGAAATAAGGCCTTTTCAGGACAAAACTCAAAATAAAAGGACTTTTCAAGTCTGTGCAAACCCTGGAAACGCTTTTTTTTAAAATATTTCAGGCAGTAAGCAATTAATTGTTGTTTCATTTCAAGTTATGATAAGTTTAAATTTGTTAATTTGAAAATCATGTGTCAGCGAGGTGTATTTTATCTTTGTAAGATTTTTTTACAACCAAGATAGAGCTTCGGTTTACAATCGATGAAAAATGGCAGAAAATTTGAAATTTTAAAAACTTTTTTTAAATCTAAAAAAAATTATGATTCTGATCAATATAATTTCAGTTTAAAATACACCAGGGTATTTTGCTTATTGTAATTAGTAAATTTTATCTCTTGTCTTTCAATTAAAGCTAAAATTAAAGCTTCAAGAAAGCTTTTTTTTATTTTTAAAAATTCAATTTAAATTGAGGTATCAAAAATTTGTGGCATTTGAATAAAGGTACCTACATAGGTACGTCCCTAGTATTTTCAATATTTAAAATTGAAACTAATTTTAAAAATGAAAAATTTTTCTTGGAACTTTTATTTTAGTTTTAATTGAAAGCTAAATGATTAAATTTACTATTTCCAGTAAGCAAAATACTCTGGTGTATTTCAAACAAATTATATTGATTTTCTGTTAATTTTTTAAATTCTGCTGCCATCTTTTAGTTATAAACACATTTGTAAACAAAAGTTAATTGTCGGTTCTAAAAATTTTACAAATATATATATATATATATATATATATATATATATATATATATACACACACACACACTTACTTCTGTGACTAGTTAATTCTAGAAAAATAAACTGAAATTAAAATTTTTGAAAATATCAATATTTCTGGGCCAGGAATTACAAGGTGGTTGAATGAGCAACACCAGAATAAAGATAAAAGGGCAACAAACTATTCGTCATTCACAATAATACAATAGCAATTAAAAGGGAGAATTAAATAAAACATACCAAAGTTATATGGAACGGTGAAGCGACAAGCAAAGGTGTGGGAATACAGGGAAAGAGCCAGGACAAATCTCTGGAAATCCTGCCAAAAAGAAAAGTCTACTCACGAAGCCATCACTTTGCCGAGAGATAATAAAGGTAATGCGTGATAAAAAAAAAAGAAGAATTAAAGCTAAAGGAGGCATCGTCTATGCTATAACATACAAAGAAGGAAAGAGAAGAGAATAGTAAGTGAGAAAATTATAGCAGGTATCTCTTATTTTGGATGTGCGTTGTGGTCCAGTGGATATCGGCTCGAAACGAGAAGCCGGGGAGCCGACTTCGAATTCCAGTTGAATCCATTGTATTCACTTACGCGCAAATACCCTTGGGAAAGGTATTAATCCGTTTCTTCCTTCCAGTTATGGGTTAAATAGCAGGGCAGATTGGGTTCTATAGCCTTGGTCGGCAACCAGTCTATCGCAGAAAGCAATGGCAACCTACTGCGGGATAATCTTCTGCCCAGTCAGTCATGTCTCTTTCGAGACATGATCGCCCAAGCGTGTATCTCGTATGGCACTTAACTGACTGATCTCTTATTTTATTCTGTTTGTAGTGAGGGGTAGTAGGATTTATTATCATACAATAATGTCCTTAATATTGCTTATTTACAAAAACAAAAGCTTTTCTAATTAAGTAATGACATAGTTTTATTAGATTATTTATTTTTCACTTCAGAGTAGATTTACAGTTAAATGGTACAAATTTGAAAAAAAGTAGGTGATTTGCAATCTCTAATGACTCCGACTTTTAACAAAAAAAAAAGAAAAAAAAAAAACTCCATAAACGAGGTTCTGTGTGAAATAAATTTAATGAAATTAAGGAAGTGGAGGGTAAAACATTTAAAAAAAAAATTTTTTTTATCAATATTTTCTAAAAAGAAACATTTCAAAAATAATTTCATTCATTTGTAAATAAGTTCTGAAAATTTCATTAAAATCGGACAATTATTTGATTTGTACAAGAATTTTCAAATTAATGTGTTTTCAACAGAAAAAAAGCGCAAAAAAAAAATCAATGTTAAACTTGTAGAAGACAATGACTTTAACAAAACAAGCATTCTAACCAAAATTTCGAACGTGTTAGAAAAAATTATAATTTTTTAAAAAATGTTTAAAAAATTATTTGATCTTTCCTCTTAATAATATTAACATTTTGACTATAGAACTTTATTTTTGTTAAGTTTGTGGCGTTTTACATTACGCTATGCTGTTTTTCCCCGTGAAAAATCGCTAAAAAACAGTATAGTATGAATAAAAAAGGTCCGAAATTTAAAAAAAAAACAAACTTTTTTTTATCAAAATATTTATATTATCAAGAGGAAAGATCAAAGTAATTTTAAAATATTTTTTTTAATGCTATCTAATATTTTCGAAATTTGGTTAGAAAATTTAGTTTTGATTTAGCGGCTAAAAATAGTTTACAACTGTTTTACATTGGGAAACGTAAGGATGACATCACTCACATTTTATCCGGTGACAAACATATTAATTTGGAAATTCTCGCACAAATCAAATAATTGTCAGATTTTAATGAAACTTTCAGTACTCCTTCACAAATGAATGAAATTATTTTTGAAATTATTATTTTTTTAAAATCTTGGTGAAATTTATTTTTTCTACGCTAGGAATTACAAGCTGGTTCAATGAGCAACACCGGAAGAGTTTGTTGCTCCTTTATTATAAAGGAGGCAACAAAATATTCGTCGTCCACAATAATAAATTTTCAATACAATGGCAATAAAAACGCCGAAAAAAATAAAACATACCAAAGTTATATGAAACGGCGAAGCGACAAGCAAATGTCTATGAATACAGGGACAGAGCCAGGACGAATCTCTGGAAATCCTGCCAAAAAGAAAAGTCCACTCACGTAGCTATCACGTTGCCGAAAGATAAGGCAATGCGTGATAAAAAAAAAAAAAATGGAATTAAAGCTAAAGGAAGAATCGTCTATGCTATAACATACAAAGAAGTAAAGAGAAGAGAATAAAAAATAAAAACAGTAACAAAAAAAGATGTTGCATGTTGACGAGAGGTAAAAAAAAAATGGTGTCAGATGTCCCACATAAAGGAAGGTCCACATTAAAAACGTGGTAGCAATAGTTGTCTTTTTCAGCAAGAATTATATAGGTTAGGAGTCTGGGTTATATATGAGCATACAATCCCACAATTTACTTCAAAAAGTAAGCAATAGCACATCTATCGGGGCTAATACTTTGTACACATTTTACTTACATAGACAATAAGACGTGGAATAAAATCCAAACATCAAACACGAAAAAAATTGTCTCTTCAAAGAGAGAAAAAAAAATGAAATTTTGTTTATACGTATTTTATTAAAATGGCCTAAAAACATAACTGATATATGTCAGCAGTTCAAATTGTCGTTGGAATTGAAAACAAAACAAAATCGAACGAAATTTCACTACATTTTTTCAGGATACTGCAATTTTCGATAATGAAGAAATGAATGAAAATATCAGGAAATTATCGTTTGTCCTCAAACGAAACACCAAATTTTAAATCTTTTAATGATAAAAATATTAAATACTGGAAGATTAATAGTCGGTTTTTTTCTTCGTCAATATAGTTTTTTATTGACAAGTAATGACAAAATAATTGCCGTTCATTAAATTTGTAAATGAAAAAGGAAAAAAGTTGTATTTACTTTTTTCTGTTTGTTTTCATTCAATTTTTCTTCTTTGGGTCAAAATGCGGAACTACAGATGTCGAAATGAAAACTTTCCAAGAACAATTTTCTTGTTGAGAATGATGCCATTTTTACAAGAAAAAATGTTTCATGGAGAGCGAAAATCAAGTGAGATAATTCACAAATAAAAATGTTTTTTTTATTTTTTATTCAGAAAGCTAAAATCCTTAAGAAAATAATATTTTTACCATTGTACTGGCAACAAATACACTAAAACTAAACCTCTATACTATTTTTACTTACTACAATTGCACAATGAAAACAAAGGAACAACAAGCATATAACAGAATAACAAATTTGTTTATATAACAGATAATAAATCTTGGTGGCGTGTACAAATAAGTGATTGAAGATGTTATGTATGATAAAGAACAATAGTTTAAGAACTGTGAAAATATCAGTCAATTTCATTATGTATTTATGTTTATGAACAGAAATTAAACATTTTCTTTTGTTGAGAAATTGTTGCTAATATTTTGTTCATTTACAGATTTTAGTTTTGTTTAAATAGTTGTCTTTCTTTGACTGTATTATTGTAAAGTTCTTGACTCTTGTGTGAGTTGGTGTCTTATCTTGGTTGAGTTTGTTATAAGATGAGTTGATTATGATAAAATTTGATAATCTGATATGAAGTGAAAGTATTACTTCAAGAAGTAAGTTGAGTTTTGTAGATTGTTGTTGCTGTCAAAGTTGTTGATTTCAATGAAGAGATCGTGTTTCATTAGCTGAATTGATGTTAAGAAAATATTTAGGCTAAGAAGTTGAGTGGCGTGGATTTAAATGACAAGCAGAATTTATGAAATTCTTATAGAATTAAATTGAGTTGAAGACATTAAAGAGATTGTGTTTCATTAGCCAGATTGATGTTAACAAAATGTTCAATTTAGGTTAAGAAGTTATTTTTATTAGAAATTTGACAAACTTGTCTTTGTCTTATCATGGACATTGTGTGATGAGCTTGTTCTTTTCTTTCTTTGCTGTGTGCAAATTAACTGAAATAAAATGAATAATTCCTAGGATCTTTCACACTTTCCGTGAGAGCATATATGGCCATAAAACAACTCATCGACAGTCAAGAATAGTGTCCAAGTGTGATAACTATCTTATGCACTCACAGACGAAGCCATATTTTTCAAGGCCAAACAAATTTTGATCATACACCCTGAAAATAGATTCATATTACTGCACATCACTACAAGTGACAATAACCTGAGGAAAAAACAGAAATCGAGCATACCCTGTAACACCAGTGGGACTAAAACCATCCATATGTTGAAAGAAAGTAATGTGAAGCAGTTGTTTTTATTAATTTGCACAAGGGTGTGGTTGTGTGTAGAAGTAGAAATCTCACAACATTAATATTTGAATATACAGTTGAACCACTGAAATAAGCTCATGTGTGTATATTTTTAAAGCCATAGTTTTATTTCATAACATTTAAATATATTCCCATTACAAATTTCACTAAATGGGCTGTCATATTTTCATTTGCTATAAGGTGTGTCATTGCTAAAAAAGGTTGAGAAACTATGTATTAGCATGAAATTAAAACTACAATTAAAGCTTCAAGCAAAACTTTTCATTTTTAAAAATTAATTTTTTTCAAAGCTTAAGTATCATTTGTTTCTGTTTTTCTGTGGAGGTACCTATGAAAATGTAATTAAAATCAGATAAAATTTTTAATAAGAAAAAACATTAAAAACAAATTCTTTCATGGTCCATTAAAATCCAACATTTTGATTTTTGCAAGAATTTTTAAATCCATGTGCTTTTCACTTGAAAAAAAAATGATGCTAAAACACTAATCATAAGTCAACCACTAATGCAAAAAAAAAAAAATGTTTAGCCCAAATTTTTACAGTGCTAGATAAGAGTGAAATATTTAATAAAAAATACCTCTTAATAATAACAAACATTTTGAATTTGTAATCTGAAAGCATTCAGTGAAACACTGATAATTATTTCACGTCATTGAGCAAAGAGAAGTATTATTGGATTTGAAATCCCTTCATAAATATTCCTTCTAATATTGGACTTCATTAATAAAAAGAACAATTGGCCACCATTGCTAATAATTGTGGGCTTAAAATAAAACATTCAACAGCATCCATTGATACATTTCAAATTTCAAAACAAAAAAATAACCCCCATTAGTTAAAACGGTATTCAAGTCAGGATCAGGTCTGCAGAAGTGACGTAATTTATTCCCAGACTAGAAAACAAAAAAGGAAAATTTTTTTTACTATGCACACACGGGATGATTTAGAGAACACAAAGGAGGAATTTACATAGAAGTACGGTACAAAATGTTTTAATCGTTTACATGCAAGTACTGGGTGTCTGTGTACAGTCTACTAGGGTGATTCAGTGTAGTGGGGGGGGAGATCCTTATTTGGATGATAATCTCCTAGATTATGTTTTAGAATATCATCATCAGCAGAATCCATTTTATAGATGTTATTGTCAATATATAGGATTTGTTCTTTCAGTTGTACTTGGCATTTGCTTAAGTCCCGTACATAATAGGTGTACTTGTCTGCATTGTAATATCAGCAATCAAAATAAATAAAAATATAAAGATATATGTTGGTCAATAAATTATGACAATATTGTCGTCACTTTCAGGTCAAGGTTTTAAACTAAAATGTTGGTCAGTAGCAGTTTCAAATCAAATATATATTGCAAATTATCTGATTTCCAATATCATAAGGTAAATAAATCGAGCTTTTTAAACTTGAACTTTGTAAACATGTTGAATTACACATGTTGCAAGAATACAGTATCTTTTCAGTATGTACTCGCATATGTATTTTTAAATCTTGTCTCTATGGAAATGTTTACCCACAAATTTCACACAAATATGGTTTATCACCAGTATGAATCCACATATTACATTTTGTAATAAAACAAGATTATATCTGGCTTATAGGAAAATAATGTGTCCACAAGTGTTGTTTTTAACCTCGATTTTATTGAAAAAGCTGAACCACAAATTTCACATGATTATGGCTTCTCACAAGTATGTTTCCAGATGTGATGTTCTAAGTTTGAACTAGATGAAAATGTTGAAGCACAATCTTCACAAGAATATGGCTTCTCTCCAGTGTGTGTTTGCATATGACATTTTAAACTTCATCTCCGTGAAAATGCTGTCCCTCGATATGAATATGGTCTGTCACCATTATGTACCTGCATGTATCACTTTAAAGATGAACTAGATGAAAAAGTCTAGTCACATGTTTCACAAGAATTTGGTTTCTCTCAAGTATGTATACGCATATGATATTTTAAACTTGCACTTGATGCTGCTCTTGACCCACAAATTTCACAAGAATAAGGTTTTTCACCTGTATGAATCCTCATATGAATCTTAAAATTTGAACTTCGTGAAAATGTTGAACGACACACCTCACAAAAATATGGTTTCTCTCCAGTATGCACACGCATATGTATTTTTACTGCTTGTTTCTGTGCAAATCTTGAGCCACAAATTTCACATGAATATGGCTTCTCCCCAGTATGAGTTCGCATATGAGATTTTAAACTTGAACTCTCCGGAAATTTTCTGTCACAAAGTTGACATGAATAGGGCTTGTCCCCAGTATGTTTACGCATGTGACATTTTAAGTGTGAACTCTGTGAAAATGTTGAAGCACAAACTTCGCAAGAATATGGTTTCTCTCCAGTGTGTGTTCGCACATGCATTTGTAAATATGAGTTCCGTGAAAATCTGGATCCACATACTTTACATGAAAATGCTTTCTCACCAGTATGTATTCGCATGTGTCTTGTTAAACTGCATCTTACTGAAAAGGCTGAACCACATACTTCACATGAATGAGGTTTCTCACCAGTATGGGTTCGCATATGAGATTCCAGGGTTGCAGCCTGTGAAAATACAGAGCCACATATTTCACATGAAAATGGCTTCTCACCAGTATGTGTTCGCATGTGAATTTTTAAACCAAAGCTGCTTGAAAATGCTGAACTACACACTTCACATGAATATGGCTTCTCACCAGTATGTGTTCGCATGTGAGATTTTAGTTTTGAGCTCTGTGAAAATGTTGAGTGACACACTTCACATGAATAAACGTTCTCACCAGTATGTGTTCGCATCTGAGATTCTATATTTGCACTTTTCGAAAATTCTGAACCACGCAATTCACAAGTGTATACTTCTTCAGTCTCCTTGTCACTATGAATTTTTAAATTTGACTCATTTGAAAATGATTTCTCATATGTGTGTATGAGCCTGTGTTCCTTTAATTCCAAAAAATCTGTAAATGCTGAACCACACACTTCACAAATATGTGGTTTTTCTTCAGTTTGGGTCTGCATTCCTGTTTCTAAATGCAAATTCTGTGAAAATTCCAATCCATTTTTTTCATAGGCATCACTATAGTTTCCAGAATATGCTTGCATGGCTAACTTTCAAGAAATCCTTTCCATGGATATATTGATAATCTGTACAAAAAGAAAAAAGTATATTAGGGCCTTTTTTTTACCTCATTTTAGCATAATACTCTAAAAATACAAGTAAACTGGTTTCAAAAGATGCTTCCTGCTGCAAGTTAATTTCATAGTTCAAAGGATCTGTCACAAAACCAAAACACTTACAAAAAATGGCATTAAAATGTTTATGAATCACTAAAGCAAGGTCATTGATAATAACAATATATATTAATGAATTCTTAGTAAGCTTAAAATATTTATACTTTACTGATCATAAATTCTGCTATTTGCAGAAAATTTACTGATTATAACCTTGCAAGATGTTGAAAACAATATTTTCTTAAAAATACTTCATCATGCTACTAGTCAGCCAGCCTACATATCACAATCCTTAAACAAGAAAGGCTGAAAGAATTAAGGCCTACTTTTAAGTAAGAAACAAAAAAATGGCTAATTGTTCTGCATAAATTAAAATACAATTCAATGTACAGATATGAAAACATTATGGAACATTAGAAAATTCAGTCTTAAAAAAAATTGCATGCAATTTTCACCCAATTAGTCTCATACCACCTTTTGGCAAGGTATTTGAGGCTAAAATAGGGATCTAACATCTCACAGCCTTTTCTCTGACAAACACTATGCCTTCTGTTTTACCAGGTCTAGCGCTGATGTGCTGACAACTATCACCAATATATACACTAGATTATTGTTAAGAACAGTGAAGCTTGAGTTGTTGCTTTGGATATATGGAAAACATTTGACTGAGTTCGGTATAGTGGTTTTAAGCGCAAACTCTAGAACTATTTTGAGATGATTGTTAAATTTAATCCAATCATTGCTATCAAACAGTGAAATCAAGGTTGTTTTGAATGGGCAAGTTTTCAGATCTTTTCATACAAAGATGGATATTCTTCAAGGTTCTATCATAGCCCCTACATATTCCTGATCTTTGTTAATGATTTTCTTGATATAATAAATTCTCAAGTTGGCATCTATACAGATGACAGAACCATTTTTTTAATCATATCACCCCGAGCAAGGCGGTAACACCGCTGATGTGCAGGGGGCTACATAATAGTGAAAAGATTGGAAAAGAGAAAGCTGGAAACCACATCCTAAACAGGGAACAAGGAATGAGCCTCTTAACCTCTTCAATAGACGTGGGTGGAGTGTATGCGTATGTGTTTATATATTATCGAGTCTCACTACAATCCAAAATAAAACAATTATCCCAATTGTAAATGGTAGGTCAAGTAAAAGAGATGTGACACAAATGCATTTATATGTGGATCAGAATCCAACAAGATGACAGAATGAAAAGAAAGAACAAAGTAGAAAATATACCATAATCTATCATGTTTCACTTTTATTAAAGCTTCAGAAATTGAGGTAAAAATGCTAAATTTACAAAGACAGTATAATGATATGTTGTGATCTGGGGTTGATTCTTATTGGTCAGATACTTGTCACATGTACTAAAACAATAATTATCTTTATTTTTAAGTGTATGTCAGTGAGTCAGTTAAGTGCCATACATGAAACATGCTTGGGCAATCATGTCTTAAAAAAGACATAACTGAGTAGAAGATTTTTAATAATAATAAATTCTGAAAACAATCGAGGAAACAAACAACATTATTAATGTTATAACAAATAAAGAAGTATATTCAACGAAATGCGTTTTCTTCTTAAGAGTTATCTGATTAGCAGTTGAAAGAGAAGTGTATATATAATAGAGAGAGGGAGAGAGAGAGAAAGATGTGTTTTAAAGGAAAGTATGAAAGTCTTATATTAATTTGAATTCTTTATATTATATAGATGTATGTGTACATGTTTTTATATATATATATATATATATATATATATATATATATATATATGTATGTGTTTACATATTATCAAGTCTCACTACAATCCAAAATAAAACAATTATCCCAATTGTAAATGGTAGATCAAGTAAAAAAGATGTGACACAAATGCATTTATATGTGGATCAGAATCCGACAAGCTGATGGAGTGAAAAGAAAGAACAAAGTAGAAAATTTTTGACAGCCTGTGTAAGAAGTTTGCGAAGGCTGACAAAGTAAACCTGGCTGCTGCATTTTATAAGAACCTCAGATCTGGGATTTAATGGGGTAGGAAATGGAAGTGAATCATCACTGCCTAAATAAAAGGAACTCAGATCTGGGATTTAATGGGGCAGGAAATTTTTAAAATTTTTTAATCTTTTCTAACCCATTCAAAAGTTTGACAACTATCTTCTTTTTATTGTAATTAGCGGTAGCCAAATAATTACATGAGTTTACAACGGAAAATATAGTATTACGTAACTCATTTTTTTTCCAGTAGAAAACATTAATTTGGAATTTCCTGTAAAACATCAAATAATTGTCAGATTTTAAGGAAACTTTCAGGACTTTTTCAGCAATGAATTAATTTTTTAAAAAATCTTGGTAAAAATATTTTTTTTTACATTAGTCCCCCAACTCCCACAAAAATTCATTAAATTTTAAGAAATTCCATTTTATAGACGAAATTAGTTTTATTAGTTAAATGCAGGACTTAAGGAATGTAAATCACCTATTTTCTCAAACATTTTGCCTTTATTTCTGAAAATCTGCTTGCAATAAAAAAATGAAAATAGCAATAAAACTATGACATTATTTAGTTAGATAAGCTTTTAATTGCTTTAATAAATAATATGAATTCAGAAGATTATATTCTGAATAGAAAATTTTGATTAATAATGAAATTTTCAAAGAATTGTTTTTATTTTGAATTATAATAATTTATATACTTTCAAAAATATCTTAAAAATACTTCAAAGATTTGTTTCATTAGTTATTAAGTGAAGCCTATATTTACTAATTGAAAGCTAAAAACCTTAAAATTAGAAAGTGAACATGATTCTTTCTGCAATTATCTAATATTTTATGCAATTTTATTCTCACTTTATAGCCTTATGCATTCTGAAAACTAAAAAGTAAAATAATATAAAATTTTCGTTTAAAATAATTTTACAATTTAATGAGAGAGAACGAAATTATATAACATGACAAGAGTAATTCAATATTTTTATGACATGTTAAGATATTTAAAATCTTTAACAAGCAATAAGTAACTGGCATTGCACGGGATGGAAAGAGTAAGATTTCTTAAGGCCAATTTAAGCATTGGTTCTTGTAAGAGAAAATGTACCACTATGCAGGATGAAGATAGTTGATCGTGCCTATTTGTAGCACTGATAGATGCAACTTCAGCCAACGTGGTAGGATAACATGTTTGTTTCCGGGTTGGCTGCGCGAAATTGATTTTAACTTCAATAAACATGCAATTGTTATGCAAGTTTTGAAACGAATCAGATAAAAAATGTGGAAATGTATGTTAATAGCAATCAGTGAGGATACACACACACTGACACACAAACATATATTCAGTTTAATTTATGTATAAACATGAAATGCTGGAGATAATTCATGTATTTTTTGAAAGAGTTATTCTCCATGTAAAAGTTATTGTATTGAACTTATCTTACAAAAAAAAAAAAAACTTGAAAATAAGAATTGAAAACAAACTTAAACTGAAGACCCATGCGCAATTTCTTTTTCTTCGTTGTGTCAAATATTAAATTTAGAAGAAGCAGATAAGTTGTGAAATAAATCGAATGAAAAATGTGGAAGTGTATGCTAATAGAAGTCAATGAAGATAGGCACATGGATGCACACACATCTTCAGTTTTTTTTATATAGATATTTATTTTTCATATTCTTTTTTTAGGTAACCCCACAAATTGTCAATTTTACCAATATGAGGAAACAAGGAATTAAAAATATAAAACTTGCTTCAAATTTTAAAAGGATGAGTTGCAATGCCTGCAATGCTGGAATGTACACAGGAAACATGGAAATGAAATGAAAGAATTGTACTCTTTTTATCCCCAATTCAGGGAAGATTTTCTGAAAATGAGCTAATTTTATAAAAAAAAATTGATGAACATTCCCCAATGAATTCTGCATTTAATTAATAAAAAAATTTCCAAAAATCTAGTTTATTTCTAGACATTTTAGGAAATTAATTAAAATTGGGGATAATAGATATAAAAAAATATTTTTATCAAGATTTTTAAAAAATAATAATTCAAAAACCTGTGAGAGTTTCAACAAAAGTGGATCATTATTTGATTTTATCAAGAATTTTCAAATTAAGGTGTGTGTTTTTTGCCAGTAAAAATATGAAATGTGTAATGTTATATTTGCTGTAGTAAAGTTTTCTTACAATAGAATCAATTGCTGTGGAAAGTAAAACCAAAACCTTTAACAATAATTTTGAATGTATTAATTAGAAAGCATAAAAATTTTTTAAAATAATGAAAAAATATCTTGATCTTTCCTCTTAATAATAACAAACATTTTGATGGAAAAAGTTTATCTTTATGAAGTTTGGGGGCTTTTTTATTCATACTATGCTGTACCTGTTTAAAACTGTGAATCAGCATTTCTTTACAAATCAGTCGATCGCTCAAAAAATGGAAAAAAAATAAGAAGGTACAACAATTTGTATCAAAATTTTAATTTTCAATTAGTAAATATAATCATTGTTTTGTAAGTTTATAAATTAACCACAACAAATATCTGAAGTATTTGTGAATATGGCCTGAAAGTTTCATTAGAATCTGATAATTATTTCATTTATGCAAGAATTTCTAAATTAATGTGGTTGTTACTAGAAAAAAAGCATGATATATAGTATTGAGTTTTCCATTGTAAACTCATTACAATTTAATTATTTGCTAACAAAAATCAAAAGATTTTTTTACCAGATTTTTGAACGTGTTAGGGATTAAAAAATTTTAAAAAAATAATTGAAAAGATTTTCATCTTTCCTTTTAATAATAACAAACAATTTGATGGAAAGTGTGCGTTTTTATCAAGTTTGGGGCATATTTTATTTATACTACGCTGTTTTTCAGTGGTTTAGTGAAGATACTTATAAAATAGATATGAAAAATACAAATTAACAAATGCCACAACATTTCATAAATTATTGAATTACATCTGTTATATAATTTCATTGTTACTAAATCAAAATAATTTTAAAAGGTTTTATATTATTTTAATATTTCTTTTCCATGAAATATCTTAAAATGTAAGTCTAACCTAACAAAACTCTATAAAATATTAGAAAATTGCTGAAAATATTGTGTTAAAATTTTAATTTTACTATATAATTAAAAACCAAAACAATGAAGCATGCAATTAAGGTACATAAAATATCAAATTCGTTTTCCATACTTAGCATTTTTCGTTTGCTTTCGTTTGTCATGTCAATTATCGCATCTGATAACATGATGATAATCCATGATAATATGGCTACCGTAAGTAAGAAATGCTTTTATAGTGCATTTCAGACAGTAAACAAGTATTGCTTGTTTCAAATCAGAGTAAGGTAAGTTTAAATTTCCTAATTTGAATAAAACAATGTGCCAGCAAGGTATATTTTCTGTTCACAAGATTTTTTAAACTAAGAATTGGCTTCTGTGCACAAAATGTGTCGATTGAAGGAAAATGGCTGAAACAATCAGAATTTTTTAAAAATCTAAAGAATTTTATTCCAATCAATATAATTTTAGTTTGAAATAAACTAGAGTATTTTGCATACTGGAAATAGTAAATATAATCATGTAGCTTTCAATTACAGGTAAAATTAAAACTTCCATAAAACATTTCTATTTTAAAAAAATTCAATTTGAATTTATGCATGGAAAATGTGTCGCGGTACCTACTATTTTTCATATTCTTTTTTAGTACCTCCACAAATTAGAATAAAAGTATTTCTTAATCACAAATTTGATTTTTTTGACCTGTCAGCCAGTCAGTTAAGTGCCATACGTGATACACACTTGAGAGATCATGTCTCGAAACAGACATGACTGACTGGGCAGAAGATTATCCTGCAGTAGGTTGCTATTGCTTTCTATGGTAGACTGGTTGCCAGCCAAGGCTATAGAACCCAATCTGTCCTGTTATTTAACCCATAACTGGAAGGAATAGATGGATTAATACCTTTCCCAAGGGTATTTGCATGTAAGTGAATGCAACGAATTTAACTGGAATTTGAACTTGGCTCTCCGATTTCTCGTTCCGAGCCGATATCCACTGCGCCACAATGCACACATCGTAAATCAAGATTGTGTTGACAGTTTCTTGATTAGAGATAAAAATGTATGGCGTTCATAAGCAACAAAATTGTTCTCATTTCTTTTCAGGTAATGGAGGAAACTCTGACATCTTAATTTGCACATAGAAATTATCATACAAAAAAAAAAAAAATCATCTAATGCACAAAAAAAAAAGTTTAAATTGTTTTAAAAATATTTTTGCAAAACGATTTTCAATTTTTAATAGGCAATATAATTATCAATTCCTAACCTAAAAAATCTAAAAACAATAGTTCTTTAGAAGATTTTTAAAATATTTTAAAAACTATATGAATTATTATAATTAAAAAAATGGAAACAATCCTTTTAAAATTTTATTAGTAATTGAAAAAAAATTTTTTTCCTCAGATTATAATATCCTTAATTATTATTTATTCCAGCAATTGAAAGCTTATCAAACTAAATTGTATAAGAGCTTTAATGCATTTTTTATTTTACTCTTTGGAGCAGATTTTCGGATAGTGTTCTTAAATTTAAATTAAAAAAAAATATATGATTTATATTTCCCAATGAGTCCTGCATTTACCTAATAAAACCCTATTTTGCAGCAAATTAAAATTTATTAAAATTTCATGGAAGGGGGTTACAGAATTAAAAAAATATATATTTTAACTAAGATTTTTAAAAAATAATTTCAAAAATACTTTCATTCATTTGTGAATGAGTACTGAAAGTTTCATTACAATCCAACAATTATTTGATTTTTGTGGTGATGCAATTATAATGTTTTCCATTGTAAACAGCCATCACGTTTGTTTATTCATGCTGTTTTAAGTGATATTTTCAAGGTAAAAATTTGGGGAGGCCACAAAATTTCGTAGAACAAAGACAAAATGCAATTGAAAATAGTACTGATGTTAATGAAGTCCTCATCAACAATCAGAAGTAAAATAGAGGCAATAGTTGGCTTTTTCAACAAATTTATTAGGTACCTACACTTTTTTGGCAAAAATTTTCGATACCTAATTTTAAAATTAAAATTTTAAAATAAAAAACATTCTTAAAGATTTCATTTTAAATTTAAATGAAAGCTTAATGATTAAATTTATTGTTTCCATTAATTAAAAAATTCTGGTGTATTTCATATAGAAATTATTAAATTTGAATGTCACATTTAATTTCAATTTCTTAAAATTTTCTTAAAAGCGGCCATTTTCTTAAAATTAAAGAATTTGTAAACAAACACAAATCATAAATTTTTAAAAATATTTCAAAAGATTTCTGACACTTTATTTTAGTCAAATTTGAAAATTGAAAATTTAATTTATCTGAATTGAAACAAATATTACTTATTTATTGCATAAAAAAGTAATATGCAACGAATTATTAACGATTGATCGTGTTTATCAGATCGAATGTTTGACGAAGTGTTAACAGACATAGTGTTGACAGCTGCTACGGATGACCAGAAATGACAAATTTTTATAGACATCTATAATTAACAAAAATTAAAAATAACATAAGCCAAAAAGTTAACACCTTGATTTGGAATTTTTTTAATAAATAAATTATTATTTAATCAGTAATCATTAATAAACTTTAATTAACATTAAGTAAAATAAAAAAAAACTAGTTTTCTATTTCGAAAAAAAATGAACACAGTTGAAAAGAAAAGTAGAACTATTCAACAAAAAAATTAATAGAAAATGAAAAATCCAGGCTAATTTCAAATAAGCAGGAAATAAAGTTTAAAAATAATAAAAGATAAATATTTAGTGAAGTAGTAAATGAAAAAAATTAACTTTACAGTTTAAATTTTACACGAAAGCTGAGCAAACATACCTGTTGGTATGCAGATGACATAAGAAACAAAAATGTTACATAATTAGAATAAAGGGACAAAACTCTTAGATCACGTGACCTTTTACATAATAATGGTACTTATAGTGTACCTTACATGAAAAATAAGGAACCCAAAAAATACAAAATAAAATTATTTAAAAAAAATCTTTGAGCCCCCCTAACAAATAATAATCTTTGCAATTTTGGATTCGTAATTTTTTTTTCACTTAATTATTATATAATCTCCACGCAACAAACAAATACAGAAATTTACATGATTTTAAACTATTAAAATTTTTAAAAATTATTATAATTAAAATGTAAAAGAATTGAAAAAAAATTATTGTAAAAATACATTATTTATCAAATTGTTTTAATTTTGTCAGACAATAATGTCCTTAATATTATTTATTTACAAAAGCAATTAGGAGCTTTTTTAATTAAGTAATATAATGTCATAATTTTATTGAATTTATTATTTTTCAATTCAGAGCAAATTTGAAGTTCTTTGCGCCTCAATTTGTAAATCACCGACTTTTTTTTTTTTTTTTTTTTTAGTAGGAGTCTTTGGAGATAGAAAAAACAATCACGGTACAAAAAAGTTTCGTGCGAAATTTCATGAAATAAAGGGTGGGGGGTAACACATTTGAAAAAAAAAATTTCCTACCAATATTTAAAACAGAAAAGAAAATTTAAAATAATTTCATTCATTTCTGAATATTTCATTAAAATCGGACAATTATTTTTGATTTTTACAAGAATTTCCAAATTAATGTGTTTTCTACGGAAAAAAACGCGCGCAAAAAAAAAAACAATGTTTAACATTGTTAATCTTTGGAGTAGTCGATGACGTAAAACAAGATTTGAACCAAAATTTCGAACGTGTTAGAAGGATTAAAAAAATTTCAAAAAATAATTTAAAAAATAATTTGGTCTTTCATCTTATTCTTAATAATAACATAAACAATAAACATTTTGACGATAAAACTTTATTTTCGTTAAGTTTGTGGCGTTTTGCATTACGGTACGCTATGCTGTTTTTCCCGTGAAAAGTGGAAGTACCTATTTATAATACAGTTTAGGAGTCTGGGTAACATGGTACGAACATACGACCCCACAGTTTATTTATAAAAAATTAACAATAGCACATCATGGCTACTCTGATTACTCCCTTTTTTTTTCTTTTTTAAACAGGTCGACCACTTTAATTTTAAAAAGAGGTGGAATAAAAGCCAAACACGAGAAAGAATTGTATTTTCAGCGAGAGATAAGATGGAAATTTGTTTATTATATTGAAATATCCTAAAAAAAATAATTGGAAGCAAATTTCACTACAACTGCAATAAATTGACCCGATAAAGCAATTTTGGATAATTAAGAAATGAATGAAAATATCAGACAATTATCGTTTGTCTTAAAACGAATCACCAAATTCTAAATAAATCTTTTAGACTACTGATAAAAATATTAAATACTGGAAGATTATTTGTCGGTTTTTAGAATCGTCACTAACAATACAATTCAAGAATTCAATTCACTTTGACAAAGTGACTTTGTTTGTTGACAAAGAAATGACAAAAACTGTTTATCGTTCATTGAATTACTAAATTGAAAAGAAAAAAAAAACGTTATATTTACTTCTTTGTTTATTTTCGTCCAAATTTTTTCTTCTTTGGGCCAAAATGAGGAACTACAAACGTTGAAATAAATGAAAACTTTCCAAGAACAATTTTCTTGTTGACAATAACGCCATTGTTAGAAGCAAAAATGTTTTATGAAGAGCGAAACTCAAGGGAGATAATTCACTATTAAAATTTTTTTTAGTTTTTTTTTTTTCTGAAAACTGTTAATCCCAAAGAAAATAATATTTTTAACCCTTCTACTGGTGACAAATACACTAAAATTAAAATATTGTTCTCTTTATCATAACATTTTTACATCACCTATTCGTACACGTCACTAATAATTATTATTTGTTATAAATAACTTTGTTATTCTGTTATATGATTGTTTGTTTTCATTGTGCAGTTGTATTAAGTAAAAATAGTATAAAGAATAAGTGTGAAAATATCAATCAATTTGATAATGCAGAAAGAACAATAGTTTAAGAAGTAAGTGTGAAAATATCAATCAATCTGATAATGCAGAAAGAACAATAGTTTAAGAATAAGTGTGAAAATATCAATCAATCTGATAATGCAGAAAGAACAATAGTTTAAGAAGTAAGTGTGAAAATATCAATAATCTGATAATGCAGAAAGAACAATAGTTTAAGAAGTAAGTGTGAAAATATCAATAATCTGATAAGAAAGAAGAACAATAGTTTAAGAAGTAAGTGTGAAAATATCAATCAATCTGATAATGCAGAAAGAACAATAGTTTAAGAAGTAAGTGTGAAAATATCAATCAATCTGATAATGCAGAAAGAACAATAGTTTAAGAAGTAAGTGTGAAAATATCAATCAATCTGATAATGCAGAAAGAACAATAGTTTAAGAAGTAAGTGTGAAAATATCAATCAATCTGATAATGCAGAAAGAACAATAGTTTAAGAAGTAAGTGTGAAAATATCAATCAATCTGATAATGCAGAAAGAACAATAGTTTAAGAAGTAAGTGTGAAAATATCAATCAATCTGATAATGCAGAAAGAACAATAGTTTAAGAAGTAAGTGTGAAAATATCAATCAATCTGATAATGCAGAAAGAACAATATTTAAGAAGTAAGTGCAGAAAATATCAATCAATCTGATAATGCAGAAAGAAGACAATAGTTTAAGAAGTAAGTGTGAAAATATCAATCAATCCTGATAATGCAGAAAGAACAATAGTTTAAGAAGTAAGTGTGAAAATATCAATCAATCTGATAATGCAGAAAGAACAATAGATTTAAGAAGTAAGTGTGAAAATATCAATTCAAATCTGATAAATGCAAAGAAAGAACAATAGTTTAAGAAGTAAGTCGTGAAAATCATCAATCAATCTGATAATGCAGAAAGAACTAATAGTTTAAGAAGTAAGTGTGAAAATATCAATCAATCTGATAATGCAGAAAGAACAATAGTTTAAGAAGTAAGTGTGAAAATATCAATCAATCTGATGAATGCCCAGAAAGAACAATAGTTTAAAGAAGTAAGTGTAGAAAATATCAATCAATGATAGTATAACTGCAGAAAGAACAATAGTTTAAGAAGTAAGTGTGAAAATATCAATCAATCTGATAATGCAGAAAGAACAATAGTTTAAGAAGTAAGTGTGAAAATATCAATCAATCTGATAATGCAGAAAGAACAATAAGTTTAAGAAGTAAAGTGTGAAAATATCAATCAATCTGATTTAAATGAAGAAACTAAGGTTGTTTAAGAAAAAGAAAAATATCGAAAATCAATAATCTCAGATAAATGCAGTGAACAAGTCAATAATAATAAAGTTTGAAATATCAATCAACTGAATGTTCTTTAAGAACAATAGTTTGAAGAAGAAAAATAGAAAATATCAATCAATCAATTAAGAAAGAACAATAGTTTTAAGAAGTAAGTGTGAAAATATCAATCAATCTGATAATGCAAGAAAGAACAATAGTTTAAAGAGTAAAAATTCATGAAAATATCAATCAATCTGATAATGCAGAAAAAGAACAATAGTTTAAGTAAGTGTGAAAATATCAATCAATCTGATAATGCAGAAAGAACAATGGTTAAAGAAGTAAGTGCTTAAATATCAATCAATCTGATAATGCAGAAGAACAATAGTTTAAGAAGTAAGTGTGAAAATATCAATCAATCTGATAATGAGAAGAACAATGATTTAAGTAGAGCGTATTGAAAATATCAATCAATCTGATAAATGCAGAAAGAACAATAGTTTAAGAAGTAAGTGTGAAAATATCAATCAATCTGATAATGCAGAAAGAACAATAGTTTAAAGTAAGTATAGAAAATATCAATCAATCTGATAATGCAGAAAGAACAATAGTTTAAAGTAAGTGTGAAAATATCAATCAATCCATTAATGCAGAAAGACAATAGTTTAAGAAGTAAGTGTGAAAATATCAATCAATCTGATAATGCAGAAAGAACAATAGTTTAAGAAGTAAGTGTGAAAATATCAATCAATCTGATAATGCAGAAAGAACAATAGTTTAAGAAGTAAGTGAAGAATATCAATCAATCTGATAATGCAGAAAGAACAATAGTTTAAAGTAAGGGTATTGAAAATATCAATCAATCTGATAATGCAGAAAGAACAATAGTTCAGAAGTAAGTGTGAAAATATCAATCAATCTGATAATGCAGAAAGAACAATAGTTTAAGAGTAAGTGTAGAAAATAATAATCAATCTGATAATGCAGAAAAAGCTCAATAGTTTAGAAGTAGGTAGAAAATATCAATCAATCTGATAATGCAGAAAGAACAATAGTTTAAGAAGTAAGTGTGAAAGATATCAATCAATCATTCAATGCAGAAAGAACAATAGTTTAGAAGTAGGTGAAAATATCAATCAATCTGATAATGCAGAAAGAACAATAGTTTAAGTAAGTGTGAAAATATCAGTAAGTCTGATAATGCAGAAAGAACAATAGTTTTAAGGAAATATAAGTGTGAAAATATCAATCAATCTGATAATACGAAAGAACAAGCAGATTTAAGAAGTAGTCATCATCAATCGAAATCGATAAATGTAGAACAATAGTTTAAAAGTAAGTGTGAAAGCCATAAATCAATCATTGAAAATGCAGAAAAAGAACAATGGTTAGAAGTAAATTGTGAAAATATCAATCAATCTGATAATGCAGAAAGAACAATAGTTTAAGAAGTAAGTGAAATATCAGTAAGTAAATTAAATACAAGAAAATTTAATGATTTCAAATGAAATTATTAAATATCAATCAATCTGATAATGCAGAAAAATTTTAATGATTTAAGAAGTGTGAAAATATAGATGATGATAATGCAGAAAGAACAATAGTTTAAGAAGTAAGTGTGAAAATATCAATCAATCTGATAATGCAGAAAGAACAATAGTTTTAAGTAAAGTGTAGAAAATATCAATCAATCTGATAATGCAAGAAGAACAATAGTTTAAGTAAATGTGAAAATATCAATCAATCTGACAATGCAGAAAGAACAATAGTTTAAGAAGTAAGTGTGAAAATACAATCAATCTGATAATGCAGAAAGAACAATAGTTTAAGAAGTAAGTGTGAAAATATCAATCAATCTGATAATGCAAGAAGAACAATAGTTTAAGAAGTAAGTGTGAAAATATCAATCAATCTGATAATGCAGAAAGAACAATAAGTTTAAGAAGCTAAATTAGAAATATCAATCTGATAATGCAGAAAGAACAATAGTTTAAAGTAAGTGTGAAAATATCAATCAATCTGATAATGCAGAAAGACTCATCATTTAAGAAGTAAGTGTGAAAATATCAATCAATCTGATAATGCAGAAAGAACAATAGTTTAAGAAGTAAGTGTAAATAATATCAATCAATTTCATTATGTATTTATGTGTATGTACAGGAATTAAACATTTTATTTTGTTGAGAAATTGTTGTCAATAGTTTGAAACAGTAGAAAGATGGTTAATGTTTTCTTAAATGACCAGGGGTCATACATAATTGAACTTCCTACAACTTAGGATTATTCCCTATCATCAAAAGGTTGATTGATTTCTGGAAGAATAAAAGTATACCTTTTGCATGTTTAAATATGATTTTATTGATAGAAAAGAATTTCACATGAATTGGTAGAAATTAAACGTTCCAAGAGAAATAGTATTCACGGGTAAGGGTATTAAGAGTTTGTTGAAATGTTCATAGTAGGCCTTGCAAGAGTGAGTTTATGTGTACTTTAGACAGGAATGTATATATGTATGTATTGTGGTGATACTGACCGAGCAAAAATGAGGGACCGGATGTTTGCACTTTAACAACCAGAAAGCGAATGACCAAAACTTGTCGGTGCGCATCCGAATTCACACAGATGTTCTGGTTGAAAACTAACAATTAATTAAATATTAAATTTCCAGTTCATGAGCCGACACGAATTTTATTTATCAGCCAATGAGAAGCCTTGAATCAAATACAAGTGTGAAATCCCAAATGATCTGCTGTGATTCAAAAAGTCAAAATAAAAAGCCGAGACAGGAAGCATCGCCAGACAGACCGAGGCATATTTGAGGAGAATAGATTTTAATCAATATTCCCTTGACCTAAGTCAAGCGTTTACTATATTTGCCTCTCTTCACCTCTCCTTACCTTCTTCCCTGTCTCAAAACTACTTACTGACCTAAGGAGCAAATACATCAAAGACATTCCTTACTCACAAAGCTCCCAAATTCCTAAGCATTAATTCTCTTTCAGCAAGGAGCGACTACATCAAAGACATTCCTTACTCACAAAGCTCCCCACATTCTTAAGCATTAATTCTCTTTCAGCATCTTATTGCCATGAACATTTCAACCTCAGTTGGACCTATATCTCAAGTTATTATTTCAATTGTAAAAACATTGATATGTGTATATATAAAATGTTATTTTTCAACTCAATTTGCTTTTCTTGACTTTATAATCATTTTATGACTTATAGTGGGCTATCTACAACAAGGCCAAATTCTGTTAACCTGCAACAGTATACAACTACCCTTCACTAGAACGGACTCCCACTATAAACACAATAAGAATAGATACCCCACTATGGTATGTATGTATGTATGAGCGATTACTGTTGGATAGAATTGTCTTTGAAATTATTGCTCAAAGTGAATGTTGAAAAGGAAGGAGGAGAGAGGTGATAGAGAAAGAGACAATAATAATAACGATTGCTTGACATTTGTTGAGGAACATATTAATTGTGCTCGTCATATAAACTCTTTGGCGATGGTCGGGCTTCCTCCCTTTTTTTTTTTGTATCTGGGGGATCAAAAAGTTAATTTGGGAATTCACTCTCGGATGTGATGGTTCTATTTTGTTTTTAGATGTTCCCAATTTTCTATTGGTCAAAAAGCATTTCACATCGAGGTGCGAAATTTGCAAATTTTGTGTGTGTTATGCAAAATTCGTTTCTTTCTAACAAAATCAGTAAGTCAGGGCTTAGCAATTGAATTTTTTAATCTAGAACTTGTTTTCTTCACTACAAATTTGTTCACTTAGTTTTTAGTTTTGTTTGAATAGTTGTCTTTTTATGACTGTATTATTGTAAAATTTTCTTGACTCTCTTGTGCGAGTAGGTGTCTCGTCGAGATTGAGTTTGTTAAAAGTTGAGTTGATTATGAAAAGATGTGATAAGCTGATATGAAGTGAAAGAATTACTTCAAGAAGTAAGTTGAGTTTTGTAGATTGTTGTCACTGTCAAAGTTATTGATTTCAATGAAGAGATTGTGTTTCATTAGCTGAATTGATGTTAAGAATATATTTAGGCTAAGAAGTTGAGTGTAGGGGATTCAAATCACAAGCTGAATATATGAAATTCTTACTGAATTAAATTGAGTTGGAGATGTTAAATTTAACCACTTTCTGTCCCCTAAGGAGGGGGACAATCCTGGTCATGGGACCATATATTTAGCACTTTCACTTTGTAGGCCTATTCTCATCAACATATACCAGATCTAACTCTTCCACCATGGCCTCTCAATCTCCGGCATGTTCCTCTTCAGGTTGCAGAATCTATTTGGTTTTAACCAAACTCAAAGGTTTGGCAGTAGGTCCCTGAGCATCCGTAGATCAGTCAACTGGCCCACTGGTTTAAATCTGCTTTCTGCACACGTTGTGATTATTAGATCCAAAAAAACAAAAGTGTTGTCTGTTCATGGTTAACTCAAGATGTAGACATGCCTGGAGAGCCTGTGTTAAATATTTAGAATACAGCAAAAAGAAATCGAAAGAAAAAAAATAATGTCCGTAGAAAGTCGAACAAGTAACTGTGCATTGGTCACACTGTTAGTGTTGTTTACATACTAGAAAACAAAAAGGTTACAAAAAGTAAAAGTGTTTTAGCATAACAACTCACACTCTGCAGTCCAGACAAAGAGAGAGTGTGCATGGTTCACTCTTTTCTACAATGTTCTTCAGAGTCTTTTGACAGAGTCGATTCTTCTCAAATAAAATGCTGGAACCACTGTGCCTTTCAAAGTTGATGATACAAACAACGGATGATAAAACTTCTACTGACGAACGTTAAGTTTCATATACTCAACGTTTTTTCAATGCAACTGCCGCAACGATAAAATTTTTTTAAGTCTGTTTCTGACTCATCAGCACTCTTACTTCAAGGGGGGAGATCCCAATCTCACATACTACATTACGCTTCCACGTTCATGATCCAACTCTTCCTTTCTTCAGGATTACTATGCACTTCGATAAGGAACCAGGAGGATTATAAGCTAGGTCACCGTGCACGACTTAATGTATGCTATTTTGATTTCACTTGCAAAAAATTATTCTGTTCATTTCCATGGTCTTCTGATGGCCCAAATTAAACGGCAAAACTTATGTTTAGCTCAGATTTTGCTACCAGTAAACAAATATGCTGGTTTTATTCCATTACTTCAATTTACTCCAAATTTAATTTAATATTGCCATGTACACTGGGAAGTAGAAATTCTGTTTAACAAATTCTTAATAGAAATAAAAAAGGAAGAAACGAATGACATGACGTTTCGGCCTTCTTCATGTGCCAGGAATTTTGAACCCTTTAAACGTGTGTATGTGTTTCATTCTCTCTCTGTCACATAAAGAGATTGGGTCTCGTTACCCAGACTGATGTTAATAAAATATTCATTTTAGGCTAAGAAGACGTTCTTATTAGAAATTTGCATGACAAACTTGTTTTTGTCTTATCATGGATATTGTGTGACAAGCTTGTTCTTTTTTTTCTTTGTTGGGTGAAAAAGAGAGAGTGAAAATGTGTGTTGCAATGGTTTGATTACTTGCTGTTACATCATGGCTGGTTAACTGTAATGAGTTATGTTCTCATCAGGCACTCCATACTTTTGGCCTTGTGCCACATTTGGATTATGTTTAGAGAATTATTATGGGCACTATGTTGAAAGAAAGGAAAGTGAAGCAGTTGCTTTTATTAATTTGCACAAGGGTGTAGTCTGTGTGTAAGTAGTAATGGCACACAGCATTAGTATTTGGATATGTAGTTGAATCATTGAAATATGTTCATATTTGTGTGTGTATATTTTTAAAGCCATAGTTTTATTTCATAACATTTAAATAAAACAGGGTAGGTTGATTTTCAAAAAGCATCACCCGGTGAAAGTTGAGTATTGGTATGATAAGTACTGACACCAAAAAGTACCAATTTTTGAGCATTTAGTTTAAAAGATTGTCTAATATGAAGCACTTGAAAATCCTTGTTTTTCATACATTTAGATATGAAATTGCTTAAAAAATTTATAATTTAAATTCAGAAAAGTTTGTTAAATTATATTATTCAAATGAAATGAATACAATATATCA
This sequence comes from Ascarosepion bandense, assembly GCA_037127315.1. NCBI lineage: Eukaryota > Metazoa > Mollusca > Cephalopoda > Sepiida > Sepiidae > Ascarosepion > Ascarosepion bandense. The sequence goes on along the minus strand of JBBBDQ010001152.1, from coordinate 690,202 downwards.
AAAAGTTGTTTTCTTTTAATCGTATCACCCCGAGCAAGGCGGTAACACCACTGATGTGCAGGGGGATACGTAAAAGTGAAAAGATTGGCAAAGAGAAAGCCGGAAACCACATCCTAAACAGGAAACAAGGGATGAGCCTCTTCACCCGTTCAATAGACGTGGGTGGAGTGTGAACCGGGCGATAGTTTAGTCTATCTACTCCAATTAAGTAGCAATTAAAATGAAATTATAACCTCCCACCCCAACCCCAACAGCTCAGATAAACTTCATTCTTTCTCATTAATTGAGATACGTCAGTAATAACATTGCAAGATATTGTAAAACATTTTTTTTCTCCTATCAATGAAACAAAAGCAAACAAGTATCAACTCTGCTAGGAACAAATTAAGGGATTATTTTAATATAAACTACCATTGTAATTTGAACACTCTGAAATTCTACTGGTTATAGTGGGATTTTAAGTTTCTATTTTATATAATAATTGTAAACCATAAAGTTATAAAAGACATGACAAAAACATGAATGTTATGAGAATAATAACAATTTTTATTATTAAAACATAATTTTGTTATTACAACATATCAAACTGCCCTACATAAGAGCCCTTTGAAGCAAAGGAAGGCCTCATTTCATGGCATAAAACTTTTGTAATCATGTGCCTATGCCTTGCTTCCATTCCATAGACCAATTGGGAAGCTGCAGTTGTTAATTTTACTGCCCTTTCAATACTTTCACAACCCATCTCTTTGTAAATGTCAAATGGTGTTCTGTTTCCTTTAATTTTTTGTTTCCATCTGCCTCCACAATCTCTTTATATAGCAATGTATCTTTGTCATGTCTTCTGTCAACACCAATGCAAATTATTTTTTTCTGCTTTATCAATGTGTTTTTGATGGGCATTTTGTTTAGTTCTTTCTTTTGCATGGTTTATTTTTGATTTATCCAAGACTAGCAGTATAGCCTGGTGTTGCTCGGGTGTAATGAAAGCTTTAAAACTAATCCATGGTCCTGGAGCTCAGACTCTTTGGACGTTGGCATGAAAGTCTAAAAAGCAATAGTAGTTTTCAGTTAAAGCAAAACCTAGACTGAAAGAAAAATGAATGGATGTAAGTCAAATTTTGACTTCCTGGTATCGATATCAAATTTTCTGCACTATTGTAGGAACTGCAACCTTGAAACTTCTGAATATCATTTCTTATGGCTTTGTCTATGAGTGTATCAAATTTGATTAAAATTGGACCACTCCTTCTATAACCCGATTTTTTCGATTATCAATATTTATCGAGGGTACCTTGACACAAAACCTAGCTAAAAACACTCGCAGACGCTTATAGTACAACTGTAAATTTTCAAGAAAATCGGTTTAGCCCTTTCAGAGTCTATAGGTAATGGATACACACACACACAGACAAACACAAATTTCCATTTATAAATAAGTTTAGATTATATATTAAATATTAACAATTGGTTTGAGAAGGCCCATAACCTTCAAATCTAAAAGGCAGGCATTTGCAAGGCTTGCTCCTAAGTTTGATGAAACATCACCCCTAATCAATTCAGTAACATACCAAGGAATTTTTAAAAAGCTGTAAACACCCTTGGAGTGCCTGACAGGCTCATACTCTTCATATATTTCATCACTATTTGATGATTGGGAAAGAATAAGATCCTGATCATAAGATGCAGAGGCAATAGGAGATGAATCAATTTGTTCTTGTCTTTCTCCTTCCACTACACTCTTTTTAGATTTCTGAATGGCAGTTTTATCCACATGTCTAAGTTCGAAACTACCCTTGGGTCCTATTTTGACCCTCTGGTCTTTTAAATATTTCCTGTCTTCTACTGGTACCTGAAATATTAAATTTATGTTGAGAGAATATATCTAACCAACTCAAAATATTATTAAATTCTTATTCACAAAGAATGAAAAAATAGTACAAGTTGCTTTTCTAACTTGTTTACATTAAATATAATTATTGAAATTAATTTAAATGAAAATATTTATATTTGGATTTAAATTCATTTAAAAAAGGAAAAAAATATAAATAACTTTACCTTATCTTTGAGTGAGCAAGTACAGACAATGTGATTTGTCTGACAATTTTCTTTTTTGCACTTCACATTTTTGTCTTCACAACTTAAAATTGAGAATTGACAGGAACAAGAAATGTGAAGCAATGCATCCAGCGTTTTTGTCATAATTTTCTTTAGCACTGAAGAGAGAGAGACATCTTCTATATATATGATGCGCTTTCTCAAAGCAAATTTTTGGATGATTAGGAAAGAATAAGATCCTGATCATAAGATGCGGAGGCGATAGGAGATGAATCAATTTGTTCTTGTCTTTCTCCTTCCACAACACTCTTTTTGGATTTCTGAATCGCAGTCTTATCTACAGGTCTAAATTGGAAACTACCCTTGGGTCCTATTTTGGCCCTCTGGTCTTTTAAATATTCTCTGTCTTTCACTGGTACCTGAAATTTATATTGAGAGAATACATCTGACCAACAGATATCTCAAAATATTATTCACATAGAATGAAAAATAGTACAAGTTGCTTTTCTAACTTGTTTACATAAAATATAATTATAGAAATTAATTTAAATGAACATATTTGATATTGGGATTTAAATTCATTTAAAAAAAGGGAAACAATATATAAAAATAACTTTACCTTATCTTTGAGAGGACAAGTACAGACAATGTGACTTGTCTGACAATTTTCTTTCTGTCTTCACAACTTAAAATTGAGAATTGACAGGAACAATTTTCTTTTGCACTGAAGAGAGACATCTTCTATTTATATGATGCGCTTTCTCAAAGCAGATTTTTAATTTTATTTACAGTATACTTTTCGGTTAACAAAGGTAAACGGGGATGGATTAAATACCTTCCAAATATCAATTATATTCTTTGCCATTAATTTTGAAATAGCAAAGTTTGAACAAATATTTTTCAGAAAATAACTATACTGAATGAAAGGTAGACGGGTCTGTTATTTTTTTTTTTAAATCATATTACCCCAAGCAAGGCAGTCCACTGCCACTATAGCACATGGGGTTACATAGAGCGATTGGGTATAGGAAATGTCAGAAGGAGGGTGATAGACGAGTTAGGAGGTATATAGGGAGAGTGTTGGAGAGAATGGGTGCGAGTTAGAGTGTTAAGTGGTGTCTATTGACCTTACATTTAAACTCCTGGAGGTTGTAGCCGTCGGGGAAGCAAGCATGCGGAAGGGAATTCCACAGATGGGAAGTGCAAGAAAAGAAGCTGTTGGAGAAGAAATTGTGGTTACATTTCGTCAGTTTCACTGTAAAAGGGTGGGACCTAGTTGCCAATCTAGTATCTCATACAAATTCACACCTAGGGAGCACCAGTGATTTAAGTTCATCAGAGCAGAAGCTGTGAAAGTACTTATAGAAGAAGCACAGGGAAACCACGTCACACCGGTGAGAGAGTGAGTGCAGGCGGTCAGCTAAGTTTTAATGGACAAGGTAGTCTTCCAAATTTTGTAGCAGTAACACTGCGAGTAGAAAGTACAGCTCGTATTCCAACCATTTTTATAAAAATATCTGCAAAAAATTTTCATTGTTATTCTAAGAAATTAAACAAATTGAAATAAATTATAAATTCCAAAGAGAAATTTAAAAAAGATGAAATATTAAGTATGTATTTGCTTACCTTACGAAATAAATACAAATCGCTTCTTACATGATATAATAGCATGCAAAAAAACAAACTCGCAAATGAAAAATAATGTCTTCAAAAAAAAAAATACCACAATGAACATAAAACTATTGGTAAATTTTCGTTTTAGGTCCCGAAGTCTTTTTTCTATCCCTTCAATTTTTTCTAAAACAGCCTTAATTCCATGCAAATGTATATGCTGAACTCAAATCAACAATTAGTTATTGAAGAAACCTACCTTTTTTGATTTGAAAGTCTATAAAAAAAAATGAATTATATCTCACACTTTTTCTCTCCCATAACTCTCACAAAATAATATAATTAACTGCAGAATGACGTACTGTGTAGGACAACAAATTTTGGTCAATTTTCTGAAACTTCCGGCGATTTACTTCCTGTAATGAAAGTAATAAGCGTAGAAATACAATAGCACATTACTTTCATTGCAGGAAGTAAATCACCGGAAGTTTCAGTAAAGGAAGAAAATCGACTGTAAATCGACCAAAATTTGTTGTCCTACGCCGAAAGACATTCAGCAGTTATGACTGCGTTAGAGTTATGGGAGAGAAAAAGTGCGAGAAAAAGTGCGAGATATAGTCAGTTTTTTTTATGGACTTTCAAATAAACAAAGGTAGGTAGTCCATAAATAAAATGACTATATCTCGCACTTTTTCTCTCCCATAACTCTAACGCAGTCATAACTGCTGAATGTCTTTCGGCGTAGGACAACAAATTTTGGTCGATTTTCTTCCTTTACTGAAACTTCCGGCGATTTACTTTCTGTAATGAAAGTAATGTGCTATTGTATTTCTACGCTTATTACTTTCATTACAGGAAGTAAATCGCTGGAAGTTTCAGAAAATTGACCAAAATTTGTTGTCCTACACAGTACGTCATTCTGCAGTTAATTATATTATTTTGTGAGAGTTATGGGAGAGAAAAAGTGTGAGATATAATTCATTTTTTTTATAGACTTTCAAATCAAAAGAGGTAGGTTTCTTCAATAACTAATTGTTGATTTGAGTTCAGCATATACATTTGCACAGAAATAATGCTATTTTAAATAAATATGAAAGGGGAAATGCCGTTGGCGCCTCAAACGAAAATTTACCAAACTATTTTTTTTCTAATAATTTAGTTTATTCAAATAAAAAAAGTAACAGACTTAATTATTTTTGTGCTTTAAATCAGATAAACTTTAACCAAATGTAAAAAAAAGCACATGGAATAAAGAAATTAATAAATAAATAACTGCCTAAAACAAGCTCAAACTTTTTAATAGTTCATAAAATTTTAAATGAAACATTTTTGTAATGATTGCTCTTCAATTTACTTTAGTCAAAACTGCACGATTGAGAATAAAATAAAACATTTTATTAGGCTATTTTCTATATTTTTTTTTCAAAACCCGTTGTTAATTTGACATACTTATCTTTCCGGTTTACTTGGGGAAAAATTCAGAATATTCGATTATGTTAATATTTAAATGCATTTATGCAAAAATTGGTAAATTTTTAGAGAAAAATATTTTGTGGTGCACTTATTTTTTATGTAATTTGCAAATGTCTCTGGGTAGAGTTAGTTGTGGTTTCAAAATCGACCTACCCGAAAGGATACCCTTTACAAATTTCATATATTCATTTGCTATAATGTGTGTCATTGCTTAAAAAGATTGAGGAACTCTGTATTAACATGAAATTAAAACTACAATAAAAGATTCGAGAAAGACTTTTCATTTTAAAAAATTCATTTTTCCAAAGATAAAATATCATCTGTTTTTGTTTTTTGTGTAAGTACCTGTGAAAATGTAATTAAAATCAAACAAGATTTTCTAAAAAAAGAAAGAAAAAAACATTAAAAACAATTGCCTTCATTTGTGGAAATGTCCTGAATGTTCCATTAAAATTCAACAATTTTTAAATCCATGTGCTTTTCAAAACTTTGTGAAAATTTTGATGCACAATCTTCACAAGAATATGGTTTCTCTCCTGTGTGTTTGCATATGACATTTTAAACTTGATCTCACTGAAAATCCTGTTCCACACACTTGACATAAGGTCTTTCACCATTATGTGTCTGCATGACATTTTAAAGATGAACTAGATGAAAGTGTTGAGCCACGTGTTTCACAAGAATATGGTTTCTCTCCAGTATGTATACGCATATGATATTTTAAACTTGCATGCCAAGCGAATGTTGAACCACAAATTTCACAAGAATAAGGTTTCTCACCTGTATGAAGTCTCATGTGAATTTTTAAACTTGAACTTTGTGAAAATGTTGAACCACACACCTCACAAGAATATGGTTTCTCACCAGTGTGTGTTCGCATATGACATTTTAAATTTGATCTCACTGAAAATGCAGTTCCACACACTTGACATGAATATGGTTTTTCACCATTATGTGCCTGCATGTGATGTTTCAAAGATGAACTAGATGAAAATGTTGAGCCACATCTTTCACAAGAATATGGTTTCTCTCCAGTATGTATACGCATATGATATTTTAAACTTGTACTCGATGTGACTCTTGACCCACAAATTTCACAAGAATAAGGTTTCTCACCTGTATGAAGTCTCATGTGAATTTTAAAACTTGAACTTAGTGAAAATGTTGAACCACACACCTCACAAAAATATGGTTTCTCTCCAGTGTGTGTTCGCATATGACGTTTTAAAGATGAACTAGATGAAAGCGTTGAGCCACATGTTTCACAAGAATATGATTTCTCTCCAGTATGTATACGCATATGATATTTTAAACTTGCACTTGATGCAACACTTGATCCACAAATTTCGCAAGAATATGGTTTCTCTCCAGTGTGTGTTCGCATGTGCATTTGTAAAGATGAGTTCCGTAAAAATCTGAACCCACATACTTTACATGCAAATGGTTTCTCACCAGTATGTATTCGCATGTGTCTTGTTAAATGGCATCTTACTGAAAAGGCTGAACCACATACTTCACATGAATGAGGTTTCTCACCAGTATGTGTTCGCATGTGAGATTTCAGGTTTCCAGCCTGTGAAAATGCTGAGCCACATATTTTACATGAAAATGGTTTCTCACCAGTATGTATCTGCATGTGAGATTTTAAGTTTGAGCTCCGTGAAAATGCTGAGCCACACACTTCACATGAATAAGGTTTCTCACCAGTATGTGTTTGCATGTGCTTTTTTAAACCAAAGTTGCTTGAAAATGCTGAACCACACACTTCACATGAAAAAGGTTTCTTACAACTATGAGTTCGCATATGAGATTCTACGTTTACACTTTTTGAAAATTCTGAACCATGCACTTCACAAGAGTATACTTCCTCTTCAGTCTCCTTGTTGCTGTGAATTCTTAAATTTGAGTTATTTGTGTGTATCAGCCTGTGTTCCATTAATGCTGAAAAATCTATAAATGCTGCACCACAGTCTTCACAAATATGTTGTTTTACTTCAGTTTGGGTCTGCATTGCTGTTTCTAAGTGCTACTTCTGTGAAAATTCTAATCCATCTTTTTCATAGATATCACTATTGTTTCCTGAATATGCTTGCATGGTTAACTTTCAGTGAGTAATCCTTTCCATGGATATATTGATAATCTGCACAAAAAGATAAATGTATATTAGGGCCTTTTTCACCACATTTTCAGCAAAACACTCTAAAATACAAATAAGCTGGTTTTCAAAAAATGCTTCTTACTGCAAGTTAATTCTATAGTTTAATGAATTCTTAGTAAGCTTAAAATATGTACACTTTTGCTGATCTTAAATTTTGCTATTTTCAGTAAAATTACTAATTATAACCTTGCAGGATGTTGCAAACAATATTTCCTTAGTTTAAAATGTTTCAAAAATACCTCATGCTAGTATTCAACCAGCCTACATATCACAGTTCTTAAACAAGAAAGGCTGAAGAAGTAAATCAACCATTTGTTTGTGCATTGAATATTGCTGCCATATCTGGTCGGTAGTCTGAACAAAACATTTTGATTAATAACGAAATTTAAAAAACAAATTTTTTTTAATTATAATAATTTATAAACTTTCAAAAATATCTTTAAAATATTTTAAAAATTTTTTGTTAGTTATTAAGATATTAATTGAAGACTATATTTACTAATCAAAAATTGAAAACATTAAAATTAAAAATTGAACATGATTGTTTCTGCAATTATCTAATATTTCATGCAATTTTATTCTCACCTTCTAGCCTTAAGTGGTAAAGATGCTTTCTGAAAAATAAAAAGTAAAATATTAAACTTTCTTTTAAAATCATTTTACACTTTAATGATTTTTTTATATTTATATTTTTTATGAAATTTTAAGTTATTTATTAATTTTTAACAAGCAGTAGTACCTGGATTTGCATGGGATGGGAAAAGTAAGATTTACCATGGGCAATTTAAGCATTGGTCCTCATAAATGTACCACTATGCAGGACGAGGATAGTTGATAGTGCCTATTTGTATCACTGATAGATGCAACTTCAGCCAACACAGTAGGATAAAATGGGACTGGGTAAATGTTGAAGGTTTGTTTCTGGATTGGCTGCACAAAATCAATGTTCACTTCAATAAATATTCAAGGGGCGTGTAAATTTTGAAACAAATCAGATGAAAAAATGTGGAAATGTATGTTAATAGAAATCAGTGAAAATATACACACTGACACACAAACATATATTCAGTTTTATTTATATAGAAACATGAAATGCCGGAGATAATTCTTGTATTGAACTTATCTTACAAAAAAAAAAAAACATGAAAATAAGCATTTAAAACAAAATTAAATTGAAAACTCATGCGGAATTTCTTTTTCTTCATTGTGGCGAATATTAAATTTACAAAAGGCATGTAAGTTATGTAATTGATTGAAAAAAATGGAAGTGTATTTTTAGGTTCCCCCACAAATTGTCAATTCTACCAATATGAGGAAACAAGGAATTAAAAATAGTAAACTTGCATTAAATTTTGAAAGGATGAGTTGCAATGCCTGCAAAGCTGAAACATACACAGAAAACATGAAAATGAAATGAAAGAATTGTACCCTACTGAAAAAAGTTTATATCGATTTTTTTTTCCTATAAGGATGGTCCTTGGTATGACGGTAAACTGCATCTGGCAGCAAGGCCTCTGATTGGGAGGTTGTGAGGAGAATAGAACCACCTCTTAATTGCTGCTGTTTTCAGGTCTACTCTGACTCAGAGTGGTAGCACCTGTTAGGGTCCCAGCTATGGGCAAATAGTTAATCCTCCAAACTGGGGTCAAAATATGAAAATATAAAAATAGATTTTTATAGAAATATATGCATAAAAAAAGACTTTTGATAGAAAAATATACATTTTTGAAGGAAAAAAAAATGCCACAATACGTTTTTCAAGGAAAAAATCTGTTACTAGCAATACATTTTTGAATACAAAACTTGGAAACATCTTCAGTTTTTAAAATAAAAAAATATTTTCATCAAAATCTGACTAAATCAACTTTCTCCCATTTAAAAAAATACATTAAAACCTCACTTTTTGGCATTAAATAACCCACTGAGGTTGACATTCTGTAAAACAAAACTCAAATTCCTGTAAGGAATGCAAACTTTGAAACCATGCACATAAAAAATTTTTTTCATTATTTTAGAAATTTTACGGCCTTAATATTTGAATTGAGATTTTCAATTTTCATTTCGTAAATACAGTCTTTATGTGTTACCTTAATAAGCTAATGAAATCAACACTCAGAATAAATTTATAAAAGTTTTTGAAAACTGTTATAATAATAATAATATAAATTCATAATTCATCAAAAATGTTTTATCTCCTCAGACTATGATATGCTAAATATATATTGTTTACAAAAGCAATATTTAGTTTATTTAAGTAAAACATGGTATAGTTTTATTGCACTTTTTGTCACAATTCAGAGGAGATTTTCTGAAAAGAGATAATTTTTAGAAAAAAAAAGTTGATTAACATTCCCCAATGAATTCTGCATTTATTTAATAAAAAAGTTCCAAGCATCTAGTTTATTTCTAGACATTTCAGGAAATTAATTGAAGTTGGGGTAACAGATAAAAAATATTCTTACCAAGACTTTCTAAAAATAATGATTTAAATAATGATTTTAGTCATCTGTGAATAAGTCCTGAAAGTTTCAACAAATTGGACCATTATTTGATTTCATCAAAAATTTCCCAAATTAAGGTGTGTTTTTCACCTGCAAAAAAATGAGTTGTGTAATATTATGTTTGCAGTAGTAAAACTCTTGTTAAAATCCGGTCATTTGCTGCTGAAAAAAAAAAAAAGAAGATATTTAACAAAAATTTTGATTGTGTTAGAAAGCATTAAATAATTTTAAAACATAATGAAAAAATATTTTATCTTTCCTCTTAATAATAACAAACATTTTGATGGAAAAAGTTTGTTTTTATTAAGTTTGGTGCCTTTTTTATTCATACTATGCTGTTTCTTTTTCAACGATTTACTGGAAGTCCATATTTAAAACCGAGAATTAACATTTGTTTATAAATCAGTCAGTCGCTCAGAAAACAGCTGAAAAAGTGGGAGGGCACAATGATTTATATCAGAATTTTAATTTTTGATTCGTAAATATAATCATTGTTTAGTAAGTTTATAAAATAACACAACAAATATTTGATTTATTTTTACAATATTTTTCAAACTTTATAAATCATTATATAATCAAAAAGAAATGAAAACAATTCTTTTTAAAATTCATTATTAATAGGAAAAATTATTTTTCTTCAGACTATAATGTCCTTAATTTATTAAACCAATTAGAAACATCAAATTAAATAATGTCATAGTCATATTGCATTTTTTATTTTCTTTTTAGGAGCAGAGTTTTGGAAACAAAGGCAAGATTTAAATTTTAAATTTAATTTTTTTTACTTAATAAACGTTGCGGCAATTTAGGTCTCGCACTGACGTAAGAAAAAAAACAACTTTTTACAAAAATTTCAAACATGTTAGAAATAATTAAATTTAAAAAGTTCTTTGATCTATTCTCTTAATGATAATATAAACATTTTGCTGATAAAACTTTGTTTTTATTTAGTTTGGGGCCTTTTTCCTTTATACTATGCTGTTTTTTCAACGATTTTGCAGAGGTAGCTACATTTGGTAACTAAAATCAAAACAGGAGTTTTACCAAAATTTCAAACGTATTAAATTAAAAAATTTAAAAATAAGTAATTAAAAAATATTTGATCTTTCATTTTAATATCAACACATTAATGGAAAAATAGTTTAGGGCCTTTCATCTTCATACTATGCTATTTTTGCCAACAATTTAGTAGAGGTACATGTTGTAAAGGATCCTGGGTTAAAATGGTTAACTATTCTACTTTACGTGTGCCTTAATAAATAGCTTGGAACGATATGCTCTTGAACACTTGTGAATTAGTCAGGACTGAAAATTTAATCAAAATGAGATGAGTTCATTTTTGCAAGAATTTCCAAATTAATGTTTTTCATTGGCAAAACAGTGAATTTGAAGATTTTTATAAAAATATAGTCTAGGTACCTTTTTAGTAAATAACGAAAAAAATACATAGTTACTGACACTGAATTTTTAAAAATAGAAAAGTTTTAAGTTATATTAATAATTTTAGTTTTAATTGAAAATTAAATTATTAAATTTACTATTTCCAGTAAGCAAAATACTTTGGTTTATTTCAAACAGAAATTATATTGTTTGGAATATAAAAATCTTATATATTTTTTCCATTTTTGAATTTGCCGTCATTTATGAGCGATCAACACAACTTGTTTTACAAATATATGTCGCTCGACCAAAATTGGGAAAAAAAATCTCAAACGTTTATATTTCAATCAAAATTGTTTCAGTTTGCTATTTGTCATGCCTCAATGATAAATTTTCAAACAAAAGGCGAAAGAAGAATTAAATAAAATTAAATTAAGTTATATATGAAACGACGGAGCGACAAGTAAAGGTGCTTGAATACGGGGACAGAGCCAGGAAGAATCTCTGGAAATCCTACCAAAAAGAAAAGTCTACTCCCGTATCATGTTGCCGAGAGTAGGTAATGCGTGATAAAAAAAAAATGAAATTAAAGCTAAAGGAAGCGTCGTCTATGCTATAAAATGAAAAGGAGGAAAGAGAAGGGAATAAAAAATAAAAACAGTAACAAAAACCCAAAAAAAAAAATGTCGCAGCGAAACGAGAGGTAAAAAAGCGGTGTCAGATAAAGGAAGATTCACGTTAAAAACGTGATAGCAATAGTTGGCTTTTTCAGCAAATTATATAGGTTAGGAGACTGAGTAACATGATACGGGCATAGAATCCCACAATTTATTTTAAAAAACTGAACAATGGCACATTTATCATGGCTAATTAATAATTTGTACACATTTTACTTAAGTAGAGAAAATAATTTAAAAAGACGTGGAAAATCCAATCATCAAACACGAAAAAAGAATTGTATTTTCAAAAAAGATAAAATCGAATTTTGTTATACATATTTTATTGAAATGGCCTAAAAAATAATTGATATATCAGCAGTTCAAATTGTTGCTGGAACTAAAAACAACAAAAATAAAATCGAAGGAAATTTCACTACAACATTTTTGATAGTGCAATTTTCGATAATGAAGAAATGAATGAAAATATCAAAAAATTATCGTGTGTCTTCAAACGAATCACCAAATTCTAAATCTTTTAGACTAATGATAAAAATATTGAATACTGAAAGATTAATTTTCAGTTTTTTGAATTGTCAATGCTTTTTTTGTTTTGTTGACAAAATAATTGTTTGTCGTTCATTGAATTTGTAAATGAAAAAATATTATAAAAACGTTATATTTACTTCTTTCTGTTTGTTTTCGTCCAATTTTTCTTCTCTGGTCCAAAATGAGGAACTAAAGATGTTGAAATAAATGAAAACTTTCCAAGAACAATTTTTTTGTTGAGAATGATGCCATTGTTACAAGGAAGAAAATGTTTTATGAAGAAGGAAACACAAGGGAGATAATTCAGAAATAAAAATGTTTTTTTATTTGAGTACTTTTGTTCAGAAACCTAATATCCGTAAAAAAAAAAATTTAAAAAAAAAAAAAAAACAACAATAAAAATACTTTTGGTTGTGGTACAGTGCATATCGGCTCGGAACGAGAAACCGGGGAGCCGAGTTCGAATTCCAGCTGAATCCAGTGTATTCACTTACGCGCAAATACCCTTGGGAAAGGTATTAATTCGTCTCTTCCTTCCAGTTATGGGTAAAATAGCAGGACAGACTGGGTTCTATAGCCTTGGTCGGCAACCAGTCTACCGCAGAAAGCAATGGCAACCTACTGCAGGATAATCTTCTGCCCAGTCAGTCATGTCTCTTTCGAGACATGATCGCCCAAGCGTGTATCACGTATGGCACTTAACTGACTGGTCACAAATACACTAAAACTAAACATCTCCTATTTTTACTTACTACAATTGCACAATGAAAACAAACAAACAACAAGCATATAACAGAATAACAAATTTGTTTATATAACAGATAATAATCCTTGGTGGTATAGTGGGTTGCTTATCTATTCCTTTTCTGGTTGGAGTGGGAATCCGTTCTAGTGAGGGATGTGACACTATCTCCCATGGCGATGCTTTCCCTTCTCCGGCGGGGATACTTTCCTTTGGTTGGTTTAAAACAACGGAGAGAGAAATTGATATTGGTGATATTTTTAGTGTTTTTATTGCGTCACGCGATGTAAGCTTAGGAGAAAAAATTTTTTTAGTACCATCAAGTGCTTCTACAAACACGGGAACATAAAATAAAGTTATTTTGAATAAATATACATTTCTCGTCTTTCATGATTTTCGCCTCTTTCATGTTCAATATGGATTTCTCTTATATTTGAAATGTATTCCGCTAATCTGAAGACAAGTAGACAAAACAAGTGTCAGAGTGATTTGATAAGGTCACCCGAAGGTCAGGGCCGCTGGTGAACCGAAAATAGAATCAAGCTCCGATATGAGTTGGCAAAATCTCATTCATTGAGCTAAAGACATCCGCAAATCGAGTGGGCAGAGACCGATTTTCATTGGCCGAAGACTGTGAGCCGGCCGGATCCCCAGAGAGTATCGAAATTGGTTATAAAAATAGATGCTCGACACGAAATTTGAGTTTGAGAGTTAATTGTTCAGATTTTGGGCAGAGCGCCACCGCCGTTAGCACCCCCCACACACTCCGCCAGCGGCCGCTCCGATTCGTCAAAGAATCCGAAAGAATTTTGCTGTTTTAGAAGTACATTTCAACGCTAACGAAACTTAAACATTTCATTTAATGATTGGAAACTATGATGCTTTTGGCGAACTTCCTCTCTCCGTTACAACCAGCATTTTAAACAACCGTATATCATTTCCGACGATTGTATATCATTTTCGACAACTGTATTTTTGGGAAAAGACAGATATTGTTTTTTCTTTATATAAAGACATTCTACGGACGTAGCTCTCTAGGCGTGTCCGACTTCGTTCATTTATTCTATTAATTTTTTTTTTTTTTTTTTTTTTTTGCGCCGTGTTTATTTTTTTTCAACCCACAAGTAAGTGTACACTGTACAGACACCAGTGTCCGGACTGGCTAAAAGGACGACTATTAAGATTGCAAGATGAGACCTCTGGGATCTAATCACAACGTGGGACAGTGGTCCGTTGTTGCAAAAGACGTCCTGTAGTCCAGCTTTTGTAGCGACATCATCGGACGGGATCGCCGCGACCGGGTGGCAGTGTCACAACTGGGATCGTCATGACCGTCATCAAGAACGAGCGTCACATTAAACAGACAGCCAGCCAGGCTGAGGCGTCAAATCTAGTGCCGTTTCGACCAGGTTCTGGCTTGAGGGCAGCAGTCTGGCCTGCGGTAGTATCACAAAAAGGGTAGTTGTACTGTTAGTGTTGTATAAAAGTGGAATTAAAAGCTAAAGGAAGCATCGTCTATGCTATAACACACAAAGAAGAAAAGATAAGGGAATATAATAATAATAATAATAATAATAATAATAATAATAATAATAATAATAATAATAATAATACAGTAACGAAAGGTAAAAAAAAACGGTGTCAAATGAATTTTTGTCTCAGATAAAGGAAGGTCCACGTTAAAAACGAGATAGCAATAGTTGGCTTTTTCAGCAAATAAGTGTATATAAATTAGGAGTCTGTGTAACATGATACGAGCATACAATCCCACAATTTATTGAACAATGGCACATCTATCATAGCTAATAATAGTAATACTTTGCACACATTTTACTTACGTAGAAAATAATTTAAAAAGACGTGGAATAAAAATTTAAAAAATCCAATCCAATCATCAAACACGAAAAAGAATTGTATATTCAAAAATAGAAAAATCGAATTTTTTTGTTTATACATATTTTATTGAAATGGCCTAAAAAATTATAATTAAATTAATATATCAGTGATCAGCAGTTCAAATTGTCGTTGGAACTGAAAACAAAACAAAATCGAACGAAATTTCACTACAACATTTTTTCAGGATACTGCAATTTTCGATAATGAAGACATGAATGAAAATATCAGGAAATTATCGCTTGTTCTCAAACGATTAACCAAATTCTAAATATTATTGGAAGATTAAATCGTCAATTTGTTTTTTTGTTTTTTTTTTGTTGTGTTGACAAAATAAATAGTTTATCGTTCATTGAATTTGTAAATGAAAAAAGAAAACGTTATATTTACTTCTTTCTGTTTGTTTTCGTTCAATTTTTCTTCGTCGGTCCAAAATGAGAAACTACAGAAGTTAAAATAAAACTTTCCAAGAACAATTTTCTTGAAAATGATGTCATTATTGTTATAAGCAAAAAATGTTTTATGGAGAGCGAAACTCAAGGGAGATAATTCCCAAATAAAAATGTTTTTTTTTTAATTCAGAAAGATGTTAATCCTGAAGAAAATAATTTTGTTTGAATTGTTGTCTTTTTGACTGTATTATTGTAAAGTTCTTGACTCTCTTGCGTGAGTTGGTGTCTCATCTTGCTTGAGGTTGATAAAATTTGAGTTGATTATGAAAAGATTTAATAAGCTGATACGAAGAAAAAATACTTCAAGTAAGCTGAATTTTGTAAATTGTTGTCGCTATCAAAGTTGCTGATTTCAATGAAGAGATTGTGTTTCATTAGCTGAATTGATGTTAAGAAAATATTTAGGCTAAGAAGTTGAGTGGCGTAGATTCAAATGACATGCTGAATTAATGAAATGTTTACTGAATGAAATTGAGTTGGAGACATTAAAGAAATTGTGTTTCATTAGCCAGATTGGTGTTAATACTGCTACATCATGGCTGGTTAACTGTCTTGAGAACTTGATAAAATAGCCAAGTCATGTGACCAGATCAAAAATCAGCTGATGCAAACTCTTGTCTGCTTGTTGTACAGAAGAAAGGATGAAAGAAAATATGATTACTATTATATATTGACTAATCAGAAAGCGTTTTTGATTTGCAATTCATTTTTAATGGGTTGAGAATATATTGATGTGATCTACTTTTAATGGGTTTAAAACACAAAATGTAGGAATGTGTTTCTACCAGGGCAATTTAAATTGGTAAATTTGTTGCAACTAAAATTGAACTATACCCAGTAGTAGTGAGTTCTATCCTCATTAGGTACCTGATACTTTAGGGCTTTATGACCAACTCCTGCCTTGCAAATAATCTACATTACTTGCAATCGTCAACATTCAGAAACTTTACATAAATCTGCTTTCTGAGCCTGTCACATATGCAATTATGAATTTATAAATCTACCATTTGTCTGTGCATTAATATTGTTGCCATATCTGGTCAGGTGCTCCAGCTATTTATCTTGAGATTTTTGAGAAAATCCAAGTGAAGATTTGCAATATAATAAATCCTGACTTGGCATCCCACCTTCAGTCACTTTCTCACCAATGTGGTATTGCTTCTCTCTATCCTTTTAACAAGTATTATCATGGCAACTGCTCTGACAAGATTTTTTCACTGGTTTCCTGACCAAATGTATTTACTCGTGCTACTAGACTGGCAACTAGGTTTCATGCATCTTGGTCTACCATCAAAATAGTTAAATGTAACCAACACTTCTATTCTAAAAAATTCTTTTGTCACACTTCTGATGTATAGAACTCCTTCCATTTGCTTGCTTCCCTGATAGCCACAATCTCCAAAAATTTAAATGTACCACCAATTGCCGTCTTCTCTATTAACTTTGATTCTAATCCAGCTTTTACCATTTCTTTGACATCTTCTGTACTTTGTTTTTTCTCTCACTGTAAACCCCAGCACACCAGTAGGCAGTCCTGTCTTGCTTCAGTTAAAATGATTGTTAAAAAAAAAGAAAGAAAAACCATTAAAATGAGTATCAACATTTTCTGTATATAGAAACATTACTATTTTAATCCTGTTATTAAACACATTTTGGGAAAGGCTGGGTTTCATCTCACCTTCTGCCTGGAAAAATTCAACAAGTACTAACATTAAAAACTCCACAGGTTCTACAATTGGTAGTGTTAAAATGTTACCTAATCCACAAGCTCTGTGATTGTCAACTGTCATGTTATGGCACACTAGTGTACAACAAAATACTATTGCACCATATATATATATATATATATATATATATATATATACACCCTTGTTCAAATTAATTGAAAAAAAAAAAAAAAGTAATGTCTTCCTAGGATTTTTCACACTTTCCCTGAGAGCATATATGGCCATGAAACAACTCATCCATAGTCAAGAATAGTGTCCGGGTGTGATAACAATCTGATGCATTCACAGATGAAGCAATATTTTCCAAAGTAAAAAGGATTCATATTACGGCACACCACTGCAAGTGACCTAATCTGAGGAAAGATCAGATATCAAATACACCCTGTAACACTAGTGGCTCTAAGACCATTCAAATGTTGAAAGAAAGGAAATTGAAGCAGTTGTTTTTATTAATTTGTACAAGGGTGTGGGTGTGTAAGTAGTAGTGGCACAATGTTAGCATTTGAATATATAGTTGAACCATTGAAATAAGTTCATATTTGTGTGGGTATATTTTTTTTAAATTCATAGTTTAATTTCATAACTTAAATACATACCCATTACAAGTTTCACTATGTGGGCTGTCATAATTTCATTTGCTATAAGGTGTGCCATTACTTAAAAAGGTTGAGAAACTATGTATTAGTATGAAATTAAAACTACAAAATTCATTTTTTCCAAAGCTTAAATCTTGATTTAATCTTTTTAATCACAATTTTATTGAAAAAGCTGAAACACAAATTTTGCAAGTTTATGGCTTTTTACCAGTATATTTCCACATGTGACATTTGAAGTTTGAACTTTCTGAAAATGTTGAAGCACACCTTTGACATGAATATGGTCTTTCACCATTATATACCTGCATGTGAAGTTTAAAAGATGAACTAGATGAAAATGCTAAACCACACATTACTCTTGATTATGGTTTTTCTCCAGTATGCATCTGCATGTGCCTTTTTAATGATGAGGTCGCTGAAAATGCTAAACCATATACTTCCCATGAATATGGTTTCTCATGAGTATGTGTCCGCATGTGATCTTTTAAATGGGTATTCTTTAAAAATGCTGTTCCACACATTTCACATGAATATGATTTCTCTCTATAATGTGTCTGCATGTAACATTTTAAACTTGCATGCGACTGTTGACCCACAAATTTCACAATAGTAAGTTTTCGCATGTGAGTTTTTAAACTTGAATTATGTGAAAATGCTGAAACACATGCCTCACAAGAATATGGTTTCTCTCCAGTATGTATTCACTTTTGAATTTTTAGATCTGGTCCCTGTGCAAATCTTGAGCTACAATTGTCACCCGAATATGGCTTCTCACCAGTAAGAGTTTGCATATGTTAAACTTGAAATCTCTGAAAATTTTGTGCCACATAGTTCTCGTATGTTTCCGCATGTGACATTTTAAATGTGAACTATTTGAAAATGTTGAAGCACACACTTCGCAAGAATATAGCTTCTCTTCAGTGTGTTTGCATGTGTAATTGTAAACTTGAGTTCCGTAGTAATCTGGACCCATATACTTCACATGCAAATGGTTTCTCACCAGTATGTATTTGCATGTGTCTTGTTAAATTGCATCTTATTGAAAAGACTGTGTCACGTTCATAACTCGGACCTTCCGTCAGCAGGGACAAATTCTTTCGGACACCGTTTTTGTGTTTGTCTACCTTTTACTTCTCGTCTCACTGCGACGTCTTTCTTGTTACTGTTTTTATTCTATTTTATTTTGTTTTTCTCTTCTCTTTCATTTTGTGCTTTCTAACATAGACTATGCTTCCTTTTGTTGTAATTTCCTGTCCTTTACCGTGTTTTACCCACTCTCGGCAACATGATAAGGCCATGTGAGCGAGACTGTCCTTTGGCAGGATCTTCAAATTTCTCCATGCTGGTCCCTGCATTGACACACACTCTTTCGCCTCTCCGCCGTTTCATAGAACTTTCGTATGTTATTTCTTCTTCTTTAATCCTTTCGTCTATTGAACAGGTGAAGAGGCTCATCCCTTGTTTCCTGTTTAGGATGTGGTTTCTGGTTTTCTCTTTTCCAATCTTTTCACTCCTATGTAGCCCCCTGCACATCAGTGGTGTTACCGCCTTGCTTGGGGTGATATGATTAAAAAAAAAAAAAAAATCTCCTCTGATTTAAAAACGCTTTACTGCTACACCAGGCTTCCTGGTAGGAGTGGTCACTTTCTTTTCCTTCTTTGTTCTTGCTTGGTTCCTTCTCTGTTCTAGCCTTTCCTTTTCTCTCCTTTATTTTTGTCTTCTTTGTCGCAGTGGACTCATCTTGTTTTCTTCATTTCTTTAAGATTTTTTACCTAATTCAAGGAATAAAATCTTTCATTTTTCCTATGAAATTCGTCTGTGTTCTTACGAATTTGAGTTAAACTGGCTGTCCAAACGAGATGCTTTTCGAAAGCTACAATTTCCAATGACGTTGCTACCATTGTGAAATTACTGGATGTTGTTCACCCAGCTGCCAAAATGTTAGTGGATATAGCCAAGTCTCAAGATGCTGAGGTAGGGGAAATAACTTTTTTTCCATTTCATTTAAAACCTTTTTTTATCATCTGGTGTGTATATTTAAAAATAATTTTTTTAACTAGTGACAGTTTATGATGCTTTCAGAAATGTCAGGATTTGTGAGATATGTTTTTTTTCTCTCTCTCTCTCTCTCCTCATGTTTATCACGAATGTTTTGAGCATTAACTAAAAGCTAAGTTGATATGATTTTCCAGATTTACTTATATACACTACGAGTTCCAGCTTATATATCCTGAATAAAGCTATTGATAATGAAGGTGTGTCTGGTGTTCTGAAACAAACAAATGTGCTGCAAACCTTTAATAAATAAATATATTCAGCAGATATAATAGGCCATAAAAACATCTGATTAACACAGTATCCCATAGACCTGAATTTTTTCCAATCCTCTCTTTTCTTTTTTTTTTCTCAATTGGAGTAGATAGACTAAACTATCGCTTGGTTCACACTCAACCCACGTCTATTGAACAGGTGAAGAGGCTCATCCCTTGTTACCTGTTTAGGATGTGGTTCCCAGCTTTCTCTTTTCCAATCTTTTTACTCTTAAGTAGTCCCCTGCGCATCAGTGGCGTTACCGCCTTGCTGGGGGTGATATGATTAAAAAAAAAAGTAAAAAATCAAATTTTCTTTGCACGTGGCATGAAGGCTCTCTTGATGCAGAGAGACCAGCTTCTCCCATGGCTCCTTGTAGATTCCCCTACCAGACTGCTGCCGACATTTAATGTGACAGCTTTTGTTCTTAACAACCTGTCACACACCGGTACTCTTAGTCGACTCTTCTCAGCAACAGGTCCCAACACGCATTCACAAATGCCATGGAGCGAAAATCTCTGCTGTCAAATTGAACGCGCTCCAGACTATCCTCCGCCTCATCCAAGGCGTTGGCTGTCCGTGCCAAACTGGAGATGGCCAAAGCACACCTGCTCTTTGTGGAGAGGGAAAATAAACTGCATGAAGCTAACGCCAAGATGGAGTCTGAAGAGAGGGTTCTAGAAGCTGAAAAAGAGATAGTATGCAAAGAAGCCACACTGAAAGCCTTTGAAAGGTGCGTCTCACTCAGCGATAGAAGATCCAATATTCACCTTGATCAGACTCCTACTGGTCTCGTGCAACGCACGAGAGAGTGTGTACCCGAACAGACCGCTCAACTCAATCCACAACACACACCACCTGCCGCTCTAAAACCAGGACAGCCTTCTGCTTGGTAAAACTTACAGTTTCCTGAGGCACAATTCGATTGGTCTATCAACTCGGAAGTTTCCTTTTGCCTCTTCCCTAATCCCAAGCCCGATCTAGCTGGCGACCGTTGGAGGAGATGCCCAACTGAAGACAGCCACAACACCGCTCTTTATCCCGGACCTGTACCACAAACCGTTCCACTCAGGGCCATGCCAAACCATGGTGGGGAGAGCAACAACGTTGCAGCCCACTGCACACAGGTTTGTGGTGTCAACGTATTCGACAAATCCTGTTTGAAAATTTGCCAGGTGAAGATACATCCCCAAGGCCAGAGAAACAATGCAGTCAGGATGCATGCCATGATCAATGAACACAGTAACAAGTCCCTTGCTCGTCCAGAGTTCTTCGAGTTGTTCAGTGACTGCGGCCCCAACTATTCTTACTTGCTTAGGACCTGCGCTGGGGTCATAGAAACTGTTGGGAGGAGAGCCTATGGGTACAGAATCAAATCCATAGATAGACTCATCAGCCTCCCACTTCCAACACTAATCGAGTGCACCGATGTGCCAGATAATCAGCCGGAGATTCCAACACCAGAAGCAGCCCTTCATTTCAAGCATTTGGCTATCATAGCGATGGAGATTCCCAACATGGATGACAAGGCCCCCACTCTACCACTCCTAGGTCATGGCATCATCAACTTAAACAAGGTCCACGCTTATATCAATGGCCCTCACCACGCTCTGTACGCTCAGAAACTGTACATGGGCAGGATGATAGTGGGGAACGTATGCCTTTGGAGGAACACATAAACCGTTTACTGCAAACATAGTCTTCACCAGAACTCAAGAAGGAGACCGCCTGACAAACCTTGAACCTTGTCCCAACATATTCCAGGCCAAGAAAAAATACCACCAAAAAGAACTGAGTAACTCTGTTTTCCAGCTTACCCAGGAAGACGACCGACTGGCCTACTCCATGGAAGACAGAATCTTCCTTGATATCATGGGAAAGGGTGCGAAGGAAAATAGTCACCACAGCTGGGTTGCACCTCTTCCACTCAAGCCACCCAAACTTCGACACCTGAAAAACCGACAGCAAGCAGTCAGTCAGCTCAACCTATGTGCTTGCCAATTCAGGAGAAAGCTGCATTTGGTAAGAGACGTCTTCTTCTTAAAAAAAAAAAAACAAAAAAAAACAAATGGTCCTTGGGTCTGATTACCCATGTCATTCCGAACAGAGACAGAACTTCTCCTCCTGCCACTTGCAGCTGAGCCTATAAATTAAACCCCACTTCTTCCTCCCCCTTCAGCTTATCTGCATAACATTTTCCCTTGTCGCTTTGCTTGCCCCTTTCCACAACTTATTCTTCACAGAACTGCTACCACGCTTTTTGTTATCCTCCTTTCTCCTGCAATGTTCCCTGCCAAACCCACTACAACTTCCCTACTTATGCATGCCCATCACACTCACAAAACAAACACAAAACAGACTTCCACCTAAACCTTTTGAGATTTAACAATCTCAGGCGGGGAGTGCCACATTCGTAACTCGGACCTTCCGTCAGCAGGGACAAATTCTTTCGGACACCGTTTTTGTGTTTGTTTACCTTTTACTTCTCGTCTCACTGTGACGTCTTTCTTGTTACTGTTTTTTATTCTATTTTATTTTGTTTTTCTCTTCTCTTTCATTTTGTGCTTTCTAACATAGACTATGCTTCCTTTTGTTGTAATTTCCTGTCCTTTATCACGCCTTGCCGTTTTTTACCCACTCTCGGCAACATGATAAGGCCACGTGAGTGAGACTGTCCTTTGGCAGGATCTTCAGATTTCTCCATGCAGGTCCCTGCATTGACACGCACTCTTTCGCCTCTCCGCCATTTCATAGAACTTTGGTATGTTATTTCTTCTTTAATCCTTTCATCTCCTCTGATTTAAAAATGCTTTACTGCTACACCAGGCCTCCTGGTAAAAGTGATCACTTTCTTTTTCTTCTTTGTTCTCGCGTAACACCCCAACGGACGGTCCGAACAATTTCTCCGGCAACCGTTCTCCACGCTGTGATGTTTGCCAGGAGTTTGTTGAAAATGTCGGAGCCTCAAGCTGGGGGTACAAGATTAAACTATAAGGAACGAACTTCCACAACTTGGATGAGTTGAAAGGATGCTTTATTTCATTTAGAGTTAGCCTTTTTGGTTGGGACAGGCGAATGTGACACACAGCTCTAACTCTAATTAATGGAGATCAACAAATCCGAACTGACCAAAACAAGACGAACGGAGATTCTACTCACTCAACTGACTGACTCACTTAACTGACTGACTCACTCTACTCTACTTCTATTTATTTAAAATGAATCCGGAAATGCTTTAGACCACCGGTGATAAACATTGGCGACTGTAAGTCTGAAATTTCAGTTATCTTTTTTTTTTATCTTAATAAAGCTTCCGCCGGGAAATTCTTAATGTGTGGTCAAGATACAGTAAAAGACAGCCTTTGACCTGGTCATTCGAAAAATGCACCTCCTGAACTTTTATCTCCTGAACTTATCTCTTTATCACATTAAATCACTGAGTCAAATATTTACCGGAGGAGTGGTAGGATTTAAAACAGTAATCGGATACCCTTGTCTCTTCCACAATTTTCCTCATTAAAGAAAAAGCGTTTATTTATTTTTCCTCTTCTTTTTCACTTTTGTTAAATATGTTTTTAAACTATTTTCTATTCTTAACCATTTTCTATTTTAATCTATTATAATAAAATACATATATGCCTAGTTATCGTGTCACACTAGCCTTTCCTTTTCTCTCCTTTATTTCTGTCTTCTTTGTCGCAGTGGACTCATCTTTGTTTTCTTCATTTCTTTCAGATTTTTTACCTAATTCAAGGAATAAAATCTTTTGTTTTTCCTATGAAATTTGTCTGTGTACTTACGAATTTGAGTTAAACTGGCTGTCCAAACGAGATGCTTTTTGGCATTTTGTCCAGGGCAGCACAGACTGAATCATATATTTCACATGGATGAGGTTTCTCACCAGTATGTGTTCATTTGTGAGATTCCAGGTTTTCAGCCTGTAAAAATGCTGAGCCACATCATTTACATGAAAATGGTTTCTCACCAGTAAGTGTTCGCATGTGAATTTTTAAAGTAGAGCTCTCTGAAAATGCTGAACCTGTAACAGGAGAAAGCATGCTAAGATTCACCAGGGATAGGGAGACGTGGAAGGCCATTGTCGTCTACATCCTGAAAGGACAAGGCACATAGAAGAAGAAGAAGAAGAAGAATGAGAAAGGGAGGCTTGGAGAATCTGCTGTTCACAGGACAGATAGAGGGGAAGAGAGAAAAGGAAAGCCACACATAACATGCTTCATGGACTTGAGCAGATGGATGGTGGAGCAGGGATTGAGCAGATGGAATAACAGAAGGGGTATTAAGAGTGACAAGGGATAGAGAGATGTCATGAGCGACAAGGGATAGAGAGATTTCATGAGCAACAAGAGATAGAGAGATGTCATGAGCGACAAGAGATAGAGAGATGTCATGAGCGACAAGGGATAGAGAGATGTCATGAGCGACAAGGGATAGAGAGATGTCATAAACGCCTACGTCCTGAAGAGACACGGAGCATAGAAGATGAAGAAGAAGAAGAAGGACTCAATTTTCTTGTTGGGATTTTTCAGATAAAATTTCTCTTTGGCCTCTTTGAATTTTGAAGCCGGAAAGAATCTGATGAAGCGAAAAAAAGAGAATGAGAAACAAACGCATAAAATTATTTTGAACATGAAAAGTCGGGTAAAGTCTAGAATTGGGACCACAAAACAGGGACCATAATTCACTAGTTAAAATTCATATATATCGATGAATGGTGATGAAAAAAAAAAATTCCATCAAGTTTTCTGATAAAATAAATGTTCTTGTAAATTCATTTATTAATAAATAAGCACCGAAAATTTTGTTTGAATTGAACAAATTCAAGTGAATTTTATTTTTAGGATCACGAAAAAGGCAGACATGTTGATAGGATGTCATGTGATCAAAACAAAAATCTTATTTAAAGAAGGGCAAAAAAAAAAAAAAACTAAAGCAAAACTAATTCCCACACGAATAAATATTCTCATGGCGAGACCATCAGTAAATATCTATAAAAAATATTTTCTCCATGTGTTTTTATTTAGTTAGTTTTGTTTCTTTATTTTTTTTTTGTTATTGTTTTCGTAATTTAAAAGCAATGTTTCGAATGCTATGACACCCCCAAACCTAATCGTGTTTGCTGCGGAGTGTTGTGTAATTCCGCTACAAACATTAAACTATCTGCTTATTTTCAGGTTTGTTAATGTTTTCAATCTAATAATTTGAAAATAACTTTATTTGAAATTGTCTAAATAAAAAGTAAAATCATTTTACAGAATTTACTCTTAAAGCTTCGACAAATAAATTTTATAATTGCATTTATTGCACTCTTAGTAACTAACCATTGAATAATGTCATAAGTTACTAATATAAAATATAACAATTTTTTACAATAAATAAGATCGCTTCTCGGCCTAGAACGATCGTACTTTTAAGGATGTTGATTTCCGGTCATTCTTAGCGGACAAATAGTGGTCTTTTTTCTAAGATCAAAGTGTAGTTTCAGCAGTGAAAAGGTAATCCAGTTTTTTCTCTTCTGCTCCTCCTCTGCTATAGGCTGTCCCTTCGGTGGCAGCTGTCCCACCCAAGTTCATTGCTCGGGCTGAGTGTTCCGCTAGGCGGTTTCTGGTACGGCGTGGAACACCAGGGCAGTTGACTGCTATAGGTTGTCCTTTTCAGTGGCCTCTGTCCCACCCGAGTTCATTGCTCGGGCCGAGTGTTCCGCCAGGCGGTTTCTGGTACGGCGCGGAACACGGGGGCAGTTGACTGCAGGCAGGCAACTCTCTCTTCCGCCTCCTTGGAGGCTATGGCCTCTCAAAGACCAGCTTCGCCCATCCCTCTCACCACGGACTCGGTGGGAGGGAAAGAAGGAGACTGGCAGCTGTGCGACACCAAGGATCCCGACGTCATAACTCTCACTATGACACAGTGGGAGAAGACAATATTCGGATCTCCCACACCAGCAGCAGCTAAATCAGCAGCAGCAGCCAAACCAGCTTCACCCGTACCAGCATCACCCGCTCCAGCGTCGCCCGGCCAGACACCCCCGGGATGGAACGACAAACGCAAGGACGGCAAGCTGAAGAAAGGGGAAGATTATTACCAGCGGCTTCGACGAGACTACGTAGACTACTTCACCGGAACGGAGCTAATCTCTGTTCCTGACACCTTGGCCAGCGTGGAGCCGAGAATAATCTCGCTCCTGACGAAGGACCTAAAGACACAGAAGCTGGTTGGCGTAAACCGAGACACTATCGAGGAGAACATTAAAATCCTCAATATAAAGGCGAAGGCAGTGGCCAGGAGGAGTCATGCGATGTGGAACGTCCTCCTGGCAACAGTGGAAGAGGCGAAGCAGCTGGCAGGCACAACTCTAGAAACAAAAACGCTGTGCTTGCAGACAGGAGTACATGGGGACGAGGAAGACAAAAGTCACCCTGCATGGCGTCCCCATGGACATTTCGGAGGACCACCTGGGAGCCTTCTTCTCCCAATACAGCCGTGTGGTGGAAGTGTCTGCCATTCTTTCAAAATCTGGATTCAAGACTGGTGACATCCTACAAAGAATCCGGCCCCAAAGACCCAGCCAACAAAGCAGCAGGAAAAACCTGCAGAAAAGCAACCAGCAGCACCAACATCGGCGAAAACTCCAGCACCAGTAGCAAACAAGGATGGCGATTGGCAGACAGTGGGAAAAAAGAAGGCTAAAATGCCTGCACCAGCAGAGAAATTGCCTTCACCTACTAAGGCGCCTTCACCACCCAAATCACCTTCGAAGTCAAAGGTGCCCTCATCGCCAAAATCGCCGTCCTCTTCAAAGTCACCTACCAAACAGGTTAACTCACAGGGGAAGGCAAGAAAACCTCCCCAAAATGTGGAACGTGAGGAAGAACCTATGGAGACCCAGAAATCATCCTCACTGAAACGCGGCCAGGAAGAAGAAGAGCAGCAGGAAAACCCCAAAAGTCTGCGTAGAAGCAGAAGCAAAGATGGGAGTTTACCAGCACCCAAGTGTTCGTCACTTCCAGCGTCTCCGGTGAAAGACAAACTTATGCCCAAAAGGCAAGAAGCCTTCCCTCTTCCCCGCAGAAAGCTTCCCAGTCCCCAACCTTTAAAATGACCCCACTGAAATCAACAACTTTAAACCCCACTCCCACCCCTTCTCCTATGCCCACTCCAAGTCAGGCAAAAAAGAAAAAAGCCCTTCCCCAGGGGGAAGCACTTATGAAAGTGGACGAAGACATTGCTAAGGAGTGGTCTAAGCAAAGATGCAAACTACTGAAGCCACTCCTTAAACTGTCCTCTGTTGACAATTTATCAACAGAGGATCCCAAGAACTTTCCTCAGGCCCCAGGAGAGATTACCCTCGTGCACAGTACCGGGGGGGGGGGGTAACCTGCGGGTCTGGGAACACGTCACGGAGGCAGAGAAACTGTACCCGAAAATTATGATGTGTAAAAGTAACACACCAGAACTTAAAAAAATATCAAAAATTGTGCTGGGAGGTTCCCCGTTTTACTCCACCCCTGTCTTTTATAGGGTTGTAAAACTAACCTACCCTACGGACGTCGGCGGGATTTTCACAGACGGACAGATTACGTCCGATGTAGGAACTGGTTCCCTGGGACAGTCCGTCTGAGGCTGTCCTGCAGGCTGCTGGATTTAAAACCGACATCAGCCGCTGGATTAGTCTCCTGTATCGCTCCCCCACGGCTGTCGTACAGGTGAACGGGAAGCTGTCGAGCGCTTTCGCGCTGTCTAGGTCGGTCCACTGTCGTCCTTACTTTACGTCCTGATGTTGGAGCCCCTCCTTCGCAGGCTAAGGGACAGGGCGTGCAGTTCGGCCCTACGTGGAATTGCTGTCTCTGGTGGGGGCGCTCGAGCCAGGGTTTCTGCGTACGCCGATGACGTATCGGTTTTTGTGTCTTCTCACGGAGACATAAGAGCGGTACAGAAGGCGCTTGTACGGTACGAACAGGTGACTGGGGCCAAGATTAACCGCGACAAGTCGTCCGGCTTGCGGTTAGGTGCCTGGAAGGGAATCTCCCTCCCTGGGCCCTTCGACTGGACGGACGGGCCAGTCAAGCTCCTCGGCGTTTGGTTTGGTCCGGACTTGCAGTTGGAGAAGAATTGGTCTGAAGTACAGTCAAAGGTCGTTGCGCTGGCCGAGATTTGGCAACGAAGGCAGGTTGTCCTTGAAGGGCTTGGCGGAGGTGTGTGACACATACCTCTTTCCCAAGATCCTTTACCGGCTGTCTGTACTTCCACTTTGTCAGGCGCGTGAGAAGGGGCTCGAGCATCTGCTAATCTCCTTTCTTTGGAGAGGACGCAGACATCCCGTCGACAAACGTGTCTGTTACCAACGTCCGTGCAATGTGGGTCTGGGGGTGCCGCACTTGGCGAGCCACAAACTCGCCTCGAGGTTGGCATTCCTTAGACGTGTGTTAATGGACAATGGTTTGCTTTCGGGGGTAGTGCAGGACGCGTTCCCGAGCCTCACTATCACTCCCCCGATCTCGAGGCGCTGCCGTAGGCCTCGGGAGCAATCCAAGTTCATTCTCGAATGCCGTAAGGCCTAGATGGCCATTCCGTGGTCCAGTGACCTTTCACAGCCTAGGAAGCTCTTCTATCGAGGATTAGTGGAGGGTGTCGCGAAGAATCGACTCAGGAGGAAGCTCGGCATGACGGAGGGTGAATATTGCTCTCATTGGTCTTGGGCGCCAGGATCGGAGTATCTCAGCAACTCTGAGTTTTCTTTGACCTGGCGATTAGCTCGGAATGGCTTGTCTCTCAATGACTTGCGTTTCATATTGGGCTCGGTGGATTTGCCGGACTGTGAACGTTGCAACCTTGGTATCAAGGAGACGTCTTCGCACGCCTTCTTCCATTGTGTGCGCGTTCGCCCATTATGGGATCGAGTCAGTGAGTTGACTGCTCATATCGCGCCGCGGGAGCTTCTGTTCATTGATCGTGCATACGCTGTTGACAATGTGTCACCCCCCATACACTGGAGTGAAGCGGATGGTGTTTCTGTCGCTAGTGGCCACGGCTAGAATGGTGATTTGGATGACGCGTCTGGAGGAAGTCTTGCGGGGTGGCCGTCTTTCGGATCAGGATCTGATCCGATATTTTGAGCATCAGCTCAAAATGAAGATTAGAACTGAACGGAAACGGTTGGCTCCGACAGAGTTCAGCGAAAGGTGGATATATGCAGCAAGCCTGGTTCGCATGACTGGGGCTAGTCTTGATTTTCTCTTTTAGATCTGCTAGTCACATCGGGATGGATTCCTTTGGAACCCTTCCCTTGGTTAAGGTAAGATCCTTTTTGTGTACCTAGTTAATGAGAGTGAATATCTTTTTCCGGCCTATTCCCGGCACTCTCTCCTTTGTTATGATCCAATTCGAGATTCCCAGTTCCGTGTTTATTTTGTCCCGTTTTATCTCGTCTAGATCATAATTATTATTACCCTCCAGTCCAATTTATTTTGCCTTGTCTCCACTGCCTGTAGAAAGAGAGCTTCTTGATTTTGTCTTACGGGCAGAATGCAGCGGCCTCTTTATTTTGAGGTGGGGCTGGGCCCAGCTAACATGTTTTGTTTATTTTATTTCAAATTGTCTTTTGTTTTGGGGATTTTATTTTTTTTCATACCCCCTCCCCAACATGTCATTTCATTAAAAAATTTTTAACAATTATATTTTACACCTATTGTACATTACAAAGAATTTTTTATATACATTTGGGATGTTTTTTAGGTCCCCGGTATGTCTTGTGGTATTTTGGTGCACAATAAGTATGTGTGTCGATGGACGATTTCTTGTGGTGTTTGGAAAAAATTGTAACGTATGCCTGGGTCGTGAGTCGGATTAGCTAGGTATAGGATAAAATAACTGAAGACCAACCCAAGTTTTGTTCCCCCTCCTCTTTTTCGGCCTTGTGCCATAATTTTGTATTTAATATGAAATAAATTGGTATCGCTTCCCGCTCTTGTTACTTCCCTGGCACACGTGTCTTTTTCACTTGTTTTGTGTAGTATCAGTGCGTTTAGGGTCCGTGGTTCGCATGCGCACATCAGGGGTTCGTTGGTATGAATAATCGGGTTGAAAAGTCGGTACACGTTCGTTGGCGATCGTGGAACGTTGGGATCGAGACAACCGTCGGGATCGTTTGGATCGTCATACCATCGGGTCCGCATACATCGTATGGGATCGTGTCATCCGCAGTCGATTGGCATCCGCTCACTACCAATCGGGATTCATAATAAGTCGGCCGAGATCCCCCCCACCAATACTCGGCTGAACTTGGGATCGAAACGGAAAGTTAAACCTCTGTCACGATGACGGAGGTGTCACCTACTCTTTCCACCTCTGCGTGGAGTGGAAAGGAGGGTGACTGGCAAGTAGGTCAAGGACTATGACACAGTGGGGAAAAAACTACGTTCCAAGCCTGAATTCCCCATTCCATCGACCTCTGGCTGGAAGGACAGCAAGGTACGCAAAGAAGAGGAATACTACCAGCAGCTACAACAGAAGTATGCAGACTACATTTCAGGGACAGGACTGTTGTCTGTCCCAGAAACTTTGGCAAGCGTCGAACCAAGGATCATCTCTCTGTTAATGAAAGACCCGAAGACGCAGAAACTGGTCGGGGTTAACAGAGACATCATCGAAGAAAATATCAAGACCTTGAAGATCAAGGCGAAGGCAGTTGCCAGGAGGAGTCACGCAATGTGGGATGTCCTGCTGGGGACCATCGAAGAAGCGAAGCAGCTCGCAAGAATGGCATTGACTACCAAGACACTGAGTCTTCAAACAGAATACATGGGAACAAGAAAGACAAAGATCACTCTACATGGCGTCCCCATGGATATCTCTGAAGACCATGTGGGAGCCTTTTTCTCCCAGTACGGCAGAGTAGCAGAAGTGTCCTCCATCCTGTCCAAGTCGGGCTTTAAAGCTGGTGACGTCGCCCGGCAGGTGATGGTGACCCGCAAGGAGTTTACCAGTATACCTAACATCCTCACCTGCAGAGGCCGCTCCATATATATCGTGGTGGAGGGAAGGAGACCAAGCTGTTGGGCGTGTGGTGCAACCGACCACGTGACAAAGACATCCCCAACTAGAAACCCGACTCCGAAGGACCAATCATCACAACCCAAGGACAAAGCAGCAGATACAACCAAAGAATCACAAGAGACTACCAAACCTACCAAAGATGGAGAGTGGCAAACAGTGGGCAAAAAGGTGAAAACAACAACACCAACAGTGAAGAAGAAGCCCACACCAAAATCACCACCAACAACGTCACCAGCAATACAAGCCAAACAGGATGTCCCTCAAAAGAAGACAACTCAACTACCAAAGGACACACGTCGTCAAGAAGACATGGAGACTACACGCTCTTCCTCTCTGAAACGAGGTAGAGAGGAGGAGGAAGAAATCGTGGAGAATCCAAAGGCGCTGAGAAAAAGCAAGAGTAAAGAAAAAAACAACTAGCAAAGCAGCGTCCTTACCAGCAACACCAGAAAAACTCTCATATGCTGAAAAAGCGAAAAGTTTTCCCCCTTCCCCTATCTTTCAGCTGACACCATTGACATCCTCGACTTCGAAAAGTCTCCCCACTTCCCCACAAAAACCTACCCAGTCCCCCACTTTACATTTGACCCCACTTCCATCTCGCACCCCATCCCCTGCATCTACGCCCACTCCCACAGCAACACGGGTCAAAAAGGAAAAGTCCCTTCCCCGGGGGGAAGACCTCATGAAAATAGATGAGGACACCAACAAGCAATATACTGCGCAAAGGCGCACCTTACTAAAGCCCCTATACAAATTGAAAACTGTAGATGGCATGTCTACTGAGGACCCCAAAAACTTTCCCCAGGCTCCAGGCGTTATTACTCTTGTCAGATGTACAGGAGGAAATCTGCGGGTCTGGACCACATAGAACAGGTAGATAAGCTTTTTCCTAAAATTGTAATGTGTCTTCGTGACACACTAAAATTACGCAAAATGGCAAAATCATGTATCTCCCACGGACGTTGGCGGTATTGTCTCTGGCGGACGGATTACGTCCGACATTGGTACGGGTCCCTGGGACAATCCGTCGGGGTCCTAACTGCTAGGGATTTTTTTTTTTTTTTAATCATATCACCCCAAGCAAGGCGGTAACGCCACTGATGCGCAGGGGGCTACTTAAGAGTAAAAAGATTGGAAAAGGGAAAGCCGGAAACTACATCCTAAACAGGTAACAAGGGATGAGCTTCTTCACCCGTTCAATAGACGTGGGTGGAGTGTGAACCGGGTGATAGTTTAGTCTATCTACTCCAATTGAGAAAAAAAAAAGAAGAGTGAAAAGAATGGAAGAAAGAAAGAAAGAAAAAGAAAGAAAGAAAAAGAAAGAAAGAAAGCCGGAAACCACATCCAAAACAGGAAACAAGGGATGAGCCTCTTCACCTGTTCCAAAGATGTGGGTGGAGTGTGAACCAGGCGATAGTTTAGTCTATCTACTCCAATTGAGAAGACAAAAAAAAAAGAAAAGAGGAATTGGAAAAAACTCAGGTCTATGGGATACTGTGTTAATCAAATGTTTTTATGGCATATTATATCTGCCAAATATATTTATTAAAGGGTTGCAGCACATTTGTTTGCTTCAGAACACCAGACACACCTTCATTATCAATAGCTTTATTAAGGATATATAAGCTGAAACTCGTCGTGTCTATCTGGAAAATAATATCAACTTTGTTTTGAGCATTAACTAAAAGCTTCTTCCATTCCATCAGCTGTCATGATAAACATGAGGAGAGAGAGAGAGAGAGAAAAAAAACATATCTCACAAATCCTGACATTTCTGAAAGCATCATAAACTGTCACTAGTTAAAAAAATTATTTTTAAACATACACACCAGATGATAAAAAAAGGTTTTAAATGAAATGGAAAAAAAAGTTATTTCCCCTACCTCAGCATCTTGAGACTTGGCTATATCCACTAACATTTTGGCAGCTGGGTGAACAACATCCAGTAATTTCACAATGGTGGCACCGTCATTGGAAGTGGTAGCTTTACCTTTAACAGAGAGAAGCAAAAAGAAATAGAATAAAACAAGTGTATTTTTAAATTAAGCTTCCCAATGAATTACAATATTTATTTATTAAGGTTACAGAATATTAAAAAAATATATAAAAGATTTTAACAAGTCATGTTCTGATGATATGCTTTTAATTAAAAAAAAAAAAGTTTAAATGCCATGTCACTTGCCATCTCTTATCTACTAGATTCCCATCTATCTCTTACCTTTTCTTCAACATCATCCGTGTCTTTTTTTCTCACTATAAACCCCATATGCCTTGTGTGGGGTAAAATGATTATAATATATGTGCACGTCTGCAAAATAAATAAATAGAATATATTTATATATATATTCAATCTCCAGGAAGTTTAAATGTAAGGTCAATACACACCTCCTAACACACTAACCTGCTCCCATTCTATCAAGCACTCTTCCCATCTGCCCGACCCTCATCCTCGCTATCCTTACTCATCTGTCACCTTTCTCCTGACATTCCCTATGTCTATCCACTCCTTCTCTTTACCTTCCCCTATGTAGCCCCATGCGCAATAGTGGCAGTGGAATGCCTTGCTTGGGGTGAGATGATTAAAAAAAAAAATGTAACAATAATGAAGGTTATGTTTTATACGCTACAATAAAAAACTTGTTACAATTCTCATTGAAAAATATTGGTGTGTAATAATTGTTTTTATTAAGACGAATGAACAAACTATTTTTTAATTATTTCATTAGATTTTTAATTTTTTCTGACATGTTTTAAATTTTGTTTAAAAATCTTTTTTTCTTTTTGACATTGAGCACATTTTAATAAGAGCTGGTTAACGTAAGATTATAAAACTCACTTTTTTTGCCAGTGAGAAATACTAATTTGTAAATTCTTGCAAAAATCAAATAATTCGGAATTTGATGCAACTTTCAGGACTTATTCACAAGTGACTAGAATTATTTTTTAAATCATTATTTTTATTTGTAAATCAATGAAAACAATTATAGGAACTGTTGCAGAAGGGACAATGGGACTAGGCTACATTCAGCGGAAACCTATGGACAAGTCAAATAAGAAAGATTACCAAAAACTTCTCCAAAATGAAGTAAGAGCTAGTGTGGAGGAGGATAGAATTACAAAAATGGTGGGATTAAGCCAGCGAGGAGCATGGACCAGATGGGAGAACATAACAAAATGGAAAATTACTTGGTCTGATATATTATGGAATGAATTCACACATACACAAAGGCAGTTTATGATACACTACCCAGCTCTGTGAACCTCCATATTTGGGGGAAAAAAAAAAAAACTCCTTTGTGCAAGTTATGTTCAAGAAGAGCATCACTCCAACATATACTTAGTGGTTGTCCCAAGTTAAGTGATGGGAGATATCGCTGGCGCCATGATAAAGTTTTAAAGAAACTAACTGAAATATTCAACACAGCCATTCGAGTTCGAAATTTAACCCAAAGAAAGAGAAAATTCTGTTTGTAAGGTTGGGCGAAAAAAAAACAGTATGTAAGAGACCCACAAGATGTGTACTTTCCTCAGCTTCAGATTGGCAACTCATGGTAGACCTAGGATGCTGATTGAGGTTACCAGAACACATTCTAAGTACTTCCTTATGACCAGATATGGTCTTGTTTTTGAATTTAACAAAACAGATTATTCTGTGGGAACAGTCCCATGGGAAGAAAACATGGAAGTTGCACACCAACACAAAATGAACAAATACCAAGAACTGGTGTATGAGTGTAGAAGACAAGGATGGCAAGCAATATGCTACCCAATCGAAATTGGTGTGAGGGGTTTCGCTGAGAAATCTTTAAATTTGGCCTTCAATAAAATGGGAATTACAGGGTTAAAAAAGAGGAAAATGACTCAAACAATCCTAGATGCAACTCTGATGTCATCCAGGTGGATTTGGATATGCTGAAATAATACCTGGATGGGACAAAATAACGGTAGTGTCCAGTAGACCAAAAACCATAACGAGGAAATGAAACAATCTATATTAATGTCACCAAATGCGACAATTTTTTTTTATCTATTCATTTATCTATTCATATCAATCATATTTTTTTTTTAATCCCAAATATTTCATCAATATAATTCGCTTTACTTTTGTATTTTGTTCCAGTTTTTATCTATACATTTATCTTTACAGTCCCCTTATTTTTTTTTTAAATCAGAAATATTACACCAATATCATTCGTTTTTTTATTCTAGTTATTTACATATCAACCGTATTCGGTACGATTTTATATTTTTTTTTTTTAGGCATATTCCGTCATCCCTATGGAATGGCATCTTCCACATCATAATTTATGTATTTATTTTAGTATATTTAATGAATTTTTTTTTACTATCTAGTCATTTAGCTATTTTAACCATTCATCTCCAAATTAATATCACAAAAATCAATTTATTTTAATTTATATATTTTCGGATATTTACTGGAACCACACTGGACATTCATTTATTTGTGGATGACCTTATTCAAGGAATTTTTCCTCTTCTCCTGTGCAACCAAAACATCTTGCATTCCAATAATGTAGCAAATAGAGATTAGGACACAGGCCGGGGCCTGATCAACCTTGGCTGGGTCAACCTGGGGAGAAGGTATGATGTTTTTAAAGGAGCGAAACCGTCAATGAACCAGGGTAACATCACTGATGATGTGTCCTAACCGCATCTAAATGATGTATTTGTCAAATTCTTTGTAAAAAATCTTTGTAAAATACATATTTTTTTTTACAAAAAATTTTTTGTAAAATATATATCAAATCTTTGTAAAATATATATTTTTTTTTACAAATGTTAGCCTGCTTCCTAATTAATTTCCTGAAGTTTCTGCAAATTGACAAGTGAACCAAAACTTAGTTTTATTAATTAAATGCAGTAGTCCTTGGGGAATGAAAATCAATTTTTTTTCTCTTTCAGTTGTTCCTTTTCAGAAAATATACTCTGAATAGTGAAAATAAAAAACAGTGAAATTATGCAATTTTTTATTTAGAAAAACTTTTGAATGCTTTTATAAAAAATATATATTAAGAATATCATCATCTAAAGAAAAAAAAATTTTTAATGAATTTTTGCAAGAATTTTTATTTTTTAATTATAATAATTTATAAAGTTTCACAGATATTCCAAAATTTCTTTCAGTCTTTGCCCTTATTAGGTTAAGTTAATAAGTGAAGATTATAATTACTAATGAAAAACTGAAAATATACAAATATTCATTCACCAATAGTTTTAAAATAAATAAAACATTTTTTGTGCACAAATATCTAGATAATGTTTGTATTATGGTAGGCCATATTTGCAACATCATTAAAAGGTTACAAGTTTCAAGGTTTGTCTCCCTTATGAAATGTTAAATAAGGCGTAATAAATTTATGCCAATTCTTGTCAAACATACACTTCACTAGATGCATAAATGATTGATGACAAACCTGTCATCACTTACTCGAAACATCAGAGATCTGTGACTAAGAAATACTTTCATTTCAAATTTCATACTATAAACCAGTAATATTTGTTTAAAATCAGATTGACTTTAAATTAGCTAATTTTCCAGATACTTCTTTTTTATAAGAATTTTAAAACCAAGAATTAAGTTTTGTATACAAATGTGTCACTGACTCATAAACAGCTGAAAAATTGAAAAAATTTCTTAAATCTCAAATTTTAAACTCCAATCAATATAATTTCTGATTGAAATCCATCTGAGTATTTTACGAACTGGAAATAACATCCGCTATCATTTAGCTACCAATTAAGCTAAAATTAATGTTTGAAGAAGACTTTATTTTTAAAAATTCAGTTTAAAACTTATGGATTGAAAATGAGTGGAGGTACATAGTATTAAACTTTTCCATTTATAATTAATAAATGATTTTTACTTAAGAATAAAATAAACACAGTGTCTGAAATCAATACAGAATTTTGAGCAATTTAAATCTTAACCAATTTATCTAATAAATATTTTTGAAAATGAAAACAATTCTTGTAAAAATTTATTATTCATAAAGAATTTTTCTCTTAGGTCACTTGCGTCCTTAATGTATCTTATTTATAAAAGCAATTTGGTTTTCTAATTAAATAATGTCATAGTTTTATTTTTGGATTTTCTTTTTTATTCAGAGCAGATTTTTGGTAAAGTGTGTTTCTCTTTGACAATAATCTAGCATGTTTGAAATTTCAGTTAAAAAAAATTTTTTTTCAGCGATTCATCAATGTTTACTAACAGTTAGCATAATGGCAAATGTAACACTATGTAAGTGGCTTTTTCTTGGCTTGAAAAATATATTAATTTTGAAATTCTTGCAAAATCAACTGTTTGATTTTAATGAAACTTTCAGGACTTATTGACAAATGAATGAAGTTATGTATTTTTAGAAAATCTTTTTAGAAATATATCTAATTAATTCCATAAAACTTCTAGAAATTCAGTATTGATCCCAATATTTTTTATTACTTAAATGCAGGACTACTTGGGGAATGTAAATAAGGGAAATTTATTTTTGAGACCACTTTTCTAAAAATCTGCTCAGAATAGTAAAATAAAAATACATTATAACTACACCAATTTTTAATTTAGATAAAATTTTATAATATTAGTTTAGGATATATTCTAAATAAAAAAAGGTTTGTGAAATCTAAATATAATTTATAGTTTCAAACAACATTTTAATTTCTTCCAGTCACTCAGTGTTTTCGGTTATTAATT
Source organism: Ascarosepion bandense (assembly GCA_037127315.1). Taxonomy (NCBI): domain Eukaryota; kingdom Metazoa; phylum Mollusca; class Cephalopoda; order Sepiida; family Sepiidae; genus Ascarosepion; species Ascarosepion bandense. The sequence continues at coordinate 652,314 of JBBBDQ010001152.1, read as the reverse complement.
TATTATGTAAAGACTATATTCACAAATTGTAAAGCTTAATAAAAATCATTAAGAATTAAGATTATTAAAACAATTTTCAAATTATTTTATGTTAAACTTCACATTAATTTTTTACTATGGAAACTTACATTGGAGTTATTATTAAAAGATTGTGTTTCAAGGGTTGTTCCCTTTACAAAACATTCTCTTGAGTGATACCATTTTTTGGTCAACACACTTCCAAATGCATGAACTGATTGATAACAGGCTGTCATCACCTACTTGAATGGTCAACAAGTCAGACATATCTGATTAATACTTTTATACTTAATTCCATACCATAAATAAGCAATATTTGTTTAAAATCAGATTAATTTAACATTAAATTTGCTAACCTTCCAAAAATAATGGGTTACAGATGTATATTTTATTTTTGCAAGATTTTAAAATAGAAATCTCTACTTGTTTTCGATATCTACATTTTAGTTGAATTTTAATAAATAAAATAGTTCCCTTGTAGGTTTCAATTGAACTTTAATTGAAAATTAAAAGATTAAATATACTAACTCCAGTGAGCAAACTACTCTGGCATGTTTCCAACTGAAAGTATATTGATTTGAATCTAAAATTCTTAGATTTAAAAAAAATTCAATGTTTTAGATGTTTTTGATCAATTGATACATTTTGTAAACAGAAATTCTCAGTTTTAAAAATGTAGTAAATAGTGTTTATTAATCACTGTAGTCCTCATACCAATTTTATCATACTGTTATCTGAGGTGAAGAATGACGTAACAGATAGAAGACATGAAAGAAAAGCTAAGTAAGGTGACCAAAATTGGCAAAATTCATGTAGCCTAATAACACTTTCTGATTTTTGAATTTTAACTACATTGTAAAATTAAAAATTTAACATAATATCTTAAGCAATTACCTAATATTTTATTGAATTTTTGTTCAGCTTTATAGCTATAAGTTTGAAGATGCTTTCTGAAATATATAAAAGTAAAATAATATAAAACTTTCTTTTAAAATAATTTTACAATTTAATAACAAAGAATGAAATTATATAACATCACAGAGGTAAGTCAATATTTTTATGAAATGTTAAGATATTTATTTATTTTTAACTTGTAGTAAGTACCCAGTGTTGCATGGGATGGGAAGAGTAAAATTTCCTATGAGTAATTTTAACATTGGTATTTGTAAGGGGAAATGTAAAATTGTGCAGAATGGGGATAGTTGGTAGTGTCTGTTTTTATTAATTTGCACAAGGGAGTGGGTGTGTGTAGAAGTAGTATTGGCACAACTTTAGTATTTGATTATATAGTTGAACCACTGAAATAAGTTCATATTTGTGAGTACATTTTTAAATCCATAGTTTTATTTCATAACATTTAAAGGTATACCTTTTACAAATTTCATGTTTTCATTTGCTATTAAATGTGCCATTGCTTAAAAAGGTTGACAAACTGTGTATTAGCATGAATTTAAAACTACAATAAAAGCTTGAAGCAATACTTTTCATTTTTAAAAATTCATTTTTTTCCAAAGCTTAAATATCATTTGTCTGTCTTTTGTGGAGGTACCTATGAAAATGCAATTAAAATTGGATAGGTTTTTCTTAAAAAAAAATAAATAAATAAAAAAAAATAAAAAAAAACATTAAAAACAATTTCCTTCATTTCTGGATATGTCCCAAATATTCCATTAAAATTCAACATTTTTTTTATTTTTGAAAGAACTTTCAAATAACGTGTTTTTCAATGGAAAAAGAAAGATCATAAGTAATAAAATAATAAGTAAACCAGTAATGCAAAAAAAAAAAAAAACGTTCAACCAAAATTTCTACTGTGCTAGATAATAGTAAAAAATTTAATAAAAATACTTTGTTTTTTCCTCTTAATAATAACAAAAATTTTTAAGTTGTAATCTGAAAGCATTCAATGAAAATATTGATTATTATTTCCCTTCATTGAGCACAGAGAAGTATGGTTGGATTTGAAATCCCTTCATAAATATTCCTTCTAATATTGGACTTCATTAATATAAAGAACAATTGGCCACCACTGCTAATAATTATGGGCTTAAAATAAAACATTCAACGGCACCCATTTCGGATTTCAAAACCAAAAAATATCCCCATTAGTTAAAACAGCTTTCAAGTTAGGATCAGGTCTGGGGAAGTGATGTAATTTATTCCCAGACTAAAAAAGAAAAAAGGAAAATATTCCATCTTGTACACAAGGGATGATTTGGAGAATACAAAAGAAATTTACATAAAAGTGTGGTACAAAATGTTTCAATGGTTTCCATGGACTATCTTTTAGAATTTTGTAGTTTTCGACATCAGTAGAATCCATTTCATAGTTGTCGTTGTGATGATATGGGATTCGTTCTTTCAGCTGTACTTGGCAATTGCTTAAGTCCCATATATGATAAGTGTACTTGTTTGCATTGTAATATCAGCAATTGAAATAAATAAAAATATAGAGATATTTGTTATTGGATAAGTAAGATATGTATAATATTGTCATTACTGATGTCAAACTTTTAAACTAAAGTGTCGGTCAGTAGCAGTTTAAAATCAAATATCTAATGCAAATTATCTGATTTCAAGTGTTATAGGGTCAATAGATTGAGCTTTTCCAACTTGAACTTTGTAAGCGAGAATAAAATGTCTATCCAGTGTGTATTCACACTGTATTTTTAAACATTGTCTTCATGCAAATGTTCACCCACAAATTTTACACAGATAAGGTTTCTCACCAATATGAATCCACATATGACATTTTTTAATGAAACAAGATTACATCTGGCTTACAGTAAAGAATGTGTTCACAAGTGATTTTTTAACCTCAAATACATTGAGAAAGTTAAACCACAAATTTCACATGATTATGGCTTCTCACCAATATGTTTACGCATGTGATGTTTTAAGTTTGAACTAAATGAAAATGTTAAAGCACACTCTTCACAAGAATATGGTTTCTCTCCAGTGTGTGTTCGCATGTGCTTTTGTAAATCAGAGTTCTGTGAAAATCTGGACCCACAAACTTTACATGCAAATGGTTTCTCACCAGTATGTATTCGCATGTGTCTTGTTAAACTGCTTCTTACTGAAAAGGCTGAACCACATACTTCACATGAATGAGGTTTCTCACCAGTATGGGTTCGCATGTGAGATTCTAGGGTTGCAGCCTGTGAAAATGCTGAGCCACACACTTCACATGAATAAGGTTTCTCACCAGTATGGGTTCGCATGTGCTTTTTTAAACCAGAGGTGCTTGAAAATGCTGAACCACACACTTCACATGAATAAGGTTTCTCACCAGTATGTGTTCGCATGTGCTTTTTTAAACCTAAGCTTCTTGAAAATGCTGAACCACATACTTCACATGAATAAGGTTTCTCGCCAGTATGTGTTCGCATGTGAGATTTTAAATCAAAGCTGCTTGAAAATGCTGCACCACATACTTCACATGAAAATGGTTTCTCACCTGTATGTGTTCGCATGTGCTTTTTTAAACCAAACCTGCTTGAAAATGCTGAACCACACACTTCACATGCATAAGGTTTCTCACCAGTATGTGTCCGCATGTGAGATTTTAGTTTTGAGCTCCATGAAAATGCTGAACCACACACTTCACATGAATAAGGTTTCTCACCAGTATGTGTTTGCATGTGAGATTCTACATTTGCACTTTTTGAAAATTTAGAACCATGCACTTCACACGAGTATACTTCCTCTTCAGTCTCCTTGTCACTGTTATATCTTAAATTTGAGTTATTTAAGAATGATTTCTCATTTGTGTGTATCAGCCTGTGTTTCATTAATGCTGAAAAATCTGTAAATGCTGAACCACACACTTCACAAATATGTGTTTTTTTTTCAGTTTGGGTCTGCATTGCTGTTTCCAAATGCAAATTCTATGAAAATTCTAATCCATATTTTTCATAGACATCACTATTGTTTCCTGAATATGCAAGCATGGCTAACTTTCAATAAGTAATCCTTTCCATGGATATATTGATAATCTGTTCGAAAAGAAAAAAGTATATTAGGACCTTTTTCACCTCATTTTCAGCATAACACTCTAAAATACAAATGAACTGGTTTTAAAAAATGCTTCCTGCTGCAAGTTAATTCTATAGTTCAAAAGATCTGTATCAAAACCAAAACACTTACAAAAAATGGCATTAAAATGTTTATGAATCACCAAAACAAGCTTATTGATAATAATAGAATATATATTAATGAATTCTTAGTAAACATGAAATATTTACACTTTTACTGATCCTAAATTCTGCTATTTTTAGAAAATTTCCGAATTACAACTTTGCAGGATGTTGAAAACGATATTTCCTTAGTTTAAAACATTTTAAAAATACCTCATCATGCTACTATTCAACTAGCCCACATATCAAGAAACCTAAAACAAGAAAGGATGAAAGAATTAAGGCCAGCTCTTAAGAAAGAGAAAATGGCTATGAAATAGTGATCTAACATCTCACAACCTTTTATCTGACAAACAAAATGGCTTTTGTTTTGCCAGGTCTACTGATATGCTAACGACCATCACCTGAATATATGTATACTAGGCTCTTGATAAGAATGCTCAGGTTGAGCTGTTGCTCTGGATATAGTTTATTAACTATTACTGATTAAATAATATTTTATTTATTTAAAAAAATTTCAAAATCAAGGTGTTAATTTTCTTGTTTATTTATGTTATTTTTAATTTTTTTAATTATAGATGTCTAGGAGAGAAAACAGCTGCATCCAACGTGGACAACCTATCCTCTGCGGCCATATTTTTGAGAAATTATTCCAAAAATATTGAAATTATTTGGAAGTAGCAGATTGGGCAATGTTGGAGAATACCATGAATGGTTTTACACCAATATCATTTTCTTCTGTGAGCAGACTTTCAACTTTCTATAAAAAAAGAAACAAAGGAGCACATTATGCTAAATTTGCCCCAAAATGTAGGGAAGTTGTTACTCAGTCTGACCCATCTTCTACTGCCTCTTCAGGTTCAACCCCGTCTGCTGCTACCACAACTTTACATCTTGATAGCAAGGAGCTCTCTTTCATTACAACCATTTATGCAGTTGCAGTAACCATTTTGGCTGTTCATCTTCCAGTGACATAAAAAAAATTAAAATGTTATAAGAAAAACTGAAACAAAAAAAATAATGTCAATTTAAAAAAATTAAAAGTACTTCAGACTAAAAATCTGGAACATTACAATCAATTTTTGAACAGGAAAGTATATTATGACTGCATTTTATATGGGGTTCCTGCTTCAAATATTCTAGAAATTGTGGCCAGCATTTTTAAGACATTGTCACTGGAATATGATATGTTACACAAAAGCTCCACTACAGTGTACAGCATGGTGGGGGGTCTTGGCTTCCTATCTGATGCAAAAACCTTCCATGCAGTGGAAAGTGCAGAAAAATGCACTTTAGTTTTTGATTCAATGACACAAGATGGACAGCACATGAACTGTGTTGTATTGATCTTGTGTCATTGGAACGCCTTTCTGGGGGGGGGGGGGTGTCTGCAATGGACTACAAGCAGCATATAAATGATTCCATCAACCAATTAGCCAAAGTGGGCTCCCACTATCCACAGATGAAAGTGTTGATGTGAGTTTTAAAAAAAATATTTCTAAAATAAAATGCTGCTTAATGGACAGGGTCCCCGTCAGTCATTCCACAGTTTTGCTACTGGAGGAGTTTTTTTTTTTTTTTAATCATCTCACCCCAAGCAAGACATTCCACTGCCACTATTGCGCATGGGGCTACATAGGGGAAGGTAAAGAGAAGGAGTGATTAGACATAGGGAATGTCAGGAGGAAGGTGACAGATGAGTAAGGATACTGAGGATGAGGGTTGGGCAGATGGGAAGAGTGTTTGATAGAATGGGAGCAGGTTAGTATGTTAGGAAGTGTCTATTGACCTTACATTTAAACTCCTGGAGATTGTATCCGTCGGGGAAGCAATCGTGTGGAAGAGAATTCCACGGTTGGGAAGTGCGAGGAAAGAAACTGTTGGAGTAGAAGTTGCAGTTGCATTTTATCAGTTTCACTGTAAAAGGGTGGGATCTAGTTGCTAATCTAGTATCTCGTGCAAATTCATATTTAGAGGGCACCAGTGATCTAAGTTTATCAGAGCAGAAGCTGTGAAAGTATTTATAGAAGAGACACAGGGAAGCCACATCGCGCCGGTGGGAGAGAGACTGCAGGCGGTCTGCCAAGTCGGTATCTATCACATTACAGACCCTCCTCTGAACCTTATCGAGAATCCCGAGGAGAATAGCAGGGGCACCCGACTAGATATGGTAGCAGTATTCAATGCATGGGTGGATGGTAGATTTATATATGTACAGGATAGATTTAGACGGAAAAAACTTCCGGGCCCTACACAGAGAACCGACTTTCATAGCAGCGGATTTAGCAATGGATTCGATATAGTCATTCCATTTGAGGGCCGCTGAAAGTGTGAGACCAAGGAGGCGTAGTGCTTTACTCTCTGGGGAGGCAAGCCTGGTCCATGCTAATGGGAGAGGTAGGTGAGATTGTCGATGATGGTTAATTGAGAGTAGCTTTGTTTTAGAAGCATTAAAATTTACTAGCCATTTCTTACCCCAGTCCAATATGGATTGGAAGTCTTTTTCAATCTTGGCTTTGACGCCTATACCAGATTTTTGTAGGAGGCGAGAGTAAACTGTGGTGTCATCGGCGTACAAACCTATTTGGGCTCTTATGGAATCAGGGAGATCATTAATGTATATCAGGAAGACTGTAGGACCTAAGATGGAGCCTTGGGGGACACCTGCGTTTGTATGGTAGCTCTGGGAGGCATGTCCGTTTAATACCACCTTCATTGTGCGGTTAGAGAGGAATGACTGGATTAGTTCAAACAAATGTCCAGTTATACCATAGCTCCGCAGTTTACATAGAAGGCCAGCATGCCAAACTCAGTCAAACGCCTTAGATATATCCAATGCAACGGTTCAGGCTTCGCCATTCCTGTCGAGTGCCTGGTATATGTACTCGGTGATGGTCGTTAGCATATCAGCAGTAGACCTGGTGGAGCGAAAACCATATTGCTTATCCGAGAGGAGCCTGTGTGCTGTGAGATGCTGAACCACCTCGGCGTTGATAATGGCTTCGAACACTTTGCCGAAGATCGAAAGAAGGCTGATAGGGCGGTAATTTGCAGGGTCAGAGGGTTCTCCAGTGTTTTTAAATATAGGAACTACAGAGGAAGATTTCCAACAAGGCAGGAAAGCAGGAAGCAGATAGGCAGAGGTTGTAGAGCTTAGAAAGGACAGAGGAGAGTTCAGGGGCACATTTCTTTAAGACTATGGTTGGGATTCCGTCACCACCGTTCGCTTTGTGAGGGTCAAGTTTTAAGATTATCTTAGAGACAAACGAAGGTGTAATGTGGACATCATTCAGTTGGGCCTCGGTTCTAAGTGAGAAGTCGGGTGTAAAAACTCCAGATGAGTCCAGACTCAAATTGTTAGAGAATCTGCAGGCAAAGCATTCAGCCTTATCTGCTGGGGAGGTGAGGACCTCAAATTTGTTGATTAGCGGGGGTATTGTGGACTTGCGCTTGTTAAGTACTCTTTTACAGAGTCGCCAGTAGATTTTAGCGTCGAATTTAGAGCATGCTATGCATTGCTTCATTCTGGCAGCAAACAACATCTTAGCTTCGTTAAGTATCCTTTTACACTTATTACAAGCTGAAGTGAAAAGGCACCTGTTTTGGTCCGACACGTAGTTACAATAGAGTCGGAAGAAATGATTCCGGTGGGCAATGGCAGCCTGTTTTGGTCCGACACGTAGTTACAATAGAGTCGGAAGAAATGATTCCGGTGGGCAATGGCAGCCGAGCAAGCAGGTGAGAACCATGGAGACGAATGAGATTTAAGCTGGAATTTCCTAGCAGGGATGAAAGCATCAATGCCAGCCTCAACCCAGGAGGAGACCTCGGATGCACATTCTTCGATGGGAAGACTAAAAACGTTGTTCCAAGGGATGTCACAGAGGAAGTCTCGGAATGAATCCCAGTCTGCTCTTTGATAGCAGTAGGATATTCTACTTGTCTGGGTATCATGGGTCGGGTGGGAGTGGAGTGAAATATTGACGGACACTACAGTGTGGTCAGAGTTTCCAAGTGGGCAGAGTTGTCTGGTAGTGCAAGAGTATGGGATGGAAGAGAAGCAGAGGTCTAGAAGTGAGTCCCTTCCATTAGGGTTGTCGGAGAAACACATGGGGAAGTCCACTACTTGCATAAGGGATTGGGTGATTGAAAAGTTCATGGTGTGGACACCAGCAGGGCCAGTGACAGCATTCTTCAGCCACTTGGTGTGGTGGGCGTGAAAGTCACCAAACACGAATACATGGGCAGAGGGATGGGAAGAAATGGCTTTGTCGATATTGTCAGAAATGATGTCAAGTAACGAACAGTCAGGGGAGGAAGGAGAGTGGTAGAGAAAGAAGAGATAGCTAATCGAGCTGAGAAGTGAGAGGCGGAAGCACATGAAAGAATGATCTGGGGATTCAAAAAATGACACCCTAGCTAAGGGAAGGTGTTCGCTGACATAGACACCAAGCCCATGCATATGAACATTGGAGTCCTTCCTGAAGAGGGGAAGGTAGCCAGCAACGTAGAACTCAGATGATGGGATAGAAGGGTTAAGATTAGTTTCACATAGGGTTAATATATCAGGTGAGTTATTATGGAGGAATGAATCTACGCTGAGGAAGTTGGTGCGGATGCCGCATATGTTAGTGAAAGAGATGCAGACAGGTTTGGGTGTTTTCAAATGAGCTGGTTTAGTTTTGCTATTATGTTTGCTTTTTTCCATAGTGATTCAGTTAAGGAGAGGTCTTAGAATAGAATCAGTCGGTCAATCATTTGCAACTTGTGAAGGATGGAGACTGGCGCGGCCTACAACATAATGTGGCCTCGGGGTTGCCCACCGAATGTTCATGCAGGGACGCCCGTCAATGCGCGATATGGCACTACAAGAACCCCAGTATTATTCAACTGTTGATCAGAGCAACCTCACAAGACGCTACGCAAGAGTTTAGGCTCCTAACTACCAGTCGGAAGCAGCAACCAGGAAACTGCCAACCCAGTACCCTCAGAATGTAAAGACGTTGCCACCATACTCCGTAACTGCATAGAGCTTCCAGCTGAACTAACACTAAGACCGGAGAAGGGGGATGAACCGGGAACCCCTTTCTAAACAAGAAACAAGGCGATCACCTCTAAACTCATTCAAAAGAAGGGGGTGGAGTATGAGACTGGGCGATAATAGGAACTATCTACTCCAATTAAAAAAAAAGGAAGAAAAAAAAGTGACTGAGTTTTATAAAGTTTTAACTAAGTCAAACATAACCTTGAATTGCAAAATAATTTACACAGACTAACTGACAAAAAAAAAAGAAAAATTTCCAAAAATTACAGAAAAACAGACTGAAAAATGGACTGAATCCCAGTTGACTTACCACAAGCAGCTAACACTGAAAAGTTGATTTAATTAAATTTCTGAAGACAAAAATAGAAATTAAACCATTTTTTACAGAATATAGTCAAGTTAAGCGGCATGCGTTCGCTGGCCAACCGTTATGAATTGAATGTCTCGAAGACAGAAATTTAACTCTTCTATAATATAAAACTAATGGAAATAATTGAACCGTGATACTATTTATCTTAAGTCAAAAATAACCTTGAATTGCAAAATAATTTACACAGACTGACAAAAAAAAAAAAAAAATTCCAAAAATTACAGAAAAACAGACTGAAAAATGGACTGAATAAAATGAACTGAATGGAGTGGCAAATTAAACTTCTAGAGCTATACTGTAATTTGCACTCACTGGAATCAGTTGCCAGAAAAACAAGGAAGGCCCTGAGGGATTGTGAGACATCTTGATCATCTGTTGTGAGTGCCTAGGATGGCGAATTATTGTGGGATTGAACTCTCTGATTCAGTGATAAATTAGGAACTATAAATGACATGAAGACCTTTATTAAGCAAAAAGGGCTATCATTGTCCCTAATCACTATATTCCAAGGGAATCTTCTGCATATAATTTTTCATCTGGGTGCTTCTTGCTTTCCTATTATCAAACAGTGTAAGCAATTTGTCTCAGGGCTTCCATCAACAAATAAAACCATCTCCAGGTTGCAGCTGCTTTTCAGAGAAGAAAACACCATTGAAGAGTTACAAGTGCTGGGAATCATAAGGAAGATGCTCTCGGGACCTTGGATGAAAATTTTCTATACCTCTGTTGAAACACAAAATGACCCCCATCAACACAATGAACATCATCAAAGGGATCATTGAGAAGGTGAAGCTATTCATCAAGAAACCAATGTCTGTTTTCCCCTGGACTTCTTTAAAAATCCAATACCAGAAACTGTACAAAACTTTCTACTGATTAGCTCCCACAAATGAGCTCATGTTCAAATGGATGATGACTGCCTGTTCAAAAGGGATTGTAGAGGTGTTAAACAGGCAGTATTAAAAGTCGTTCAGCTCTGAACTTGCATCATCTTGATCTCTGTTGACATCTGCGAGAGAACACACCATGGTAGCAGAAAGCATCATCGGTGAATTTTGTGAAAGAAAGAAGCTTGTGCCTAATGCTTATGTTTCCAGCATAAGCAATGTCAAGTAAGAATCAAGTAAGAAAATTCATCAATGATTTGGATGCTGAGCATTTCAAGAAATACATCCAGATGAGGATGACTTTCAGCAGAGACTATACTGGTAAGAAGAAAATGCAGCAGAAGATACTTGATGAGAGACTTTCCCAGAAGAGCAAAGACAAGGCAATCCAAATGGGAAGAAGGAAGAGGGCTGCAATGCAGAAAAAAATTACATGGGCTGAAAAATGTGTCAATAATAATTTGGCTGGCTGAGTTTCATCAACCACAATTAGTGGAAACCCTGCATGAAATACTCACTAGGAAGATGGTTGGATGGTCAATCAATCACATTTGGACAGTTGTTAGTGTCAACTGTGAATATGTTGGTGACATCATTAGTTATGATAATTTTTAACTGATTTTTCTTTTTTTTAATCATATCACCCCGAGCAAGGCGGTAATGCCACTGATGTGCCGGGGGGCTACATAAGAGTGAAAAGATTAGAAAAGAGAAAGCCGGAAACCACATCCTAAACAGGAAACAAGGGATGAGCCTCTACACCTGTTCAATAGATGTGGGTGGAGTGTGAACCGGGTGATGGTTTAGACTCTCTACTCCAATTGAAGAAGAAAGAAAGAAAAAAAAAGGTAACGGTGGTGAGTTAACTAAGTTTTAACTTAAAGTCCGGTCAAAGAAATTTCTTTGAAAAAAGGTAAAGAATACTCGTTCAAATAACCATGAAACTAGTTTAAAATTAGCCACAAAAAATAAAACAAAATAAAATCAAAGCAAAATTATAACTTACTTTTAAGAATATTTCAAAGCTGATCCTAACCCAAACGCACGTGTACTAATGCCAGTAGAGAAAAAGAATTATTTTATCTTTTGGCTGAGGGGTGGTGGGGTCAACTAGACACAATGACCAGGCAAAAGACGAACAAGGAATTTAACAGGACTTCTTTTTTTTTTTTCACATAAAAAGGACAAAATTATTCACCGGTCAAAGAAATTTCTTTGAAAAAAGGTAAAGAACACTCGTTCAAATAACCATGAAACTAGTTTAAAATTAGCCACAAAAAATAAAACAAAATAAAATCAAAGCAAAATTATAACTTACTTTTAAGAATATTTCAAAGCTGATCCTAACCCAAACACACATGTACTGATTTCATACCTCAATGATGAAACTGACTGTTGTCAACTGGACAAATGTGAAATTGGCACTATCTCATGCAGGACTTGCATTTTGATCAGCCAAGCAATGATGATTGAAGAGGCAGCAGAGGAAGAAAAAACAACACACACACACACACAAAAAAAAAAAAAAGCTTTTTTCAGAGCCACAAAATATTCCTGAAAGACTTTTCCTTGTTACACATAGTAGCAATTTTTTTCAATATTGTTTATTGGGTTAATAAAAGCTTTAGCAATTATGTAATTAATAACAAAATTTAAAGTTGGAATAAAATTTAATAAAATATTTGTCATAACAATAATTAGAAATAAAATGAAAAATATGTAAAATTTATATATTTTCCACTATTCCGGCATAAATTTTTGATACCTAATATTAAAATGAATTTTTTTTAAATGAAAAAACATTCTTGAAGATTTTATTTTATATTTAATTAAAAGCTTAATGATGAAATTTATTATTTCCATTAATTCAAAACTTTTGGCGTATTTCAAATGAAAATTATAGAATCAAATATCACATTTAATTTTGATTTTTTAAATAATATTTAAATTACTTCTATCATGGTATTTTATTTGTTATTATAAAATTAGCAGAAGAAAATTTTATAGTATTTTAATTTTTTTTGTTTTTACATTTTTGAAAAGTAAATAAACATATATTCATTTGTAAGAAATACTAGGTAGTTAACCCTCCCACCCCAAATATGTTCACTTAGATTGATGAAAATTTGTCATTTCTGTAGCAGCTGTCATCGCTACGTCATTCAACAGTCCATCAAACATTCAATCAGATGAACACAACCAATCATAACACTTTATGAATTATTTAATAATTATAATAATAATAAAAAATATGAAAACAATTCTTTCAAAATTATATTAGCAATTGAAAATTTTTTTTCTTCAGAGTATAATGCCCTTAATTAAAAGCTTATCAAATTAAATTATATCAGAGTTTTATTGTATTTTTATTTTACTCTTTGGAGCAGATTTTCGGTTAGGTTGTCTACTTTAAAATAAAAAACATGGATGATTTATATCCCCCAAGGAGTCCTGCGTTTAACTAATAAATAATTTTTTTGCAGCTAATTAAAATTTATTAAAATTTCATGGATTTATGTAAGGGGAGTGGGGGAACAGAGTTAAAAAAAATTATTTTTACAAAGATTTTTAAAAAATAATATTTTAAAAAATAGTTTACTTCATTTGTGAATGAGTACTGAAAGTTTCATTAAAATATGACAGTTATTTAATTTTTGCGAGAATTTCCAAATGAATGTGTTTGTCACCGATGGGGGGAGTTGGTGATGTCACCACTACGTTTTCCTATTGTGAAACAGTGGTAAACTTTTTTTTAGCCACTAACTCAAATCAAAACAAACTTTTTTTTCCGACAAAATTTCAAAAATGTTAGAAGGGATTAAAAATTTTAAAAAAATAATTAAAAATTACTTTGATCTTTTCTCTTAACATTTTGAAAAAAGTTAGTTTTATTAAGTTTGGAACCTTTTTTATTCATACTATGTTGATTTTATGCTGTTTTAGTGGAGGTACCTGCAATATTTCGGCATAAATTTCCAATACCTAAGTTTAAAATTAAATTTGTCAAATGAAAAAACATTCTTGAAGATTTCATTTTAGATTTAATTAAAAGCCTAATGATTAAATTAATTATTTCCATTAATTAAAAAATTCTGGTTTATTTCAGATAGAAATTATATAGATAATGTCACATTTAATTTTGATTTCTTAAAATTTTCTTAAAAGTAGCCATTTTCTTAATTTTAAGAAATTTGTAAACAAACAAAAATTTGTAGCAGCCACAGATTTATTTCCTTTAGCGAATCAATGCCCCCGACGGGAGATTCGGTCACTCACTGACCAATCAACGGGCGGAGCGCATTGATTCCTCTCTAGAACTATTTTTCCTAGTCCTGTTTGTAGAACGGATGAAAGCAGAGAGCCATGAGCCCGCGGCAGTAACGGACGTCTCTCTCACATCGCTGCCACTGATTCCCCATGGAATGCTTTCGCGGAAGACGCTACTGCTAGCTTCACCATGGACACTTACATACTATCTGCTGCTAGCTTCACCATGGACACTTACATACTACCAATCTTGTACGTTTACTGTATAATAAACCATTCTTTGTTGTTGTTCTAAAAGCAAGTTTCATCATTCATTTGTGTGCCTAAAAAATATAGTGTTGGGGAAATTAAGTATTTCCCATTAACTCCTATAAATTCATCGATTTTTAAAATATTTCAAAAGATTTCTGACATTTTATTTTAGTAAAATTAGAAAATTGAAAGGTAACTTAATCTGATTTTCAATAAATATTACTTACTTATAGTGTAAAAAAAAGTAATATACAACCAATTATCAACGATTGGTCGTATTCATCTGATGGAACGTTTGACGGACTTTTGAATGACGAAGCGATGACAGTTTCTACACATGAACATAAAAGCAATTTTCATAAGGGAAAGGACAAAACTTGTAGCCTTTTCATAATAATAGCAGTTTTAGTCAACCATACATAAGGAACGTATTAAAACATACCGAAGTTATGGAACGGAGGGGCAACAAGCAAAGGTGTGTGAATAATACAATGACAGGCAGGAAGAATCTCTGGAAATCATGCAAAAAAAAAAAAAAGAAAAAAAAGTCTACTCACGTAGCTATCACTTTGCCGAGAAAGGTATGCGTGATAAAAAATGGAATTAAAGGTAAAGAAAGCATCGTCTATGCTATAAAATAAAGAGAAGGGAATAAAAAATAAAAACAGTAACAAAAAAGAAGAAAAGAAAAAATACATCGCAGCGGGAGGAGGGGGTAAAAAAAAAGAAACGGTGTTAGATAAATTTGTCCTAGATAAAGGAAGCTCCACGTTACAAACGCAATAAAGAAATAGTTGGCTTTTTAAGCAAATTTATAGTTTAGGAGTCTGGGTAACATGATACGGGCATACAATCTCACAATTTATTTTAAAAAGTGAACAATGGCATATCTATCATGGCTAATACTTTGTACACATTTTACTTTGGTAGACACTAATTTAAAAAGAGGTGGAGTAAAAAAAATCAAATCATCAAACACGGAAAAGAATTGTATTTTCCAAAAAAGATAAAATGGGATTTTGTTATACACATTTTATTGAAATAGCCTAAAAAAATATCAGTTCAAAATTGTCGTTGGAACTGAAAACAAAACAAAATCGAACGAAATTTCATTACAACAACATTGTCACTGTCAGGATACTGCAATTTTCGATAATGAAGAAATGAATGAAAATATCAGGAAATTATCGTTTGTCTTCAAACGAAACACCAAATTCTAAATCTTTTAAAAATATTGAATACTGGAAGAATTATTGTCGGTTTTTTTTAATCGTTTATACTTTTTGTTTTGTTGATAAAGAAATGACAAATGAAATGAAAAGAGAAAACGTTATAATTACTTCTTTCTGTTTGTTTCGTCCAATTTTTCTGAAGAACTACAGACGTTGAAATAATTGAAAACTTTCCAAGAACAATTTTCTTGTTGAGAATGACGCCATTGTTACAAGCAAAAAATGTTTTATGGAGAGCGAAACTCAAGGGAGATAATTCACAATTAAAAGTTTTTTTGAGTTTTTTTTATTCGGAAAGCTGATAATCCCAAAGAAAATATTTTTAACCCTTCTACTGGCGACAAATACACTAAAACTAAAACGCTATACTATTTTTACTTACTACAATTGCACAATGAAAACAAACAACAAGTAGAATAAAATTGTTTATATATAACAGATAATAATTTTTGGTGGCATATATAACTGTAGGGTCCTCCGTGATGCTTGGTAAATTGGCCTTGTGCCAAACACTTCCGAAGTCCCCACAATTTAAATTTCAAAAGGTTGAAAGTTGGTTGTTGAAATGTGAAAGGATAAAATATTTCGTGTGTACATTAAAATAAAGATTTATTTACAGAATGACAAAAGTGTAAGAAGGAAAATATAAGTGAAATTTTATTAACTGAACACTATAATATATTTAGGAGAAGAAAAATGTTCATTGAGAAAATGCTTGCAGTTTACTTTTGTAGTTAAAATTGTTCATACAGGAATGTAGGTATTTAAATGTCCGCAGAAGTTTAGAGTTCATGGTTGTGTAGTAACAGAAAGTAAAGTCTTGGTTCCTTCCCCTTTTTAGTAGGTCACAGCAGGTTGAGAGAGAGAGAGCGAGAGAGAGAAAAGGCAAACAAATAAAGAGGTTGTACTTAATGCGTACATTTTGTTGTTGTTTTTCTCTTTTGAGGCATGTGATAATTTTTTTGAGCGTTGGAATAAGTGGTCAAATGAAACTGTGGGGTGCCCTACGTCCGGGTTGGCGTGGAGTGAAGAAAAAGAAAAGAACGTTGGCTTCAAAAGTGAATGAACTTGAAGTTTCTTCCTTACATGGTGGCGAGATGTTATCAGATACCGCTCCCATCTGACTGACTGAGGTATGAAGTGAAAAAGAAGAAAAGAAAATTTGCAGCAAAGGCAAGTTAGTTTGAAGTTTTTTCTTACATTGTAAGATGCTGTCAGCTACTGCTTCCATCTGACTGACTGTTGTGACCTCTCAGGGGTCATCCTTAAATACTGAATTCTGATCACATGGGAGGCTCCAGGATGATTTTTTTGTTTTTTAGCTGTGAAAAAAACATTTCACTGACGTTTTTGAATTTTTTTGATTTGTTAACCAATCAGGATCTAGAGTTTTGCTTTTCACACTAACTTGTGAAAAAAAAATAAAGAGCTTTTAGCTGTTTGAATCCTCTTTTGCAGCTGTTCAATTTTACTTTGGGTTTTTCCCAAATGTTGGTCGTTTGAATCCGATTTTGCAGGTGTGCAATTTTTGTGTTTTCTTGGTTGATAGATAATATAGGAGTTGTATCCTTTAATATACAAATCAGTGATTGAAGATATTATGATAAAGAACAATAGTTTAAGAAGTAAGTGTGAAAATATCAGTCAATTTCATTATGTATTTATGTGTATGTACAGGAATTAATCATTATGTTTTGTTGAGAAATTGTTGCTATTGATTTGTTCACTTACAGTTTTTAGTATTGCTTGAATAGTTGTCTTTCTTTGACTGTGAAGTTCTTAACTCTCTTGTGTGAGTTGGTGTCTCTTCTTGGTTGAGTTTGTTAAAAGTTGAGTTAATTATAAAAAGATTTGATAAGCTGATATGAAGTGAAAGAATTACTTCAAGAAATAAGTTGACTTTTGTAGATTGTTGTCGCTGTTAAAGTTGGTGATTTCAATGAAGAGATTGTGTTTCATTAGCTGAATTGATGTTAAAAAATATTTAGGCTAAGAAGTTGAGTGTCATGGATTCAAATAACAAGCTGAATATGTGAAATTCTTACTGAATTAAATTGAGTTGGAGACATTGAAGAAATTTTGTTTCATTAGCCAGATTGATATTAATAAAATGTTCATTTTAGGCTAAGAATTCTTTTTTATGAGAAATTTGTTCCTTTCTTTCTTTGTAGGGTGAAAAGGAGAGAGTGCAAATGTTTGTCGCCAGTAATGTTTTAATTATTTACTGCTACATCATGGCTGGTGAACTTTCTTGAGAACTTGCTTAAATAGCCAACTCAATCATGTGACCAGATCAGAAATCAGTTGGCGCAAACACTTGTCTACTTGCCATACAGGAGAAAGGATGAAAGAAAATATGATGACTATTATATATTGACTAATCAGAAAGTTTTTTGATTTGCAATCCATTTGGGTTTAGCAGGAGTTGAGAATATATTACTGTGATCTACTTTTAATGGGTTTAAAACACAAAATGTAGGAATGTGTTTTGTTACGTGTTAATTGTAACATAAGAAAAAATAAAAATGATGGACCAAAACTCTGAGTTAATACTGACAAATATTTAATTCACAAAACATTAGATAAAAATATTTACAAATATACAGTTTTACGTTCAAATAGAAGCATGGAGTTTACTACTGGTAGGCGAAGTGTTACAAGTAGAGAAGGGGAAGGTAAGGAATCAAGTATCTTTACCCAGTTAAGTTGGTGGGGAAGTAAAGTGCTATACTTGTTGAAAATCCTTAAATGAATATACAAAGACTAATTATTGGCTTGGTCAAAAAGATGTATTTATCCAGATAGTTCCATGAGGTTCTCTTTCAGGTTTTAGTTGTTCAGACTTTTCTGTGAGATTCTTTCAGCCAGATATGGATCCTAGAATCTTTACCGAAGTCGATATGAAAGCAAATCCTTTTAACAACTATTTCAAGTTTTGGTTTATCATCGACTAGAGAGATTCTTTTGGCTGAAATAAGTTCATCTTTGTGTGTGTATATTTTTAAAGCCATAGTTTTATTTGATAACATTTAAAAGTATACCATTTACAAATTTCACCAAGTGGTCTGAGATATTTGTCATTGGTTAAGTAAGATATGTATAATCTTGTCATCAATGAGGTCAAAGTTTTAGACTAAAGTGTCAGTCAGTAGAAGTTTAAAATCAAATATCTAATGCAAATTATGATTTCCAATGTTATAGGGTTAATAAATTGAGCTTTTAAAACCTGAACTTTGTAAACATGTTGAATAAAACATGTCACAAGAATACAATGTCTATCCAGTATGTATTTGTATATGTATTTTTAAACCTTGTCTCTATGCAAATGTTCACCCACAAATTTCACAAATATGGTTTCTCACCAGTATGAATCCACATATATTTTAATGAAACAAGATTACGCCTGGTTTACGGGGAAAGAATATGTCCACAAGTGTTTTAACCATGATTTTATTGAAAAAGCTAAAATACAAATTTTACATAATTATGACTTCTCACCAGTATGTTTCCACATGTAATGTTCTAAGTTTGAACTAGATGAAAATGTTGAAGCACAATCTTCACAAGAATATGGTTTCTCTCCAGTGTATGTTGGCATATGATATTTTAAACTTGATCTCCATGAAATTGCTGTTCCACACACTTTACATAAATATGGTCGTTCACCATTATGTATCTGCATGTGCCATTTTAAAGATGAAAAAGTTGAAACACGTTTCACAAGAATATGGTTTCTCTCCAGTCTGTATATATTTTAAAACTGCACTTGATGCAACTCTTGACCCACAAATTTCACAAGAATAAGGTATCTCCCCTGTATTAAGCCTCATGTGAATTTTATAATTTGAACTATGTGAAAAAATTGAACAACACACATTGAGCCACAAATATCACAATCTTTAAATAAGAAAGGCTGAAAAAAATTAAAGCGTGCTCTTAATAAAGAAAAAAATAATGGCTAAAAGTTCTTCATATAAAAAACGATATATGTGGGTTCTCAGCTAAGTGACTGAAAGAAGCTTTAATTTTGAACTGGAAATTTCCAATGATAATGTGAGAGGATTTACCTCCCCCATTTGTGTGTAATCTTTTTTCTTCCTCCTACCATTTCAAGCTGTTGTCTGCTTTCTTGGAAATAGAACAATTTCAATTTGTGAGGAGGTCGGTGAGATGAAATGAATTACACTGAATGAGGCACAAAATGGGTATTAGATGGATTTAGTTGTTTCATCAAAGAAAGCTTTCTCTGTCCCCCTCCACATTTCATAATCACAAATTATGAGTTGTGTAAGAGGAAAATATAAGTTGCTTTAAACTAATTAAACTTAAATAAATTCATTTACTTCAAAATAATTTAGAGCCATCAAAAATGAACCTTACCATTACCACTGTTAGGGATCGATTAAAGTAGCTACCTTCACTAAATCATAGCATTGAAAACACAGCATACTATAAAGAAAAAATGTCTCAAACTTAATAAAAGTAAACTTTTTTCATCAATATTTTTATTTTTCAAAGGAAAAATCAAAGTATTTTTAATTTATTTTTTTATAATATTTAATCCTTTTTAACCCATTCAAAAGTTTGGCAAATATCTTCTTTTGATTGTAATTAGTGATAGCCAAATCATTATAAGAGTTTACAATGAAAAATGTAGTATTAAGTAACTCAGTTTTTTTTCAAGTGGAAAATGCATTCATTTGGAACTTCAAATAATTGTCAGATTTTAAGGAAACTTTTAGGACTAATTCACCAATGAATTAATTTTTTTTAAAAATCATTATTTCTTAAAAATCTTGGTAAAAATCTGTTGCCCAACCCTAACAAAAATTCATGAAATTTAAAGGAATTAAATTTTGTATGTAAAATTGGTTTTATTAGTTAAACGCAGAACTTATCATCACCTCTTAGTGTTGTACTTGGCATTTGCTTAAGTCCCATATATAATAGGTGTACTTGTCTGCATTGTAATATCAGCAACTGAAATAAATAAAAACAAAGATATTTGTTACTGAATAAGTTAGTTATGTACCATATTGTCATCACTTTCAGGTCAAAGTTTTAGACTAAAATGTTGGTTAGTAGCCGTTTAAAATCAAATATCTAATGCAAATTATGATTTCCAGTATCATAGGGTAAGATAAAATGAGCTTTTTAAACTTGAACTTTGTAAACATGTTGAATTACACACGTTGCAAGAATACAATGTCTATTCAGTATGTATTCAAGGATGTGATTTTTCATCTCTATTTTATTGAAATTTTTAATATATAGTTGAACTATTGAAATAAGTTCATCTTTGTGTGTGTATACTTTTAACGCCAAACAAACCCTTTACAAATTTCACTAAGTGGTCTGTCATATTTCATTTGCTATAACGGGTAAATGGCTGAAAAATGTTGAGAAAGTCGGTATTAGCGTGAAATAAAAACTACAATATATTACTTTTCGTTTTCAAAAATTCATTTTTTCCAAAGATTAAATATCATTTGTTTCTGTTTTTTGTGGAAATACCTATGAAAATGTAATTAAAATCAGATAAGATTTTCTAAAACAAAAAAACTAAGAAAACATTAAAAACAATTTTCTTCATTGGTGGAAATGTCCTTAATGTTCTATTAAAATTCAACAATGTTTTATTTTTGCAAGAATTTTCAAATCCATGTGCTTTTCAGTGGAAAAAAATCATGCTAAAACACTAATCATAAGTCAACCACTATGCAAAAACAAAAAAAAAAAACAAAGATGTTCAAAACAAAAAAATATGTTCAACCAAAATTTCTACTGTACTAGATAAGAGTAAAAAATTTAATAAGAAATACTTTGTTTTTTCCTTTTAATAATAACTCTTTTAAATTGTAATCTGAAATCATTCAATGAAAACAATGATTATCATTTACTGTCTTTGAGCACAAAGAAGTATGATTACATTTCATATCCCTTCTATTGGACTTCATTAATATAAAGAACAATTTGCCACCATCGCGAGTAATTGAGGTCTTAAAATAAAACATTCATCAGCACCTATTAATACATTTTAGATTTCAATACAACAAAATATCCCTCATTAGCTAAAACACCTTTCAAGTCAGGATCAGGTCTGAAGAAATGATGTAATTTATTTTCAGACTAAAAGAGAAAAAGAAAAATATTCCAACTTGTACACATGATTGATTTGGAGAACACAAGCAAGGAATTTACACAGAAGTGCAGTAAAAATGCTTTATTGATTTGCATGGATTATGTTTTAGAATTTTGTAGTCATCATCACCATTAACAGAATTCCATTTTATAAGTGTTATTGTCAAGATATGGGATGTGTTCTTTCAGTTGTATTTGGCATTTGCTTAAGTCCCATATATAAATAAAAAATATGTCCACAAGTGATTTTTTAATCTTGATTTTATTGAAAAAGCTGAACCACAAATTTCACAAGATTATGGCTTCTCATAAGTATGTTTCCGCATGTGATGTTTTAAGTTTGAACTATCTGAAAATGTTGAAGCACAATCTTCACAAGAATATGGTTTCTCTCCAGTGTGTGTTCGCATATGACGTTTTAAACTTGATCTCACTGAAAATGCTGTTCCACACACTTGACATGAATATGGTCTTTCACCATTATGTGCCTGCATGTGATGTTTCAAAGATGAACTAGCTGAAAATGTTGAGCCACATCTTTCACAAGAGAATGGTTTCTCTCCAGTATGTATACGCATATGATATTTTAAACTTGTACTCGATGCGACACTTGACCCACAAATTTCACAAGAATAAGGTTTCTCACCTGTATGAAGTCTCATGTGAATTTTAAAACTTGAACTTTGTGAAAATGTTGAACCACACACCTCACAAGAATATGGTTTCTCTCCAGTGTGTGTTCGCATATGACGTTTTAAACTTGATCTCACTGAAAATGCTGTTCCACACACTTGACATGAATATGGTCTTTCGCTATTATGTGCCTGCATGTGACGTTTTAAAGATGAACTAGATGAAAGTGTTGAGCCACATGTTTCACAAGAATATGGTTTCTCTCCAGTATGTATACGCATATGATATTTTAAACTTGCACTTGATGCAACTCTGGCTCCACATATTTCACAAGAATAAGGTTTCTCACCTGTATGAAGCCTCATGTGAATTTTAAAACTGGAACTTTTTGAAAATGTTGAACCACACACCTCACAAGAATATGGTTTCTCTCCAGTATGTGTTTGCATATGTATTTTTACTTCTGCTCCCGATGCAAATCTGGAGCCGCAAACTTCACACGAATATGGCTTCTCACCAGTATGAGTTCGCATATGAGATTTTAAACTTGAAATGTCTCGACATTTTCTGCCACAAATTTCACATGAATGAGGCTTGTCACCAGTATGTTGCATCATGTGATATCTCAAATGTGAATTCTGTGAAAATGTTGAAGCACAAACTTCACAAGAATATGGTTTCTCTCCAGTGTGTGTTCGCATGTGCATTTGCAAATATGAGTTACGTGAAAATCTGGACCCGCATACTTGACATGCAAATGGTTTCTCACCAGTATGCATTCGCATGTGTCTTGTTAAACTGCTTCTTACTGAAAAGGCTGAACCGCATACTTCACATGAATGCGGTTTCTCACCAGTATGGGTTCGTATGTGAGATTCCAGTGTTCCAGACTCTGAAAAAGCTGAGCCACATCTTTCACATGAAAATGGTTTCTCACCAGTATGCGTCCGCATGTGAGATTTTAGTTTTGAGCTCTGTGAAAATGCTGAGCCACACACTTCACATGAATAAGGTTTCTCACCAGTATGTGTTCGCATGTGCTTTTTTAAACCAAACCTGCTTGAAAATACTGAACCACACACTTCACATGAAAAAGCTTTCCCACCAGTATGTGTCTGCATGTGAGATTTTAGTTTTGAGCTCTGTGAAAATGCTGAGCCACACACTTCAGATGAATAAGGTTTCTCACCAGTATTTGTTTGCATGTGAGATTCTATGTTTGCACTTTTTGAAAATTCTGAACCACGCACTTCACAAATATGTGGTTTTTCTTCAGTTTGGGTCTGCATTGCTGTTTCCAAATGCAAATTCTGTGAAAATTCCAATCCATTTTTTTCATAGACATCACTACTGTTTCCAGAATATGCTTGCATTGCTAACTTTCAACCAGTAATCCTTTCCATGAATATATTGATAATCTGTATGAAAAGAAAAAAGTATATTAGGGCTTTTTTCACCTCATTTTTAGCATAACACTCTAAAATGCAAATAAACTGGCTTTCAAAAAATGCTTCCTGCTGCAAGTTAATTTTATGGTTCAAAGGATCTGTCTAAAAAGCAAAATACAAAAAATAGCATCAAAATATTTATGAATGGCTAAAACAAGATTATTATTAATAATAGAATATATATTAATGAATTCTTAGTAAACATGAAATATTTATACTTTTACTGATCCTAACTTCTGTATTTTCAGAAATTTTACTAATTATAACATTGCAGGATGTTGAAAATGATATTTCCTTCATTTAAAACATTTCAAAAATACCTCATCATGCTACCGTTTAACCAGCCTACATATCACAAACCTTAAACAAGATAGGCTGATAGAATTAAGGCTTGCTCTTGATTAAGAAACGAGAAATGGCTAAAAGTTCTGCATACAATTCAATGTACAGATATGAAAATATTATGGAAGATGCAAAAATTTAATCTTAAAATAAAACTGCATGCAATTTTCACCCAATTAGTCTCATACCTTCTTTTGGTAAGGTATTCGGAGGCTATTATCAATGCTGAAATAGGGATCTAACATCTCAGAACCTTTTCTCTGACAAACAATATGGCTCCTGTTTTGCCAGGTCTACTGATGTGCTAACTACCATCACCAAATATATATATATATATATATATATATATAACCACAATTTTGATTTAGAAAATGCCACACTAATAAAAAGAGTAAGCAATTTGTTCAGAAGGAAAGTTCTCAAGAGTGCCACCATCCAGCATTACCAAAACAACAATTTGCGCCCTGGATGTTTCTCAATCTCACCTTTGCTTATGGAAATTATACTAAAACAGACTAACATACATAATAAAAAGTCCAAGGAAAACGTTAAAATGAAGGGAAATTCAACATCTCGTGATGTTGCACTACACATGAAGGAATTCTAAAACGAAAATATTCTGTTAATCTTTTTGAATGATTTGTGAGCATTTTTATAGTTGCCAAAACTGTTTGTTTATAGATGCGTAATTTAGAATAAAGCTCATTTCGTCTTTTTGACTTGATAAAGTCCATCAACGGACAAAACGAGTAGGTGATTTAAATAGTTTCCCTCTTGTCTTCTTTTTATTTAACCATATATATATACGGTTAAATATATATATATATATATATATATATATATATATATATATATATGGTTAAATATATATACTAGGCTTTTGATATGAACAGTGAAGTTGAGCTGTTGCTCTGGATATCCAGAAAGAATTTGACTGAGTTTGGTATAATCGTTTTAAGTGCAGGCTTCAAAGCTATAGTATTTCTGGACATTTGTTGGATTTAATCCAATCATTCCTATCAAACAGTGAAATCAGGGTTGTTTTTAATGGGCTAGTTTCCAGATCTTTTCATAAAAACGTGGATGTTCATTAAAGTTCTATCCTACCTCCTACATATTCCTGATCTTTGTTAATGATCTTCCTGATGTAATAAATTCCCAAGATGGCATCTACACAGATGACAAAAAACCATTTACAATTGCCTGTGTAAGAAGTTTGCCCAGGCTGAGAAAGTAAATCTGGCTGCTGCATTTCCAAAGGATGTCAGATCTGTGATTTAATGGAGTAGGAAATGGAAGTGAATCATCA
This sequence comes from Ascarosepion bandense, assembly GCA_037127315.1. Lineage (NCBI taxonomy): Eukaryota > Metazoa > Mollusca > Cephalopoda > Sepiida > Sepiidae > Ascarosepion > Ascarosepion bandense. The sequence goes on along the minus strand of JBBBDQ010001152.1, from coordinate 627,232 downwards.
CTGCTTACCATTAGAATAAATGACATTAGTCTCCTAGAGAGCAACACACTGCATGTCCTTGGCCTAACTCTCTCATATGACCTTAAATAATATGACTACAATGAATCATGAGTTACATCTATTGCTAGCATTGTTAGTTAACTGAGTTGGGCCAGGAAGTTTTGCTTGTCAGAATCGATTTTGCACATTTATAAATCTACCATTTGTTTGTGCATTGAATATTGTTGCCATATCTGGTTGGGTGTACCTGCTATTCCTTTTAAAATTCTCAACAAAGAAAGATCTGCAATATAATGAATCTTGATTTGGCAACCCGCCTTCAGTCACTTTCTCACTAATGAGATGTGGCTTCCCTTATGTCCTTATAAAAATATCTTCATGAAAAATGCGCTCATAAAATTTTTCCCCTGGTACCCAGACCATATGTATTTGTGCTACTAGATTGGCATTACGATCCGACCCTCTTACCATAGAAATAGTTAAGTGTAACGGCCTCTTCTACTCTCATATTTTCTTTTGTCAAACTGCCAATTTGTGGAACTCCCTTTCATTTGCTTGCATCTCTGATAGCTACAATCTCTAAAAGTTTAAATGCCATGTCAATTGCCATCTTCTATCTACTTGATTCCCATCCATCTCTTATCTTTTAAAATCCTTTGTGACTTTTTTCTCTTACTGTAAACTGTATGCCTTATGTGGGGTAAAATGATTATAAAAAATGTACATATGTATGCAAAATAAATCAAATATATATCAATAATCAATGTTATGTTTTATACACTACAATCTAAAACTTGTTACAATTCTCATCAAAAAATACTGGTGTGTGATGATTTGCATTTAAGAAGGTTCATTCATTTGCTTAAAAAAAAACCCAAAGCATAGCATGATGTTAAAATGCCCCAGACTTAAAAAAAACCCAAAGCATAGCATGATGTTAAAATGCCCCAGACTTAATAAAATGCCCCAGACTTAATCACTAAAATGTCTGTTATTATTAAGAGTAATGATTAAACTACCTTTTAATTACTTCATTAAATTTTGTTATCTTTTCGAACACGTTTGAAATTTTGTTTAAATATCTTGTTTTTCTTTTTGATAGTGAGTACATATTTTGACAAGAATTTACTGTGGCAAAAGTAATATTATACAACTCACTTTTTTGCCAGTGAATTTGGAAATTCTTGCAAAAATGAAATGATTGTCAGATTTTTATCAAATCTTTGCAAAATTATTTTCTTTTCAACTGTTACCCTGCTCCCCAATTAATTTCCTGAAGTTTTTTGCAAATACACTACTGGACCAAAACTTTGTTTTACTAATTAAATGCAGTACTCCTTGATGGCACAGTGGTTATTGACTCAGAACGAGAAATCGAGCAGACAATTTTGAATCCTTGCATTCACTTACGCACAAATGCCTTTGGGAAAGGTATTAATCCAACACTTCTCTCCAGTTATGGGTTAAATAATAGGACAGATTGGATTCTATAGCATTGGCTAGTAACCAGTCTACAGCAGAAAGCAATGGCAACCTTTCGAGACATGATCATCCAAACGTGTATCATGTATGGCACAACTGACTGCCATTATTCAGAGAAACTTTTAATTGCTTTTATAAACAATCCATCTTAAGCAGAGATTTGGATAGGTATGTCTTATACCTTTAATGCATAAAAATATAAAAGAACATAAGAAAATCATATCTATGCATCCCAGAGACACACCTCATTTTTTTCTAGAATGAAGAACGATATATGTGGGTTCTCAGCTAAGGGACTGAAAGAAGCTTTGTTTAATTTTGAACTGGAAAATGTGAGGGAATTTACCTCCTTCTTTTGTGTGTAATCTTTTTTCTTCCACCTACCATTTCTTCAAAAAAGAAAAATTTCAATTTGTGAGATGAAATGAATTACACTGGATGAGGCACAAGGTGAAGGTTAGATGGCTTTAGTTGTTTCTTCAAAGAAAGTGTTCTCTGTCCTCATCCCCATTTCATATTCACAAATTAGGAGTTGTTTAAGAGGAAAATTTAAGTTGCTTCAAACTAATGAAATCAACAATCAGTAAAAATGTTTTAAAATTTTTGAAAATTGACATAAGAAAAATAAAAATGAAAACAATTCTTGTAAAAATTCATTACTCATCAAAAATATTTTATCTCCTCAGACTATGATATGCTAAATATATATTGTTTACAAAAGCAATGTTTAGTTTATTTAAGTAAAAAAAAATGGTATCGTTTTATTGCACTTTTTTGTCACAATTCAGAGATTTTTTAAAAACAGATAATTTAAAAAAAAAAACTTGATTAACATTCCCCAATGAATTCTGCATTTAGTAATAAAAAAGTTCCAAACATCTAGTTTATTTCTAGACATTTCAGGAAATTAATAGGAGTTGGGGTATAAAAAAATATTCTTACCAAAACTTTCTAAAAATAATGATTTAAATAATGATTTTAGTCAACTGTGAATAAATCTTGAAAGTTTCAACAAAATCAGATCATTATTTGATTTTATCAAGATTTTTCAAATGAAGGTTTGTGTGTTTCACCTGCAAAAAAGTGAGTTGTGTAATGTCATGTTTGCTGTAGTAAACTCTTGTTAAAATCGGTTCACTCACTGTTAAAAAAAAAACAAGATCTTTAATTAAAATTTCAGTTGTTTTAGGAAGCATTAAAATTTTTTTAAACATAATGAAAAAATATTTTATCTTTCCTCTTAATATATATATAAACATTTTGATGGAAAAAGTTTGAGGCCTTTTTTATTCATACCATGCTGTTTTTTCAATGATTTAGTGGAAGTCCCTATTTAAAACTGAGAATTAACATTTGTTTACAAATCAGTCAATCGCTCAGAAAACAGCTGAAAAAATGGGAGGGCACAATGATTTATATCAGAATTTTAATTTTTGACTCGTAAATATAATCATTGTTTAGTAAGTTTATAAACTAACCACAACAAATATTCAATTTATTTTTACAATATTTTTCAAATTTTATAAATCCTTATATAATCAAAAAGAAATGAAAAAATTCTTTTAAAAATTCATTATTAATAGAAAAATTCTTTTTCTTCAGATTTAACTTAAAGCAAATAAAAACTTATATTGTCATAGTTATATTGCATTTTTATTTTACTACTGGGAAGTAGATTTTGGAAATAAACGCAAAATATTTTTAAAAATTAATAAACGATTTACATTCCCAATGAGGCTTGTGCTTAATGAATAACACCAATCTTTGCAAAAAAAATTTTATTTTTTAAAATTTCATGACTTTATTTGGAGGTGGAGTAACAAATGTAAAAAAAAAAAATTTACCAAGTTTTTTTTAAAAATAATACTTTAAAAATTAATTTCATTTATTTGTGAATATGTCCTGAAAGTTTGATTAAAATATGACAATTATTTCATTTTCGCAAGAATTTCTAAATTAATATGTTTGTTACTGGAAAAAAATGGGTTATATCATATTAATTTTTCCATTCTAAATTCTCATAATGATTTAATTACTAGCTAACTAAAAATCAAACAAGATTTTTTACCAGAATTTTTAACGTGTTAGAAGAGATTAAATTTTTTTTTTAAATAATTGAAAAGGCTTTTATCTTTTTTTTTAATAATAACAAACAATTTGATGGAAAAAGTTTGTTTTTATTAAGTTTGGGGTATTTTTTTATTCATACTATGCTGTTCTTCAGTGATTTAGTGGAGGTACTTACAAAATAGATATTAAAATAAAAATTGATAAATACCATAACATCTAATAAATTATTGAATTACATTTGTCGCAATATATAATTTCATATTTACTAAATCATAAAACTATTTTAAAAGGTTTTATGTTAATATTTCTTTTTCATGAAATATCTTAAAATGTAAGTCTAAACTTACTAAAATTCTATAAAATATTAGAAAATTGCTGAAAACATTATGTTAAATTTTCAATATTACTGTGTAATTAAAATGTAGTACATTTCAGGCAGTAAAGAAGTATTACATGTTTCAAATCAGATTAAGATAAGTTGGAATTTCTGAATTTGAATAAAATAGTGTTATATATATATATATATATATATATATATATATATATATATATATATATATATATATTGCATTGGCTTCTGTGTACAATGCGTATCAATCGAAGGAAAATGGCTGAAAAATTGAATTTTTTTTAAATCTAAAGAATTTTATAATCCGATCAATGTAATTTTGATCTGACATACACCAGTGTATTTTGCTTAATGGAAATAGTAAATTTAATTGTGTAGCATTCAATTACAGCAAACATTAAAGATTCAAGAAAATATTTTTATTTCTAAAAATTCAATTTAAATTTATGTATTGAAAATGAGTGGAGGTATCTACTAATTTTCATATTAGTTTTTATTTAGTTTGGGGCCTTTTTATGTTACACTATCCTGTTTTTACAGTGAATTTGTTGAGGTATCAATTTTAAAAGACCTGGAATAACATCTATTCATCCAACAAGAAAAAATTGTCTCTTCAAAATCAGATGGAATTTTGTTTATACATATTTTATTGAAATAGCCTAAAAATAACGGATATATCAGCAGTTGAAATCGTAGTATTGATTTGTAATGGCACCGATAAGAAAGTGGAAGTGTGGGCAATTTTGGATAATCAAGAAATTAATGAAAAAAATTATAGTCTGTCTTCAAACAAATCACCAAATTCTAAATAATTTTTTAACGTACAGCGCAACCTTTGAAACAACCTTTTACTTTATAAATTCTTACAAAAATGAAATAATTGTCAGATTTTAATGAAACTTTTATGACATATTCACAAATAAATGAAATTATTTTTGATCGTATAATTTACAAAAAAAGTCTTGGTAAAATTTTATTTTTAAATCTGTTACCCCGCCTCCACATAAATTTATGAAAATTTAAAAAATTAAATTAATAACAAACTCAGGTTTGTTAGTGGAAAAAAAACTTAGTTATTACATTTTCCATTGTAAACTCATTATGGTAATTACATGCTAAAATCAAAACAAGATTTTTTTTACCAGAATTTTTTTAACATGTTAGAAGGAATTAAAAATGTTTTTAAAATAATTGAAAAGATTTTTAGCTTTCCTCTTAATAATAACAAACAATTTGATGGAAGTGCATTTTTATAAGGTTGGGGACATTTTTTATTCATACTATGCTAAAAATATTCATACTACATTAAAAATAAAAAATAATAAATGCCATAACATTTCATAAATTAATGAGTTATCTCTGTCATAATATATCATTGTTACAAAATCATGAAATTTAAATTATTTCAAAAGAAGGTTTTACATTATTTTCATTATTAAAATAATATTTTAATATTTCTTTTTCATGAAATATCTACACAAGTGGGCAATTTTGGATAATCAAGAAATTAATGAAAAAAATTATAGTCTGTCTTCAAACAAATCCCCAAATTCTAAATAATCTTTTCAAGAGAAAAATGTGAACCACTGGAAGATTGTCGGTTTTTATCAGAATTGCCAATACTTTGTTAACAAAGAAATGAAAAAAAATAATTGTTGTCCATTAAATTTGTAAATAACAAAAGAAAACATATTTACTTCTGTTTTTTTTCGAATTTTTCTTTGAGCCATAATGAGGAATATCAGTGAGACAGCACACCATGCTACCTGAAAGCATCATTGGTGAATTTTGTGAACAAAAGAAGTTTGCACCTAATGCTTACTTATCCAGTGAAGTATCATCATGAAGGCCAAGTGGAATAAAATCAAAAGACTGGGCAGACATTACTTACAGCTGGAACTCATTTACAGCAGACAGAAGACTGGGCAGACATTACTTACAGCTGGAACTCATTTACAGCAGACAGAAGACTGGGCAGACATTATTTACAGCTGGAACTCATTTACAGCAGACAGAAGACTGGGCAGACATTACTTACAGCTGGAACTCATTTACAGCAGACAGAAGACGGCAGAAGAAGAAGTTGCATGAAGAAGTCAAAGAAATAATTAAGAGAAGGATCATTGCAAAAAATAGCAAAAAGGAAAAAAGCTATGATCCAGAAAAAGCTGAAGGCCATACAATATCTGTTTAATTCCTTTTTTGAAGCATGAGTATCCAGTGTATGCAAAAGGCCTGCATGAAATACTCAAAGGTGAATTAGTTGGCCAAACGATCAGACATATTTGGACAATTGATGGTGCAAACTGTGTGTTTATGTCAGCAATATCATGAGTTTTATAAATTCATTTTATCGGATTTCCTAATTTTTAAAAATAAAAAAAATTTCTTGAAACTTTTTGTTTACTTTTAATTGAAAGAAAAATTATTAAATTTACAATTTCTGGGAAGCAAAATACTCTAGTGTATTTCAAACAAAAATTATAATGATTGGAATCTAAAATTTTTCAATATATTGTTTTTAATTTTTCAGCAATCAACATTTGTAAATCAAAGTTAATTTTCAGTTTTAAAAATCTTGCAAAAATAAAATGTATATCTGTGAAACATTATTTTTAGAAAATTAGAAAATTTAATGTTAAATTAATCTGATTCACACAAGTATTACTTATTTGTGACATTCAATTCAGAATAAAACTTTTTCTTAAGCAAAGTTCAACTTTTTGACCTTTCCAGCAGATGTGTTGACAAATAAATAAGGTAAGTTTATGATTGCAAGTGATATAATTGTACAATTTTTTTCCTGTAAGGGAAAGAAACCAAATCACATGATCTTTTAATTTACACATAAAAATTACCATACAAAAACAAAAATTTTTTTTTTAATTTAAAATTATTTTGAAAATAGGAAGGCACAGTGATTTGCATTAAACTTTTTAATTTTCAATTAGCTAATATAATCTTCACTAAATAAGTTTATAAACTAACCCCAATAAACTCTTGAAGTATTTTAAAAATCTTTTTGAATCTTTATAAATTATTATAGTTAAAAAAAAAAGAAAATGTAAACAATTCTTTTAAAATTTCTTTAAGTAAAAAATTTTTTTTTCTGGCAACAATGTCCTTAATTTATATTATTTATTCAAGCAATTAAAAGCTTTTCAAATTAAATAATGTCATAGTTATACTGCATTTTTTATTTTATTTTTTGGAACAGGTTTTTGGAAACAAAGGCAAGATTTTATATTTCTTAATGAGTCCTAATAAAACCAATTTTCAAAACAAAATTTAATTTCTTAAAATTTCTTGAATTTACGTGGAGGTGGGTAACAGACGTAAAAAACATATTTTACCATGATTTAAAAATAATGATAATAATGTCAAAAATAATGTCATTTATTTGTTAATAATTCTTAAAAGTTTCATTAAATCCAACAATTATTTGATTTTTGCAACAATTTTCAAAATAATGTTTCTCACAGGAAAAAACTTAGTTATTACATTTTTCATTGTAAACTTTAATTACCATTTGTTAACTAAAATCAAAACAGATGTTTTACAAAAATTTCGAACATATTAAATGGTGCTAAAGAATTTAAAATAAATAACTAAAAAATACTTTCTTTCCTTTTAATATCAACATTTTCATGGAAAAAATTTTGTTTTTATCAAGTTTAGGTCCTATTTTCTTTGTACTATGCTATTTTTTCTATCGATTTACTGGAGGAACATGTTGTAAAGGCGTTTGAGTACTCTATCAAGACTTCGATTTTGAGGGGGGTTGCATTGGCTACACCAAGCTTAACACGTCCAACTCCGCAACATTTGAGAGTATTTCCGTTTACAGTGAGTACGTCCACCTGCATCATCTGCCAGGATTGACAGATTGTCTTACTCACGAGTGTCTGTGAACAGCCAGAGTCCACTAGTGCTACTTTCTTAATTCAGTTTATGTAAATATTCAAGACTGGTAGCGCCTCATTCATAACTCACTTGGGGAAGAGACCAGCGCTGATGTCTTGTTCCCTTCCTCTTTTCCCGGACACAGTGAAGCAATGTGGCCTATTTCTTCACATCTAAAGCAACGCAGTGTTGTGCGTGACTTACGGGCATCTTCTCGTCGAACTGGGCAGTCCCTGGAATAGTGATTCCACCCAGAGCATCTATAGCATCGCAGACCCTCCCGACGTTTATCATGTGGATATTTATCAGCTCCGCCTGGTGAAATGGTAGCTGCTACCATTTCCTCAGTTGTGATTTGATCATTCATTATGGCCCGAGCTCGGTCCAATAGTTGGTTTGTCTTCATGTCTTCCATTCTGGACGACGCGCGCAGTAGTTGTTTGACGCGCGCTGGTAAGCCTGCTATGAACGCACATGCGAGTCTTTGCTCGGATATTCCGCCAAAGAGACCCACTAGCTTCTTCAAGTTGGCTAAAAACACGTCGACGGATTCGTCTGGGCGCAGTCAGCGTTCTACGAACTGCTCGTAAGCCAAGAAATGATCTGGAGCAAAGGCAATCCGCAGAGCTTGTTTTATTTGCTTGACATCTGACTTTTGGAAAGTATTTTTTTTGAACGAGGCCTACCATCAGAAATACTGACAATGACACCGCATTTCGCAGTAAGTCCTTTAAAGATTTCTTGGCTGAATGGGGAGTCCAACTTTGTTTTCGTTGCGCTTATGTTCCTGCAGGAAACGGTATAGTGGAAAGATCTCATCGGAGCATAAAGAGAATTGCAGCAAGAAAGCAATGTTCCATAATGAAGGCCATTGTGGACGGTGTCCACGGAAGTTGGAATCCGCTAAGGAGTGTGTAACAACTCACCTGCTGAATCGACCGGCCCCGAAAATGGATGGCACTGGAGTGACGGACCAATGCCGGACCATCGCGGCGAGGAGCGCGTGCCTGAAAGATAAAAACTGTGCGCACATAACTGATGCCGCGACGAGTAGGAGGGTACTGCAGTGAGCACGGAAGCCTAGGGTGCGAGCCCGGGTGGAGCCGACCGCGGGTGCAGATCTCGGTGGTAGTAGCAAATATTCGAACGAGACCTTCGAAGACTGAAGCGGAGAAAGAATGTTTTTGGGTCTAACTGGTTAGGTGGATAGCAGTTCACAATATTGTACCGGCGAGTTGAATTGTCAGCATTTTCTTTTTCTGGCCCAATATTTGAGTAATTTGCGAGAAAATATTTCCTACAAAAGGATCCCAGGGTAGAACGGCTAACTATCTCGAGGTACCTCAAACCTAAAAATCGCTACCTTGTATAAAATGAAAATGATCTTAAAAAAAAAAAACTTTTTCCCATCAAAATATTATTATTAAGAGGAGAGATCAAAGTAATTTTTAATTATTTTTTTAACTTTTTTAATCCCTTCTAACATTTTCAAAATTTTGTCAGAAAATTTTGTTTTGATTTGAGTTAGCAGTTAAACAAATGTTACAACTGTTTTACGATGGAAAATGTAATGATTTTTTTGCATCACCCACTTTTTTTCGGTGACAAACACATTAATTTGGAAATTCTTGCAAAAATCAAATAATTGTTGGATTTCAATGAAACTTTCAGTACTCATTTACAAATGAATTAATTTATTTTTCAAATTATTTTTTTTTAAATGTTGGTGAAATATTTTTTAACTGCTATCCCACTCCACGTAAATCCATTAAATTTTAATAAATTTTAAATTGGTTGCAAACTATTTTTTTATTAGTTAAACGCATTGGGAATATAAATCATCTATTTTAAATTTTACAACACTATTAATAAATCTGCTCCGAAGAGTAAAATAAAAAATGCAATAAAACTCTGATATAATTTAAATTTGATAAGCTTTTAATTGTTGAAATAAATAGTAATAATAAGTACAAGCTGGTTGAATGAGCGATACAAGAATAGGGACAACAGAAGCAGCCGTATTAGGATGACTGCTCTATGGTACTGTCAGCTCGCTGCCTTCGGGTAGAGGGCGCTCTCTGCTTCCGAGCAGAGAGCACAAACCCAGTCGTGGCTCCGCCGAAGGGTAGAGTCACGACTCGGTAATAATAGACAGACATTTTTTGGCCCGGCTATATGGCCGGGAATACCCACTATAAAATGACCATGTGTCACATCTGGCCTTGCGTGGGAAGGCTAGTAAATACAGAATAGGGACAACAAACGATTTGTCGTGCTAGAATAATAAATTTTCACTTAAAAAGTAATAAAAAAAACGGCTAAAGAAGAATTAAATAAAACATACCAAAATTATAGTGAAGGGCAAAACGATGAGTGAATACAAGGGCAGAGCCAGGAAGAATCTCTGGAAATCCCGCCAAAAGGCTACTCACGTAGCTGAGAGTAGATAATAAAGTTTAAAAGGTAATGCGTGATAGAAAAATAGAATCAAAGCTAAAGGAAGCATCGTCTAACATACAAAGAAGTAAAGAGAAAGGGAATAAAAAAAAATAAAAACAGTAACAAAAAAAGAAAAAGACGTTACAGCGAGACGAGAAGTAAATAAAAAAGAAACGGTGTCAATTGAATTTGTCCCAGATAAAGGAAGGTCCACGTTAAAAACGAGATAGCAATAGTTAGCTTTTTCGGCAAATTTATATAGGTTAGGAGTCTGGGTAACATGATACGGACATACAATCCCACAATTCATTTTTAAAAGTGAACAATGGCACGTCTCTCATAGCTAATACTTTGTACACATTTTACTTACATAGACAATAATTTAAAAACATGGAAAAATCCAATCATCAAACACGAAAGAGAACAGACATAACCAAACTCCCTACAGCTTACAAGTTTTATGCAGAATTATCATTATCAGAAGGTTTTTATTGTTATCAGAAGATTGGTTGTCAGCAGGTTGGAATATGTAGAATTGTGTAAGAATGAATAAAATATACATTTTGTATTTTAAAATAGAAATTTATTAAAGAGAAAGACTCAGTTGTAGGAGTTAATGTGCAATTAGAAACATTATGAAGAAGTTAAGGGTAGAGTTTGAAATCAATGACAAAGTTGAGTTAAGTGTATCAAGAATTGTAGAAAATGTTCATAGTAGTAATTGTTGAAAGGGATAAAGGAGAAAGAGAACAAGGTGCGACCTGAACTTATCTTCAGGTCGATTTGAAGTTGAAGTTACATTTTAATCGTTTCGTCACGCGGCTCCCATCTGACTGACTGACTAACTAACGCTAATGAAATCCTTTTATTGTAATCTAGATTTTTCACACTTACTTGAAGTCCTCTTTAATCTTGCAAGTCACTCCCATTTGTCAAAAATCATTTGAACACCTACTTGCGAAATCTGGGTTCGACTTTTTCTTTAAGCAGATGGTCAATACTTTTTCTATTTGGGAAAAAACAGGATTTCACATGTCGTTGTGAATTTTTGTAAAAGTCAAGAAGAGTTGATTTTAATTAATTCTTTATCCGCTACAATATATCAGTAGTTCAAATTGTCATTGGAACTGAAAACAAAACAAGATCGAAAGGGAATTTTACTACAACTACATTGTCCCAATAGTGCAATTTTCGATAATGAAGAAATGAATGAAAATATCAGAAAATCATCTTATATTGTCTTCAAACGAATAACCAAATTCTAAATCTTTTAAAGTAATGATAAAAATATTAAAAGATTAATTGGCAGTTTTTTGAATTGCCTATACTTTGTTGTGTTGACAAAGAAATGAAAAAAATAATGGTTTGTTGGTCATTGAATTTGTAAATGAAAAAAGAAAATGTTATATTTATTTCTTTCTGTTTGTTTTTGTCCAATTTTTATTCTTTGGGCCAAAATGCGGAACTACAGATGTTGAAATGAAAACTTTCCAAGAACAATTTTCTTGTTTAGAATGATGCCATTGTTACAAGCAAAAAATGTTTTATGAAGAGCAAAACTCAAGGGAGATAATTCACAAATAAAAATGTTTTTTTTATTTAGTTTTTTATTCAGAAAGCTAATCCCAAAGAAAATAATATTTTTAACCATTTTACTGGCGGCATTGGATATGCATTGTAGTGCAGTGGATCTCGGCTCAGAACAAGAAATCGGTGAGCCGAGTTTGAATTTCTTGCATTGAACAGGTGAAGAAGCTCATCCCTTGTTTCCTATTTAGGATGTGGTTTCCGGTTTTCTCTTTTCCAATCTTTTCACTCTTTTCTTTTTTTTTCTTCAATTGGAGTAGACTAAACTATTGCCCTGTTCACACTCCACCCACGTCTATTGAACAGGTGAAGAGGCTCATCCCTTGTTTCCTGTTTAGGATGTGGTTTCTGTTGCATGAGAGACTGAAGTAAGGTCTTCACCATCTTGAGTGAAGGACCTTCTCCAGTGTTGCAGGTTCTGGGCCCCTAAATAAAGAACCGTGATATACAACATATGTGTTCATTGTGTTGTCTTTTATCCATAAACATCCTTAGATAAAACTTAATGAAACAGTTTCCGGCTTTCTCTTTTCCAATCTTTTCACTCTTACATAGCCCCCTATGCTCGGGGTGATATGATTAAAAACAAATATCCGTCTCTTCCCTCCAGTTATGGGTTAAATAATAGGACAGATTGAGTTCTATAGCCTTGGCAGAAGGCAATGGCAACCCACTGCAGGATAATCTTCTGCCTAATCAGTCATGTCTCTTTCGAGACATGATCATCCAAAGCATGTATCATGTATAGCACTTTATTGACTGATGACAAATACTTAAACAAAACCTCTATACTATTTTTACTTACTACAATTGCACAATGACAACAAACAAATAACAAGCATATAACAGAAGAACAAAGTTGTTTTTGACAGATAATAATTCTTGATGGCACGTACAATAAGTGATTGAAGATGTTATGATAAAAGACAATAGTTTAAGAAATAAGTGTGAAAATATCAGTCAATTTCATTATGTATTTATGTGTATGTACAGGAATTAAGCATTATGTTTTGTTGAGAAATTGTTGCTATTGATTTGTTCACTTACAGTTTTTAGTATTGCTTGAATAGTTGTCTTTCTTTGACTGTGAAGTTCTTAACTCATGTGTGAGTTGGTTTCTTTTCTTGGCTGAGTTTGTTAAAAGTTGAGTTAATTATAAAAAGATTTGATAAGCTGATATGAAGTGAAAGAATTACTTCAAGAAATAAGTTTAGTTTTGTAGATTGTTGTCGCTGTTAAAGTTGGTGATTTCAATGAAGAGATTGTGTTTCATTAGCTGAATTGATGTTAAAAAAATATTTAGGCTAAGATGGTGAGTGTCGTTGATTCAAATGACAAGCTGAATATATGAAATTCTTACTGAATAAAATTAAGTTGGAGACATTGAAGAGATTTTGTTTCATTAGCCAGACTGATGTTAATAAAATATTCATTTTTGGCTTAGAAGTATTTTTTATTAAAAATTTGCATGACAAACTTGTTTTTGTCTTATGGACATTGTTTGATGAGCATATTCCTTTCTTTCTTTGTTAGGTGAAAAGGAGAGAGTGCAAATGTTTCTCACCAGTAATGTTTTGATTATTTACTGCTACATCATTGCTGGTTAACTGTCTTAAGAACTTGCTTAAACAGCCAACTCAGTCACGTGACCAGATCAGAAATCAGTTGGCACAAACTCTTGTCTACTTGCCATACAGGGAAAAAGGATGAAAGAAAATATGATTACTATTATATATTCACTAATCAGAAAGTGTTTTTGATTTGCGATCCATTTTTAATGAGTTTAGCAGAAGTTGAGAATGTATTGCTGTGATCTACTTTTAATTGGTTTAAAACTGAAAAATGTAGGAATGTGTTTCTACCAGGGCAACTTTAATTGGTAAAATTGTTGCAAATAAATTTGAACTATATACAGTAAAATATTTGTTGATGACTGAGTAGTGAGTTCCATCCTTTAGGGCTTTATGACCAACTCCTGCCTTGCAAAAAATCTACATTACTTTCAATCATCAACATTCAGAAACTTTACGTAAATCAGCTTTCTGAGACTGTCACACATGCAATTATAAATTAATAAATCTACCATTTGACTGTGCATTAAATAGTGTTGCCATATCTGGTCAGGTGCTCCAGCTATTTATCGTGAGGTTTTTGAGAAAATCCAAATCAAGATTTGCAATATAATAAATCCTGACTTGGCAGCCAATCTTCAGTCACTTTCTCACTGTTGTGGTATTGCTTCTCTCTATCCTTTCAACAAGTATTGCCATGGCAACTGCTCAGACAAGATTTTCTGCTTTCCTGTATTTACTCGTGCTACTAGATTGGCATCTAGGTCTCACATATCTTGGTCTACCATCAAAATAGTTAAATGTAACCAACACTTCTATTCTAAAAGCTTCTTTTCACGCACTTCCCATTCATGGAACTCCTTCCATTTGCTTGCTTCCCTGATAGCTACAATCACCAAAAATTTAAATGTACCACCAATTGCCGTTTTCTATATCGACTTTGATTCTAATCCATCTTTTACCATTTCTTCAAGATATCCTTTACTTTGTTTTTTCATTCACTGAAAACATTGAGTATTAATTTCCGTCATTGAACACAGAGAAGTATGACTGGATTTGAAATCCCTTCATAAATGTTCCTTCTAATAGTGAACTTCATTTATATAAAGAACAATTGGCCACTATTTCTAGTAATGGAGGGCTTAAAATAGAACATTTGACAGCATCCATTGATAAATTTTAGATTTCAATACGAAAAGAATATCCCTCATGAGCTAAAATTTTTATTGCAATTCTCTAATTATTTATGTGAATTAGGTTTCTGAACACTATATAACATAACATAACATAACATAACATAACATAAAAAAGACTATGTTTTGCTTCAAGAAGAAATGGGGGTCTCCTTATAGCACATTTAACCAAACATTGAAGATAGCGTAAAAAAAAGGTACAGGTTTCTCACTCAGTAAGCTGTACAATGTACAGATAGTTGAATAGAAATATTGAAATAAAGTTTCTCATATGTGTGAAGATTATTGAAAATCTATGGTTTTATTTCATAGCATTTAAGCATATACCCTTTAAAAATTTTGCTAAATGTGCCACATTATTTTTTTATTTGCTCCTAGGTTGAGAAACACAGAACTTGCCCATAAAGTTGCCATGAATATTGAAGAAATTGAACCAACAATCATCATATCTAGCTTTAATAAAAAAAAACCTATAACAACCACCATCTGCTGCTGTTCACCAAAAACTCTCATGACAGTGAAAAGGTGACATAATTCTATAAGTACCTCTCTTCTCTTGTCAGACTAGTCTCAAACCATAACTCCTGATTATTAGTGGGGATATGAATGCTTAGGATGGTGTCAAGTAACATAAAGACTTGCATATCATGCATTCTTTAAAAGAAATATGGTCTTTCTCAAATACTTTATAAGGAAAATAATCTTGTATGCTAAATCTTAACCAGAAAATTTCAAAATGCTGCAGATGTTGTACTCTTAAAACCTAAACATCAGCAACATATTCTTTCAATTTATGTGAAAGAGATACCATAATAAATTCAAATCCACCCCATATATCTATCTTTACAAGACTTCAATGCAGTGCTTGCTTAAGTCAAGAATGCTTATGCAAATCAACAAGCTGAATACATTCAGAAAAAATTTGGCTCACCAATTTTGCTGCTACCGTCAAAACATCTACTCATTTTGAAAAAACCCTTAACAAGCAACTCCAAGTTAAAGGCTAACAGACTAAAAAACTGAATAAATGGCAAAACCACTTTAAAATTCTTTTGAGAAAAAAGGACAACCGTAGGACAAATACTGTTTTGTAGATTATTGAGGGCATCAGTACAAAGAATCTATAGATCGCCTTACTTTACATCGAATTATCTAACACCTTTGTTTCTCAACATAAGAGAAAAATGAAGAGGTTCCTGCTGGCATTTGACATCACCTATTGTAAGACAGTAACTGTCATAATGATACTATAAAAAATACTAAATCTTTTGTTAGATCCCCAAATAAAGACAGTAACTTCTTTGATATCAAAGCAGGAGTCCTCCAGGGTGACATACTTGCACCTTTTCTCTTTGTTATCACCAATGAATGCATAATGAGAACTTCTCACCGCAAACAACCTCACCAAGATTTTACTCCAAGACGCTCAGGTCAATATCCTTCAAAAAGTTTACAGTTATTGATTATACAGATGACGTAGCTGCCACTGCAGACACCATTACTGATGCTACAGTTCTCATAGATCATCTTGAAAATGCTGTTAAAAGTATTGGACAATGTAAATGCTCTAAAACTGAATTCACAGGCTTTTTCATAGGCTTCAACCTGTATGACTCAATAGAAACTGTCCCATGTGAATAAATATAATCTGAGAGATCTTTACATACCAAGCATGCAAGATAAATGCTATTGAAAAAAAAGCAAAAATTCACATACCTAAAGCCTGGGCTGCCTTGAATGAAATGAATGTAATCTGGAAAGGAACTACCATATAACCCAAAGCAGAGATTCATTTGAGCCACTACAGTTGTAATATAACAATCTGGCCCCACCCAAGAAAGGCTGATGCAAGCGGGGGTGTTTTCCGGTCGTTGAAAAGAACGGATGGTTGTTTGACCTTATTTCCGGTAGTAGCGGAAATGGCTACAGAGGCAAACAGAACAGGTGTCTCTGAGAATTACGTGGGCGTGCGTGGGCGAGGCAAAGCCGGAAGTCCCGGTTTGGAGATTATAAAAAGACCTCGGCGCACGGATTTCACCAGACAGACAGAGAGCCAGACAGACCAGAGTAGCAGGAGAGAGAGAGAGACACAACAGATACTATGACTCTCCCGTCAACCCTTAGAAGCGCGCTCTCTCAACACTCTCTGTTCCCTAGGCTACACGGTTCATCGTCATTAATAAAAATATAACTTATATTTTTATATATATGCAGACAGTAGACAGAGATCGGCCGGTGAAGAGAGACACTCCCGTCAACCCATTAGAAGCGCGCTCTCTCGCTCTCTGTTCCCTAGGCTACACGGTTCATCGTCTTAATAAAAATATCACTTCATATATTTTTATATATATTTGCGGTTGTTCGTCGATATAACTGGAACCAGCATTCGCTAGGACAACAGACCGTCTTTTTGGTGCCTAAGTGACTTGCTGTTTTGGGACAACAAAACAGATTGATACGAGCTGGTTGCCACGGCGACGATTGAAAATTCAATGGACTTAAAACTACCAGATAGAAGACAAAAATAGTAAACAACAGGATGAAAATATATAGCAGCCGCGCGACTAAGTGACTATAGACGTCAGCCAAGGTAGGTGACTCTTTGATTTGATAGTGTGTGTGTGTTTTCTGCTCGTGTTTATAAGTCTAGTTAGAAAAAAAAAAATGCATACTTTTGCCGATCTGACCCTAGAATTGAGAAATGTGTCGAACACATTAAGGGTAGAACGGAGGGGGTGTAGGACTATATGCAGAGAATAGTATGCTTAGCGGAGAGTGCATAGGTTTGGGGTTGCGGGAGTGTTAAAGTTGAGATATTTACCTATCTGTAAGTATAAAACATCTGAGTTAATGATTTAATTTTTTTGTTAATATTTTACCATATATGTGAAGTGAGTTTACTGGTATGTTGCTTAATTAATCTTACTTTTATTGAGTAAGTGAAATGTAAAATCATGTAAAGGAAGTTTCTTCTACTCTTTAAAGTGGATAATTGGATTAACTTGTTGATAACAATGTTTTCGTTGGGTTGTGCAGTGTTAGTTTTTTTTTTGGATTTCTTTTCAATGACTGTACACTACAAAATGATTTACATTTCTATGTTTGTGAATTATGCTTTTGTGCAGGTTCCCATCAATTCAACATCCTCTGTGAATTTTCATTTATGTGACTTGGGAAATATCTTTTGAAGATATATTAATTTCTGAAAACTAGTAAATACCTTGGAACAGGTAGATATGGAAAGATTTAGTGAAGGATATGAACAACTCCCGAAGAAGTTGACGATAGGAGTCAGTGCTGGCGTGGTCGGCGTTATGATAATCCTTGGAATAATAGCTAGGAAGCGGATTTTTAAGTGTAAAAGAAGCAACAGTGCTTCAGGAAAGGAAATTGAGTTATCCGTTGTGAATAGTACTCCGGGGTCAACGGGTGTTTGGCACTCGGGTGTCTCTGCGTTGGGCAGAGGGATGTCGGCAGGTCAGATATGCGTGGATTCGAATCCAGAGGAAGTAGTTCAAGGAATAGAAAACATTGTACAAACTAAGGAACTACGAGTCACGGGTCCATTTTTTTAAACTAAATTAATATAGATGAAACCTCTAATCCTCCACAAGTAAATTGCATGCGGATTAACGTTGGAATCAGGGTAATTTTCTTCATTTTCTATTGTACATTTCTCGGTCAGACTATGAATGATATGTAGGGCAGATAATGGCCATTTTTTCTGTGTTCAAACATAGTATGTTTGGAATTAAATTAAATTAAATGAGGTTACATGTGTAACAATAAACTCGAGCAGAAGCACGCATGGTGTTGGTCAAAGGTCATTTACTCGATGTTAGTTTAGAAACTGGGGCGCGGTTACCGCCTATAATCACGTGGTTATGCATCAAGGCGTCTACGCTTATGGACAGAGTCGAGAAGGAAAATGAACATTTTTAAGAACTTTGCCCAATTCTGTGAAAAGGGATATTAAAAAAAAAAAAAAAAAGAAAAAAAAGAACAATGAAACATCGAGCTGGTAGAACAATTTTCAAGATGGACATGAACATTGTTGGGTTGCCGATGTAGGCTCCCCTATATATTTTTTTTGTTTTTTTTTTTGTTTCGGCATGCATATGTTTGTTGTTTTGGCGTGCACATGTTTTATACAATTGTCGGGCTTGTGTGGCATGGGGAGGAGAGTGAGGGTGTTGCGCTTAAAATGTTCTTAGGTGAACATTTTGGAAAATGGGAGGGCGAGGAATGTAATATAACAATCTGGCCCCACCCAAGAAAGGCTGATGCAAGCGGGGGTGTTTTCCGGTCGTTGAAAAGAACGGATGGTTGTTTGACCTTATTTCCGGCAGTAGCGGAAATGGCTACAGAGGCAAACAGAACAGGTGTCTCTGAGAATTACGTGGGCGTGCGTGGGCGAGGCAAAGCCGGAAGTCCCGGTTTGGAGATTATAAAAAGACCTCGGCGCACGGATTTCACCAGACAGACAGAGAGCCAGACAGACCAGAGTAGCAGGAGAGAGAGAGAGACACAACAGATACTACGACTCTCCCGTCAACCCTTAGAAGCGCGCTCTCTCAACACTCTCTGTTCCCTAGGCTACACGGTTCATCGTCATTAATAAAAATATAACATATTTTCATATATATGCGTGTTTGTCTGTTTATTGATATACAACAGACTGATATAGATGTATAGAGAAAATAATCTCCATAGAATCTAAGTTTTATATTAAAAATGTGAATTGCAAACAATAATAAAGTAAAGATAAAGAAAATATGGGTTTGCTTATTTAATTAATAATTTATGTTTACAAACATATGTTCAGGAATTCAAGGAGAATGAAAATAAGTAAAAATAGTTGATTTCACTTTCATTTTTGTTGTCAGTGAAGAGGATTCATTTGAAGTTGTCAGCAACTTTTTGTTGAGGGAAATTAACCACAGAAAAAGTCACACCCAATTCATAATTTACATGATATACACACACTGGTCTCTTTATTACTGATAATCTTCTCACTATGGTTGAATAATCATTTTACTTTCAAAACATCTTGCTTTTATGTTTCATTTGCAAAATGGTATATTATCACCAGAATAAATTGAGGAATGTTGTCAGCCTGTGCAGAGTTTAAACAATCTTTTGTGTACCAAAAATCCCAATGTATACACAGAAAATTTTCCTTATAGCATTAAACCATAAGCAGTGGCGTTTTTCCTGTTTCTTAATACTTTCCTTAGCTTTTGGAAAACATCTTTCACTATCCAAGTGCAACTTCAGATATCAGTGTTGATGAGAGAATTTGCTTAAATCCAAACAAGTATTACTAGCTGTTACAGCTCTTATTCCACAGAAAAATTGTTCATAAAATTCCACAATTTCTCCTGCTACTGATGTAGAAATTTGTAGCGCCTGTAACAGAGCAATAGTCCTGACTCAGTCATATTAGTACATGTGTAGGAAATTCAGATGTTCAGAATTTTACATTAAAAATCTTAACATCCAAATTCTAAGTTTTCAGTTCCATTTCTTTGGATAACCAGTTCACTGAAATTGGTGTTGTTTAAACATGACTTTTAAATAGTTGGGTCACAGTCAAAAGATATAGTAGAAAAAGCAAATTTTATCATTATTCACTTACCAACTTTAGTGTTGTTGGAGATGATATCTGTTTGAAGTTGCTGACAGGTGTACCTACTTGCATTGTAATATCATTATTTGAAAAAAAAATCAAGATATCAAGTTGTTTTTTGATAGGATAAGCGAGACATGTAAAATAGTGACATTAAACTTTAAAATCAAACATCGAATGCAAATTATCTGATCTCTAGTGGCAGGCTGAAAATTATTGACATTTAAAGAGGCAGAATTTTCTTTCTGAAGTTCATTTTTTTTCTAAATATTCATTTCACCATAAGCAACACAAACATGCCACTGGTCAGCAGGGGGTTACAGTGAGAGAGAAAAAAAACTAAGGTACACCATATATAAAAGAAAGGATAAGAAAAGAATGTGAATCAAGGAGATAGAAGATGGCAATTGATGATGCATTTAAATTTTGGAGACTATAGCTCTGAGAAAAGCAAGCAAACAGAAAGGAGTTTCACAATCTGCCATATCTGGTCGGGTGCCCCTGCTGTTCTCCTCGGGCTTCTCGATAAGGTTCAGAGGAGGGTCTGTAATGTGATAGATACCGACTTGGCAGACCGCCTGCAGTCTCTCTCCCACCGGCGAGACGTGGCTTCGCTGTGTCTCTTCTATAAATACTTTCACGGCTTCTGCTCCGATGAACTTAGATCACTGGTGCCCCCTAAATACGAATTTGCACGAGATACTAGATTAGCAACTAGATCCCACCCTTTTACAGTGAAACCGATAAAATGCAGCCGTAACTTCTACTCCAACAGTTTCTTTCCTCGCACTTCCCAACTGTGGAATTCTCTTCCAAACGATTGCTTCCCCGACGGCTACAATCTCCAGGAGTTTAAATGTAAGGTCAATACACACCTCCTAACACACTAACCTTCTCGACACTCATCCTCGCTATCCTTACTCATCTATCACCTTTCTCCTGACATTCCCTATGTCTATCCACTCCTTCTCTTTACCTTCCCCTATGTAGCCCCATGCGCAATAGTGGCAGTGGAATGCCTTGCTTGGGGTGAGATGATTAAAAAAAAAAAAAAAAAAAAAAAAATGGAAAATGTGAAGAAAGAAACTGAATGAGTAGACGAGGGAATTACATTTAATTATTTAAATGGTAAAAGTGTGAGACCTAAATGCCAATCTAGTGGCACACAAAAGTTCATGTATTATCAGAGAACAAAATAAAAAAAGCTTGTCAAAGCACTTGCCAAGAAAATACTTGTAGAAAAGGCACAGGGAACTTATATCATGGCAGTGACTAAAGGCTAGCATTCAAGTCAGGATCAAGTCTAAGTGACATATTTTATTCTCAGACTAGAAAAAGAAAATATTCTAACTCATACACGAGGGTTGCTTTAGAGAACACAAAAATAATTTACATGGAAGTGAGGAACAAAATGTTTCAATGGTTTGCAAGCAAGCACAGGATGTCTGTGCACAGTCTACTAAGGTGGTTCAATGTGGGAGGAAAAAGGAGATCTTTTTTTGGATGGTTAACTCATGGGTCATGTTTTACAATCGTGTAGTCATTGTCATCATCAGCAGAATCTATTTTATAGGTGTTATTGTCAAGATATCGGATTTGTTCTTTCAGTTGTACTTGACAATTGCTTAGGTCACATACATGATAGGTGTACTTGTCTGCATTGTAATATCATCAAGACAAATAAAAATATAGAGAGAACTGTTATTGGCTTAGTAAGATGTGTATAATATTGTCGTCACTCAGGTCAATGTTTTAGACTAATGTGTCGGCCAGTAGCAGTTTAAAATAAAAGTTCTAATGCAAATTATCTGTCAGTGTTATCGATTAAATAGATTGAACTTTTAAAATTGAACATTGTGAATATGTTGAATTACACATGTTACAAGAATACAAATTCTCTCCATTATGTATTTGCATATGTATTTATAAAGCTTCACTCTTCATACAAATGCTGACCCACAAATTTCACATGAATATGATTTCTCACCAGCATGAATCCACACATGGCATTTTTTTAATGACACAAGATCATGGCTGGATTACACGGAAAGAATCATTCTGCAAGTGATTTTGTAAGCTTGATTTCATTGAAAATGCTGCACTACATGTTTCACGTGTATGTGGTTTCTAACCTGTATGTATCCGAACATAAGTTTTTAAACCGGATCTCTGTGAAAATGCAGATCCACACACTTTGCATTAATATGGTTTTTTACCAGTATGCATACGCATGTGATTTTTTAAAGATGAGTTCACTGAAAATGCTGATCCACATACTTCACATGAATACGGTTTTTCACCAGTATGTGTCTTCATGTGACATTTTAAATATGAGTTCACTGAAAATGCTGATCCATTTATAGAGCTTCTCTCCATGCAAATTTGTTTGGAAGTGAGGAACAAAATGTTTCAGTGCTTTCCATGCAAGCACATAATGTCTGTGTGCTGTCTACTAAGGTGGTTGTACCACCCCAATGGTCCGTCTTAACAATTTCCTCCGGCGGCCGTTCTCCACGCTGTGATGTTGCCGGGAGTTTGTTGAAAATGTTGGCCAAACAGCTGGGGGTACAAGATTGACTATAAGGAACGAACTTCCACAACTTGGATAAGTTGAAAAGGATGCGTTATTCGTTTAGAGTTAGCCTTGTCGGTTGGGGCAGGCAAATGTGACACACAGCTCTAACTCTAATTAATGGAGATCAACAAATCCAAACTGAATGAAACAAGACGAACGGAGATTCTTACTTCAAGCTCGCACCCAGCGGACTCCTTTCACTCTACTTGTCTTAACTTAAATTAACTGACTCGGAAAAAATACCTGAATTTATTTAAAATTGACCGGAAACCCGGAAATCCGGAAATGCTTTAGACCACTGGTGACAAACACCAGCGACTGTAAGTCTGAAATTTCAGTTATCTTTTTTTTTTATCTTAATAAGGCTTCCGCCGGAAAAGGCTTAATGTGTGGTCAAGATACAGTAAAGGACAGCCTTTGACCGGGTCATCGAAAACCTACCTGATGAACTTATCTCATTAAATCACTGAGTCAAACATTTACCGGAGGACAATTTTCCTCATAAAAGAAAAAGCGTTTATTTATTTATTTTTTTTCCTCTTCTTTTTCACTTTTGTTAGATATGTTTTTAAACTATTTTCTATTCTAATCTATTTTCTATTTTAATCTATTATAATAAAATACATATATGCCTAGTTATCATGTCACATGGTTCAGTGGAGGGAAAACAGAGATCCTTATTTGGATGATTAACTCCTGGGTTATGTTTTAGAATTTTGTAGTCACTGTCATCATAAGCAGAATTCACTTTATAGGTGTTATTGTCAAAATATGGGATTTGTTCATTCAGCTGTACTTGGCAATTGCTTAAGTCCCATATATAATGGGTGTACTTGTCTGTATTGTAATATCATCAATTAAAATAAATGAAAATATAGAGATATTTGTTATTGGATAAGTAAGATATGTATAATATTGTCACTGATGTCAAAGTTTCAGACTAAGGTGTTGGTCAGTAGCAGTTTAAAATCAAATAAAATGCAAATTATATGATTTCCAGGGTTATAGGGTTAATAAATTGAGACTTGAACTTTGAACTTGAACTTTGTGAAAATACTGAATTACACATGTCACAAAAATACAATATCTCCCCAGTATGTATTCGCATATGTATTTTTAAACTTTGTCGATACAAATGTTCACCCAAAAATTTCACATGAACATGGTTTCTCAACAGTACGAACCTACAATTTTTAATGACACAAGATTATACCTGGCTTAAAAGTAAAGAATGTATCTGCAAGTGATTTCTTAATCGCGATTTCATTAAAAATGCTGAACTACACATTTCACATGAATATGGTTTCTCACCAGTATGCATCCACATGTGACGTTTTAAAGACGAGTTCACTGAAAATGCTAATCCACATACTTCACATGAATACGGTTCTTCACCAGTATACATCCGCATGTGATATTTTAAATGTGAGTTTTTTTAAAAATGCTGTTCCACACACTTCACATGAATATGGTTTCTCACCACTATGTGCCTGCATGTGACATTTTAAGGTTGAACTAGATGCAAATGTTGAGCCGCACGTTTCACGAGAATATGGTTTCGCTCAAGTATGTATACGCATATGATATTTTAAAATTGCACTCGATGCAACTGTTAACCCACAAATTTTACATGTGTAAGGTTTCTCACCTGCATGTAACCTCATGTGAGATCTTAAACTTGAACTTTGTGAAAATGCTGACCCACATACCTCACAAGAATATGGTTTCTCTTCAGTATGTATTCGCTTATGTTTTTTTACTTCTGACCCCTATGAAAATCTTGAGCCACAAATTTCACATGAATATGGCTTCTCACCAGTATGAGTTCGCATATGAGATTTTAAACTTGTACTCTCTGGAAATTTTCTGGTACAAAGTTGTCATGAATAGGGCTTGTCACCAGTATGTTTTCGCACGTGACATTTTAAGTGATAACTCTGTGAAAATGTTGAAGTACACACTTTGCACGAATATGGTTTCTCTCCAGTGTGTGTTCGCATGTGTATTTGTAAACATGACTTCCGTGAAAATCTGGAACCACATACTTTACATGCAAATAGTTTCTCACCAATATGTGTTTGCATGTCTTGTTAATTTGGAACTTACAGAAAATGCTGAACCATACACTTCACATGAATAAGGTTTCTCACCAGTATGTGTTCGCATGTGAGATTTAAGGCTTGCACATTTTGAAAATTCTGAACCACACACTTCACAAGAATATACTTTCTCTTCAGCTTCCTTGTCACTGGGAATTTTTAAATTTGAGTTATATGAAACTGATTTTTCATATGTGTGTATCAACCTGTGTTCCTTTAATGTTAAAAAATCTGTAAATGCTGAACCACAGTCTTCACAAATATGTGGGTTTTCTTCAGTTTGGGGTTGCATTGCTGTTTCCAAATGCAAATTTTGTGAAAATTCCAGTCCCTTTTCTTCATATGTATCACTTTTGTTTCCAGAACATACTTGCATGGCTAACTTTCAATGAGAAATCCTTTCCAGAGATATATTGATAATCTGTACAAAAAGAAAAAAGTATATTAGGGCCTTTTTCACCCCATTTTCAGCATAACACTCTAAAATGCAAATAAACTGGTTTTCAAAAAATGTTTCCTGCTGCAAGTTAATTCTATACTTCAAAGGATCTGTCTCAAAACCAAAAGACTTCAAAAGACTTTTAAAAAATGGCATCAAAATCTTTATGAATCACTGAAACAAGGTTATTGATAATAATGGAATACATATTAATGAATTCTTAGCAAGCATGAAATTTTTATACTTTTACAAATCCTAAATTCCGCTATTTTGAGAAGATCTAATTGTTACATTGCAATTTTTAAAAACAATGTTTCCTTATTTTCAAAGATTTCAAAAATATCTCACTCATGTTGGCTGGTTGAATAGTAGCATATCACAATCTTTAAAAAAGAAAGACAGAAAAAATGAAGGCCTGCTTTTAATTAAGAAAGAAAAAACTATCAGCTCTGCATAAATTAAAATACAATTCAATGTACAGATATGAAAACATTATGGAATATAAGAAAATTCAGTCTTAAAAAATTGCATGTAATTTTCACCCTATTAATCTTGTCCTGCTTTTTAGCAAGGTATTCGAGGCGATTATCAGTTTTGAAATAAGCATCTCACAACCATTTCTCTGACAAACAATATGGCTTCTGTTTTGTTAGGTTTACTGATGAGGTGCTAATGACCATCTACAAATACATATATACCAGTCTCTTGATCAGAATGGCAAAGCTTGAGCTATTGCTCTATATATATATAGAAAGCATTTCATAGAGTTTGGCATATTTGTCTTAAGTGCAAATTCTAGAGCTATGGTATTTCTGGACAATTGTTAGATTCAGTCCTATGAAATCGTGAAGTGAAGGTTGTTTTCAATGGGCAAATTTCCAGATCTTTTCATAGAAATGCAGGCATTCCTCAAGGCTACACATTCCTGATCTTCTAATGAAGATGTATTGATCTTCCTGATATAATGAATTCCCAAGTTGGCATCTACTGAGATGACAACCATTTATGACCGCCTTTATAAGAAGTTTGCCAAGGCTGAGAAGGCAAACCTGGTTGATGCATTTCAAAAGGACTTTACATCTGTGATTTAATGGGGCAGGAAATGGCTAGTAAATTTTAATACCTCCAAAATGAAGCTGCTCTCTTTTACTGACCACAGTGAATCATCTCTGCCTACCATTAGAAACTAGAAACTTAGACAACACTACTCTCCTAGAGAGCAACACACTGCACCTCCTTGGCCTAACTCTCTCAAATGATCACAAATGCTATGACCACATTGAATCCAGAACTGCATCTAATGTTAGCAAGTTTGGTTCACTGAGTTGAGCAAGGGAGTTTTTCTTGTCAGAATTGATTTTTCACATTTATAAATCTACCATTTGTTTGTGTATTGAATGTTGTTGCCATATCTGGTTGGTTGCTCCTGCTATTCATCTTGAGGTTTTCGACAAAATACAAAGAAGGGTCTGCAATATAATCGATCCTGAATTAGCAACCTGCCTTCAGTCACTGATGTGGCTTCTCTCTGTCTTTTCTTCAAGTATTTTCATGGAAAATGTTGTGATAAGATATTTCCTCTGGCCATTCATTTGTGGTACTAGATTGACATCACAATCCTACCCTTTTACTACAGAAATAGTTAAATGTAACAGTCTTTTCTATTCTTACAGTTTCTTTTCTTGCACTGCTTATTTGTGGAACTAACTTCCTTTCACTTGCTCACCTGATAGCTACTATCTTGAAATGTTTAAATGCCATGTCAATTGCCATATTTTATGTAATTGATACCCATCCATCACATCTTTTCTTCAACATCCTCCAGGTCTTTTTTTTTTCACTGTAGCATCGTATACCTTGAGTGGGGTAAGATGATTAGAAAAAATGTATATATGTATGCAAAATAAATAGAATATATAACATTGATAAATGTTATGTTTTATACACTACAATATAAAACTTGTTATAATTCTCATTGAAAAATATTGGTGTGATGATTTGTATTAAGGTTTATTTGCTTACAAAAAAAAAACAAAAACCATAGCATGATGTTAAAATTCCCATATTTAATAAAAACCAAGTTTTATCACCAAAATGTCTGTGTTATTATTAAGAGGAATGATAAAACTATTTTTTAATTCTTTCATTAAATTTTTTATCCTTTCAAACATGTTTGAAATTTTGTTTAAAAATCTTGTTTTTCTTTTTGGCAGCGAGCGCATATTTTAATAAGAATTTACTATGGCAAATGTAATATTATACAACTCACTTTTTTGCCAGTGAATAACATTAATTTGGAAATTCACGCAAAAATCAAATAATAGTTGGATTTTGATGAAACTTTCAGGAATTATTCACAAATGAATGAAAGTATTTTTGAAATCAATATTTTTATCAAATCTTTCTAAAAATATTTTTTTTTTACAAATGTTACCTTGCTCCCCAATTAATTTCCTGAAGTTTCTACAAATTGACTACTGGACCATAATTTTGTTTTATTAATTAAATGCAGTACTCCTTGGGAAATGTAAATCACCTATTTTTTTTTTTCTTTTAGTTGATTCTTTTCAGAAAATATACCCCAAATAGTAAAAATAAAAATATAATAAAAATATGCCATTTTGTAACTAGAAAAACTTAATTACAATATATATTAAACAGAGATTTTGATAAATATGCGTCCTACAACCCTAATGCATCAAACAATTAAAAAATGCAAGAAACTCATATCTATATCTCACAGGGACATACCTCAGTTTTTTCTATAATAAAAATAATATATGTGGGCTCTCAGATAAGTAGTTGAAAGAAGCTTTGTTTAATTTTGAACTGGAAATTTCCACTGAAAATGTGAGAGAATTTATCTCCTCCCTTTGTGTGTTATCTTTTTTTTCCTCTCATCATTTCAAGCTGTTGTCTGATGTCTTGAAAATTGAACAATTTCAATTTCTGAGAATGTTGGTGAGATGAAGTGAATTTCACTGGATGGAGCACAAGGCAGGGGTTAGAAGCCTTTAGTTGTTTCATCAAAAAAAGCAATGTCTGCCCCCTTTCCCAGTTCATAATCACAAACTATGAGTTGTTTAAGAGGAAGATATAAGTTGCTTTGAACTAATTCCAAACTTAAATAAATTTTCTTCAAAATAATTTGGAGTGATCAAAAACGTAACTTACCAATAACATTGTTTGGGATGGATTAAATTAGATCCCTTAACTAAACCTCTGAAAAAACAGCATACTATGAAGAAAAAAGCCCCAAACCTAATAAAAATGAACTTTTCCATAAAAATCTTTGTATTCTTAAAAGGAAAGATCAAAATATTTTTTCATTATTTTTTGTAATTTTTTAATCTTTTCTAACCCATTTAGAATTTTGGCATATACCTTTTTTGGAAGACACAGAAACAGAAGTTAGGTTCAAACAGCGTACTAGAATAATAGAACATTATATACAATAATGTTAGTAATCAGCAAATAGAAGTTAAGTCTGAACAATATCGTTTCGCTGCGTCTCGTCTGTCTCACTGCTGTGTCTTAGCTGCAACCTAGCTTCCTCACCAGAAACCATGCAGGTTAGTATCATATTGACGAAGACAGGGCACCATAACAATAATTTAAGTGCAGGACTCAATAGGGAATGTAAATCATCCCTTATATTTTCAAACATTTTGCCTTTATTTCTGAAAATATGTTTTGATTAGTAAAATAAAAAATGCAATAAAACTACGATATTATTTAAGTAGATAAGCTTTCAACTGCATTAATAAATAATGTAAATTAAGAACAGTATAGTTTGAAGAAAAAAGAATTTAATTACTACTGAAATTTTAAAAGAATTGTTTTCATTTTTCTTTGTAATTATAATAATATAAAAAATTAAAAAATATTTTACAAATATTTTAAAGATTTGTTGGTATTAGTTATCAAGTCATTAAATGAAGACTATATTTACTAATTGAAAGCTTTAATACAAATTGTTGTGTCTTTGTATTTTAAAAATATATTTTTTTTATCTGTTTGAAGTTTTTTTGTATGGTAATTTCTGTGTGCACATTAAAAGATTTTCATGTTTTCTTTCAGGAAATAGATAACACTTGTGTAAATCATTTTAATCTAAAATGTCACAGATGTATATTTTATTTTTGCAAGAGTTTTGAATCCAAGAATTAAGTTTTGTTTACAAATATGTTGATGGTTTAAAAATGGCTGAAAAATTGAAAATTTTTTTTTAAATCTCAAAATTTTAGATTCCAGTCAACATAATTTATGTTTGAAATATATCAGAATATTTTGCTTAGTGGGAATAATAAATAAAATCATTTAGCTTTCAATTAAAACTCAGAGAAAAGTTTAAAAATAATATTTTTACAACTTCATTTTAAAAGTTATTGAAAATAAGTGGAGGTACCTAATTTAAATTTGATCAAAGTTGATCAACAAATGTATATTTTCCACCGCTAGAATCCCCCCAGGGCTTGCAGAGTCCTCTGAAAGTAACTCAGCACAGATGTCTTTCTCCCCTTTTACTGAGCCTGATGAATCCGCTTCATCTTCCAAAAAAAGTGAACATTTCTGAAGCAGTGGCTCACAAGATACAAATGGTTTTACTTTTCAGAAGGAAAATTCATGTACTGTGAAATATGTACACAACCAAACCAGAACATCTCTGCACAAATCAATGCACCAACTTTCAACATTCCACCCTCACTCACCATGTTTTATGCAAAAAGCATCAGTCCTGCAAAAAGACTTAGAATTAAGTTAGGTGAATTTTGATAGTCGACATCATAAAGCAGCAGTGCTCAGAACCCCATCCTCATCAACAAAACAGGTTGTCATTGGATCATCAACTTGGGACCCAAAAGGTCACCCCCTCTTTTTTTTGAAGAGACACTAGCGATATACTATGAATTACAAGTAATCATTGGGAAATGCTCTTCACATTAATCTGCTCAGCATACACCATAAACATACCTGCATCTTTTGATCTTTTTCAACATGCTTCCACTGTTTTCGTTAGGTTTCATTTTTGTGCTAAAATGTTTCATAGTAACTGGTTTAGTTAATTTTCTCATCATTTAAAATCAAATTTGATTTAATTGATTATTTTCAGACTAAAAGATTTTGTTAACAGTTTGTAGACTGTCAAAATGATGAGAATGTTTTGTTCCTGTACTAAAATCAGCACTCTTATTATAAATTTATGTTGGTGCTAAAATTGTCATAATTCATGTAGCCTAACCATACTTTTTATTTCTTTGATTTTTAACTACATATTAAAAATTTAACATAATATGTTCAGCAATTATCTAATATTTTATAGAATTTTAGTTTAGCTTTATAGCCTTAAGTTTGTAGATGCTTTCTGAAAAATAAAAAGTAAAATAATATAAAACTTTATTTTAAAATAGTTTTAAAATATAATAATATAGACTGAAATTACATGACAG
Organism: Ascarosepion bandense; assembly: GCA_037127315.1. Lineage (NCBI taxonomy): Eukaryota > Metazoa > Mollusca > Cephalopoda > Sepiida > Sepiidae > Ascarosepion > Ascarosepion bandense. The sequence continues at coordinate 596,446 of JBBBDQ010001152.1, read as the reverse complement.
GGTTAACTCAATATTTTTTTTTAAATGTTAAGGTATTTATTAATTTTTATTTTTAACCAGAAGTAAGTATCTGGTGTTATATGGAATGGGAAGAGTAAGATTTCCCATGGGAAATTTAAGCATTGGTCTTCTTAAGGGGAAATTTACCACTATGAAAGATGGGGAAAGTTGGTAATGTTTATTTGTAACACTGATAAGTGCAACTTCAGTCAACTCAGTAGGATCAAATATTGAAGGTTTGCTTCTGGGTTGGCTGTGTGAAATGGACGTCTGCTTGAATAAATATGCAAAGAGTGTGTAAGTTTTGAAACAAATCAGATGAAAAAAAATGTGGAATTGTATGCTAATAGAAATCATTGAGGATACACACACATATTCAGCCTTATTTATATATAGACATGAAATACTGGATAATTCTTGCATTTTTTTAAAGTGTTATTCTCCATGTAAAAGTTATTGAATTGAATTTAAAAAAAATCTTGAAATAAAGGATTTAAAACAAAATTAAACTGAAGACCCATGCGCAATTTCTTTTTCTTTGTTGTGTTAAATAATAAATTTACAAAGGGCATGTAAGTTTTGAAATAAAGCCATTGAAAATATGGAAGTGTATATTAATAGAAGTCAGTAAGTATATGCACACACACACACACCTTCAGTTTTATTGACATAGATATTTATTTTTCATATTCTTTTTAGGTACCCCAACAAGTTGTCAATTTCACAATATGAGAAAATGTGGAATTAAAAATATAAAACTTGCTTGAAATTTTGAAAAGATGATTTGCAAAGTCTGTTGAATGCTGTAATGTAAACATGGAAACAATTAAAGAATTATACACTGCTGAAAAAAAAAGTTTATACAGCTTTTTTTTCCTGTAAGGAACACAAACTTTGAAACCATGCACACAAAAAATTTTGTAGATATTTCAGAAATCTTACTGCTTGAATATTTGTATTAAGCTTTTCAATTTTCAATGAGTAAATACAGTCTTTATATATTACCTTAACAACCTAATGAAATCAATAACTGGAAGAAATGTAAAAACATTTTTGAAACTTTATAAGTTGTTATAATAAGAATAATAAAAATGAAAACAATTCTTGTAAAAATTCATTATTCATAAAATTTTTTTAATCTTTTCAGAATATGATATGCTTAATATATATTGTTTATAAAAGCAATTTTTAGTTTATCTAAATAAAAAATAGTATAAATTTATTGCATTTTTTTCACAATTTAGTGCAGATTTTCTGAAGAGGAGATTATTTTAGAAAAAAAAACTGTTGATTAACATTCCCTATGCATTCTGCATTTAATTAATAAAAAGTTCCCAACATCTAGTTTATTTCTAGATATTTCAGGAAATTAATTAGAGTCGAGGGTAAAAAATGTAAAAACATATTTTTCCCAAGATTTTCTAAAATTAATGATTTTTTAACACAATCTTTGACACATGACCTTTTAGTGTTTTTTCTAGTAACAAAGACATTAATTTAGAAATTCTTGTAAAAATGAAATAATTGTCAGATTTTCTCTACGAATGCACTGAAAAAACAGCATAGTATGAAGGAAAAGGCCTCAAACTAAATAAAACAAATTTTTCTTGGCAATCTGTTTATGTTATCATTAAGAGGATAGATCAAAGTATTTTTCAAAATTTTTTAAATTGTTGCTAACAGGTTTATTTTGTGGTAGAAAATCTTTTTTTTTCTTTCCTCAGTGTGAGACCTAAATTGACGCAGAATTTATTACATCAAGAAACTTTCAGAACGTACTCACAAATGAATGAAATTATTTTTAAACATAATTTTAAAAACAAAATTTTGGTGAAAAAAATTTTTTTTTTTACATCCGTTATCCTGCCTCCACAAATATTCATGAAATTTTAAAAATTATATTTTTCTTGCAAACATTGGTGTTAAGCACAGGCCTCATTGGGAATGTAAATCATCTATTATTTTTTTTCAACACTTTGCCTTTATTTCTAAAAATCTACTCCCAATAGTAAAATAAAAATGCAATATAACAATGACATTATTTAATTTGATGCTTTTAATTGCTTTAAAAAAATAACATTAAGGACATTATAGCCTAAAAAAAAACTTTCCAATTGACAAAAAAATTTGGAGAAATGTCAATATTTCAACAATTTTAGGGCGGGGGGGGGGGCTCAAAAAGTAAATTGATCCTCCATTTTGGAATCACTTGCCAGTACGACATTCATAACTACCACCTGTAAATTAGTTGATTATCAATTTTTTTTTACTTTTTTCAGTGCAATCTTATCGATCAAACCCTAAACTTTCCAATTGATAAAAAAATTTGTAAAAATTTCAACATTTAAACAATTTTAGGGGTAGGGTCAGTTTTTCATACAACCTTAAAAATCGATCCTGTGCACTTAACTTTTTTGCTTGTGCATTATTCAACAACTGAATCCTTTGCGGAATTTTTGACTAAAGCCATTCTTGGAGTTTCCAAGGAAGATGCCATCATAAGAACTGAAGAAAACTTGAAAAAGACAAAAACAAGAGCAACAACTCGTCCAAAAAAAAAAAAAAGAAGAAAGCTACCCCAACGCAAGTGGTTCCAAAATGGAAGTTCGATTTACTATAACGTTGCATGAGAAACTGAGCCCCCCACCCAAATTGTTTAAATATTGAAATTTTTTCACATTTTTTTTATTATCAGAAACTTTATGTAATAATCAATTAGACTACGCTGAGAAAAGAACAAAAAAAAATTAACAACAACAAATTTAAAGTTGGTGGTAGTCTCCTTCAGGTCCGCCAATTTTTCTATTAATAATGAATTTTTAAAAGAACTGTTTTCATTTCTTTCTTATTATAATAATAAAGTTTCGAAAATATTGTAAAAATACTTTGAAGATTTGTTGTAGTTTGATTATATTTACGAATCAAAAATTAGAATTTTGTTACAAATTGTCCTGCCTTCAAATTTTTCTGCCATTTTCTGAGCGATTTGTAAACAAATAATTCTTGATTTTAAAATATTTATTATTATTAAGAGGAAAGTTTGTAAAATTTTTTAATGCTTTCATCAAAAATAAAAATTAATAACTGCCATAACATTACACAAATTATCGAGTTATGATATAATTTCATTGTTACTAAATCATAAAATCATTTTAACCCAGTGTCCACATTTAAGGACAGCATAAAAAAAACTGTAAAAAATAACGCATATAATACTGTATATATAATTAGCAAAAAAAAAAAAAAACCATTAGGTATTCAATATTCATCAAAAAAATTATCTTCCGGTTGGAAGAAAAATTCTTGTGATTTGTAAATTAATTTAATGTTCTAAAAGAAAACTTTAGGACACTGGGTTAAAATAAGGTTTTATATTATTTTAATTTAATATTTCTTTTTCATGAAATATCTACACGAGTGGGTAATTTTAGATGTCAAAAAAAAAATTGTCTGTCTTAAACGAATCACCAAATTCTAAATAATATTTTAAAGAGAAATATGAACCACTGGAAGATTTAATTGTCGCTTTTTATTTAGAATCGTCAATACTTTGTTAACAAAGAAATAACAAAATAAATAATTGTTGTTCATTACGTTTTTGTAAATGAAAAAAGATAATGTTATATTTTACTTCTCTGTTTGTTTTTGTTGAATTTTCCTTCTTTAGGCCAAAAATGAGGAACTACATATAAAAAAAAAATTTCGGAGATCAATTTTCTTGAGAATGGTGATTTTCTAACCGCAGCTACTCAATTTTTAATGACTGTAGCGAGACAAACTTGTTAACTGTTACAATACTTTGAGGTGCACCAATTTTCATTTGAAAATGTTACAAACAAGAAATGTTTTATAGAAAGCGAAAGTCAAGGGAGATAATGTTTTTAAAGAAAGCTGATCATATGAAAGAAAAGAGTTTGCAGTTGCAATTGTCAGCAAGCTCATCACATTGAGTCCTCCATATTTTGGCCTTCTGCTAGACATTTAGCATGACTATTAATAGCGCATATACCCAAATGTAGACAGGCATTCAAATAAATTTATTAGTGCAATAATAATTGGTAAAATTGTTGCAACTAAATTTGAACTATATCCAGTGGAGAATGTTTGCAGATTTGTAGGGATTGAATAAAAATATGAAATTAAATAAACAACACTAAATAAAATAAAAATACAAAATAAAATAAAAGTACAAAATAAAATAAGCATAAAAATCTCCCATGAGTCCTCTGACAGGAAAGACAATTTACGCATGTGCAAAAAAAAAAAGAGGCTTCCTGGCGCCAAAAATAAACTCTTTTTCTGTTGGACTTTGACTGGTAAAGACGTGCTGACTGTACAGGAAAGAATTTCCCCAACAAGAGGTTGTTGGAATCAAAAAATAAAAACAGTGTCCAAACTGTCCCCCTAGTGTCTCTGTATCTTTCCTTTTCTCTTTGCCTATTTATTTCAGCAACGAAAGCTATTCAACAAGTCTTGGATGTTTAGGTGAAAGAACCAATCCAGCAGTAATAGCCATAATATCCATACATTACTGAGTAGTGACTTCTATCCTCACTGGGTGCCATATACTTTAGGGCCTTATAACACAACAAATCTACAATTAGAAAACCATTTTGGATACTTTGGTCTGATGTAATGTTTAGCTAGCTTGCCTTGCTTGATGAATTACAGCTGTGTAGTATGATCCTCAATGAGTGTCATACACTTTATGTCATGTGGCACAAGTAAGCCACCTTTTCTATTTTAACAGCTCCTGTTCTTACACTTCACATTAATGGATCTTGCTTCCATTGGTTTACTTCCCTGATACCTACAATCTCCAAAAGTTTAAATACATCAACTGTCGTCTTCTATTTACTTTGATTCCAATCCATGTTTTATCATTTCTTCGACATCTCATGTATTTTCTTTTTTCTTTCACTGTAACCACCAGCACACCAGTGGCAGTCCTGACTTGCTTGTGGTGAAATTATTATAAAAAAAAACAACAAAAAAAAAACTAAAATATATATCAATGTTATCTATAGAGATAAATATCAATATTTTCATCCTGTTATCAAACACATGATTTGAAAGTCTGGATTTTCGTCTCCGTTCAGTTTAGAAAAAAAAAATCAACAATTATTAGCATTAAAAATTTTACAGGTCCTAAAATTGGTGGTGTTGAAATGTTACTCAATCCACTAGCCCAGTGATTCTCAACTGTCATGCCTCAGCACACTAGTGTGTGGAAAAATACTGTTACTGCATACATATATACACCATTATGCAAATTAATTAAAACAAATGAATTATGTCTTCTTAGGATCTTTCACACTTACCCTCATCAAATATAGACCATCTCTGGGGTATATCTATTGGGGCATATTATTGTCATTCCATGTGCAAAACCACTTCTGGCAGCCATGTCGTTATCTTCCTTTAACTAAACTCATAGTTATTTGTTCACCATTGCTGTAGCCCAGTATTGAACACACAGCTGTTTGGGACAGGTCACTGAAAATAGCCAACATCTATATCCACCGCGCCATGTGCTCTTGAGGACATCTGTACATCATATCCTTAATATATAAAACTAATGTCTCAGTAAACATTTTTTACAACAGGATGAAAGCTTAGCAATGGGCTCACCATTATCACCATCATTGGCTAAAATGTACATGGAATATTTTGAAGAATAGCATTAGAATCCACAGCTCTAAAACCTACTCTACGGAGGAGATACAATGATGACACTTTCATACTCTTGCCACAACAACAAACTAGCATTATGTACAAATATCTCGAACAGAGAGGATGGGGTCAAGTCATCTGTATGCTGCAAGTCAACATTCACTGGATGTTCAACTTCAGATCCCACCAGCCATACAATATAAAGAAAAGGACCATCCTCCGGCTGCAACATCGAGCAAAAGTTACAGTTGGCGTTTCAGAGGCATGTGAACAAAAAAATGGTCATAATTTGTATTTACTTCTGAGATGAGTAATTTTCAATAATCTTGAAATTATTTCGAACTTTAGTTCTCATCTTGGTGTTATAATAGACACAATGTTTTGACCAAGTACACTCCGGTCATCATCAGGTATTCATAGATTGGCTGATGAGGATTATCTTGTTGATTACAGTGAAATATCCTGTGAAATCAATTGACATGCTGATGTCCTCAAATGGATATAGATGTTGGTTAGTTCCAGTGAGTTGAACCCAAGAGTTGTGAGTTCAATACAGGGTAACAGCAGTGGTGAACAAATAGCTTAGACAGTTAAGTTAAAGGGAGATCAGTACATGGCTACCAGAAGTGGCATCACACATGGAATGAGAATGATACACACCAGTGATTGCAATAAAGGTTTTGGTTTAAATTCCTAGCACCAGAAGAAGGCCAGAGCATACAACAGCCGAAACATCATAAACATAGCAACAAAGATAAGGACAATAGTTCAAACAATGTAAAAACCACATTTTAGTAGTATAGACAAATATGGCAAGACCGCTTGATTAATCTTCTGAGAAATGTACTTGACATTTTAAATACCAAGGTCAAGCAAATCATCGAACACATCCTCATAACATTTAACTGGGAAGATGTACAGATGTAATAGATGTAACAGATGTACAGATGTAAAACTGTAAACGGCTTAAAAAAAAAAAAACAAAGCAGCAGGACTTGTTAATATTCCTCCTGAAATTTGAAAACTTGAAATTCCAATGATTTTCTACTCCATCTCTGTAACACCATATATGGGAAAATCATGGAAAGATCTAGATTCAGCAAAATATTATCACAAGATCACACTCACTTCCGTTGCTGCAATAATTTAGAATTCAATGCTTCTGAACTGAATACAGCTGGAAGTATGAATGGCGCTCAGTAAAAAAACAAAATGTCTTTCAAAAAATAGATCAACCATTGAACAAAACCTGTTTTGTGGATTACTGAGGACATCAGGGAAAAGAATCTAGATTTATCTAAACCTTTGCCTCTGGACACAGGGAAAAATGAGAGAGGCTCATAGAGATGCAAGTGATGGGAATCATGGGGAAACTTATCAGGTTCTTAAATGAGTACCTTCTACACCAATATTAATACGAAAAAAGACCCAGTTGACACAATGAACTAAAATGTCACTAAAAATACGAAGGCGCTGTCTGAGACTCCCAAAGATATTCTTCATGCTTCTTTGAAGTCCATTACCAAAAAAAGTCAAACAGTTCCAACTGATGACCGTAACAAATGAACATTTGTTTCAGAAGCCAATGACTGCCTGTTTAAAAGAGACTGTAGAAGTTCTAATCAGGCAGTATGAACACTCATTCAACATTGTAGAGTCTTCTTGCAAGTCGTTGGTAACATAAGTGAGGCAGCACACCATACTAGCTGAAGGCATCATTGATGAATTTTGTGAATGAAAGAAGTTTGCACCTAATGCTTACATATCTAGCCTAAGTGACAACATGAAGGCCAAGCAGAATAAAGTCAGGAAATTCTTCAATGATCTGGATGTTGAGCAGTTCAGACATACTTACAGCAGATAGAAGACTGGGCAGAAGAGGTTGCATGAAGAAGTCAAAGAAGAAATTTGCAGAAGGATTATGGCAAAAGATTGCAAGAAGGAAAAGAGCTATGATCCAGAAAAGGCTAAAGACCTTACTTCTTTTTAATTTCTTTTTTGAAGCATGAGTATCCAGTGTATGCCGAAGGCCTGCATGAAATACTCAAGGGTGAATTAGTTGGCCAAACTATTAGACATATTTGGACAATTGATAGTGCAAACTGTGTGTTTATGTCTGCAATATCATGAGTTTTATAAATTCATTTTATACGATTTAATAGGATTTCCTAACTTTCGGTATGTAACTTTTAGATTGAATTTTTAAAAATAAAAAATTTACTTCAAACTTTTAGTTTACTTTTAATTGAAAACTAAATTATTAAATTTACTATTTTTTGGTAGCCAAAATACTCTGGTGTATTTCAAACAGAAATGATATTGATTGGAATCTAAAATTTTTCAATAACATTTTCATTTTAATCTTTCAATTTAGAGCAATTTTTAAGTGATCAACACAATTGTAAATCAAACTTAATTTTCAGTTTTAAAAATATTGCAAAAATAAAATATACATCTGTGAATCATTTTTAGAAAATTAGCAAATTTAATGTTAAATTAATGATTTACACAAGTATTACTGATTTATATTAAATTTAGAATAAAACAAAAGATATATACGATAGTGTAATCACTGAGGTCAAAGTTTTAGAGTAAAGTGTCAGTCAGTAACAGTTTAAAATCAAATATTTAATGCAAATTTTCTGATTTCCAGTGTTATACAGTAAATAAAATCACCTTTTTAAACATGAACTTGGTGAAAATGCTGAATTACAAATATTACAAGAATACAATGGCTTGCTAATATGCATTCAGATATGTATTTTTAAACCCTGTCTCCATGCAAATGTTTACCCACAAATTTCGTACGAATAGGGTTTCTCACCAGTATGAATCCACACATGACATTTTTTAATGAAACAAGATTATGTCTGGCACATAGGGAAAGAATATGTCCGTAAGTGATTTTTTAATCTCGATTTTATTGAAAAAGCAGGACCATAAATTTCACATGATTATGGGTTCTCACCAGTATGTGTTCACATATGAAGCTTTTAAAACTTCATATGCAAACACACACTGGAGAGAAACCATATTTAATCTGTGTGAAAATGGGTTTTTTTTTTGTTTTTTTTTTACACACTTGACATTAATACGGTCTTTCACCATTATGTAGCTGCATGTGACATTTAAAAGATGAACTAGATGAAAATGTTGATGCACACATTTCACAAGTATGATTTCTCACTATTATGATTCTGCATGTGACATTTTAAGTTTGAATTATCTGAAAATGTTGAAGAACTTCACAAGAATATGGCTTCTCTCTAGTGTGTGTTCGCATATGATGTTTTAAACTGGATCTCTCTGAAAATGCCGTTCCACACACTTGACATGAATATGGTCTTTCACCATTGTGTGCCTATATGTGATGTTTTAAAAACGAACTAAATGATAATGTTAAACTACACATTTCACAAGAATATGGTTTGTCACCAGTATGCATCCGCATGTAATGTTTTAATTTGAACTTTCTGAAAATGGAGAAACAAACGTCACAAGAATATGGTTTCTCTCCAGTGTTTGTTCACAGATGACATTTGAAAATTGATCTCACCGAAAATGCTCTTCCACACACTTCACATGAATATGGTTTCTTACCATTATGTGCCTGCATGTGACTTTTTAAAGTTGAACTAGATGCAAATGTTGAGCCACATATTTCACAAGAATATGGTTTCTCTCTGGTATGTATATGCATATGAGATTTTAAACTTGTACTCATTGCCACTGTTGACCCACAAATTTCACAAGAGTAAGGTTTCTCAGCTGCATGTAACCTCATCTGAATTTTTTAACTTGAAATGCAAAAATGCTGAACTACATACCTCACAAAAATATGGTTTCTCTCCAGTATGCATTCGCATATGTTTTTTTACATCTGCTGCACATGCAAATCTTGAGCCACAAATTTCACAAGAATATGGTTTCTCTCCAGTATGTATACGCATATGACCTTTTAAACTTGAACTCGATGCAAAAGTTGACCTACAAATTTCACATGAATATGGCTTCTCACCAGTATAAGATCGCATATGAGATTTTAAAGTTGAACTCATTATAAATTTTCTGCCACAAAGTTGACATGAATAGGGCTTGTCACCAGTATGTCGCCGCATGTGACATTTTAAGATTGAACTACATGAAAATGTTGAAGCACAAACTTTGCAAGAATATGGTTTTTCTCCAGTGTGTGTGCGCATGTGCTTTCGTAAATTTGAGTTCTGTGAAAATCTGAACCCACAAACTTCACATGGAAATGGTTTCTCACTAGTATGTATTTGCATGTGTCTTGTTAAACTGCATCTTACTGAAAAGGCTGAACCACATACTTCACATGAATGAGGTTTCTCACCAGTATGTGTTCGAATGTGAGATTGTAGTTTTACTTTCTGTGAAAATGCTGAGCCACACACTTCACATGAATAAGGTTTCTCACCAGTATGTGTTCGCATGTGAGATTGTAGTTTTGCTTTCTGTGAAAATGCTGAGCCACACACTTCACATGAATAAGGTTTCTCACCAGTATGTGTTCGCATGTGAGTTCCTAGGTTTGAGCTCTGTGAAAATGCTAAGCCACACACTTCACATGAATAAGGTTTCTCACCAGTATGTGTTCGCATGTGAGATTCTAGGCTTGAGCTTTGTGAAAAAGCTGAGCCACACACTTCACATGAATAAGGTTTCTCACCAGTATGTATGCGCATGTGAGATTGTAGTTTGTATTTCTGTGAAAATGCTGAGCCACACACTGCACATGAATAGGGTTTCTCACCAGTATGTGTTCGCATGTGAGATTGTAATTTTGCTTTCTGTGAAAATGCCGAGCCACACATTTCACATGAATGAGGTTTTTCACCAATATGTGTTCGCATGTGAGTTCCTAGGTTTGAGCTCTGTGAAAATGCTAAGCCACACTCGGCACATGAATAAGGTTTCTCACCAGTATGTGTTCGCATGTGAGATTCTAGGTTTGAGCTCTGTGAAAAAGATGAGCCACACACTTGACAAGAATAAGGTTTTTCACCAGTATGTGTTCGCATGTAAGATTCTAGGTTTGCACTATTTGAAAAATTTGAACCACGCACTTCACAAGAGTATACTTCCTTTTTAGTCTCCTTCTCGCAGTGAATTCTTAAATTTGAGTTATTTAAAAATGATTTCTCATATGTGTGTATGAGTCTGTGTTCCTTTAATGCTGAAAAACCTGTAAATGCTGAACCACATACTTCACAAATATGTGGTTTTTCTTCAGTTTCTGTCTGCATTGCTGTTTCTAAAGACAAATTTTGTGAAAATTCCAATCCATCTTTTTCATATGTATCATTATTGTTTCCAGAATATGCTTGCATGTCTAACTTTCAATGAGAATTCTTTTCCATGGATATACTGATAATCTGTAAGAAAAAAAAGTATATTAGGACCTTTTTCACCTCATTTTCAGCATAACACTCTAAAATGCAAATAAACTGATTTTCAAAAAATAGTTCCTGCTGCAATTCTATAGTTCAAAGGATCTGTTTCAAAACCAAAAAACTTATAAAAAATGGCATCAAAATGTTTTTGAATTACTGAAACAAGGTTATTGATAATAATTAGTAGATAGTTTAGTCTATCGCCCGGTTTGAAACTCCACCCACATCTATTGAACAGATGTAGAGGCTCATCTCTTGTTCCCTGTTTAGGATGTGGTTTCCGGCTTTCTCTTTTCCAATCTTTTCACTCTTACGTAGCCCCCTGCACACCAGTGGCATTACCACCTTACTCAGTGTGATACGATTAAAAAGCATGAAATTTTTATACTTTTACAAATCCTAAATTCCACTATTTTAAGAAGATCTATTTCTTACATTGCAATTTTTTTAAAAACAATGTTTCCTTATTTTCAAAGATTTCAAAAGACAGAAAAAATGAAGGCCTGCTCTTAATTAAGAAAGAAAAAACTGACTATCAGCTCTGCATAAATTAAAATACAATTCAATGTACAGATATGAAAACATTATGGAATATAACAAAATTCAATCTTAAAAAAATTGCATGTAATTTTCACCCTATTAATCTTGTCCTGCTTTTTAGCAAGGTATTCGAGGCGATTATCAGTTTTGAAATAAGCATCTCACAACCATTTCTCTGACAAACAATATGGCTTCTGTTTTGTTAGGTTTACTGATGAGGTGCTAATGACCATCTACAAATACATATATACCAGTCTCTTGATCAGAATGGCAAAGCTTGAGCTATTGCTCTATATATATATAGAAAGCATTTCACAGAGTTTGGCATATTTGTCTTAAGTGCAAATTCTAAAGCTATGGTATTTCTGGACAATTGTTAGATTCAGTCCTATGAAATCGTGAAGTAAAGGTTGTTTTCAATGGGCAAATTTCCAGATCTTTTCATAGAAATGCAGGCATTCCTCAAGGCTACACATACCTGATCTTCTAATGAAGATGTAATGATCTTCCTGATATAATGAAGTTTGCCAAGGATGAGAAGGCAAAGCTGACTGCGTTTCAAAAGGACCTCAAATCTGTGATTTAATGGGGCAGGAAATAGCTAGTAAATTTTAATATCTTCAAAATGAAGCTGCTCTTTTTTACCAGCCACAGTGAATCATCCCTAACTACCATTGGAATAGAGGAAACTACTCTCCTAGAGAGCAACACATTGCACCTCCTTGGCCTAACTCTCTCAAATGGTATGACTACATTGAATCTAGAACTGCATCTGCTGCTAGTAAGTTTGGTTCACTGAGTTGGGCCAGGAATTTTTTCTTGTCAGAATTGATTTTGCACATTTATAAATCTACCATTTGTTTGTGTATTGAATGTTGTTGCCATATCTGGTTGGTTGCTCCTGCTATTCATCTTGAGGTTTTCGACAAAATACAAAGAAGGGTCTGCAATATAATCGATCCTGAATTGGCAACCTGTCTTCAGTCACTTTCTCACTAATGTGATATGGATTCCCTCTTTCTTTTCTTAAAGTATTTTCATGGAAAATGTTCTGAAAAGGTACTTCCTCTGGTACCCCAACCATGTGTATTCATTCGTGGTACTCAACTGACATCACAATCCTACCCTTTTACCATAGAAATAGCTAAATGGTCATTTGTGGAACTAACTTCCTTTCACTTGCTCCCCTGATAGCTACTATCTCCAAAAGTGTAAATGCCATGTCAATTGGCATCTTTTATGTACTTGGTACCCATTCATCTTGTATCTTTTCTTTGACATCCTCCAGGTCTTTTTTCTTTCACTTAATACCATATGACTTGTGTGGGGTAAAATGATTAGAAAAAATGTATATATGTATACAAAATAAATAGAAAATATAACATTGATAAATGTTATGTTTTATACACTACAATCTAAAACTTGTCATAATTCTCACTGAAAAATATTGGTGTGATGATTTGTATTAAGGTTTATTTGCTTACAAAAAAAAAAAAAAACCATAGCATGATGTCAAAATTCCCATATTTAATAAAAACCAAGTTTTATCACCAAAATGTCTGTGTTATTATTAAGAGGAATGATAAAACTATTTTTTAATTCTTTCATTAAATTTTTTATCCTTTCTAACACGTTTGAAATTTTGTTTAAAAACCTTCTTTTACTTTTTGACAAGGAGTGCATATTTTAATAAGTATTTACTATGGCAAATGTAATATTATACAACTCACTTTTTTGCCAATGAAAAACATTAATTTGGAAATTCACACAAAAATCAAATAATGGTTGGATTTTGATGAAACTTTCAGGAATTATTCACAAATGAATGAAAGTATTTTTGAAATCAATATTTTTATCAAATCTTTCTAAAAATATTTTTTTTTTACAAATGTTACCTTGCTCCCCAATTAATTTCCTGAAGTTTCTACAAATTGACTACTGGACCATAATTTTGTTTTATTAATTAAATGCAGTACTCCTTGGAAAATGTAAATCACCTATTTTTTTTTTTTTCTTTTAGTTGATTCTTTTCAGAAAATATACCCCAAATAGTAAAAATAAAAATATAATAAAAGTATGCCATTTTGTATCTCGACAAACTAAATTATTTTTATAAACAATATAAGCAGAGATTTCGATAGATACGCATCCTACAACCCTAATGCATTAAAAAATTTAAAAAATGCAAGAAAATCGTATATATATCTCACAGGGACACACCTCAGTTTCTATAATAAAAATATATGTGGGCTCTCAGATAAGTGGTTGAGAGAAGCTTTGTTTAATTTTAAACTGGAAATTTCCACCGAAAATGTGAGAGAATTTATCTCCTCCCTTTGTGTGTTATCTTTTTTTCCTCTCACCATTTCAAGCTAACTGTTATCTGCTGTCTTGAAAACGGAACGATTTCAGTTTCTTAGAATGTTGGTGAGATGAAGTGAATTTCACTGGATGGAGCACAAGGCCTTGAGTTGTTTCATCAAAAAAAAGCAATGTCTGCCCCCTTTCCCAGTTCATAATCACAAACTATGAGTTGTTTAAGAGGAAGATATAAGTTGCTTTGAACTAATTCCAAACTTAAATAAATTTTCTTCAAAATAATTTAGAGTCATCAAAAACGTAACTTACAAATAACATTGTTCGGGATAGATTAAAGTACATCCCTTAACTAAATCTCTGAAAAACAGCATACTATGAAGAAAAAAGCCCCAAACCTAATAAAAATGAATTTTTTTCCATAAAAATCTTTGTATTCTTAAAAGGAAAGATCAAAATATTTTTTCAATATTTTTCATAATTTTTTAATCTTTTCTAACACATTCGGAATTTTGGCAAATACCTTTTTTGGGAGACACAGAAATAGAAGCTAGGTTCAAACAGTGTATTAAAACAATAGAACATTATATACAATAATGTTAGTAATCAGCAAATAGAAGTGTAAATTATTTTTGAATGTATAAGCGACATGAAAAAGTTGTACACTGCAGTTTTTTTTGTTTTTTAGCGTATCTCGCAACCTTTGAAACACGACCATTTTAGAAATTCTTGCAAAAATGAAATAATTGTCAGATTTTAATGAAACTTTTATGACATATTCACAAATGAATTAAATTATTTTTGAACATATAATTTACAAAAAACGTTGGGTAAATTTTATTTTTAAATCTGTTACCCCGCCTCCACATAAATTTATGAAAATTGAAAAAATTAAATTGAGAATCAATAAACTCATTGTTTGTTAGTGGAAAAAAAAACTGAGTTATTACGTTTTTCCATTGTAAACTCATTACGGTAATTACATACTAAAATTTTAACAAGATTTTTTACCAGAATTTTAACATGTTAAAAGGGATTTTAAAATTTTTAAAAAATAATTGAAAAGATTTTCAGCTTTCTTCTTAATAATAACAAACAATTTGATGGAAAAAGTGCGTTTTTTATTAAGTTGGGGGGCATTTTTTATTCATACTATGCTAAAAATGTTATTCATACTACAATAAAAAGTAAATTAGGTACTGCCAATCAATTTTTAGATACCTAAATTTAAAATGAAAATTTTAAAATAAATATTCTATCTTCAAGCTTTAAAATTAGGTCTATTTGAAAGCCAAGGGATTAAAGTTAGTAATTCCAGCCATCAAAATACACTGGTGTATTTTAAACTGAAATTATATCGATTGGAATCCGAAATTTTTCAAAAAAAAAAAAAAAAAAAAAACTTTAAATTTTCCGCCATTTTTTGAAATTTTTGATTTATAGACAAGTTACGTCAACAGTAGCCAACTTCCCTGTTTAAAAATCTACGAAGTGACAATTGATTGAAGCTTCCGTCTGTCAACACCCAAGTAGGGCGTCCGGAATGCCAAAATTTTATGTATCTAAAAAACCGGTTTCCGTTTTTTAAATGCATAGTTAACCATAACATAATATTTTCATCAATTACATAATATTTTAATATGTTCGTTTAGCTTTATAGCTAGATGAATGAATATGCTTTTGAATAAATAAAAATAAAAATTTCCTTTAAAATAATTTTATAATTTAATAAGAAAGAATGAAATTTTACCCAACTGAATTAAGAAATATTATGCTAATTATTATTTTTTATTAGTTTTTTTCAGCAGTTACTTATAGAATTTTAGTTTAGCTTTATAGCTGGATGAATGAATATGCTTTCTGAATAAATAAAAAGTAATTTCTTTTAAAATAATTTTAAAATTTAATAAGAAAGAATGAAATTAAAATAACCCAACTAAGTTAAGACACGCATGAAATGAACAGCAAGGTTCAGATACGGAACTTGTAAAGGGAAAATGTACGGGCGGAAAACTCATATATACGGAAAATTGAGTCACGTGACCTTTTACAGATATATATCCCTTATGGCCATCCGTACAAAAAAAAAACGGGAAATCAACATGCAAAAATTAACAGGTTTTAAATTAATTTACAAAAAAAAACAGCACCCCTTTTGAGAGTAACTGTTTAAATTTTTCGATTAATAAATATATTTGCCAGACATTAATTTAAAAAAAGTCTGAGGGACCTATAAGGAGGAAATTGTAAAAGACTCATGAAACTTTTTAAAAAATAAAATAAAATAATAAAAATAAAAACAATTCTTGTAAAAATTCATTACTAACGGAAATTTTTTTTTCTATTCAGACTACAATATAATTTTAATTTATGTCTATAAAAGCAATTAAAATTTTATCCAAATAAAAAATGGCATAGTTTTATTGCATTATTGTTATCGCACTTCGGAGCAGATTTTCTTAATAGGAAAGTTTTTTAAGAAAAAAAGACAGTTGATTAGCATTCCCCAATGACTCCTAAATTTAATAAAGACTATCCATATGCGGGGACCTAGTCGCATTTTTCGACAGTTCTGAAAATTAAATGGTGTGGGGGGGGTAACAAATTAAAAAAAATGTTTTTACCAATATTTTCTAAAAACAATTATTTCAAAAATCATTTCAGTCATTTGAATAAGTCCTGAAATGTTCAACCTCAGACGATTATTTGCTTTTTGCAAGAATTTCCAAATTAATGTGTCTTTCACAGTCAAAAAATGCCTTCGCATAATATTACGTTTTGAGTTTTTTGACTTAATAAAATCTAGCGTCAATTTAACCCTCTCACTGACGAGAGAGAAAAAAAATGGTTCTTCCACTAAATGAGCCCGTTAGAACCTGTTAAAATAATTTTTAAAAATTGAAAAAATAATTAAAAAATACTTTGATCTATCCTCTTCATTCATAAACATTTTGCCGATAAAACTTTGTTTTTAATTAGTTTGAAGCCTTTTCCTTCAGACTATGCTGATTTTCCCACGGTTCAATTGGACGTATCTATTAAAATTAATAAATGCCATAACATTTCAATGAGTTATCTCTGTCATAATATTAATTTCATTCATTGTTACAAAATCATAAAATTTACATTATTTTAAAAGAAGGTTTTATATTATTTTAATTATTAAAATATTTTAATATTTCTTTTTCATGAAATATCTTACACGAGTGGGCAATTTTCGATAGTCAAGAAAGAAATGAATGGAAAAAAAATTATTGTCTCTTCGTCTTCTTTTCAAACGAATCCCTAAATTCTAAATATTTTTTTAAAGAGAAAAATATGAACCACTGGAAGATTAATTGTCAGTTTTCATCAAAATTGTCAATACTTTCTTAACAAAGAAATGACAAAATAATTGTTGTTCATTAAATTTGTAAATGAAAAAAGAAAACGTTATATTTACTTGTTTTCGTCAAACTTTCCTTCTTTGGGGTAAAAAACATGAGGAACTACATAAAAAAATTAATAAATGTATAAATTTTGCAGATCAATTTTTTTGAGAATGGTGATTTTCTAAGCGCAGCTTAGATGTGGCACAAGGCCGAAAGTATGGAACACCCATTGAGGAACAAACTCACTACTCAATTTTAATGATAGCGAGACAAACTTGCTAACTATTTACACCAATTTGAGGTGCACCAATTTTCGTTTTGGATGAAACCAAATGTTTACAGGCAAGATTTATTTTAGAGAGCAAAAGTCAAGGGAGATAATTCAGGAATAAAAATGTTTTGAAGGAAAGTCTGAGGATGTGCGTTGTGGTGCAGTGGATATCGACTCGGAACGACAAAACGAGGATTCGAGTTCGAATTCCATTTGAATTCCTTGCATTCACTTACGCACAAATACCCATGGAAAAGGTATTAATGCAACTCTTCCCTGCAGTTATGGGCTAAATAATATGACAGATTGGGTTCAATAGCTTTGGCTGACAACCAGTCTACCGCAGAAAGCAATGTCAAATAAAATTTCTCTTTTGCCCAGTTGGTCATGTCCCTTTCGAGACATGATCGCCTGAAGCATGTATCACATATAGAACTTAACTGACAGACTGATTATCTCGAAGAAAAGAGTTTGCAGGTGCATTTGTCAGCAAGCTCATCACTTTTTGTTTTTTATCGTCCTCTATGTCAAGTGCGATGAAATGTTTTTTTAATCTGTTTACGTATTTTGTCCATATTGCAGCTTTGGCTTCCGATTCACATTCAAATTCCGGATAGTGTGATTTTTTTTGTTTTTTTTTAGTAAATAAATGACTCTGTCCTCATCGCCAAAGTAATGTTTGGTGTTGGAGACGACCGATGCTTGCTAAACATCGACTACTGTCATTGTGGATTCACAGGATAGATGAGGATTAATGAGAGAGCGAAGACGAACCCTGCTAGCGTGCTTTGTGTCCCTTCTTATTATATCTTCCCCCCCCCCGGATCCGCAGTGGCCGTAACCTCTGCGACCCGGAGGTTATTTCCCTTTTATTGGTCAGGACATTACAGTGGGGTTCTTCCTTTTTCCTAAAGATGGACTTGTCCAGAGTATACTTATACTACTGCTATAGGAATGAGACGGGAGAATACCGCGTTTTTACAGAGAGATAACCGGAGAATACGAGAGTCCAGTGAGAGATCAGCAGCCAGTACAAAGTAGTTCATAGTAACTCTGTGCTCCACTCATAGAGAAGATTATTATGCAGTACCCATTAGCTTCCGACGCGGACATACTCAATATACTACGGATTCTCTTCCAGAGACTTGTATATATACTTTTTACTAACCCGCATTCCGGGACTGCTAATCTTCATTCAAGTCTGTATTCTTACGTCAATACCCTTATTTTCTATCTCAATTACTAGTCGTTGTTCATTTATTTGTGCGGGTCCCATTCCCGGGATCCACAACACTAAACAAAATCATGTTAGTAATAAAACCCTCCACGAAGCTTAAATGTGACAGAAACATAAGTTAACTGGACGAAATTAATGCGTGACTTTAATTTTGCTCATTCGATCCAAAACATTCACACAGTCACACACATCTAAACACAACAACAACAAAAGCACACCCAAAAAACGCTACGCACCCGCCAGAGAACTGATATTCTTTCCCACGTAATTAGGAATGGGGTGGGGATTAAACTAAAAGGAAAAAAGTACAAAAAAAGAAAAAAAAAGGGGCCAATGAACATTTATCACTTAGCCAAGTTAACTTAAGGTAAAAATAAGACTTCAAATAACGCCTATACATGCTGCCAATGTTCCCTCCAGCACACCCAATATCCTGATGCCTAACCAGCATCAAACAGTCACTCTAGATCAGCACCTGCTGCTCGTCTTATTCACGCAAGATTCACCCACCTTTTGCCAAATTTCAATAGAGGGAGTCGTTTCCTTTCAGTCCTAATCTTGACTTTAAGCTGATGCCTAAAGAACAAGATCAGTTAGGAAGAGATCGAGACCGAACCAGAATTTTAATCGTCCAGAGAACAAGGTCCGGGAAGATAAACTTCCTTTCACGCACCCAACCGCAAGCCAACAGACTTATCGCGGTTGATCTTGGCTCTTGTCACCATCTCATACCCTCAGATTTCTTTGCTAACTTCGTTAATCTCGGCACTGCTCGACAAAAAAAAAAAAAAAAAAAAAAAACGAAACGTCGTCGGTAGAGGCGGAGTACCTGGCTGAGTTGGTAGCGCCAGGCAGGGAAATTCCGCGCAGGACCGGATTCGCTTTTAACTTGCAAAGGAAGGGCTCCAACGCAAGAATGTAAAGCAAAGGCGAAAGCGGACAACCTTGACGAATGGAGTGAGATAAAAGACCTCGATCTTACCATATTAACTTCCACCAGCGCACTGGAGAACACATACAGCAGCCGGATCCAGGAGCGAAAGTACGGCCCGAAACCGGCGGCGGGATGGACAGACTCCAAAAACCAATGATCAATCCTATCGAAAGCCTTGAACTGTTCCAAATTAATCAGCACTGCTTCACTGTCAACTTTCTGGATTATCTGGCGTACCAAATGAAGGTTGTCCTGAATAATCCTTTCTTTACAGCACGTGTCTGCGCGGGGCCAATTAAACTATTAAACTAGGAAGGACTGCCTGCAAATGACCGGTCAAAATCTTGGCTAAAATCTTTAAGTCTGTATTTAACATCGTTAAGAGCCGCTAATTATAGGCAACCTCCACCATTCTTGTTCTTGCAAAGCAACTTGATCACACCCCTGGTGAAGCGTTGGGGTATAGACCTCTGCTTCATCCTGTTGGTATAAATCAGCGCCAGCAAAGGGACAAAAATGGGCGACTGCCTCAAGTACATTTCGTAAAGAAGACCATCCAATCCTGGAGTCTTGTCCTGCATATCCCAGATCTCAGACTCTGTAATGGGCCCCTTTCACCCAGCCACTTCAGTCGCCTCGAAGCGGGTAAAGTCGGCCAAATAGGCGTTGAACTGAGCTGTGCTCACACCGGGCTCCCTGGTGAAAAGATACTGGAAGTAATCCCGAAAAGCCCGACATAAATTTGACTAGCAGTATAGCCCGGTGTTGCTCGGGTGTAATGAAAGCTTTTATATATATATTATCGATTTTCTGCACTATTATAAGAACTGCAACCTTGAAACTTCTGAATATTGTTTCTTATGTCTTTGTTTACGAGTGTATCAAATTTGATTAAAATCGGACCACTCCTTCTATAACCCGATTCTATCGATTTTCGATATTTATCGGGGGTACCTCGACACAAAACCTAGCTAAGAACACTCGCAGTCGCTTATAGTACAACTGTGTAAATTTTTTAAAAAAATCAGTTCAGCCGTTTTGGACTCTATAGGTAACGGACAAACACACATATACCCACACAGACAAAGTTCCATTTATGATATAAGTTTAGATTACCCGATCGACCTTTTCCTCAAATGCCGTTTGTACCGCTAAACTAGCTACATTGAGTTGACGACTATAGTCAGCAGCAAACGACTTAAGTTTCGATTTTAAGAAAGCCAACTACTTATTCCCAAGCACAGCCCCCGTCAATTCCCGCTGTAGTGTTAGTAACAGCTGGTCTTGGAAGTCTTGATTATCAAATAATGACGCATTCAATTTCCAGTAACCAGCCAACTTAACCTTAGGCATATCTAAGTTTACAGGAACCCGGACGAGCCTATGACCCGTGTAAACAATCGATTGAAAACTTGGACAACCTAAGAGCCTATGACCCGTGTAAACAATCGAATGAAAACTTGGACAACCTAAGAGCCTATGACCCGTGTAAACAATCGAATGAAAACTTGGACAACCTAAGAGCCTATGACCCGTGTAAACAATCGAATGAAAACTTGGACAACCTAAAAGCCTATGACCCGTGTAAACAATCGAATGAAAACTTGGACAACCTAAGAGCCCGTAATGGTTTCACATCCGGATTGCTAGTACGCGATCTTTCTCAGTGTCAAAAACAGCATTCCAATCCCCAAATAGATTACCCGACGAGATGTCCTTAAGAACGTCTCGACCTTCCGACAAAACAGGACGTTCTGAATGGTCATTGGGCGCATAAACCCCAATGAGACGAAGAGCCTTATCCTTTATAGTAATATCCTGCACGCAAATCTTGCCCGCCGGATCCACAAAGACAAGCAAACATGCTGCCCTCAGAGAGTAGCTCACTAGCCAGGAAGCACTTCTAGAGCGTTCATCAAAACATGCTGAATAGGGATGAAAATCTCTAGACAGAATGCCTTCATAATCGCTAACTAAAAACCGGGTCTACTGTAAGCAACAAACATCCACACCGAGTCACTGGAGATCGTGAGTGAGCTTCACCCTTCAGACTCCGACCTCAGCCCCCGGGCATTCAAGATTGCTAACCGGAGAGCCATCTTCAGTCCTGATTAGGGTTGGGAATCTGAACGGAACATGGACGGGGAAAGGATACCGACAGCCTCTCCCATCGACCCTTGGCACATCTCAATCTTGACCTTGCTATCTAAGGAGAGGCCGCCAATATTCCAAGAAAAGGTGAGTTGTAGCGCCCTATAAAGGGAGGTATGAACCAAAACCGGGACCCGCTCTAAACTAAAATTAAGTTTCTTTAAGTTCTCATCTTCAAGGATGGCTATTAATGGGATCATTGGGATAGACTTAATGTCCCATGTCCGCCGCGCTCCCGACCCAGTGCAGATGACAGTTAAGAAGCTCGAGGCCTATCAAAAGTTTGACGAGACTTCAGTGTCTTTATCAGCGAACCTCTTCACAGCTAACAGAGCTTTCAAGTTTTTAATACGATTGCTGTAATTTTTGGTCCGCTCTTCCTGGGCCGGAGAAATACGGCAGACGTCTTCCCCTTGCCTATGTGGCAATTTAGTGGACTTTTTCAGCGCCTCTTTGTCCTCAGATGTGGGGCTTCTTTGTGTTTTATTGGGTCATCATATTTGTTTCTTGGGAGAGGGACAGGGAGAAGAGTGTGTAGATTCATTCATTGGGCTGGGGTCCCTATTACGAGAGGTAAGTTTTCTGGGAGTAGGTTGCGAAGAATTAATGTTTTTCCTTTTCAGGGAAGAACAATGCAGAAGCCAAGGAGTGAGATGGACAGGTTTTTAATTCCTCCTGCAGTAATTTTATTCTCTCTGTCCGCTCGTAACATGGGTCATACTTTTTAAGTAAATCTTCAAATGAGCTCGTTTTCAAGGCCAAGGCGTCACCCGTCACGCTGGCAGCAAGAGTAGGGTTCTTAGTGCACTTAGTCCTGGAGGCTTCAGGGGACCTAGGTCCCGCTGCTTGACGATTCCCTCTGGCCCTGCCAACAACCATCTATTCCCCCCTTTCTCCTTCTCCAAGATGACACATGTAGCTGGCGAAAACTTTTCAGAGGATGTGGGTAGATTTTTCGTCCCAACCGAGGGTACTACCACTCTATTCTACTGGTCTATTCGTTTATCAATTTTCTTTAATTTTTGGCGATTTTCCAAAAGCTCATCTTTTTTTTTCAAGGTGGGCGTAACACTTGACTCTCTTCAATAACTCCACCATATTGATCTTGTGTTTTGGAGGGGACTTCCCGCTACAGGGCGATTCCCCAAACTCAGCATCTTTTAAATTTTGCTCCACTCTTGTTTTACTTAAGCCATTCTCAGCCTCCATATCTTTGTTCATTTCCATAAATAACAGTCTCTTTAGTAAGAGGGGGATAAGACACATTGTCCTTATTGAGAGGATCTTTCGAGGACGGGTTGAATCATAACTTTTTCTTGAATGATTGACTTGAGTCGCCCATCTTGAAAATTTAAGAAAATGTACCAGTAATTTTTTTCTCCTTTGGAAGACCAAAGATTCAAAAACTGGGGGAGGTTAGGAATCTTGACCCGGATCATAACAAAAGACGAAGCTGGGAACAGGCCAGGAACCACACCTACTCACATTAACTAGATACACAAGAGACTTACCTTACCTTAACCAGGGAAGGGTTCCACGGGAATCTACCTCGATGCGACTAGAAGGCCTAAAAGAGAAAATCGAGGTTAGCCCCTTCATGCAAACAGGCTCGCCTCAGTTACCCACCTTTTGCTGAAATCTGTCAAAATCAATCGCTTTCTATTAGTTCTAAACTTCATTTTGAGCTGATGCTCAAAATATCAAATTAGATCCTGATGAGAAAGGCGCTGGCCTTGCAAGACTTCCTCCGTTTGCATCGACCTATCACCATTCGGGCCGTGGCCAGTAACAACAGAAACACTATTAGTTTCACCCCAAAGAAGGGGCGACACATTGTCACATGCGTATGCACAACCAATGAGCATGAGCATTTTGGGAGCGATACGAGCAGACAACTTGCCAACACGGTCACATCAGCCAGCGAAAGCCAAGGGAAATCAGCCAAACAGCTACGAAACTCCTCATCACGGACACAAGGCTCCGTAGTAAATCAGCTATCAAAATGCTGCTGAAACACCTCGCACATGTCGTTGGTTGACCCCAGAATTTCTCCTTCCACGTTTCATACCTCTTTAGTGTACCGATTGCCACCTCGACGAAACTCTTCCTTGTGCAATTCTGCGCCCATGTTCACAGCTTCGAAAGACATCTAACTTAGCTTATGCCTAATAAACTGACTCATGTAGCACACACTAGTCAAACGTTCCAGGGCCTCCCTAGCTAACGCTATCTCTAGGGAATCACCCCCAGCCTCCGTCCGGAACACGCTATCTTTAAGAGCCTTCAACCTTTTAGCCTTATCAAGTTTGAGCCATTGGCTAAATCCAGTGAAGATCCTAATCCTATCCTTAAGCCTCTCCCACCACTTACTCCTGATAACTACCTCCACTAATTCCCGCTGCACTACATTAATTAGCTGCTCCCGAAAGACCCACCTGTCCAGTAAAGACAGATTGAACTTCCAGTAGCCAGTCATTCTAAGCCTAGTTTCTAATGCCACCCGGGCACAAATGAGTTTGTGGTCCGAGTAGCCTAATCAGTGGAACGTGGGACAATCTAAAAGATCTCTGTCGGCTTCTCTGACTAACATTCTATCCAGATAGCTAACTACCTGGGTAGATGGGCAACTAAAAGCCTACGTCCACATCTTCCCACCCGGATGATCAATCCAGTATCTATAAACGAGACCAAATTCGTTGATCAGATTAACCAGGCTACGATCACACAACCTCCCACTAGCTCCCTGCCTTCTGTCTAGCTTGGGATTCAGGACAGCATTCCAGTCCCCCACTAAGACTAGTCATGATGGGTTCACAAGGAAGGGCTCCAAACACCAAAAAAACGAGACACGTTCCTCCTGGTCGTTGGGTGAATATACTACAACCAGCCGAAACGAGCTGCTTTTTACCACATTATCAGCCACGATCAACCGACCATCGGCACCGACATGAACAAGGTCCACCTTTGTATCTAGGGTACGCTTGACCAGCAAACAAACACCTCAGGCCAGTCAGTTCCCATATGCTGAATAGACAACAGACTCATTAGACAGTACACAGGCATCAAAGTTGCAAAAAAAGTGAGTCCCTTTGATCGCAGCGACATCCACACCGAGTGACAAGAGGTCCTGATGCAAGTGGGCAGCCTTACTTCGAGCCCTCAAGCCCCTTGTGTTTAAGCTTGCAATCTTGATAGACATCACAATTAAGCCTGGAAAGATAAAAAAAACAGAAACCTTAATCATATACGGGATATAAATCTCTCGCAGTAAGGACCCCGACAGATTGTCCAAGGTTCCCGCTCCCAATATCGAACGTAATGCGTCCGTCAAGGACAATACCACCGACATCAGAAGGGTACGTTAGTTTCAACGCCCTATATAAGGAAAAATGGAGGAATATGGGACCCTCCCTGCACAAAGTTGCACAATTTTTCTCAGTCCGGGGTGCCACTACAGGCCATTGAAATGTTTTTAAACAGCTCTTTGGCAGCTGCCAAA
The DNA here is from genome assembly GCA_037127315.1 of Ascarosepion bandense. Classification (NCBI taxonomy): domain Eukaryota; kingdom Metazoa; phylum Mollusca; class Cephalopoda; order Sepiida; family Sepiidae; genus Ascarosepion; species Ascarosepion bandense. Next base: position 571,040 of record JBBBDQ010001152.1, on the reverse strand, counting down.
TGGTCCCAGACCTTGAGGTTGCCCCTGGTGTTCCTGGTTAATGTAATTACACCGGGGACACGCAGAAAGTTTCTAGGATCCTTTGTTGATTTCCCATCTACAGAGGTTAATTTCATCAATGGTCTCAAAAGGTTCTTCCATTGAAACACCGTCCTTTTCTGTTGTTTTCTTGTCCACTTGACAGTCTACCCCTTGGGAAATGATTTCTTTTACTTGGGTGGGATGGGAGAGGTGATTAGAGATTTGATTGGGGAGAGTGAGACAAGTGCCGGGCAGAGGGGTGGTGGAATTTTTGTGGGGTGCAAGAGAGGCTCCTGGCCTTGCTGGCATAATTGGGTCTCTATGGTGAAGAAGGGACAGAAGCCGACCTTGATGGTACGTCCGGATCCTCCACCCTACTCCACCGGGAAATTTTTTCCGGCTTTTTTCTTTCTCTTCCGCCTCCTCTCCCTCTCTTTAATGAGGAAAACTGGGGTGCAGGCATCTCTTCCACGTTCATTTGCCCCGGTTCTTTGTGTGGGGTTTCCCGCTGATCTGCTGTTTTCCCCGTCCTGTTTTCAACTCTGCCTTTTCTTGTGTACTGGTTGCTGCTGCTGCTGCTTTTGAGGTGATTTTTTCTGCTTCTTGTCCTCATGTGAGACACCCTGCTGTGGCGGTGGAGTTTAAGACTTTGCGCTCTTCCACCCGGTCACTCGCTATCCTTTTTAACTGCCTTCTCTACTGCTATTTCCTCAGTTGGCTTCTTTGGCTATTGGGTCTGTGGGGCAGGGTTTTTCTCTGGGCATACCTTCACCAAATAACCCGATGTTCCAGAGAGCCTTCTTTCTTCTATAGGGCTTCCAGAGAGCCTTCTTTTTCTATAGGGCCTTCTTTCTTCCACAATTATATATATTGATCTACCTCGGCAAATCAATGTTTGGCACCAAGTTAAACTCCTTGCAGGACAATGACACTTGTAGAGTGACATCACCCATGGGAAAGCCTAGATGTTACTTCTGCAACCCAGAAATTTGCACCCAGATGGTTTTCTGTGATGTCCATGGGCACCCCATGCAAGGTGATACGTGTCTTGTGGGTGCCCATGCATTCTGTTTGGAGGCGAAGCGCTTTAGTTGTCAAAATGGCTCCCGCCAACTGCTTCTTCTTCTCCTCCATGGACAGAAGGATGTCCCACATAGCATGGCTCCGTCTAGCCACCATCCTGGCAACTATCTTTGTTGCCTCTTCTATTGATTCCCTGCTAACACCCATAAACCTGTCAGTTTTCGGATCAGTCATTAGCTGGACAATAGTTATTTTTTCTATGGCCTCCAAGGCCTCGGGGATTGTCAGGACTTCACTGCCAGAGTTGAACTCCTGATACTTGTCCTTTATTGGCCTCATCTTTCTTTAGAAGTTTGGCCCCTCTCTCAAGCATGCATCACGTATGGCACTTAACTGACTGAATATAATAGCTGGAAACCCGATTAAGGTTTCTACTGGTCATAAAGTGGGGGATCAGTTTTATATTGTTATGAAGTAATAAACTGATCCCCCGCTAATTAATACGTAATAATATAATACATTGCATCTTCCTCTAGCTATGAGTTAAATAACAGGACAGATTGGGTTCTATAGCCTTGGCTGGTAACCACTCTACGCTTGTTTGACCTTGAAACACATTGCTTCATTTGTGAGTGCATGAGATAGTTATCTTGCCAAGACACTAATCTTGACTGCCAATGGATTGTTCTAAAGCCATTGTCTGCAATGTACGTTAATCCAAGGAAGCTTATGAAAATTGCATTACTGCGCAAACATACTGGCAAGTCACATACTGCATCCATCGATCCAAAATGTCAAGTCAAAATAGAAAAACAACACTACGACATAACATATATGTTCTCAGGGAAAGTGTGAAAGATGGTATTTGTTTTGTTTCAATTAATTTGCATTAGAGTATATATAGATATGCTGTTACAATATTTTGTTGCACACTAGTGTGCCATGGCATGATAGTTGAGAATCACAGTGCTAGTGGATTAAGTAACATATTAACACTACCAATTGTAGTACCTGTGGAGTTTTTAATGGTTGTACTTGTTGAATTTTTTGAAGCTGAAGGTGGTATGAAAACCCAGTATTTCCCAACATGTGTCTAATAACAGGATTAAAATAGTCACATTTCTGTATACAGACAATGTTGATATTCACTTTAATGTTTTTTCTTCTATAATCATTTTACCTGAAGCAAGGCAGTACTGCCACTGGTGTGCAGGGCTTTACAGTGAGAGAAAAAACAAAGTATAGGAGATGTCAAAAAATGGTAAGAGATGGATTGGAATCAAAGTAGATAGAGAAGATGGCAATTGAGGGTGCATTGAAATTTTTGGAGATTGTAGCTATCAGGAAAAGAAAGCAAATGGGAGGGAGTTCCATAAATGGGAAGTGCGCAAAAAGAAGCTTTTAGAATAGAAGAGTTGGTTACATTTAATTATTTCAATGGGAGACCAAGATGCATGAGACCTCAATGCCAGTCTAGTAGCACAAGTAAATACATTTGCGCAAGGGTGTTTTGTATGTATGCTGTTACAATATTTTGTTGTACATTAGTGTGTCATGACGTGATGGTTGACAATCACAGAGCTAGTGGATTAAGTATCACTTAAACACTACAAATTGTACCTGTGGAGTTTTTAATGGTAGTACTTGTATTTTTTTAAGCTGAAGGTGATATGAAAACCCAGCCTTTTCCAGCATGTGCTTAATAACAGGATGAAAATAGTAGTGTTTGTGTATACAGACGACAGAGACATTCATTTTAATGTTTTTTCTTTCCTTTTTTTTATAATAATTTTATCTGAAGCCAGGCAGGACTGCCACTGGTGTGCAGCGGGGTTACAGTAAGAGAAAAAATATAGAATGATTAAAACCAGCACTCAGTTGTAATAATCCCAACTTGAGAAAAGCTATTTATGGTGCACTGGAGCATCTCATTGTGCACATGTGGGCAAGTCCATTGTATAAGCTGTGATTGGCTGCTGGTAAATGAGTGGAGGTATTTCTTTATATATCCCGATTTTATTTTAGCATTGTTGCAGGGACTGTATTCAGTTTCATGTGTGAATTGAAGTGCTTGAGTGGTTTGTGCGTTTTTTTATTTTTTGAGGTCTGTATTTGGTACGCATTGTGGTGCAGTGTATGTCGGCTTGAAACAAGAAATCAAAGAACCGTGTTAGATTCCAGTCAAATTCCTAGTATTCACTTATGCATAAATACCCTAGGGAAGACTAAAAATATTAATTAATTTGTCTTTTCCTTCCAGCTCTGGGTCAAATAACAGGACAGATTGGGTTAATGGCAACCGACTGCAAGATAATCTTCTGCCCAGCCAGTCACGTCTCTTTCGATGGCTTTAGAACAACCCATTGACAGTCAAGATTAGTGTCTTGGTAAGATAAATATCTCATGCACTCACAAATGAAGCAATATTTTTCAAGGTCAAACAAGCGTAGAGTGGTTGTCAGCCAAGGTTATAGAACCCAATCTGTCCTGTTATTTAACTCATGGCTAGAGGAAGATGCAATGTATTATATTATTACGTAGTAATTAGTGGGGGATCAGTTTATTACTTCGTAACAATATAAAACTTTTCCCCCACTTTATGACCAGTAGATAGAAACATTACTATTTTAATCCTGTTATTATACACAAAAAACTAAGTCTTCGTATCACATTCAGCATGAAAAAATTCATCAAGTACTACCATGGAAAACTCCACAGGTACTACAATTGGCAGTGTTAAAATGTTACTTAATCTACTAGCTGTGATTCTCAGTTGTCATGCTGCAACGCACTAGTGTGCAACAAAATACTGTTACAGCATACATATATTCACACCCTTGTGAAAATGAAGTGAAACAAAATGAATACTATTTCCCTAGGATCTTTCACACTGTTGCTGAGAACATATATGGCTTTAGAACAACTCATTGACAGTCAAGATTAGTGTCTTGGTGTGATAACTATCTGATGCACTCACAAATGAAGCACTATTTTTCAAGGTCAAACAAATGTCACCATACATCCTGAAAATAGATTCATATTACTGCAAGTGATTTAATCTAAAAAAAAAAAAAAAAAAAAAAAAAAAAACCAGATATATATTATACCCTGTAACTACAGTGGGTCTAAAACTGTCCATATATAAATCAGCTGTCTGAGTCTGTTACATATGCAATTATAAATTTATAAATCTACCATTGGTCTGTGCATTAAATACTGTTGCCATATCTGTTCAGATGTTCAAGCTATTTATCTTGAGGTTTGAGAAAATCCAAATGAATATTTGCAATATAATAAATCCTGACTTGGCAGCCCACCTTCAGTCACTTTCTCACCAATGTGGTGTTGCTTCTCTCTATCCTTTCAACAAGTATTGTTGTGGCAACTGCTCCGACAAGTTTTTTTCACTGGTTTCCTGATGAAATGTATTTACTCCTGCTACTAGATTGGCATCTAGGTCTCACACATCAAGGTCTACCATTGAAATAATTAAATGTAACCAACACTTCTAATCTAACAGCTTCTTTTCTCGCACTTCCCATTCTTGAAACTGTTTTTCATTTTCTTACTTCCCTCGAAAAATTTAAACATACCATCAATTGCCATCTTCTCTATCTACTTTGATTTTAATCCATCTCAAAATATTTCTTCGACATTTCCTGTACTTTGTTTTTCTCTCACTGTAATCCGCTTGCATACCAGTGGCAGTTCTTCCTTGTTTTCAGCAAAAATAATTAGAAAAAAAAAACATTAAAATGAATATCAACATTGTCTGTATATAGAAACATTACTACTTTAATCATGTTATTATACACATGTTGGGAAAACTGGGTCTTCATATCACCTTCATCAAGTACTACCATTAAAAACTCCACAGGTACTACAATTGGTAGTTTTAAAATGTTACTCAATCCACTAGCTCTGTGATTCGCAGCCGTCATGCTGCGACACACTAGTGTGCAACAAAATACTGTTACAGCATACATATATATGCTTTATGAAAATGAATTGAAACAAAACAAATACTATTTTCCTAGGATCTTTCACACTGCTGCTGGGAACATATATGGCTTTAGAACAACTCATTGACAGTCAAGATTAGTGTCTTGGTGTGATAACTATCTGATGCACTCACAAATGAAGCACTATTTTTCAAGGTCAAACCGATTTCATCATACACCCTGAAAATAGATTCATATTACTGCAAACTGCTGCAAATAATATAATCTAAGGAAAAAACAGAAATCGATTATACCCTGTTACTCTAGTGGGTCTAAATTGTGCATATGTTGAAAGAAAAAAATGAAGTAGTTGTTTTTATTAATTTGCACAAGGGTGTGGGTAGAAGTAGTATTAGCCCAATCGTAGTATTTGAATATGTAGTTGAACCATGAACTAAGTTCATATTTGATTTGTGTGCATATATTTTTAAATCCATAGTTTTATTTCATAACATTTAAATGTATACTCTTTACAAATTTCACTAAGTGGGCTGTCAGTTTTTCAAGTGCTGTAAGGTGTGCCATTACTTAAAAAGGTTGAGAAACTCTGTATAAGAATGAATTTAAAAATACAATAAAAAGCTTCAAGAAAGATTTTTCATTTTTAAAAATTCATTTTTTACAAAGATTAGATATCATTTGTATCTGTTTTTTCTGGAGGTACCTATGAAAATGTAATTAAAATCAGATAAGATTTTCTAAAAAAAGCAAACATTAAAAACAATTTCTTCATTTGTGGATATGTCCTGAATATTTCATTAATATTCAACAATTTTTCGATTTTTGCAAGAATTTTCAAATCCATGCGCTTTTCAGTAGGAAAAAAGATGCTGAAACACTAATCATAAGTCAACCACTAATGCAAAATAAAAATAAGGAAAAAAAATGTTCAAACCAAAATTTCTACTGTGCTAGAGAAGAATAAAAAATTTAATAAAAATACTTTGTTCTTTCCTCTTAATAATAAGAAACATTTTGAAGTTGTAATTTGAAAGCATTCAATGAAAAATTCCTTCCAATATAAGACTTCATTAATATAAAGAACAATTGGCCATCATTGCTAGAAACTGAGAGGTTAAAATAAAACATTTGACAGCACCTATTGATACATTTTTAATTTCAATACCATGAGAATGTCCCCCATTAGTTAAAATGGCTTTTAAGTCAGGATCAGGTCTGAGGAAGTGACATAATTCATTCTCAGACTAGAAAGGGAAAAGAAAAATATTTCAACTTGTACACAAGGGAAGATTTGGAGAACACAAAGGATTAATTTACACAGAAGCGCAGTACAAAATGCTTTATTGGTTTGCACGGATTATGTTTTAGAATTTTGTAGTCATCGATATCACCAGCAGAATTTCCTTTCATGTTATTTTCAAGATATCGGATTTGTTCTTTCAATTGTACTTGGCAATTGCTTAAGTCCCATATATAATAGGTGTACTTGTCTGCATTGTAATATCATCAATTGAAATAAATAAAAATATAAAGACATTTGTTATTGGGTAAGTAAGATGTGTACAATATTGTCAACACGGAGGTCAAAGTTTTAGACTACTCTCAGTCAGTAGCAGTTTAAAATAAAATATCTAATGCAAATTATCTGATTTTCAGTGTTATAAGATAAATAGATTGAGCTTTTAAACTTGAACTTTGTAAAAATGTGAAATTAAACATGTAACAAGAATATAATTTCTCTCCAGTATGTATTTGCATGTGTATTTTTTAAACCTTGATTCTATGCAAATGATCACCCATAAATTTCACGAACATGGTTTCTCACCAGCAAGAGTCCACAAATGACAGTTTTTTTTTAATGACACAAGATTATGACTGGACAGGGAAAGAATGTGTCTGAAAGTGATATTTTCATCTTGATTTTATTGAAAATGCTGAACCGCACGTTTCACATGAATATGGTTTCTCACCAGTATGCATCAGCATGCTTCTTTTTAAAGATGAGTTCACTGAAAATACTAATCCACCTACTTCACATAAATACAATTTCTCAAGAGTATGCGCTTGCATGTGATATTTTAAATATGTAATCTTTAAAAATGCTGTTCCACACACTTGACATGAATATGGTTTCTCTCCAATATGGATTCATGTATATACTTTTACCTCTCGTCCCCATGCCAGTTTTGCTTCTCGCGAATATGAGTTTGCATATGAGATTTTAAACTTGAATTCTGCTGAAATTTTCTACCACAAAGTTCACATGAATAGGGTTTGTCACCAGTATGTTTCCGCATGTGACATTTTAAGTTTGAACTCTGTGAAAATGTTGAAGCACAAACTTCACAAGAATATGGTTTCTCTCCAGTGTGTGTTCTCACATGAGCTTTTAAAACAGATCTAAGTGAAAATGCTGATGAACACACTTTACATGAATACGGTTTCTCACCAGTATGTGTCCGCATGTGAGTTTTTAAATGTGAGTTGTCTGAAAATGCTGTTCCACACACTTGACATGTATATGGTTTGCCACCATTATGTGCCTGCATGTGACGCTTTAAAGATGAACTAGATGCAAATGTTGAATCACATGTTTCACAAGAATATGGTTTCTCTCCTGTATGTATACGCATATGATATTTTAAACTCGCACTCCATGCGAATTTTGATCCACAAATTTCACAAGAATAAGGTTTCTCACCTGCATGAAACCTCATGTGAGTTTTTAAATTTGAACTTTGTGAAAATGCTGAACCACACACCTCACAAGAATATTTCTTTTCACCAGTGTGTGTTCGCACATGCAGTTGTAAATGTGAGTTCCGTGAAAATCTGGAGCCACATACTTTACATGCAAATGGTTTCTCACCAGTATGTATTCGCATGTGTCTTGACAAACTGCATCTTACTGAAAAGGCTGAACCACACACTTCACATGAATAAGGTTTCTCATTAGTATGTGTTTTCATATGAGATTCCAGGCTTCCAGCCTGTGAAAAAGCCAAGCCACAACTTTCACATGAAAATGTTTTCTCACTAGTATGTGTTTGCATATGACTTTTTAAAATAGAGCTCTCTGAAAATTCTGAACCACACAGTTCACATGAATATGGCTTCTCAACAGTATGAGTCCCCATGTGATGTTTTAAGGTGGAAAATCATTGAAAATTTTGAACCACACACTTCACAAAAATATTTCTTTTTACCAGTGTATGACCGCATATGTACTTGTAAACTGTAGTTAAGCTGAAATCTACACTCACTACTAGACATGCAAACGGTTTCTCACCAGTATGTATTCACAGGTGTCTTGTTAAGCTGTTACTTATAGAAAATGCTGAACCACACACATCACATAAGGACTCTCACCAGTATGTGTTTGGATGTGAGATTCTAGGCTTCCTCTTTTTGAAAATTCTGAACCACAGACGTCACAATATACTTGCTCTTCAGTCTCTTTGTCGTTGTGAATCATTTCCATGAATATATTGATAATCTGTACAAGAAGAAAAAAAGCATATTAGTACCTTTTTACACCTTGTTTTCAGCATAACAGTGCAAAATGCATATAAACTGGTCTTCAAAAAATGTTTTCTGCTGCAAGTTAATTCTATTGTTCAAAGATTCTTTCGCAAAACCGAAAGACTTACAAAAAATGGCATTAAAATCTTCATGAATCACTGAAACAAGGTTATTGATAACAAGGGGATATATATATATATATAAATTCTTAGTAAGCATGAAGTTTTTATACTTTTACCGATCCTAAATTCTGCTACTCTGAGGAAATCTAATAATTATTAAACTGCAGAATGTTGAAAACAACATTTCCTTTTTCTAAAATACCTCACCTCACACTACAAATCAACCACCCTACATATTGCAATCTTTAAATGAGAAAAGTCAAAGTAATTAAAACCTGTTTTAATTAAGAAAGAAAAAAATGGCTATCAGCTCTGTACAAATTAAAATACAATTCAATGTACAGACATGAAAACATTATGGATCATAAGAAAATTCAGTCTTAAAATAAAATTGAATGCAATTTTCACCCAATTAGTCTCATACCTCTTTTTGGCAAGGTATTCGAGGCTATTATCAATGCTAAAATAGGCATGTCACAACCTTTTCTCTGACAAATAATATGGCTTATGTTTTGCTGGGTCTACTGCTGATGTGCTAACAAGCATCACCAAATATATATACATACATCCACATTATATATATATACATATACACACACACACACACACACACACGGCTCTTGATAAGAACAGTGGAGCTTGAACTGGATATCTGGAAAGCATTTGACAGAGTTTGGCATATTTGCCTTCAGTGCAAACTCTAGAGCTATGGTATTTCTGGAAAACTGTTAGATTTAATCCAGTCATTCCTATCAAATTGTTATATATACTTTTTATCACAAACATTACTCTGCTCCCAAACTAATTTCCTTAAGTTTCTGCAAATTGACTACTGGACCAAAATATTGTTTTATTAATTAAATGCAGTACTTCTTGGGAAATGTAAATCACTTTTTTTTCTTTCAATTTATCCTTTACAGAAAATATGTTGCAAATAGTGAAAATAAAAAATACAGTAAAACTATGACATTTTTATTTAGAGAAACTTTTAATTGCTTTTACAAACAATACATATTAAGAAAAAAGGTGTCGATAGGTTGGCATCCTGCATCCCTCAGACAAAAATATAAAAGAACACAAAAAAAATCATACCCATGCATCCCAGAGATGCACCTCAGTTTTTTCTGTAATAAAAAACGATATATGTAAGTTCTCAGCTAAGTGGAAGAAAGAAACTTCGCTTAATTTTTAACTGGAAATTTCCACTGAAAATGTGAGAGAATTTCCCACTTTTTTCTAATCTTTTTTCTTCCTCCCACTATCTGAAGCTAACGGTTGTCAGCTTTCTTTGAAATTGTACAATTTAAATTTTTTAGAAGGTCGGTGAAATGAATTACACTGGATGGGGCACAAGATAGGGGTTAGACGGCTTTAGTTTTTTTCATCAAAGAAAGCTTTCTCCATCCCATACCCCAGTTTGTAATTCCAAATTATGAGTTGTTTAAGAGGAAAACGAACCTTACCATTGTTGGGGATGGATTAAAGTAGGTACCTCCACTAAATTGCTGAAAAAACAGGAAAAAGATCTCTAAACCTAATAAAAATGAACTTTTCGATCAAAATCTTTGTTATTGTTAAAAGAAAAGATCAAAATATTTGAAAATTATTTTTTATAAGTTTTTAATCCTTTCTAACCAGTTTGAAAGTTTGGTAAATATCTTAATTTTGATTAGCAGCCATGCAAAAAGAATTAAGTTAGGTGAATTTTGATAATCAACAGGATAAAGTAGCATTCGTGCTGTTAAAAAACCACTCACTGGATGGCCCAGGAGGGAGTACCCCTGTCAAAGTTTGAGTCTCAACAGATGGTGATTTACATTCCCCAATGAATTCTGTATTTTATTAATAAAAATTTCCCAACATAGAGTTTATTTCTAGACATTTCAGAAAATTAAGTGGAATCAAGGGTAACATGTAAAAAAATATTTTTGTCAAGATTTTAAAAAAACGATTGAAAATCTGCTTTTAGACATTTTTAGAATAAGTCCTAAAAGTTACATCAAAATCCGACCATTATTTGATGAATTTCCAAATTAATGTGTGTGCTTTTCACTGGCAAAATTGAATTGTGTAATGTTACATTTGCTGTAAACTCTTGTTAAAATTGGTCACTTGCTGTCAAAAAAAAAAAAAAAACAAGACTTAACAAAAATTTCAGTTGTGTTAGGAAGCATAGAAAATTTTTTAAGCAATGAAAAAATATTTTGATTTTTTTTTTTAATCATATCACCCCGAGAAAGGCGGTAATACCACTACATAAGAATGAAAAGATTGGAAAAGAGAAAGCCGGAAGCCACATCCTAAACAGGGAACAAGGGATGAGCCTCTACACCTGTTCAATGTGGAGTGTGAACCGGGCAATAGTTTAGTCTATCTACTCCATTCCACTTTATATAAACATTTTCATGGAAAGTTTTTTATTAAGTTTGGGGCATTTTTTCTTCACACTATGCTGTTTGTTCAATGATTTAGTGAAAATATCTATTTTAAAACCAAGAATTAACATATTTTACCAATATGTCCATTGCTCAAAAACTGGCCGCAATAAAAAAAAAAAAAAAAATGATAGGGAACTCATGATGATTGATATTATACTTTTTAATTTTCGGTTAGTAAATATAATCTTTGCTTAATACGTTTATAAGGTAACCACAATAAATTTTTAAGTATTTTTCAAAGATTTTTGTAACTTCATAAATTATTATAAAAAAAAAAAAATAAATGAAAACAATTCTTTTAAAATTTCATTATGAATCAAAAAGATTTTTTTCTTTAGACTATAATGTCCTGAATTTATATTATTTCTTAACGCAATTAAAAGCTTATCAAATTAAGTAATGTTATAGTTACATTGCATTTTTATTTTACTACTCGGAGCAGACTTTTGGAAATAAAGGCAATCAAAAAATAATAGATGATATACATTCCCAACAAGACCTGCATTTAATTTATAACACCAATTTTAGCAACAAAATTTAATTTCTTAAAATTTCATGAATTTACATGGAGGCTGGGTAACAGATGTAAAAAAAAAAAAAAATTGATTCCAATCAATATAATTTCAGTTTGAAATACACCAGAGTATTTTGCTTACTGGAAATAGTAAATTTAATCTCTTGGCTTTCAATTGAGTGGAGGTACCTACTATTTTTCATATTCTTTTTAAACACCTCCACAAATTGTGAATTTCACAATTACTCTTAACAAAATTAGGAAACAATGAATAAAAATATAAAACTTGCTTTAAATTTTGAAGGGATGATTTGCAAAGAATGTTGAAATGTAGGGCACAGGAAACATGGAAGCAAGATGAAATAATTGTACAATGCAGAATTTTATTTTTCTTTTTTTTAGTGTAAGGAGCAACCTTTGAAATACTTAACCTTTTAATAACATATATCATGTTTGCACCCCCATAAAAGAAAATAGGGTCATCAGATTGCATACAAATAAAGTTTTTTAATTATTTTAAAAATCGAATGCTTCATTATTTGTACTAAGCTTTTCAATTTTAGTATTAACTTAGCAACCTGGCATGAATGATGAAATTTTAAAAGATTTTCAAAAGTTTATAAATTATTATAATAAAAAAAATAACAAAAATGAAAACAATTCTTGTAAAAATTCAGTATTCATTGTTTTTTTCTCTCCAGACTATGATATCCTTAGTGTTTATAAAGCTAATTAAAAGTTTATCTAAATAAAAAAATAGCATAATTTTATTGCATTTTTGTTTTCACAATTTAGAGCAAATTTTCTGAAAAAGGGGTAATTTAGAAAAAAAAAAAACAAAAAAAAAACAGTTCATTAACATTTCCCAATGATTCCTGAATTTGATTAGGTATATGTGTGAACTCAAGCAAATTTCTTAACATTTCAAGAAATTAATTGGTGGGGAAGGGTTAAGTTAGTAACATTGTAAAAACAATAATAATCAGTTTGTCTGACTGTCGCAAGAGCGTGAAACCCAGGGTCACAAACTCACACCTATCTAAATGAATATAAAAATAATTATTTAAAAAATGATTTCAGTCATTTGTCAATAAGTTCTGAAATTTTCATCGAAATCCAACAATTATTTAATTTTTTCAAGAATTTCCAAATTAATGTGTCTTTTTTACCGACAAAAAAGTGGCTTGCGTAATATTGTTTGTCGTAGCAAACCTTTGTAAAAATTGCGTCACTCACGGACGAAAGAAAAAAAAGATCTTAAAACAATTTTGAACGTTTTATAAAGAATTTAAAAAGATAAAAATAATTACAAAATACTTAATTACAAAAAACTTAACCTTAAAACACGAACATTTTGCCGATAAACTTGTTTTTAGTTTTTGGGGGCTTTTTTCTTCATGCTATGCTATTTTTTCATCGAATACTTGGAGGTCTAATTTTAAAAGACGTGGAATAAAATTCGATCATCAAACACGAGAAAGAATTGTATCTTCAAAAACAAAAACAAAAAAGATGGAATTTTGTTTTTTTTATTGAAATAGCTAAAAAAAAATAATGGATATATCAGCAGTTGTATCGTAATGGCACTGACAACCAAACGGAAGAAAATTTTACTACAACTACTTTAAATTGTTTCCATACAAGTAGGAAATTTTAGATAATGAAGAAATGAATGAAAAAAAAAATTATTGTCTGTCTTCAAACGAATCACCAAATTCTAAATAATTTTTAAAGAGAAAAACATGAACGACTGGAAGATTAATAGTCAGTTTTTAACAGAATCATCAATACTTTAAGAAAAAAATGGTAAAAATAATTGTTATTCATTAAATTTGTAAATGAAAAAGAAAACGTTATATTTACAATTTACTTCCTTCTGTTTGTTTTCATCCAATTTTTCTTTTTTTGGGCCACAATGAGGAACTAAAAGTTGGAAATAAATGAAAAACTTTCGGAGATCAATTTTCTTGAGAATGGTGATTTTCTAAGCGAAGCTTAGATGTGGCAAAAGTCCGAAAATATGAGACACCCAGTCGGGAACAAGCTCACTACTCAATTGCGATGATTCTAGCGAGACAATCCTGTAATTATTACATAAAAACTTCGAGGCGCCCAGATTTTTATTTGAATGAAGCCATTGAGACAATCAAGAAATCTTTTATAGAGAGCGATACTCAAGGGAGATAATTCAGGAATAAAAACGTTTTTAAGAGAAGCTGATCTTCATCTGATCATCATAGGGGATGTGCGTTGTGGTGCATTGGATATCGGCTCGGAACGAGAAATCTGGGAGCCGAGTTCGAATTCCAGCTGAATTCATTTCCTTCACTTACGCACAAATACCCTTGGGAAAGGTATTAATCCGTCTATTCCTTCCAGTTATGGTGTTAAATAACAGGACAGATTGGGTTCTATAGCCTTGGTCGGCAACCAGTCTACCGCAGAAAGCAATGGCAACCTACTGTGGTATCTGCCCAGACAGTTATGTCTCTTTCGAGACATGATCACCCAAGCGTGTATCACGTATGGCACTTAACTGACTGATCATCATCTCGAAGAAAAACAGTAGCAGGGTGCAATTGTCAGCAAGCTCATCACATTGAGTCCTCTACATTTTTGGCCTTGTGCCAGACTGATGTACATTTAGCGTGAATATTAACAGTGCATAAAAATTGCAGACAAGCATTCAAATGAATATCAATCGGTAAAATTTTTGCAATTAAAATAGAACTATGTTTGTACATTTCTGAGTAGTGAGTTTTATTCTCACTGCGTGCCACATCATTTAGAGCCTTATGACACAACTAATCATCCCTTGGAAAACCATTTTGGGGGTAAATGTTTGTTTTAATTCCCTTTTCCCTTTTCCCCTTCAAATTTATTCAAAATAGCATTATATCTGTGCAAATGTACATGCTGAACTCAAATCAAGTGTTAGTTATTGAAGAAACTTACCTTCTTTTATCTAAATATCCATAAAAAACAAACTATATCTTGCACTTTTTCTCTCCCATAACTCTCACGAAGTCATGTAATTAACTGCAGAATGACATACTGCGCATGTAAACAAATTTTCGCAGAATTTTTGGCCATTTTTCTTCATTTACTGATACTTCCATCGACGTACTTCCGGAAATGAAAGCAATGCACTATTGTATTTCTACACTTATTACTTTCTTTAGCGGAAAAACATCGCCAGAAGTTTTAGTAAAGGAAAAAAATTGACCAAAATTCCAAACAAAATTTCTACCTACGTAGAACGCCATTCTTCAGTTAATTACATGTCTTCGTGAGAGTTACGGAAGAGAAAAAGTGCGAGATGTAGTTCTATTTTTTTTTTTTTATGAACTTTCAAAGCTAAAAAGGTAAATTTCTTCAATAACTAATTGTTGATTTGAGTTCAGCATATACATTTGCACAGAAATAATGCTATTTTGGATAAATTTGAAGTGGGGAAAAAGCAAAGGGAATTAAAACGAACATTTATCATTTTGGGCACTTTCGCGTGGTGCAATGTTTAGTTAGCTTGTCTTGTTTGATGAATTACCGCTGAGTAGTGACTACAATCCTCACTGAGTCTCACATACTTTCAGTCATATGGCACAAGTAAGTTATGTAAATAAGAGAGCACTTCCACAGGGTGTAATTGTGAGCAATCTTGCCTTGCCATATAAATTACAACTAAGTAGTGAGTTATGTTGAAGTAGGGAGATAGTTAAGGTTATTTTTGAATCGGCCTTGTGTCAAACATAACCAAACTCCCTACAACTTACACATTTATTCGTAATCATCAGAAGGTTGTAGATTAGAATGTGAGGATTTGTGGAAGAATAAAAGTATCTTTTGTGAGTTGAAATAGAAATTTATTGATAGAAAATAGTAACATGAATTGGTAGAAGTTAAAAGTTCATGAGAAACAAATAATGAGTTAAAGGCATCAAGAGATCATAGTAGTAACTTGTTGAAATGAGTTTATGTGTACGTAGACAGAAACGTATGTGTGTATGTATGAGCGTTATCATTGGATAGGAGTATCTTTGATGTCATTGCTCATGGTGAATGGTGAACAGAAAGTGGGTGAGAGAGAACGATAGAGACAATAATAATCACGATCGCTTGAAGTTTGTCAATGGTACGTGTTAATTGCTCGTCATCTTAACTTTCTGGGAGACAGTCGAGCTTGCTTGTCTTTTATTTCGTTTTGGAATTCACTCCCAGATGTGATTCTGGTCTTTCCATTGGACGACAAACATTTTGCACTGAGGTGTGAAATTTCACGAGTTTTTGTGTGTGTTAAGTAAAGTTTGTAAATTCGATAAAATTTGTTTATTTCTAACAATGAGTCATGTTTGAATTTTTAAATCTAGAATTTGTTTTGTTCACTACAATGTTTTCATCAGGCACTTCACACGTTTGATCTTGTGCCAAATTTAGACTATGCTAAGAAAATCATTATGAGCACTTCGATGCAGTGCAGTGATTAGAAAGCTTGTTTTGCTATGTGTATCACAAATGCCAGTAACTTACTTGATATTATTGCCTGTCACGCGAGTGATGAAGGGGAGACGTTTGATTGTTGTCTCAAACTTGGTATAGTATCTGAAAAATCATCCATGAGTCACTAAACAAAACTCTTTCCATTCAAAAACTATATTACTTTCAGTATTCAACGTTCACATACTTAACGTCATAAATCAGCTGGAATTAAAATTTTCTTTATCCACCATTATAGGATACAAATCCTATATCATCCAACAATTAACTGAAATGCAAAAGGTAAAATTGCACAGCCGCAAAAATGAATCAGAATGACTGAAAACATTTTGGAAAAACTCAGACCAATGCAAATTTCACAAGTCAGTGTGAAAATTAAGATTCTGGATTCTGATTGGATAGGAAATAACAAATTGATCTATGACTCCTGTCAAATTTTCTTGACCGGCTAAGTACTTATTCACGTATCTTAACCGGCTAAATCACTCAGTCAGATGGGAGCAGGAATTAGAAACGACACGCTAAAATTTAACAAAAGAAACTTTAAACAAGACCCGGGCATACAAAGGTCGCGTCACACATTCGTTCTCCTCTCCTTCCAATTTTCTTTTCTTCGTCTTCATTCACACCCTGTCAAAGAAACAACTACAACAACAACAAGATACTTCAACTGACCCCTAAAAACTAAAGTCCGATAAGTACAATATCCTTTAATGCTTGACTGTCCTTTTCACATTTTTGCCAGTCATAAAAAAAGGAACGTGACACAGACTTAATTACTAACCTGTTAATATTTCTACATAAACACATTCTGCTACTTTCAACTATAAGCTGGATTCATTTAACTCCTTACTACTATTTCTCTGGAACATTTAACTACGTACATTTTTCTCTTTGAACATTTTCTTCGTACAAATTTGTTATTCTGTTTAGTTAATAAAATTTTACTTTAACATACAAAAATAATTATTATTCTTCCACACCCCAACATCCAACCTTCAACCTTCTGATATTTTAAATTGCAGAGACTTCGGTTGTGTTTGACACAAGGCCAGTTCGCCAAATCTCACCGAGGCCCCTACACCATTCGCCTGTGCATTGAATACTGTCATGTTGCTATAATTGGTCAATGCTCCAGCTATTTATCTTAGGGTTCTCGAAAAAATCCAAACGACGATCAGCAATATAATCAATCCTGACTTGGCAACGCACCTTCAGTCACTTACTCACTGATGTCATGTTGCTTCCCTCTGGAAGTATTGTCATGGTAACTGCTCTGACAAGATTTTTTCACTGGTTTCCTGACCAAATGTATTTACTCATGCTACTAGATTGGCATCTAGGTCTCACACATCTAGATCTAGTGTCGAAATAGTTAAATGTAACCAACACTTCTATTCTAAAAGCTTCTTTTATCACACTTCCCATTTATGTAACTCTCTTCCATTTGCTTGTTTCCCTGATAGCTACAATCTCGAAAAGTTTAAATGCAACATCAATTTTCGTCTTCTATCTACTTTGATTCCAATCCATGTCTTATCATTTTTTTCGACATCTCTTGTATTTTCTTTTTTCTTTCACTGTAACCCCCAGTACACCAGTGACAGTCCTGCCTTGCTTAAGGTAAAATGGTTATTAAAAAAAAACAACTAAAATATATATCAATGTTGTTTATATAGATAAACGTCACTATTTTTATCCTGTTATCAAACATATGATAGGAAAATCTGGGTTTTCATCTCACTTTCTTTGATCTTTCCTCTTAGTAATAACATAAATACTTTGAGGATAAAACTAAGTTTTTTTAAGTGTCAGCCCTTTTAACATTATGCTATGTTGTTTTATAGGGGCTTCTTTTGGGTGCGTTGCAAGGGATGTCTTTGAAGTAGTCGCTCCTTGGGTCAGTAAGTACTTTTGAGACAGGGAAGACGGTAAGGAGAGGTGAAGGGAGATGAACTTAGTAGCCGCTCGACTTAAGTCAAGGGGATATTAATTACACTCTTCTCCTGGGGACTGCCTCGGTCTGTCTGCTGGGTGCTTTCTGTCTCGGATTTTTATATCTGCTTTTTTGAACCAAAAGAATCTCGTTTGGGATTTCACACTTGAATTTGATTCTGGGCTTCCCATTGACTGGTAAATAAAATTCACGTAGGCTCGCGAAATAGAAATTTGATATTTGATTAATTTTTATTTTTCAACCGGAACATCTGCGCGAACTCGGATGCGCAACGACGACTTTTGGTCATTTGCCTTTTTTGTCTTAAGAGAGCAAACATCCGGTTTGCTCGGTTGGTATCACCACAGTTTTTTTTTTTTTTGTGTGTGTGTGTGTGTGTGTGTGTGTGTGTGTGTGTGTGTGTGTGTGTGTGTAGGGATAAGAAATTAAGAACTGAAAGCATTTGGGGAAAACCCTAAGTAAAATTACACACCCGAAAAATTGGATTCAAACGTCTATTCACAAGTCAGTGAGAAAAGCAAATCCAGATTGGATTAAAAACAGAAAATTCATAATGACTTTATTTCACATCTAAAAGTGAAAATGCACGCCGGTCACGTGACCAGAATTAATTACTTAAGGACATTCTGTGACCAGTCAGCAGAGTTAGAGGGGAGCCGCGAGACGAAACAACTAAAATATAACTTCAACTTCAAATCAATCTAGAGATAAGGTCAGATCGCACCCTGTTGTCTTTCTCCTTATCTCTTTCAACAATTACTACTACGAACAATTTTCTACATTTCTTGATATCCGTAACTTTATCATTGAACAGAAACTCTACCCTTAACCTCTTAATAATGTTTCTAATTGCACATTAACTTCTACAACTTGTGTTATTCATTTCCTTTTAATAAATTTCTATTAGAACATTCAAAATGTATATTTTATTCTTACACTATTCCACACAATTGCACACATTTCAACCTGCAACCAATCTTCAGATAACGATGAAAACATTCTGATGATGATAATTCTAGATATAACTTGTAAGCTGTAGAGAGTTCGGTTAAGTCTGATACAAGGCCGAATTAAAGAAAAATTAACCAGCTCCCTACGGCTTCATGTAAATGAGTGAATGCACCTAAACCGATATGGAGAGGATGAAATTTTAATTTTCCAAAACTTCATTAATAAAGGCAGTAACAAATTTAAACTATTTTTTACGAACAATTTCTAAAAAATATTTTGAATAATTTCATTTATTTTGTGAAGAAAGGGTGAAAATGTCTTAAAAATTAGTTTTGAGTGATTTTTCAAGAATTTCCCAAACAATGTGTTTTAACGCCTCAACGATGCTCAAATTCCAATAAATTTAATTTGTGGCTCACTGTTGAGTGTTGATGCAAGGAAAACAAAATTCTTAATGAAAATTTCAGTTTTTTATGTTGGAAAAGATTAAGAAATTTAATAAAAATATTATTGTCTTGACTCTTGATAAAAAAACAAACATTTTGATGATAAAACTTTTTTTTTATTATGTTTGGAGCCTTTTTTCATCATGTTATGTTGTTGGGTTTTTTTTTGTTTTTTTTTGGTTTTTGTTGTTTTTTTTTCAGCGAAAGTTACCTACACTAGAAGATTTTGCAATTTAGAAATTTTTTTTTTGAAAGAAAACTTCAAAACTTATGAAATACTTTTAAATTTCAAACCATAAACAAGTAAAATTTGTTTCAAATGAGAATTTATTTTACTTTTAAATTTGCTAACTTTCCAAAACAACTTGTAAGAGATATTTTTTTTTTTGTAAGATTTTTAAAATCGAAAGTTAACTTTTATTTACAAAAGTGTCAATTGCTAAAAAAAATAGTGGTTTTTATATCTGCTTTTTGGATCAAAAGCAGCTCGTTTGGGATTTCACACTTGAATTTGATTCTGGGCTTCCCATTGGCTGGTAAATAAAATTCGCGTAGGCTCGCGGGGTTGCTGAAATAATCCGCCGCTGGCACCCAAGACCAAAACGAGCAAAACTCATCCTCTGAAAAGCCGAGCGTGTCACGTAGTGGATCCTTCGCGACACCCGTCACTAATCCACGATATAAGACACTACTAGGCCGAGAAAGATCACTGGATCGAGGAATGGCTCTAAAGGCTGTCTGACACTCGAGGAGAAACCTCGATGGATTTGAATTTATTATGGCATCTCTTTCTTTCACATAAGTTGAAAGAATATGTTGCTGATGTTTATGTTTTGAGGGTACAACATCTACTGCAGCATTTTGAAATTTGATGGTTAAGATTTGGCATACAAGGTTATTTTACTTATAAAGTATTTGAGAAAGACCATATTTCTTTTAAAGAATGCATGATATGCAAGTCTGTATGTTACTTGACACCATCCTAAGCATTCATATCCCCACTAATAATCAGGAGTTATGGTTTGAGACGAGTCTGACAAGAGAAGAGAGGTACTTATAGAATTATGTCACCTTTTCACTGTCATGAGAGTTTTTGGTGAACAGCAGCAGATGGTGGTTGTTATAGGTTTTTCATTAAAGCTAGATATGATGATTGTCAGTTCAATTTCTTCAATATTCATGGCAACTTTATGGGCAAGTCTTGTGTTTCTCAACCTACGAGTAAATAAAAAATAATATCGCACCTTTAGCAAAATTTTTAAAAGTTATACGTTTAATTGCTATGAAATAAAACCATAGATTTTCAAAAATCCACACACATATAAGAAACTTTATTTCAATATTTCTATTTAACTATTTGTACATTTTACAGCTTATTGGGTGTGAAACCTGTTTCTATTTTCTGCACTTTCTTCAATGCTTGGTTGAATATGCAATAAGGAGACTCAAATTTCTTTGTCATCTAAACATAGTCTTTTTATGTTATATAGTGTCCAGAAACCTACTTCACATAAATAAGTAGAAAATTGCAATAAAACTGATAAAACCTTTTTGTATTGAAATCCAAAATTTATCAATGGGTGCTGTCAAATGTTCTATTTTAAGTCCTCAATTATTAGAAATAGTAGCCAATTATCCTTTATATAGATGATATAGATGAAGTTCAATATTAGAAGGAACATTTATGGAGGGATGTCAAATCCAATCATACTTCTCTGTGTTCAGTGACGGAAAATGATACTCACTGTTTTCATTGAATGCTTTCAGATTACAATTTCAAAATTTTGTTATTATTAAGAGGAAAGAACAAAGTATTTTTTATTAAATCTTTTACTCTTTTCTAGCACATTAGAAATTTTGGTTGAATATCATTTTTTCATGCATTAGTGGTTTACTTATGACTAGTGTTTTAGCATCTTTTTTCCAGTGAAAAGCACATGAATTTGAAAATACTTTGCAAGAATAAAAAAAAATTGTTGAATTTTAATGGAACATTAAGGACATATCTACAAATGAAGGAAATTATTTTATATCATTTTTCTTTTAGAAAACCTTATTTGATTTTAATTACATTTAGGTACCTCCATAAAAAAACAGAAACAAATGATACGTAAGCTTTGAAAAAATGTATTTTTAAAACTGAAAAGTCTTTCTTGAAGCTTACATTTTAGTTTTAATTTTATGCTAATACAAAGTTTCTCAAACTTTTTAAGCAATAGCATACCTGTGACGACTCCCGCGGCTGATCATTGATAGCGTCGATTCAGTAGCTGGTCTTCAAGTTGACTCTTGCAACAGTGATCTCTCTTGCCCACGTTGTGAACTTTGATCTCAAGGAAGTCCCATGGAATTCTCCCTAGATGCTAAATGTCTCTTCGCCAAGTCAAACCAAGCTGGATGCGCGCTGAATTGGGTAAACGAAATAGCACCAAAAATAATTAGAATGACGCCTGAATCAGTTGGAGAAAAGTCTTTATATGCAAAAAGAAAATAGAGTAAAACAATCATCAATCATCTTCTTCCCAAATCCTATTCCTATCAAGCTGGACAATTTCTCTAAGTCGTAATTTGCTAATCGTTTTGCTTCTTATTATTAATTCAAGTCTATGGTTGGCAATATCACTTCAATCCAATTGGAGTTTTACGTTTCTGGCGAGTCAAAATGTCTTTGTTTCGTTTCACACCAAAGCTTTTACAGAAACTGCCGAAGGATTGTCTTTGAGTGTGGTGGGTAAAGTTTGTGACGTCAGTAAGGCGTCTTAGATTCCGTACTTCGTATTGGCTCTTCAATCCAAGCTGGGTCTTAACGTTGTCTACAAAATCACTTCTTGTCTGTCTTTAATTCTGGTTGGCTGTTTCAAGATTTCAACTCCTTTCAGTCGGGTAGTGACAGGCTTCTCTACAGTTAGCACCCAAACGGCATAGAAATTATCTCTGTCTCTGTACATCTTCAGCCAGGAACTCTATGGGAGGCGGCCGACCCTGTGAAGGGCACCCAATGTCTTGGCACTTATCTTCGTCGTTACATCTCTTGGTCGAGCTGACTGGAACTCTTTTGGTAAACTCCTCAGTGCTCTGTATTTATGCTTGTCCCTGCTTTGCTGGTGCAGGGCACGACGAAAACAAGGTGTATATGTAAATCTACTTTCTATCCCTTTCGGCCAATGAAATCCCTTTTGCCCCCAGCTTTGGGGCGAAGTTCCTTCTTTCTATTTTCTTTCCTTTGATCAACAAATCTAGTCTCTGGTTTTTTCGGCCAATGAAATCACAACTTCAGCTTTCTGTCTTCTTTTTTTTTTAACACAGCCAATTGAGTAGCGATAATTTTATGATGTCTCTTCTTTCTGTCTTCTTTCCTTTTGATCAACAAATGAGACAATTTTCTCTTTACCCGTTTTGGGTGAGAACTTTATGCCTCCAATTCCTTTTTCAAGGAAATCTCAATTTAGTCATTTCTCATAATAAACAAACCTAAACTTTGCTCTTGTCAATGACGCCTGGATACGCAAAATTCCCTTTTTCTGCATTTGTGACAATCTTTTCTGACATTCCACAATGGTGTTTTGGTTATATTCCACATGAATTTGTTAGAAAAATACAAAATAATAAAATCTTCCCTTTTATCAGCTGTGTCATTGAGAATATCAATTGTACCTCTCTTAGTCATGCTGTTTCCACTTATCAATAATGGCCAACTGATCTGATGACCTCATCTGACCCGGCTGATTGGAATCTGTGCAAAACAATCACACCTGCACACCTGCAATCTTTTAATTCATATTTTATTTTCAGCTTGCTTGCAATCTTCCTTGTTTTTCCCTTTGTTCATATTGGAACAGAATAAATTTATTTCCTCTGTTCATAATGGAACAGAATAAATTTTCCAGTTGTATTTTTTTTTCAATCTATAAAAATCAATAATGCAATATAATATAATTTCTTCCATTCCGGCCATGCTAAATATAGTGTTACACACCTGATTATAAATTAAATATCACAGTGCACTTAGTGAAATTTGTAAAGTGTACACATTTAAATATTATAAAATAAAACTTTGGATTAAAAAAAGGGTACCATGGCATGATGATTGAGAATCACATGGCCAGTGGATTTAATAACATTTTAACTCTACCAATTGTAGTACCTGTGGAGTTTTTAATGGTAGTACTTGTTAAATTTTTTGAAACTGAAGGTGATATGAAAACCCAGCATTTTCCAATAAGTGTTTAATAACAGGATGAAAATAGTAATGTTTCTGTATACAGACAATGTTGATATTCACTTTAATGTTTTTTCTTTGTTTTTCTATAATCATTTTACCTGAAGCAAAGCAGTACTGCCACTGGTGTATAGGGGTTTACAGTGAGAGAAATAACAAAGTACAGGAGATGTCAAAAAATGGTAAGAGATGGATTGGAATCAAAGTAGATAGAGAAGATGGCAATTGAGGGTGCACTGAAATTTTTGGAGATTGTAACTATCAGGGAAATAAGAAAATGCAAGAGAGTTCCATGAATGGGAAGTGTGTGAAAAGAAACTTTTAGAATAGAAGTGTTGGCTACATTTAACTATGTTGATGGTAGACCAAGATGCATGAGACCTCAATGACAGTCTAGTAGAATGAGTAAATACATTTGCGCAAGTGTGTTTTGTATGTATGCTGTTACAATATTTTGTTGCACACTAGTGTGCCATGGCATGATAGTTGAGAATCACAGTGCTAGTGGATTAAGTAACATATTAACACTACCAATTGTAGTACCTGTGGAGTTTTTAATGGTTGTACTTGTTGAATTTTTTGAAGCTGAAGGTGGTATGAAAACCCAGTATTTCCCAACATGTGTCTAATAACAGGATTAAAATAGTCACATTTCTGTATACAGACAATGTTGATATTCACTTTAATGTTTTTTCTTCTATAATCATTTTACCTGAAGCAAGGCAGTACTGCCACTGGTGTGCAGGGCTTTACAGTGAGAGAAAAAACAAAGTATAGGAGATGTCAAAAAATGGTAAGAGATGGATTGGAATCAAAGTAGATAGAGAAGATGGCAATTGAGGGTGCACTGAAATTTTTGGAGATTGTAGCTATCAGGAAAAGAAAGCAAATGGAAGGGAGTTCCATGAATGGGAAGTGCGCAAAAAGAAGCTTTTAGAATAGAAGTGTTGGTTACATTTAATTATTTCAATGGTAGACCAAGATGCATGAGACCTCAATGCCAGTCTAGTAGCACAAGTAAATACATTTGCACAAGGGTGTTTTGTATGTATGCTGTTACAATATTTTGTTGTACACTAGTGTGTCATGACGTGATGGTTGACAATCACAGAGCTAGTGGATTAAGTATCACTTTAACGCTACAAATTGTACCTGTGGAGTTTTTAATGGTAGTACTTGTATTTTTTTAAGCTGAAGGTGATATGAAAACCCAGCCTTTTCCAGCATGTGCTTAATAACAGGATGAAAATAGTAGTGTTTGTGTATACAGACGACAGAGACATTCATTTTAATGTTTTTTCTTTCCTTTTTTTTATAATAATTTTATCTGAAGCCAGGCAGGACTGCCACTGGTGTGCAGGGGGTTAAAGTGAGAGAAAAACAGTACTGGAGATTTCAAAGGAATGGTTAAAGATGGGTTAGAATCAGAGAAGCTAGAGAAGATGGTAATTGGTGGTACATTTAAATTTTTGGAAATTGTAGCTATCAGGGGAACAAGCAAATGGAAAGGAGTTCCATAAATGAGAAGTGTGACAAAAGAAGCTTTTAGAATAGAAGTGTTGGTTACATTTAACTATTTTGATGGTAGGTCTAGATGTGTGAGACCTAGATGCCAATCTAGTAGCCCGAGTAAAAACATTTGGAAAGCAGTGAAAAAATCTTGTCAGAGCAGTTGCCATGACAATACTTGTTGAAAGGATAGAGAGAAGCAATACCACATTTGTGAGAAAGTTACTGAGTGTGGGCTGTCAAGTCAGGATTTATTATATTGCAAATATTCATTTAGATTTCTCAAAAATCTCAAGATAAATGGCTGAAGCAACTGAGCAGAAATGAAAACAGAATTTAATGCACAGACAAATGGTAGATTTATAAATTCATAATTGCATATGTGACAGGCTCAGACAGCTGATTTATGTACTTAAGTTTCTGAATGTTGAAAGTAATGTAGATTTTTCGCATGCCAGAAGTTATGTCATAAGGCCCTAAAGTATGGGGTACCCAATGAGCATAGAAATCGCTACTCAGTCATATACAAATATTCTACTGGATACAGTTCAAATTTAGTAGCAACAATTTTACCAACTGAAATTGCCCTTGTAGAAAGAAACACATTCCTACATTTTCAGTTTTAAACAATTAAAAGTGGATCACAGCAATACATTCTCAACTTCTGCTAAACTCATTAAAAATGGATCGCAAACCAAAAACACTTTCTGATTTATCAATATATAATAGTAATCATATTTTCCTTCATCTTTTCCTCTATATGGCAAGTAGACAAGAGTTTGCACCGACCAATTTCTGATCAGGTCACGTGACTGAGTTGGCTATTTAAGCAAGTTCTCAAGACAGTTAACCAGCCATGACATAGCAGTAAATAATCAAATCATTACTGGTGAGAAACATTTGCACTCTTTACTTTTCAAACAACAAAAAATGAAAATATACTGTCCATGATAAGACAAAAACAAGTTTGTCACACAATTTTTTAATGAAAACGACTTCTTAGCCTAAAATGAATATTTTGTTAACATCAATCTGGCTAATGAAACATAATCTCTTCAATGTCTCCAACTTAATTTAATTCAGTAAACATTTCATAAATTCAGCTTGTCATTTGAATCCACAACACTCAACTTCTTAGCCTAAATATTTTCTTAAGATCAATTCAGCTCATAAAACACAATCTCTTCATTGAAATCAACAACTTTGACAGCGACAACAATCTACAAAACTCAAGTTATTTCTTAAAGTAATTCTTTCACTTCATATCAGCTTGTTAAATATTTTCATCATCAACTCAACCTTTAACAAACACAACCAAGAAGAGACACCAACTCACACAAGAGAGTCAAGAACTTTACAATAATACAGTAAAAAAAGCAACAATTCAAACAAAACTAAAAACTGTAAATGAACAAACTATTAGCAACAATTTCTCAACTCAAGAAAATGTTTAATTCCTGTACATACACATAAATACATAATGAAATTAACTAATAGTTTCACACTTACTTCTTAAACTATTGTTCTTTATCAATCACTTATTTGCTACCAAGAATTATTATATGTTATAAACAACTTTGTTATTCTGTTATATGCTTGTTGTTTGTTTTCATCGTGTAATTGTAGTAAGTAAATATAGTATGAAGTTTAGTTTTAGTGTATTTGTCGCCAGTAAAATTATTATTCAGTCTCAGATTTCCCTATGAAAAATCTAAAAAAACATTTTTATTTGTGAATTATCTCCCTTGAGTTTCGCTCTCCATAAAACTGTTCTTGCTTGTAATAATGGCATCATTGTTCTTCAATTTTTGTTTATTTTAACGTCTGTAGTCTGTACTCTGTAGTTTTTAATTTTGGTCCAAAGAAGAAAAATTGGATGAAAACAAACAGAAAGAAGTAATTATATCTAGGTACGTCCCTAGATTTTCGATATCTAACTTTTAAAACTGATTTTTAAAAATGAAATTTATTGTCTCTTGAAATTTTTAGTTTTTGAAAGCTAAATGATTAAATTTACTATTTCCAGTCAGCAAAATACTCTGGTTTATTTCAAACAAAAATTATATTGATTGGAATACATAAAAGTTTGAGATTTTCTGTCAATTTTTAAATTTTGCTGCCATTTTTGAATGATCGACGCATTTGTAAACAAAAGTTAATTCTCGGTTTTAAAAATCTTGAAAAAAAATTACTTCTGTGACTTGTTAATTCTGGAAAAATAGCAAATTGAAATTAAAATTAATCTTATTTGAAACAAATATTACTTGTTGACGGCATAGAATTAAGAAAAAAAGTATTTCTCAGTTCCTGAGATAAGATTTATGAAGTGCTAATTAATGAGTTGACACTTGACAGCCTGCTGACTGGCAGGCTATGGTTCACCAGAAATAACATAATTTGATGAATGTAAACGTAACCATTTTTCTTAAGAAGAACCACCCTTAAAACACGTGAACTTTGAATGATATCTACCTAGTAACAGTAATTGAAAATAACTAGTATTTTCAGCAATCTAATATTTTATTGAATTTTAGTTGCATTTTTTTAGCTTACGTTTGAATATAGTTTCTGAAAAAATTAATTTTCTTTTAAAAATAATGTCAACTTTTCTTAAATTAATTTAAATATTTAATGGCTTTAAATTTAATAAATACTGAGGTAACTTAGTAATTCCTGAAATGTTATGATGTTTTATTTATTAATTTATGAAAATTCATAAAATATTATGGTAAATTATTAATTTATGTTTTTTTTATTTTTCATTTTATTCTTTATTAATACGAATTGTTCAAATGATTGTTATAATAAGTTAAAGTTATTAAATTTTTATAGTACTTTTCATTTTATTAATACTTACACAAATGTTTACACTTTATTTTTATTTTATTTCATTGTAAGCCAATGCAGTTTTCTGTGGTTCCCATGTAAGGGAAATAATCCACAACACCTGTTAACTTCTAAAATCAATATGTCCCCTACAGAACATTGTACTGAATAAAAATGAACATTTTTTACACACATACAAAACATTTTACTTATTTTAAAAATATCAAGGCAAAACTATTTTTATTAAACTTAAATTTTCAATAGGTAATATAATCATCAATTCTTAACTTAAAAAATCTTTGAAGATTTTAAAAAATTTATGTAATTTTATAAATTATTATAATAAAAACAAGGAAAGCAATTCTTTTAAAATTTTATTTAGGTACATCCAATTTTACCGTGGGAAAATCAGCATAGTCTGAAGTAAAAGGCCTCAAACTAAATAAAAAAGTTTTCTCGGCAAAATGTTTATGCTATCATAAAGAGGATAGATCAAAGTATTTTTTAATTATTTTTACAAATTTTTAAAATTGTTCTAACAGGTTCTGAAAGGCTCATTTAGTGGTAGAAAATCTTTTTTTTTCTCTCATCAGTGAAAGGGGTAAATTGACGCTAGAGTTTATTACGTCAAAACGTAAAAAAAAAAGGCATTTTTTGACTGTGAAAGACACCTTAATTTGGAAATTCTTGCAAAGCTCAAATAATTATCTGATTTTGATGAAAATTTCAGGACTTATTCACAAATGACTGAGATGATTTTTGAAATAATTATTTTTATAAAATATTGGTAAAAAAATTTTTTTTTAAATTTTTACCCCCCCCCCAATATTTAATTTCCAGAAATGTCGAAAGATGCGACTAGGTCACAACATATAGATAGTTTTCATTAAATTCAGGAGTCATTAAGGAAAGCTAATCAACTATCTTTTTTCTTCAAAACAAGCTACCTTTTAGAAAATCAGCTCTGAATTAGGAAAACAAAAATGCAATAAAACTATGCCAATTTTTATTTGGGTAAACTTTTAATTGCTTTTATAGACATAAATTAAAATTGTGTCATCATCTGAATAAAAAATTGTTTTTTTCCGTTAGTAATGCATTTTTACAAGAATTGTTTTTATTTTTAATATTTTTTATTAAGTAATTTAAAAAGTTTCCTAAGTCTTTTACAATTGTCTCCTTGTAGGTCTCTCAGATGTTTTTTAATTAATATGTGGCAAATATATTTATTAATCGAAAAATTTAAACAGTTACTCTAAAAGAGTTGATTTTTTTTTTTGTAATTTAATTAAAAACTTTATTTTTGCATGTTGATTTCCCATTTTTTTGTGTGTACGGGTGCCCATAAGCGATATAAATCTGTAAAAGGTCACGTGACTCAAGTGTTGTCCGCCCTTACATAAAATTTTCCAGTATATAAACCCTGAAGGTCCTTGCTGCTATTCTTTTCATGTGTGTCTGTGAATGGCTCAAGAAAGAAGTCATTTCAAGTCAGACTTTAAATATTTAAAATATGTTTTATATTTTTTACTTATTAGTTTCATCATTTTTAATATTAATTGTGAATCTATCTACCTGACAGAATTTAGAAAATACCTCAAAAGTTTGTTTTTTTTAGGTAGGGGTGTTCATTCATTTTTTTATTTTACTATTCAGAACAGATTTTTAAATACAAAGGCAAAATTTAAAAAAGAAATTGGATGATTTATATTCCCAAATGAGTGTTACTTTTAACTAATAAAATTATAGACGGGAACAAATGAAAATTTTTTAAAATTTCATGGATTTACGTGGCATGAGGGGGTAACAGAGGTAAAAAAATTTTTACTAGTATTTTTAAAAAATAATAATTTCAAAAATAATTTTATTTATTTGTGAATGAGTACTGAAAGTTTCATTAAAATCCAACAATTATTTGATTTTTGTGAGAATTTCCAAATTAATGTGTTTGTCACTGGGAAAAAAGTGGATGCTGTCATCATTGTTTTTCATTGTAAAACTGTCATAAACATTTTAGTTACCCACTAACTCAAATCAAAACAAGATTTTCTGCAAAAAGTTCAAGAAGGTTTAAAGGGATTCAAATTTTTTAAGAATAATTAAAAATTACTTTGATCTTTCCTTTTAATAATATTATAAACATTTTGATGGAAAAAGTTTGTTTTTATTAAGTTTGGAACTTTTTTTTATTCATATTATGCTGTTTTTTTAGCGATTACAGTGAAGTACCTACTTTATTAAGATCAGTATTTTTATTTAGGTTTTTTCTTTATTCTATGAAACTTTCTGTCACTGAATTTTAAACTGTAAATGATGAGAAAGTGTCTATTAAAGTAACAATGTGTCACAGTCTTTGATTTTCTGCATTGTGCTTAATTCTGTGATTGTCATTTTCTGAAAACTATCAACCTTTTGTAGTCAGGGTGAAATGGATAATCCGACACTTTTTTTGTGCATATTTGAAAAATGTAATTGGAAAAAAGCAACATAGCATGATGTTAAAAGACCTCAAACCTAATAAAAACAAAGTTTTGTTGCCAGAATGTTGGTATTTATTATTAAGAAGAAAGCTCAAACTATTTCCTAATTATTTTATTAAATTTTTTCATCCTTTCTAACACGTTTAAAATTTTGTTTGGACATCTTGTTATTTTTTTGTCAGCCAGTGACAAGATTTTTATAAAAGTCTTCAAATTCACCATTTTGCTGCTGTGTCAATGCCATCAATGACTGACAGGTGTGAGCTGACAGCTTGTTCTTAGACCAGGATTGATCCTGACAAGGGACAGCAATAACTGTGCCTTCTTATTTTTAAAATAATTTTAATTTTTTTTTGTATATTTCAATGTGTAAATTAAAAGATTGTGTGATTCAGGGTTTCTTTCCCTTACAGGAAAAAAAAATTGTACAATTATGTCACTTGTGATCATAAACTTACCTTATTTATTTGTCAATACATTTGGTGGAAAGGTCAGAAAATTGAACTTTAAGAAATTTAAGAAATAGTTCAATTCTGAATTTTATATCATAAATAAAATTTGTGTAAATCAGATTACTTTAACATTAAATTTGCTAATTTTCTAAAAATAATGAGTCACAGATGTATATTTTATTTTTACAAGCTTTTTAAAATTGAAAATTGACTTTGATTTACATATGTGTTGATTTCGTAAAAATTGTTGACAAACTGAAAGATTAAAAACAATATTGAAAAATTTTGGATTTCAAATAATATAATTTCTATTTGAAATGCACTAAAGTGTTTTCCTTGCTGGAAATAGTAAATTTAAAAATTAGCGTTCAATTAAAACTAAAATAACAGTTTAAAGAAAATTTTTATATTTTTAAAAATTCAGTTTAAAATTTACTTACCAAAAATGAGGAAATCCTATAAAATGAATGAATAAAACTCATGATATTGCAGACATAAACGCACATTTTGCACTATCAATTGTCTAAAGTTTGGCCAACTATTTCCCCCTTGAGTATTTCATGCAGGCCTTCTGCATATGCTAAATACTCACACTTCAAAAAAGGAATTAAACAGATGTTGTAAGGCCTTCAGCATTTTCTGGATCATAGGTCTTTTCCTTTTTTCAATCTTTTGCCATAATCCTTTTGCTAATTTCTTCTTTGACGTCTTCATGCAACCTCTTCTTCTGCCCAGTCTTCTGTCTGCTGTATATATTAGGCTAGATATGTAAACATTAGGTGCAAACTTCTTTCTTTGACAAAATTCACCAATGATGCTTTCAGCTAGTATGGCTTCACTGATGTTACGAATGACTTGCAAGAAGACTCTACCATGTTGAATGAGTGTTCATACTGCCTGATTAACACTTCTACAGTCCGTTTTAAACAGACAGTCATTATCTCCTGAAACAAATGTTTCTTTGTTGAGGAAATCAGTAGGAACTGTTTGATTTTATTCCGAAGAAGCATGATGGATAAACTTGAGAGTCTCATGCAGCACCTTCATATTTTCAGTGACCCTCTTGACAATGGTTATTGCGTCAACAGGATCTTTTTGGATATTGATATTGGTATAGAATGTACTCATCCAAGGCCTGAATATGTTTCTCCATGATTCCCAGCACTTGCATCTCCACGAACCATTCAAATTTTCCCTATGTCCAGAAGCAAAGGCTTTAGATAAATCTAGATTCTTTGCCCTGATGTCTCCCCTTGTGTTATGGCCTTGCGATGTTTTTGTATCCCAACCTCAAAGGCATGGCCTGTTTCTCCTTTTTATTTCCCTCTATAGGTACATGGAATGGAATACACACAATCCTTAGCCATATCCTCTGTTGTTTGGGGGTCTTATGCGGGAGAGGTACCTGCAAAATGTAGAACCACTTCTGAAGGTTGTCCTGATGATATGTGGACCACAAATCCTTTGTATTTTCTCTGGTAATCCCTTCACATAGGGTAGACAGATTGAGGCATTTTTCTGACAATTTTTAATCTCATGCACTCTCCCTTCCACATTTGTTACAGTTGTTGTCATGTACCCTGAATAAATGTTACATTGTAGGGTACTGCTTATACTGACCATTTTCAACATGAAAGAATCCATATTACTGTTTTCCATATACTTGTTTGGCTTAGGAGATTTTGTGGCCTAGCATATGTGCAGATTCCTTAAGTTTATGTCGTTTCTAGTGGTGTTCTCTGTCAGTAATTTCAACTTCCTCCAAGAGGAAGGCAGTGATCCACTTTCTCCCTCCATATGGGTTTAGCTACATCTGATTTTTCTATCTCCCCTTGTGTTATGGCCTTGCAATGTTCTTGTATCCTTACCTTAAGGGCACAGCCCATTTTTCCTTTTTATTTCCTTCTATAGGTAAATGGAATGGCATACACACAGTCCTTAGCAGTGTTCTCCTTTGTTGGGGGTCTTACGCAGAAGAGGTATCTGCAAAGTGTAGAACCACTTCTGAAGGTCTTCCTGATGATATATGGATAATAGATTCCTTGTATTTTCTCTGGTAATCCCTTTACATAGGGGAGACAGATTGAGGCAACTTTCTGACAGTTGTTATTCTCATGCACTCACCCTTCCATTGTCATTGGAGTTGTTGTCATGTACCCTGAATAAATGTTACATTGTAGGGTACCACTTATACTGACCATTTTCAACATGAAAGAACAATAATTGATTTCACAAGATATTTTGCAATAATCAAGGAGATAATCCACATCAGCCAATCTATAGACACCTGATGATGACCAGAGAGTACTTGGTTGAAATGTTGTACCTATTAGAACACCTATATCAACCAAGATGAGAATAAAGTTTGAAAATAATTCTAAGATTATTAAAAATTACTCATCTCAGAAATAAATACAAATTGCCACCATTTTCTGTTCATGCCTCTGAAACACCAACTCTGACTTTTGCTTGATGTTGCAGGCAGAGGACAATCTTTTTTTTTTTTCATTTTATGGCTGGTAGGATCTGAAGTTGAACATCTGGTGAATATTGGCTTGCGGAATACAGATGGCTTGACCCTACTCTCTCTGTTCAAGATATTAGTACATCCAGTAAGGCTAGTTTGTTGTTGTCGTCTTTTTTGTGAACTTTATCGATGATCTTATTGTTTTCACATGGTAGCATCTGGATCACTTGTTGGTGTGGCCAGAGTATGAAAGTGTCATTGTATCTCATCCGTAGAGTAGGTTTTAGAACTGTGGATTCTAATGCCATTCTTCAAAATATTCCATTTACATTTTAGCCAGTGATGGTGATAACGGTGAGCCCATTGCTAAGCTTTCATCCTGTTGTAAAAAATGTTCACTAAGACATTAATTTTATATGTCACAGAGATGTATTGATGTACTCAAGGACACATGGCCCAGTAAATATAGATGTTGGCTAGTTCCAGTTACTTGACCCAAACAGCTGTGTGTTCAATACCAGGCTATAGTAGAGGTGAACAAATAACTATTAGTTTAGTTAAAAGACAATAACTACATGGCTGCCGGAAGTAGCTTTGCACATGGAATGAGAATGATATACCCACAGATGGCCCGTACTTTATTGGGTGAGGTGTGAAAGATCTTAAAAAGACATGATTTGTTTCAATGAATTTGCACAAGGGTATATATATATATATATATATATATATATATATATATATATATAGTAACAGCACACTAGTGTATTGAGACATGACGGTCGAGAATCACTGGGCTAGTGGATTGAGTAACATTTCAACACCACCAATTTTAGAACCTATGAAATTTTTAATACTAGTAGTAAAATGAAGGGAGATGAAGACCCAGACTTTCAAATCATGAGTTTGATAACAGGATGAAAATAGTGATCTTTATCTATATAGATAACATTAATATACATTTTAGTTTTTTCTTTTTGCTTTTTTTCATAATAATTTTATCCCAAGCAAGGCAGGAATACCACTGGTGTGCTCGCAGTTACAGTGAGAGAAAAAAGAAAATACATGAGATGTCAAAGAAATGATAAGACATGGATTGGAATCAAAGTAGATAGAAGATGGCAGTTGATGTTGCATTTAAACTTTTGGAGATTGTAGCTATCAGGGAAGCAAACCAATGAAAGCAAGTTCCATTAATGTGAAGTGTGAGGAAAGAAGCTGTTATATTAGAAAAGGTGGCTTACTTGTGCCGCATGATTGAAAATATATGACACTCACTGAGGATCATACTCAATACACAGCTGTAATTCATCAAGCAAGACAATCTAGCTAAACATTACATGAGGCCAAAGTGTCCAAAATGGTTTTCTAATTCTAGATTAGTTGTGTTTTAAGGTCTTGAACTATGACACCCGGTGAGGATAGAAATCGCTACTCAGTCATGTACAAACATTTTACTGGATATAGTTCAGAATTAGTTGCAGTAATTTTACCAATTGATATTGCACTAATAAATTTATTTGAATGCCTGTCTGCACTCGGGTTTATGCACTATTAATATTCATGCTAAATGTCAGGCACAAGGCCAAAATATGGAGGACTCCATGTGATGAGCTTCCTGACAATTGCACCTGCAAACTCTATTTTTGAAAGTATCAGCTTTTTTAAAAAA
This sequence comes from Ascarosepion bandense, assembly GCA_037127315.1. Classification (NCBI taxonomy): domain Eukaryota; kingdom Metazoa; phylum Mollusca; class Cephalopoda; order Sepiida; family Sepiidae; genus Ascarosepion; species Ascarosepion bandense. The sequence goes on along the minus strand of JBBBDQ010001152.1, from coordinate 535,968 downwards.
TATTTTTATTCCTGAATTATCTCCCTTGAGTTTCGCTATCTATAAAACACTTCTAATGTTTAACAATGTCTTCATCCACATGAAAATTGGGACGCCTCAAATTGGTGTAAAAGTTAGCAAGTTTGTCTCACTACAGGCATTAAAATTGAGTCGTGAGTTTGTTCCTCACTGGGTGTTGCATACTTTCTGCCTTGTGCCACATCTAAACTGCGCTTAAAAATCACCATTCTCAAAAAAATTGATCTCCGAAAGTTTTCATTTATTTTTAAATTATGTAGTTCCTTATTGTGGCCCAAAGAAGAAAAATTTGACAAAAACAAACGGAAAGAAGTAAACATAATGTTTTCTTTTTTCATTTACAAATTTAATGAACAACAAATATTTTTGTCATTTCTTTGTTATCAAAGTATTGACAATTCTGATAAAATCCATCAATTCGTCTCCCAATGGTTTAGAATTTTCTCTTTAAAAAGTTATTTAGAATTTGGGGATTCATTTGAAAACAGACAAAATTTTTTCATTCATTTCTTGATTATCCCAAATTTCCCACTCTTGTACACACAAATTAATGTATTTTAAGTGAAATTTCCTTCCACTTTGTTGGCAGTGCCATTATGATACTACAATTTCAACTGCTGATATATCCATTAGTTTTTTTAGTTTATTTCAATAAAATATTTTTTTTTTGATCACATCACTCCAAGCAAGGTGAAAACGCCACTGATGCGCAGGGGGCTACGTAAGAAAAAGAAAAGAGAAAAACCGGAAACCACATCCTAAACAGGAAACAAGGGATGAGCCTCTTCACCTGTTCAATAGACATGGGTGGAGTGTGAACTGGGCATCTGAGTAGAATATTTAGCTCATACTCTTAATTGTTCAAAGAAAATTCCATCTTTTTTTATTTTTTAAAGATACAATTCTTTCTCATGTTGGATGATTAGATTTTATTTCACAACTTTTAAAATTAGAGATACCTCCACGAGTTTGCTGTAAAAACAAGATAGTATGATGTAAAAAGGCCCCAAACTAAATAAAAACAAAGTTTTATTGGAAAAAAATATATGTCGGCTGCTTGCATGAGGGAGGGAATTTTTGCATTGTTATCATTTGTAAATATTCTGAAAATAGCAACATTTTTGGATCAGTAAAAGTAAAAATATTTCATGTTTACTAAGAATTCATTAATATATATTCTTTTATTATCAATAACCTTGTTTTAGTGATTCATAAACATTTTAATGCCACTTTTTGTTAGTCTTTTGGTTTTGAAACAGATTCTATAAACTATAGAATTAACTTGCAGCGGGAAAAATTTTTGAAAACCAATTTATTTGCATTTTAGTGTGTTATGCTGAAAATGCGAGAAAAAGGTTCTAATATATTTTTTTCTTTTTCTACAGCTAATCAATATATCCATGGAAAGGATTTCTCGTTAAATGTTAGACATGCAAGCATATTCTGCAAACAATAGTGATACATATGAAAAAGATGGATTGGAATTTTCACAAAATTTGTGTTTGGAAACAGCAATGCAAACTCAAACTGAAGAAAAACCACATATTTGTGAAGTGTGTGGTTCAGCATTTACAGATTTTTCAGCATTAATGGAACACCGGCTGATACACACATATGAGAAATCATTTTCAAATAACTCAAATTTAAGAATTCATAGCAACAAGGAAATTGAAAAGGAAGTATACTCTTGTGAAATGTGTCGTTCAGAATTTTCAAAAAGTGCAAACCTAGAATCTCACATGCGAACACATACTGGTGAGAAACCTTATTCATGTGAAGTGTGTGGTTCTGTATTTTCAGGGAGTTCTAATTTAAAAAATCACATGCGAACACATACTGGTGAGAAACCATTTTCATGTGAAATATGTGGCTCAGCTTTTTCACTGGCTGGAAACCTAATATCTCACATGCGAACACATACTGGTGAGAAACCTTATTCATGTGAAGTATGTGGTTCAGCCTTTTCAGTAAGAAGCAGTTTAACAAGACACAGGCAAATACATACTGGTGAGAAACCTTTTGCATGTAAAGTATGTGGGTCCAGATTTCTACGAAACTCAAGTTTACAATTACACATGCGTACACACACTGGAGAGAAGCCATATTCTTGCAAAGTGTGTGCTTCAACATTTTCACAGTGTTCACATTTAAAATGTCACATGCGGAAACATACTGGTGACACACCTTATTCATGTGAAATATGTGGCACAAAATTTCTTCAGAGATCAAGTTTAAAATTCCATATGCGACTTCATCGTGGTGAGAAGCCATTTTCATGTGAAATTTGTGGCTCAAGATTCGCACAGGAACATGCAGTAAAAATACATATGCGAATGCATACTGGAGAAAAACCATATTCTTGTGAGATGTGTAGTTCAACATTTTCACAAAGTTCAAGTTTAAAAAATCACATGAGACTTCATACAGGTGAGAAACATAATCATGAAAGATCATACTCATGTCAAGTGTGTGGAACAGCATTTTCAAGGAGATCAAGTTTAAAACGTCATATGCGAACACACACTGGAGAGAAACCATATTCTTGTGAAGTCTGTGGTTCAACATTTTCAGACAGTTCAAACTTAAAATGTCACATGCGGACGCATACTGGTGAAAAACCATATTCATGTAAAGTATGTGGATTAGCATTTTCATCAAACTCATCTTTAAAAAGTCACATGCAGATGCATACTGGACAAAAACCATATTCTTGTGAAATGTGTGGCTCAAAATTTTCATTTAGTTCATCTTTAAAATGTCACATGCAGGCACATGATGGTGAAAGACCATATTCATGTCAAGTGTGTGGAAAAGCATTTGCACGGAGATCCAGTTTAAAACTTCATATGCGAACGCACACTGGAGAGAAACCATATTCTTGTGAAGTTTGTGCTTCAACATTTTCAAATAGTTCAAACTTAAAATGTCACATGCGGAAACACACTGGTGAGAAGCCATAATCCTGTGAAATTTTTGGTTCAGTTTTTCAATAAAATTGAGATTAAAAAAGCACTTGCGAACAGATTCTTTCCTTGTAAGCCAGGCATAATCTTTTTTCATTAAGTAATGTCATATGTGGATTCATACTCATGAGAAACCATCTTTGTGTGAAATTTGTGGGTGAACATTTGCATGAAGATAAGGTTTAAAAATGCATATGCAAATACATACTGGATAGACATTGTATTGTTGCCAAATCCCATATCTCGACAATAACTCTTATAAAATGGAATTCTGCTGATGATGACGATGACTACAAAATTCTAAAACATAATCCGTGCAAACCAGTAAAACATTTTGTACCACACTTCGATGTAAATTAATCCTTTGTGTTCTCCAAATTGTAGTGTTATCCGTTAGTGTATGTTAGTGTGAGGAATAAGGCTGGACGACGGAGCATAGAAATAGATCCTTTTATTGGGAGCGCCAGGCCGGTAATGTTACATCCGGGCCTATAGCGATAGAGGGGTTAATATTCAGTGCGGTACTGTAACATCCCCCCTGTTTTAGTTGTGTGTGTATACCTGTGTCTGTGTGTGTATCTATATTTTTGTATGATATGTTGTGTCCCCCTTATGGTATGGTATCAGTCCCTGTACCGCGCTGGAGTTCTTACTGTTCTGCCAGATCTAGTTTGGACTGGGCCATATCTGTTTCTGTATGGTGGGGGTGTGTTGGTGTTGGGTATTCTTATCTCACCTCCAGTCGTTGTTTCTTCTGGCTTGGTTGTGCTATGTGGGGTATCAGGTTCTGGGATGTTAAAACGAACCTTCCTTGTCGCTGGAGCAGGTATGGCTCGTAGGTGTGTGTGGTTGCGGCGGAGTCTTGCGCCATTTGGTGTCTCTACTATGTAGCTCCTAGGTCCATCGTCATTCCTGATGATGGTCCCGGGGTGCCATGTGTCGCTAGGCTTGTTAAGTACCCGTACACACTGGCCTGGGTATAGTGGTGGAAGCTGTCTGGTTCTGTTGTGATGATCATGGTGCATTTTCATGTTTGATGATCTCACATGTAGCTGTTCGCGGTGGTCTTCCTTGCCTGGTTCTGACCGACTGGGTAGGGTGGTAGGTATTGGTCTGCTGAAGAGTATTTCGGCTGGTGATGGGAGTTTGCTGTCTATTGGTGTTGCTCTGACCTGTAGTAGGGCAAGCTGTATGTCAGTTCTCTCCCTTTTGCATTTTTTTAGGATTTTATATGCCTCATATGTCTCTCCACGAAGCCATTGCTTCTGGCGTAGTGAGGTGAGCTAGTTACGTGTCTGATGCCCCAGGATCTGATGAAGGTTTGGAAAGCATGTCCGGAGTACTGGGGTCCGTTGTCCGTCATGATTTCATCCAGACGACCAAGGAGTGCAGCATAATGTTTGATTTTGTCCGCTACTGCTTTGCTGGTTACTGGCGTTTGCATTTCGTCGACGATGGGATACTTAGAGTATCTGTCGACAGTAAGTAGGAACTGTTGCCCATCGATCTTGAATAGGTCAGAGGCAATGAACTTCCAAGGCTGAGGTGGGATGTCATGTGGGAGCAGTGGTTCATACCTGTGTGCGTCCTGGTATTCTTGGCACAGAGTGCATGACTTGCATACCCTCTCGATGTCCTTGTTTATGTTTACCCAGTATACGGTTTCTCTGGCGAGCCGTCGTGTTTTCTCGATGCCTTGGTGGGCTTGGTGGAGCTGGTGGATGATGTCTTCTCTCATCGTGTCTGGTATGAGCACTTGTCGGCCATTGAAGAGTATTCCTGATTCAATGGCAATTTCATCACGGAAAGACCAATATGGACGTATCTCTGCGGGTAGTTCGCAGATGCTGTCTGGCCACCCCTGGTGTGTGACTTCCTTAATGAGGTTCATTGTTGGGTTCCTTGCTGTTTCAATTCGCAGCATCTTCTGCTTTTCCAACGAGAAGTTGATAGTTGCGATGGTTGGACCCTCATCAGCCTCAGTGGTTATGCTGTCTACCCTCTCATCCAGCTCTATTGGTTTATTGTTTTCGGGGTTGGGTAGCCGACTTAGGGTGTCAGCGAGAGTCATTTCGCTGCCCGGTCTGTAGACGATCCGGTACAGGTAGCCCTGGATTTTTAACAACATGCGCTGTAGTCGGTGAGGTGCTGAATGCAGTGGTTTGGTGCATATTGTGACCAGTGGCTTGTGGTCAGTGATGATGGTGAAGGCTTTTCCATAGAGGTATGTGTGGTATCGCTGGATACCATGTACTACTGCTAACATCTCTCGTTCGATGTTGCTGTACCGGGATTGAGTATCCGTGAGTGTTTTTGATCCATATGCGACCGGTTTGCCATCTTGGATCAGTGCCACTCCAAGGCCTTTTTGTGAGGCATCCACTTCCAATGTTATGGGTTTGGTCTGGTCGTAGTATGAGAGGCATGTGTCGTGGGAGATCGCTTCCTTGAGCTGATCGTAACATCTCTGGTGATCGGGGTCCCAAATCCATGGTGTTTGGGATTTGAGGAGACCGCGCAGTGGGTGGGCCTTTTCAGCAAAATAAGGGATGTAGGCAGACAGGTAGTTTAACATGCCAAGAAAACATTGCAATTCAGCCTTGTTTTGTGGATTTGGCATGTTTTTTATGTCACGCAGTTTGTCTGGGTCTGGTTGGATTCCTTTCGGGGTGTATATATTTCCAAAGAAGGAAATGCTGGGCTGTTTTATGAAGCACTTCTTGCTGTTGAAAACAAGTCCCGTTTCGGCTGCTCGGGCCATGAGGTTGTGCAGGTTTTTGTCATGGTCCTCTTCATTCTGGCCAAATACTGCTACATCATCAGCGATGCTGGCTACACCATCCAGGCCTTGCAGGTTGTCAGCAGCTGTGACTTTTCATTCAGGTGGATCGACCAGTATCCTGCCTTTGCGTCAAGTTTGCTAAACACTTTGGCCTTTGTAAAAGCTGGGTTTAGCTCCTCCACTGTTGGTATTTTGTGTGGGTATCTCTTGAGGCTGGCGTTGAGTTTCTGTGGGTCTATGCATATTCGGAGGGACCCATCTTTCTTTGTACTGTATGCCAGACTGGAGCACCAGTCTGTGTGTTCCTCGACTTTCCGGAGTACATCATCTTCAATAAGCCTGCCAATTTCCTCCTTTATTTTGTCCTTCAGATGGATGCTGCATTTGCGTGGAGGGTCGATGAAGGGTTCTGCATCTTCCTTGAGTAGGAGTTTGGCGGTTCCACTGAATTTTCCGATCCTGTCGAACTGTTTGGGGTATTCCGCTACTAGTTCGCTTATGGAAGAGATGGGTTTGGTTGCATCTCTTTAAGGTGTCCACATGTATCGTGATCAGCCTCAGCTTCTCACTTGTTGGGAGTCCCACGACTGCAGGTCCTGGTACTTCCACTACTTAGAATGTTGTGTCTGTCCATTCAGAGTCCTTGTATTGGCATGGGAAGCTGATGGTTCCCAGACATCTTATTAGGTTGCCTCCGTATGAGGTGAGTTTTACATGTGGGCAGGGTTGCAGGATGGAAAGGGCTTTTTCTGATGTTCCATACATCTGTTGGAATGTCCTCAGTGGTAGTGTGTTACCTGAGGCTCCGGAATCGATCTTCATGTGGAGGGTGTGGTGTGTCCTGCATTTCAGGTGGGGTGGTCTGATATTCAGGGTTGTGTAGGCTTCGTCCCTGGGTTTTTTTGTTATACTGTCTAAGCATTTGTCACTGACAGTGATGGAATGGAAGTGTTGCAGGTATTCATCTTCGTGATTGCCGGTGCCAATATGGTCGATATCTTCCCCATACCTTGTGTGTGGGTTTCTTCTTGGGGTGTGGTGCCGTGGGTTTCGTGACATGCTCCTGTGTTTGCTTTTGTTTCTGCGTTCCTTCTCCTTGGATTTTCTGCAGCATCTTGCCCAGTGCCCCATGCTTCCGCATGCGGAGCATTCGTTATTATATGCTGGGCATCGTCTGGGCTTGTGACTGGTATCGCAGTTTCCACATTTTCTGCCTCGGTTGATGCTGTATAGTTTTCCTGCTTTTGGCATTCCGAGCTGGTTAAGTTGGTCGTTTCCGGGGGTAAGGGCTTCATATTTCCGGCCTTCCGTTAGGACGCTGGCTGTGCTGTACCCCTTTGGTTTGCTGTACAGTTCATTACGGAAGGCATCGTAGGGTGTGGAGAATATGATGAGTTCTATTAATCTCTCACTCAATTCTTCATCTGTAAAGTCGCACTTTTGTGCGAGTGTGCGGGCCCTTGTGATAAAGTCGTCAAGTGACTCGCCTTGTTTCTGGTGGTGTTGCATTAGGTGAAGTCTGTGGATTCTGAAATTGACGTTCACTCTAAGCTGACTTTCGAAGAAATTCCATAGGTGTTCTGGTGACTTCTTCTGTTCGTCGGTAAGGCCACTAGCATTTAGGCGTCTCCTTGGTCGCCTATACCACGGCAGATTTTTCTGGCCTGTTTGGTTTCGTCCGTTATTTCCTCGTCTTCTATGTATAAGGTCATTTTTTGCTTGAACAGTGCCATGGCTTCGCTCAAGTTGGGGTCGGACCAATTCATAGTTGGTAGAAGGTGTGCCATAATGTATTTGTTTTTGTCAATATCAACGATAAAACAGTACGGATAATAATGATAATAGTAATAAGAACAATAATAAATAATATTACTGTCAGCGTATGGTTTATCTTATCTTCTGACAAGAGTTGGAGCTTTGATGGATAATGAGATGTAATTACAGGTTGCAATATGGCACCGGTAGTTTTTTTTCCCAACACGGGTGTGAAGTTTTTTTTTTTCTGTATGTTCTCGTGGGTTGCTGATTTGTTTACGCGTTTCCTTTGTTTGTTTATGCTTTATATTATCCGACCGCTAGCCACCATGTAGTGTTATCCGTTAGTGTATGTTAGTGTGAGGAATAAGGCTGGACGACGGAGCATAAAAATAGATCCTTTTATTGGGAGCGCCAGGCCGGTAATGTTACATCCGGGCCTATAGCGATAGAGGGGTTAATATTCAGTGCGGTACTGTAACACAAATCATCCCTTGTGTACAAGTTAGAATATTTTTCTTTTCCTTTTCTAGTCTAAGAATAAATTTCATCACTTCCTCAGGCCTGATCCTGACTTGAAAGCTATTTTAACTAATGGGGAACATTTTTTTTTGTATTGAAATCTGAAGTGTATCAATGGGTGCTGTTGAATGTTTTATTTTAAGCCCTGAAATACTAGCAATGGTGGTGAATTTATTAATGAATTTCAATATTAGAAGGAATATTTATGAAGGGATTTCAAATCGAATTATACTTCTCTGTGCTCAATAACAGAAAATAATGTTTTCATTGAATGCATTCAGATTACGACTCCAAATGTTTGTTGTTATTATGAGGAAAGAACAAAGTATTTCTTATTAAATTTTTTACTCTTATCTAGCACAGTAGAAATTTTGGTTGAACATCTTTTTTTGTTTTTTTGTTTGTTGTTGTTTTTTTTTTTTTTGCAGTAGTGGTTGACTTAGTGTTTTAGCCTCTTTGTTTTCCAGTGAAAAGCAGATTTGAAAATTCTTGCAAAAATTGGATTTCAATGTAACATTCAGGATATATCCAGCAATGAAAAAAATTGTTTTTAATGTTTTTTTTTTTGTTTTTTTATCTTATCCGATTTTAATTACATTTTCATAGGTACCTCCACAAAAAACAGAAACAAATAATATTTAAGCTTTGGAAAAAATGAATTTTTAAAAATGAAATGTCTTTCTTGAAGCTTTTGTAGTAGTTTTAATTTCTTGCTAATACATAGTTCTCAACCTTTTTAACCAATGGCACACCTTATAGCAAATGAAAATATGAAATTTGTAAAAGCATATACATTTAAATGTTATGAAATAAAACTATGGATTTAAAAAATATACACACACAAACTTATTTCAATGATTCAACTACATATTCAAATACTAATGTTTTGCTATTACTACTTTCACACAAACCCACACCCTTGTGCAAATTAATAAAACAACTGCTTCAATTTCCTTTCTTTCAACATATGGACAGTTTTAGACCCACTGAATTATAAGGGTGTAATAGATTTCTGTTTTTTCCTCAGATTAGGTCACTTACAGTAGTGTTCAGTAATATGAATCTGTTTTCAGGGTGTATGATAAAATTTGTTTGACCTTAAAAAATATTGCTTCATTTGTGAGTGCATCAGATTGTTATCACACCCAGACACTAATCTTGACTGTCAATGAGTTGTTCTAAAGCCATTATCTGCAATGTATGTTACTCCAAGGAAGCGTATGAAAATTGTATTGCTTGCTGCATCCATCAATCCAAAATGTAAAGTTGAAATAGAAATGTAACAAGAAGAGACAATGTGTGACAGAGAGTCAAACACATACACACATTTAAAAGCTTCAAAATTTTTGGTGCCTGAAGAAGGCCGAAATGAACGAAATGTCGTTTGTAATCTTTCCAATTTTTATTAAGAATTCTTTAAAAACAGAATTCGGCTTTCAGAAAAGCGTGACAGATATTAGTTATTTCTCTTTTTGGGATTGAGTTGAACATTGAATTAAGCCAGCATGGCTGTTTACCAGTAGAGAAATTTGATCTAAACAGAAGTTTAGGCCATTATATTTGGGTCGATAGAAAACAATAGTGATAAATGAAATAATGATTTTGATGAGAGGGATTTTGGTGGAGATTAAATATCAAGACGCGTTCGTTTACTAATGGTGACATATGAATCTAGTGTAAATTGAGTGCCGTTTAATTTGGGATCATGGGAGAACGGTGGAAATAAACGAAAGTTATTTTTTGTGAGTGGAATTGAAATAGTGATTAGTAAGCAAAATGACCTTTGGAGGTCACGTGATTTTCGGATGTAGCAAGAGACATTCATATTAAGTGCATGGCGTCCTTGCTTATAACACACCAGTTTCCTATATAAGCAAGTCATGATGTGGAAGTAGAGTTGACTGAAAGTATGTGGGTCATGTGATATCGTGTCTCCTCCAAAGAGCTGGGTACTGACAAGAGAGACTAGAACTGTGTGAGCACACCCCTGCTGGAATAAGGTTGCTGACAATTTGGACCAATTGACCACCTAATCAAAGATGTCTTTGTATGAAAAAGCAGAGTAAAATATATATTTTATTTGTGATTGGTCCTATTCTATCAAAGGCTTGTTGCAGATTATATTGTGGTGACGATGAAAAGATGAGAGAAAAGAAGAAGATTATGAAATGATCACATGAAACTAATGTTTTGTGAAGAGGTCAGATTGAGTAATTCCCAACAAGGATATTTATGATTTGAAAAGTCTAAGTGTTGTCCTGAATTTGTTGCAGATTGTCGAAATTTGATAGTCGCCCAAGGACTGTAAGAAGTATCGTCATGGTAGTCGCAGTGAAAAACCGATGAGTATGTGAAACTTAAAGTTCATCACCAGCCCGGCAATATCAGAATTGCATCAGCCGTCATTTATACCACCACCTTTGGAAAGGAGCATGGTCCCAGCGTTTTATTTGAGAAGAACTGACTCCTACAAAAAGAGTCTGAGAACATTGTTGAAAAGCATTTGTGATACATGTAGCAAAACATACTTTCTATATATCTTTTGAGCTGATTTAACAACCAGTGAACCATACACACACACACACTCTCTCTCACTCTGTCTAGACTCCAGTGTGTGATTATTTATGCTAAAAACTTTTACTTTTTGTAACCTTTTTCTTTTTCTATTCTTCTCTTGTATATAAAAGACATTAACAGTGCAACCATCAAACAGTTGTTTGTTCGGCTTTTTACATTATTTTTCTTTCTATATTTTTTCCTGTATTCTATATATTTAACATTGGCTTCCCAGGCCAAGACAAAATCTTCAGTCGACTGTGAGCAAACCACAGGTTTGCTTTCTGGATTTAATAATCACAATGTGGGCTGGATGCAGAATAAAACCATTGAGCAGTTGACCGACCTCTAGATGCTCAGGGACCTGAGGGCTATAGTGTTAAATATAAAATCTTGTGGCTAGGACCTGACCTCTGGGGGCCATTGTGTTAAAAATGTATGTGTGCTCAGGAAAAGTATGAAACATCCTAGGAAGATACTATTTACTTCATTTCAATTAAATTGCCGATGGGTGTATATATGCATGCTGTGATAGTATGTTGGTTGAGAATCACAGTGCTAGTGGATTGATTAACATTTTAACACTACCAATTGTAGAACCTGTAGAGTTTTAATGGTAGTTCTTGTTGAATTTTCCAAGCAGAAGGTGGGATGAAGACTCAGCTTTTCCCAACTAGTGTTTAATAACAAGATGAAAATAGTGATGTTTCTGTATACAGACAATGTTGAAATTTATTTTAATGATATTTCTTTCTTTTTTTACAATCATTTTACCTGAAGCAAGGCAGGACTGCCACTGGTGTGCAGGGGTTTACAGTGAGGGAAAAACAAAGTACAGGAGATGTTGAAGAAATGGTAAGAGATGGATTGGAATCAAAGTAGATATAGAAGATGGCAATTGGTGATACATTTAAATTTTTGAAGATTGTAGCTATCAAAGAAACAAGCAAATGGAACAGGAATCAATAACAATAAAAGGGGCTGTATTTAAGTATTTCAATGGTAAAAGGGTGGTTAACTAGATGCCAATTTAATAGCACAAGTAAATACATTTGACCAGGAAACCAATGACAGCAGCTCATTAGAGCAGTTGCTGGGAAAATACTTGTAGAAAAGACAGGTAAGCAACATCACATCAGTGAGAAAATGACTGAAAGTGGGCTGCCTAGTTAGGATTGATTTTATTGCAGATTGTCCTTTGAATTTTCTCGAGAACCTCAAGATAAATAACTGGAGCACATGGCCAGATATGGCAACATCACAGTATTCAATGTGTTAACAAATGGTAGATTTATAATTACAGATGTGACAGTTGATTAATGGAGATAAGTGTGTGAACGTTGAAGACTGAAATAATGTTTTTTTGCATGGAAAGGGTTTTGTTTGGTAACTCGTGGCTGATATTTTGGACATTATTCCAAGGTTGCAACAACAATGGAACATCTCTTCATCACGTGTGTGATAGGAGATACAGAATAAGTTAGTAGCATTTGTGATACATGTACCGGTTCACACTCCACCCACGTCTATTGAACAGGTGAAGAGGTTCATCCCTTGTTCCTTGTTTAGGATGTGGTTTCCGGCTTTCTCTTTTCCAATCTTTTCACTCTTTTCTTTTTTTTTTCAATTGAAGTAGACTGACTAAACTTTTGCCCGGTTCACACTCCACCCACGTCTATTGAACAGGTGAAGAGGCTCATCCCTTGTTCCTTGTTTAGGATGTGGTTTCCGGCTTTCTCTTTTCCAATCTTTTCACTCCTATGTAGACCCCTGCGCTTCAGTGGTGTTGCCGCCTTGCTTGGGGTGATATGATAAAAAAAAAAAATGTCGCAAAACAAACTTTCTAATCATTGCACTGCATCTAAGTGCCCATAATAATTCTCTAAGAATTGTCCAAATGTGGCACAAGGCCAAAAGTGTGGAGAACCTGATGAGGACATGACTCACTACAGTTAACCAGCCATGATGCAGCAATAAATAATCAAACCATTACTGGTGACACACATTTTCACTCTCTCCTTTTAATTCAACTTAGAAAGAAAGGAACAAGCTCATCACACAATATCCATGAGACAAAACAAGTTGGTCACAGAAATTTCTAATAAAAACAACTTCTTAGCCGAAAATGAATATTTATTAACATCAATATGGCTAATAAAACACAATCTCTTCAACATCTCCAACAATTTAATTCAGTAAAAATTTCATATATTCAACTTGTCATTTGAATCCATGACACTCAACTTCTTTGCCTAAATATTTTCTTAACATCAATTTGTGGCACCTCCCTGGCCCTGGTCACTGTTGGTTTCTATCCAGATAGCTGGTCGTAGATTGACCCTGTCATGGTGTTCTCCCTTGTCCCACGTTGTGTTGATTAATCACAAGGTAGTCACATGAGTTCTCCACTAGCTGTCTCTCTGCCGAACTAAACCAAACCAGGAAGCGTGCACACAAGTAATAAAAGAAAGAAATATAGCACCAAAAAAAAAAAAAAAAAAAAAGTGGACCAACGTCTGAAGTGTTGTGAAATAATGTCTTTATATACAGATTATACACAATAGTCTCTTGAATAATTTCCAATCCCTGCTTCTATCAAACTGGTAATGGAATGGACATTTCTTAAGTAAATCAAATTATTCTCCTAAGTAATAACGAGAAATCTGGCTGGCCACAGGTTGCTGCTCCGAATAGAGTTCTAAGTTCATTATAAGTCTAGTCAACTTGTTGCTTGTTTTCCAGAATGTTACGGAACTTGCCGAAGTGCTGGGTTACCCTCTTTCAGTTTCCAATTCTCTTCTTGTCTGCCTCTTAACTCTGGTTGGTTGATTGGCAACAAGCTTCTCTATGGTCGGCACCTAACAGCATGGTGCCTATCTTTGTCATTACATCTTTTGGACTTTCTCCGATCCAACTGATTTTGGTCCCTCAGGACCCTGTATTTATGCCTATGCCATGGTGTGGGGCCGACGGTTGCTGGGTGTCCACATCTCGAAGACCAATAGAATGCCAGGGTTAGCTGCTACTTGTTGTTGCCTGTGCTTTACCCAATGACAGAGACAACCATCTACAAAACTCAACTTACTTCCTGAAGTAATTCTTTCACTTCACAGCAACTGATCAAATCTTTTCATAATCAACTCCAGTTTTAACAAACTCAACCAAGACAAGACACCAATTCACATAAGAGAGTCAAGAACTTTACAATAATAGAGTAAAAAAAAAAAACAACTATTCAAACAAAACTAAAAACTGTAACTAAACAAATTTGTGGTGAACAAAACAAGTTCTAGATTTAAAAATTCAAATGCTAAGCACTGACTCATTGATTTTGTTATAACTAAATGAATTTTCTCAAATTTACAAACTTTGCTTAACACGCACAAAACTCGCAAAATTTTACACCTCGATGTAAAATGTTTTTTGGCCAATAGAAAACTAGGAATCATCTAAAAACAAAATAGAAAGGCCAGAATCACATCCAGGAGGGAAGTCCTAAATGACCTTTCGGATTCCCAGAAACAAAATAAAAGATGGAGCAATCTCTACCGTTCCCAGAGAGTTAAGATGACAAGTGCAATTAACATGACCCTCGACAAGTGTCAAGCGATTGCTATTATTATTGTCTATCTTTCTCTCTTACCTCTCACCTCCTTCCTTTTCACCATTCATCCTTAGCGATAACTTCTAAGACAATCCTACTCAACAATAAACGCTCATAGATACATACATACATACATACATACATACCTTCCTGCCTACATACATATAAACTCATTCTTGCAAGGACTACTATGAATATTTCAATTAACTATGATACCCTTAATCTCTTAATACTATAAGATACAAATCCTATATCATCCGTCAGCAAAATAAAACATAGAAAGTAAAATTGCACACAAAATCAGATTTAAACGACTAAAAACTATTGGATAGCTAATCGAAAATTCATATATGATGTCAGTCAAACATTTTTTCGCACCTAAATGTAAATGCTTGCTGAAGCCATCAATATGATAAGCTTCCCTATTTGAACTAAATTTGCTGACTGTTCAGAATTGTCAGAATTGGAGTGGTATCTGATAGCATCTCGCCACAATGTAAGGAAGAATTCCCACCAAAGAGAGCAAAAACAACAACAACAAGACACTCTAAGTACAATTTCTTTATTTGTTTTACCTTCTCTCTCACTCTGTTGCCGACATACCAAAAAGAGGAAAGGAACATAAGACTTTACATTCGACTACTATCAGTATGTATGTGCGTCGTGGTGCAGTGGATATCGGCTCGGAATGAGAAATTGGGAAGCTGCGTTCAAATTCCAGTCATATTCTTTGCATTCACTTGCGCGCAAATACCCTTGGGAAAGGTATTAATCCGTCTCTTCCCTCCAGTTATGGGTTAAATAATAGGACAGACTGGATTCTGTAGCCTTGGTTGGCAACCAGTCTACCGCAGAAAGCAATGGCAACCTACTGTGGGATAATCTCCTGCCCAGTTTTCTGCCCATACTATCAGTATGCACTCCTGGACATTTAGCTATTTACTATTATCAAACCATGAACTCTAAACTTCTGTGGACATTTTAAATATATACATTGCACTGTGCAAATCAATTACATACATTTCTCATTGAACATTCTTCTACATTTATGTTAATGTTCAACAAACAGAATTCCACTTATTTTTTCAACAACCTGATTATATCTTTAAAATGCGGGGATTGTCAGCTATGTTTGGAAGTGGCCTTGTACCAGGCATGACCGATACATCCTACAATAGTATTTCTCTTGGTATGTTTAACTTCTACCAATTCATATTATTCTTTTGTATCGATAAATTTCTATTTAAACATGCAAATCCAAAGCGAATAATCATAATTTGTCGGGAGTTCAGTTATGTATGACACATGGCCAATTAAAAAGCATTAACCATCTCCCTATTGCTTCAAACTATTTGCAACAATTTCTCAAAAAGAACAAAATGTTTAATTCCTGTACAAACACATAAATACATAATAAAATTGACTGATATTTTCACACTTACAGTATAACCTGGATATAAGAGAGGTGTTATTTGGTCCCAAATTAGAGCCTGTAGTAATGTATATAAAATAGACCAAACTCGGATATACGAGAAACCTGAATATAAGATAACTTTATCCGGTCCCGACAACTCTCTTATATCAGGGTTACACTGTACTACTTAAACTATTGTCCTTTATCATCAACATCTTCAATCACCTATTTGTACAATGCCATCAAGAATTATTAAATTATCATCTGTTATAAACAACTTTGTTATTCTGTTATATGCTTGTTTGTTTGTTTTCATTGTGCAATTGTAGCAAGTAAAATAGTATGGAGGTTTAATTTTAGTTTATTTGTTGCCAGTCAGTCAGTTGAGTGCCATACGTGATACACGCTTTGGGCGATCATGTCTATTTCGAGAGATGACTGACTGGGTAGAAGATTATCCCACAGTAGGTTGCCATTGCTTTCTGCAATAGACTGGTTGCCAGCCAAGGCTATAGAACCCAATCTGTCCTATTATTTAACCCATAACTGAAAGGAAGAGACGGATTAATATCTTTCCCAAGAGTATTTGTGCGTAAGTGAATGCAAGGAATTCAACTGGACAGTAGAAAGGTTTAAAAATATTATTTTCTTTAGTATCAGCTTTCCGAATAAAAAAAACTAAAAAAACATTTTTATTTGTGAATTATCTCCCTTGACTTTCGCTCTCCATAAAACATTTTTGCTTGTAATGGCATAATTCTCAATTTCAACAAGAAAATTGTTGGCAAGTTTTCATTAATTTCAACGTCTGTAGTTCATTTTGGTCCAAAGAAGAAAAATTGGACGAAAACAAACAGAAAGAAGTAAATATAACTTTTTCTTTTTTCATTTACAAATTCAATGAACAACAAAAATATTTTGTCAAGAAAAAAAAGTATTGACGAGTCTAAAAACCGACAATTAACCTTCTAGTATTTAATATTTCTATCAGTAAAAGATTTAGAATTTGGTGATTCGTTTGAAGACAAACGATAATTTTCTGATATTTTCATTAATTTCTTAATTATCCAAAATGCCAACGACAATTTGAACTGCTGATATCAATTAATTTTTTAAGCTATTTCAATAAAATGTGTGTAAAGAAAATTCCATCGTTTATTTTTTCGAAGTAACAATTCTTTCTCCTGTTTGATGATTGGATTTTATTCCACCTCTTTTTAAATTATAGGGTCTCTAGTTAGCCATTTTACCCCGGGATCCTTTATGTACCTCCATCGACTGTATTGCCGGAAAAAATAGCATAGTACGAAGAGAAGAGAAAAGGACCTAAACTTGATGAAAACAAAATTTTTCCATGAAAATGTTGATATTAAAAGGAAAGATCAAAGCATTTTTTAGTTATTGTAAATTTTTAATACATGCGAAATTTTGGTAAAACACCTGTTTTGGTTTTAGTTACGAAATGCTAATGAAAGTTTACAATGAAAAACATTGCTTAACTAAGTTTTTTTCCCGTGAGAAACATAATTTTGGAAATTGTTGCAAAAATCAAATAATTGTTGAATTTTAATGAAACTTTCAGGACTTATTCACAAATGAATGACATTATTTTTGACATTATTATTATTTTTTTAAAAATCTTGGTAAAATGTGTTTTTACATGTTATCCATCTCCACGTGAATTTAAGAAATCAAATTTTGTTTTGAAAATTGGTTTTATTAGAACACATTTACGAATGTAAATCATCTATTATTATTTTTAAAAATTTTGCCTTTGTTTCCAAAAATCTGCTCCCAAAAATAAAATAAAAAATGCAGTATAACTACGACATTATTTATTTTGATTAGCTTTTAATTGCTTGAATAAATAAGGACGTTGTCAGAAGTAAAAAAAAAATTTCAATTAATAAAGAAATTTTAAAAGAATTGTTTACATTTTTTTATTTATAATGTTTCAAATATATTTTTAAAATACTTCAAGGATTTGTTGGGGTCAGTTTATAAACTTATTAAGTTAAGATTATATTAAGTAATGGAAAATTTAAATCACCTTCACTTCTTATTTTTAAAATAATTTTAATTTTTTTGTATATTTGAAGATTTTTTTTGTTTGTTTTTGTATGGTAATTTCTATGTGTAAATTAAAAGATTGTGTGATTCGGGGTTTCTTTTCCTTACAGGAAAAAAATGGTACAATTATGTCACTTGTGATCATACACTTATTTATTTGTCAACATATTTGATGGAAAGGTCAGAAAGTTGAACTCTGTTTAAGAAATAGTTTTATTCTAAATTTCATGTTATAATTAATTAATACAATAAATAAGTAATACTTGTGTAAATCAGATTAATTTTACATTAAATTTGCTAATTTTCTAAAAATAATAATTTACAGAAATATATTTTATTTTTGCAAGATTTTTAAAACCAAAAACTAACTTTGATTTACAAATGTGTTGATTGCTAAAAAATTGCTGAATAATTAAAAGCTTAAAAACATTGTTGAAAAATTTTAGATTCCAATCACTATAATTTCTGTTTGAAATACACCAGAGTATTTTGCTTGCCAGAAATAGTAAATTTAATAACTTAGCATTCAATTAAAATTAAAATTAAAATTTCAAGAAATTTTTTTATTTTGAAAAATTCAATTTAAAATTTACATACTGAAAATGAAGAAATTCTGTAAAATTAATTTATAAAACTCATGATTTTGCAGACATAAACACACATTTTGTACTATCAATTGTCCAAAGTTTGGCCAACTATTTCCCCCTTGAGTATATTGTGCAGGCCTTCTGCATATGCTAAATACTCATGCTTCAAAAACAGAATTAAACAGATGTTGTAAGGCCTTCAGCATTTTCTGGATCGTAGGTCTTTTCCTTTTTTCAATCTTTTGCTATAATCCTTCTGTTAATTTCTTCTTTGACTTCTTTATGCAACTTCTTCTTCTGTCTGCTGTAAGTAATGTCTGAACTGCTCAGCATCCAGATCATTGAGGAATTTCCAGACTTTATTCTGCTTGGCCTTCATGATGTCACTTAGGCTTAACACATAAGCATTAGGTGCAAACTTCTTTCATTCACTAAATTCATCAATGATGCTTTCAGGTAGCATGGTGTGCTGCCTCACTTATGTTACCAACGACTTGCAAGAAGACTCTAAAATGTTGAATGATTGTTCATACTGCCTGATTAGATTTTTTAAAGTCCTTTTGAAACATGCAGTCATTATCTCCTGAAACAAATGTTCATTTCTTAGGGGATTCAGTAGGAACTCTTTGACTTTGTTTGGTAATGGACTTCAAAGGATCATGAAGAATATCTTTGGGAGTCTCAGACAGCGCCTTCATATTTTCAGTGACACTCTTGACAATGTTCATTGTGTCAACAGGGTCTTTCTGGGTATTGATATTGGTGTAGAAGGTACTCATCCAAGGCCCCAATAAGTTTCTCCGTGATTCCCAGCACTTGCATCTCCACTAAGCTTTCCAATTTTCCCCTATGTCCAGAAGAAAAGGCTTTAGATAAATCTAGATTCTTTGCCCTGATGTCTTCAGCAATCTACAATATATGGCGTTAAAGATCTGGAGTAGAATATTATTGTAATTCTTAGTCTTCAAATTTCAAGCGGAATGTTATCAAGTTCTGCTGCTTTCTGATTTTTCTTGGTTTTTAAGCTGTTTCAAGTGTTACATCTGTACATATTCCCAGTTAAATGTCATGAGGATGTTCAATGATTTGCTTGATTTTAGTATCTAAAATGTCAAGTACATGTCTCATAAGGTTTTTAAAGCAGTCTTGTCATATTTATCAATACTACAAAGATGAGGTGGTATTTTACATTGCTCAGACTATTGTCATCACCTTTATTGCTATGTTTAGAATGTTTTCGCTGTTGTATGCTCTGGCCTTCTTCAGGTGCTAGAAATTTCAAACCAAATCCTTTATTATAATCACTAGGGTATATCCTTCTCATTTCATGTGTGATGCCACTTCTGGTAGCCATGTACTTACCTCCGATTAACTTAACTGTCTAAGTTATTTGTTCACCACTGCTGTAATCTGGTATTGAACTGTTTGGGTCAAGTCACTGGAACTAACCAACATCTATATCCACTTGAAGACATCAGCATGTCTTTTTCTGGAACTTATAAACCTTATGTTTCAGAACAATTTCTTTTACCAGAGCTTATGTTGCAGTCTGTGATACTAATGATTTTCTCTAGCTTTTTGTAACAGAGCTCATATTACAATATTTGATAAAAATAGTAATCTGTATTACTGGTTCCCATATTGTATTCATTTCTATGCTTGTTTGGCTTAGGAGATTTTGTGGCCTAGCATATGTGCTGATTTCTTAAATTTATGTCATTTATAGTGGTGTTCTCTGTCAGTAATTGCAACTTCATCCAAGAGAGGACAGTGATCCCCTTTCTCCCTCCATATGTGTTCAGCTACATCTGATTTTTCTATCTCCCCTTGTGTTATGGCCTTGCAATGTTTTTGCATCCCTACCTCAAGAGCACAGCCCATATCTCCTTTTTATTTCCTTCTATAGGTAAATGGAATGGAATACACACAATCCTTAGCCATATCCTCTGTTGTTGGGGGTCTTATGCGGGAGAGGTGCCTACAAAATGTAGAACCACTTCTGAAGGTTGTCCTGATGATATGTGGACCACAGATCCTTTGTATTTTCTCTGGTCATCCTTTCACATAGGGTAGACAGATTGAGGCGTTTTTCTGACAATTTTTAATCTCATGCACTCTCCCTTCCACATTTGTTACAGTTGTTGTCATGTACCCTGAATAAATGTTACATTGTAGGGTACCGCTTATACTGACCATTTTCAACATGAAAGAATCCATATTACTGTTTTCCATATACTTGTTTGGCTTAGGAGATTTTGTGGCCTAGCATATGTGCAGATTCCTTAAGTTTATGTCGTTTCTAGTGGTGTTCTCTGTCAGTAATTTCAACTTCCTCCAAGAGGAAGGCAGTGATCCACTTTCTCCCTCCATATGGGTTTAGCTACATCTGATTTTTCTATCTCCCCTCGTGTTATGGCCTTGCAATGTTCTTGTATCCTTACCTTAAGGGCACAGCCCATTTTTCCTTTTTATTTCCTTCTATAGGTAAATGGAATGGCATACACACAGTCCTTAGCAGTGTTCTCCTTTGTTGGGGGTCTTACACAGAAGAGGTATCTGCAAAGTGTAGAACCACTTCTGAAGGTCTTCCTGATGATATATGGATAATAGATTCCTTGTATTTTCTCTGGTAATCCCTTCACATAGGGGAGACAGATTGAGGCAATTTTCTGACAGTTGCTATTCTCATGCACTCACCTTTCCATGTTCATTGGAGTTGTTGTCATGTACCCTGAATAAATGTTACATTGTAGGGTACCACTTATACTGACCATTTTCAACATGAAAGAACAATAATTGATTTCACAAGATATTTCGCAATAATCAATGAGATAATCCACATCAGACAATCTATGGACACCTGATGATGACCAGAGGGTATTACAACACCTATATCAACCAAGACGAGAACAAAAGTTCAAAATAATTCTAAGATTATTGAAAATTACTCGTCTCAGAAATATAAATGCAAATTATGACTATTTTCTATTCATATGTCTATGAGACACCAACTCTAACTTTTGCTTGATGTTGCAGACAGAGAACGACCCTTTCTTTACATTGTATGGCTGATGGGATCAAAAGTTGAACATTCGGTGAATGTTGGCCTGCAGCATACAGATAGCTTGACCTCACCCTCTCTGTTCAAGATATTAGTACATCCAGGGATGCTAGTTTGTTGTCGTCGTCTCTTTCCATTGTGAACTTTATTGATGATCTTATTGAGTTCACATGGTAGCGTCTGATCTCTTCTTGGTGTGGCCAGAGTATGAAAGTGTCATCATTGTATCTCAGCCATAGAGTAGGGTTTAGAGCTCTGGATTTTAATGTCATTCTTTAAAATATTCCATGTACATTTTAGCCAATGATGGTGATAACGGTGAGCCCATTGCTAAGCTTTCATCCTGTTGTAAAATATGTTTACTGAGCCATTAAGTTTATATGTCAGAGAAATAGATGTACTCAAGGACATATGACCCAGTGGATATAGATGTTGGCTAGTTTCAGTGACTGACCCAAACAGCTGTGTGTTCAATACCAGGCTACAGCAGTGGTGAACAAATAACTAATAGTCTGAAGAAAAACAAATTTTCTATTAATAATGAATTTTTCTTTTTATTATAATGATTTATAAAGTTTCAAAAACATTTAAAAGATACTTACAATATTTGTTGGGGTTAGTTTATAAACTTACTAAACAATAATTATATTTACTCATCGAAAATTAAAATTTTGATACAAATTTTCGTGCCTTCTTATCTTTTGGGCCATTTTCTGAGCAATCAACTGATTTGTAAACAAATGTTAATTCTCGGTTTTAAATAGGTACTCCACTAAGTTTCTGAAAAAAAAAACGAATAAAAAAGGCCCCAAACTTAATAAAAACAAACTTTTTTCATCAAAATGTTTGTTATTATTAAGAAGAAAGATCAAAATATTTTTCATTATTTCTTTTTAATTTTTAATGCTTTTTAACACAATCAAAATTTTTGTTAAAGATCTTGTTTTTTCTTTTGACAGTGAGTGACCTGATTTTAACAAGAGTTTACTACGGCAAACATAACATTGTAGAACTCACTTTTTTTGCTGGTGAAAAGCACACATTAATTTGGAAATTCTTGTAAAAATCAAATGATGGTTAAATTTTACATGAAATTTTCAGGACTTACTCACAATGGCTAAAATCACTTTTTAAATCATTATTTTTAGAAAATCTTGATAAAAAAAAATGTTTTTGCAGCTGTTACCCTTGACTCCAATTAATTTCCTTTATTTATTTAATTTAAAATGAAATAAATCTATACAAAATTTTATTTTGATAAACTAAAAATTGCTTTTATAAATATTATATATTAAGCATATCTTAGTTTGAAGAGACAAAAAAATTGTTTTCATTTTTATTGTTTCCATTATAACAATTTTTAAAATTTAAAAAAAAATTCTTCCAATTGTTGATTTCATAAGTCTATTAAGGTAACACATAAAGACTGTATTTACTTATTGAAAATCTGAATACAAATATTAATGTCATAAGATTTCTAAAATATTGAAAATATTTTTTGTGTGCATGGTTTCAAAGTTTGCATTTCGTACAGGAAAAAAAACTATATAAACTTTTTTTTGGCAGGGTACAGTTTTTTCATTTTGTTTTCGTGTTTCTTAACTGAGAACCCACATATATCGTGTTTTTTTTATTACAGAAAAAACTGAGGTGCCTCTCTGGGATGCCTTAAAGATATAGGACATGTACCTATCTAAATCTCTGCTTAATATTTATAAAAGCAATTAAAAGTTCCTCTAAATAAAAAGTGGCATAGTTTTATTATATTTTCACTATTTGGAGCATATTTTCTGAAAAGGATCAACTAAAAGAAAGAAAAAATAGGTGATTTACATTCCCCAAGGAGTACTGCATTTAATTAATAAAAAAAATTTGGGTTCTTCAGTCAATTTGTAGAAACTTCAGGAAATTTATTGGGGAGCAGGATAACATTTAAAAAAAAATTTTTTTTGCAAAGATTTGATAAAAATAATGATTTCAAAAATAATTTCAGTCATTTGTGAATAAGTCCTGAAAGTTCATCAAAATCCGACAATTATTTGATTTTTGCAAGAATTTTCAAATTAATGTTCTTCACTAGCAAAAAAGTGAGTTTGCCAGAATAAATTCTTATTAAAACATGTACTTGCTGTCAAGAAGAAAACAAGATTTTGAATCTAATTTTCAAATGATTGAAAGGAGAAAAAATTTAATGAAATAATTAAAAGATAATTTATTCATTACTCTTAATAATAACAGATGGTTTGGTGATAAAACTTGGTTTTTATTAAGTTTGGGGCATCTTAACATCATGCTATTCTTTTTTTTTTTTTAAGCAAATGAATGAACCTTCTTAATACAAATCATCACACACCGATATTTTTCAATGAGAATTGTCACAAGTTTTGGTTTGTAATTTATAAAACATAACGTTCATTATTGTTATATATTCTATTTATTTTGCATATATACGTACATGATTTTATAATCATTGTACCCCACACAAGGCATACAGGGTTACAGTGAGAGAAAAAAGACACAGAGGATGTCAAAGAAAAGATAAAAGATGGCTGGGAATCAAGTAGATGAAAAATGGCAATTAACATGGCATTTAAACTTTTGGATATTGTAGCTATTAAGGAAGCAAGCAAATGGAAGTGAGTTCCACAAATAGGCAGTGTGTGAAAAGAAACTGTTAGAGTACAAGAGACTGTTACATTTAACTCTTTCTATGGTAAAAGGGTTGGATCGTGATGCCAATCTCGTAGCACAAGTAAATATGTGTGGTTGAGGTACTAGGGAAAAAGTTTGTAAGAGCATTTTCCATGAAAATACTTGTAGAAAAGACAGAGGGAAGCCACATCACATGAGTGAGAAAGTGACTGAAGGTGGTTTGCCAAGTCAGGATTATGTTGCAAATCCTTCTTTGGATTTTGTTGAAAATCTTAAGATGAATAGCAGGAGCACCGAACCAGATATGGCAACATTATTCAATGCACAAACAAAAGGTAGATTTATAAATGTGCAAAATTGATTCTGACAAGAAAACTTCCTGGCCCAACTCAGTGAACCAACATTTCTTGATGTAAATGCAACTCATGATTCATTGTAGTCAACATCTGAGAGAGTGAGGCCAAGAAGGTGCAGTGTGTTGCTGTCTAGGAGACGAGTGTCATCTGTTCTAATTATAGGCAGTGATGATTCACTGTGATCAGTAAAGGAGAGCAGATTCATTTTGGAGGTATTAAAATTTACTAGCCATTTCCTTCCCATTAAATCACAGCAGCATCCAGGTTTACTTTGTCTCCCTTGGCAAACTTCTCACACAGGCAATCGTAAATGGTTCTGTCATCTGCTAACTTGGGAATTGATTACATCAGAAAGATCATTTATGAAGATGAGGAATATGTAGGAGTTACGATAGGACCTTGAGGAACATCCATGTTTGTATGAAAAGGTCTGGAAACTTGCCCATTCAAAACAACCTTAATTTCACTGATAGGAATAATTGAATTAAATCTAACAGTCATCTAGAAATGACATAGTTCTGCAGCTTGCACTTAAAACCACTATACCAAACTCAGTCAGATGCTTTCCAGATATCCAGAGCAACAGCTCGAGCCACCATTCTTATCAAGAGCTTAGTATATATATACTACCGGCAATAATTATTAGTCCACGCCAGTGTTTTAAAAAAAATTTGGTATTTCATATTATTTTTAGTATTTATTACCAAAGGTTTCTTCTTAATACAAATCATCACACACCGATATTTTTCAATGAGAACTGTAACAAGTTTTAGGTTGTAGCATATAAAACATTATAACATTCATTATTACATTTTCTATTTATTTTGGATACATATGTACTTTTTTTATAATTATTTTGCCGCACACAAGACATATGAAGTTAGACATGGAGGTTGTCGAAGGAAAAATAAGATGGATTGGAATCAAGTAGATAAAGGATGGAATTTGACATTGCATTAATACTTTTAGAGATTGTAGCTATCAGGGGAGCAAGCAAATGGAAGTAAGTTTTAGAAATGGGCAGTGTGAGAAAAGAAACTGTTAGAGTAAAAGAGAATTTTTCATTTATCTATTTCTATGGTAAAAGGCAAGGATCATGATGCCAATCTAGTTGCATGAGTAAGAGCATTTTCCATGAAAATACTTATAGAAAAAACAGAGGGAAGCCACATCTCATTAGTGAGAAAGTGACTGTGGGTTGTGTTAGTATTTTTTTGGTACTCATGTATACTAGTGAGCCAGCAATAGACTGACTCATTTTATAGTTTACCAATAGAAAGGTTAACCAATCAGAAGACTCAAAATATTCAGTGTGACATGTATAAAAGGTGGGCATATTTTCCTGAGTATTCACGATCTGATTCAGTAGAGTGTCTGACTTGTGAGTGTTAATCTTTGACGTTGTTTCATTGAACAGATTACGTACTGTGCTGTATTCTATATCTATAAACAATAGTGGACATGGTCAACAGGTTGCCAAGTCAGGATTGATTATATTGTAGATCCTTCTTTGGATTTTGTCGAAAACCTTAAGATGAATAGCGGGAGCACCCAACCAGTTATGGCAACAATATTCAATGCACAAACAAATGGTAGATTTATAAATGTGCAAAATCACTTCTGACAAGAAAAACTTCCTGGCTTAACTCAGTGAACCAACCTTGCTAGCAGTAGATGCAGCTCTGGATTTAAAGTAGTCATGCCATTTGATGTCATTTGAGAGAGTGAGGCCAAGGAGTTGCAGTGTGTAGCTCTCTAGAAGACTAGTGTTCTCTATTCTAATGGAAGGCAGGGATGGTTCACTGTGGTCAGTAAAGGAGACCATGTTCATTTTGGAGGTATTAAAACATTTTCAATGTTCTGCAAAGTTCAAATTAGTATGTTTTCTGAAAATAGCAGAATTTATGATCAGTAAATGTATATTTCATGCTTACTATGACTTCATGAATATATATTCTGTTATTATCAATAACCTTGTTTTAGTGATTTATAAAGATTTTAATGCCATTTTTTGTAAGTGTTTGGGTTTTGAGACAGATCCTTTGTACTATAGAATTAACTTGCAGCAGGAACCATTTTTTGAAAATTAGTTTCTTTGCATTTTACAATGTCATGCTGAAAATGAGGTGAAAAAGGCCCTAATATACTTTTTCTTTTTGTACAGATTATCAATATATCCATGGAAAGGAATTCTTGTTAAAAGTTAGCCATGCAAGCATAATTTGAAAACAATAGTGATACATATGAAGAAGACGGTTTGGAATTATCGAAAAATTTGCATTTGGAAACAATGCAGGCCCAAACTGAAGAAAAACCACATATATGTGAAGTGTGTGGTTCAGCATTTAAATATATTTCAGCATTAAAGGAACACAGGCTGATACACACATATGAGAAATCATTTTCAAATAACTCAAATTTAAGAATTTACAGCAACAAGGAGACTGAAGAGGAAATATACTCTTGTGAAGTGCATGGTTCAGAATTTTCAAAAAGTGCAAACCTAGAATCTCACTTGCGAACACATACTGGTGAGAAACCTTATTCATGTGAAGTGTGTGGCTCAGCATTTTCACAAAGTTCAAAATTAAAATCTCACATGCGAACACATACTGGTGAGAAGTCATATTCCTGTGAAGTGTGTGGTTCATCATTTTCAGAGAGCTGTAATTTAAAAATTCACATGCGAACACATACTGGTGAGAAACCATTTTCATGTGAAAGATGTGGCTCAGCTTTTTCACAGGCTGGACACTTAGAATCTCACATGCGAACACATACTGGTGAGAAACCTTATTCATGTGAAGCATGTGGGTCAGCTTTTTCAGTAAGAAGTAGTTTAACAAGACATATGCGAGTACATACTGGTGAGAAACCATTTGCATGTAAAGTATGTGGGTCCAGATTTCCACGAAACTCAAGTTTACAATTACACATGCGAACACACACTGGAGAGAAGCCATATTCTTGTAAAGTGTGTTCTTCAACATTTTCAAATAGTTCACATTTAAAATGTCACATGCGGAAACATACTGGTGACATGCCCTATTCATGTCAACTATGTGGCACAAAATTTCCAGAGAGTTCAAGTTTAAAATCTCATATGCGAACTCATACTGGTGAGAAGCCATATTCGTGCGAAATCTGTGGCTCAAGATTTGCACGGGGACCAGATCTAAAAGTACATGGGCGAGTACATACTGGAGAGAAACCATATTCTTGTGAAGTATGTGGTTCAGCATTTTCGCAAAGTTCTAGTTTAAAAACTCACATGAGGTTACATGCAGGTGAGAAACCTTACTCTTGTGAAATTTGTGGGTCAACAGTCACATCATGTGCTGGTTTAAAATATCATATGCGTATACATACTGGAGAAAAACCATATTCTTGTGCAATGTGTGGTTCATCATTTGCATCTAGTTCATCTTTAAAATGTCACATGCAGGCACATAATGGTGAGAAACCATATTCATGTGAAGTGTGTGGAAAAGCATTTTTAAAGAATACCCATTTAAAAGATCACATGCGGACGCATACTGGTGAGAAACCATATTCATGTGAAGTGTGTGGAACAGCATTTTTAAGGAATACACATTTAAAAGATCACATGCGGACGCATACTGGTGAAAAGCCATATTCATGTAAAGTGTGTGGAACAGCATTTTTAAAGAATACACATTTAAAAGATCACGTGCGGACACATACTGGTGAAAAACCATATTCATGTGAAGTATGTGGATTAGCATTTTCAGCAAACTCATCTTTAAAAAGTCACATGTGGATGCATACTGGTGAGAAACCATATTCATGTGAAATGTGTGGTTCAGCATTTTCATCTAGTTCATCTTTAAAACGTCACATGCAGGCACATAATGGTGAAAGACCATATTCATGTCAAGTGTGTAGAACAGCATTTTCAGTGAGATCAAGTTTAAAACGTCATATGCGAACACACACTGGAGAGAAACCATATTCTTGTGAAGTTTGTTCCTCAACATTTTCAGATAGTTCAAACTTAAAATGTCACATGCAGAAACATACTGGTGAGAAGCTATAATCTTTTGAAATTTGTGGTTCAGCTTTTTCAATAAAATTGTGATTAAAAAATCACTTACAGACACATTCTTTCCCTGTAAGCCATGTAATCTTGTTACATTAAAAAATGTAGATTCATACTGATGAGAAACCATATTTGTGTGACATTTGTGAGTGAACTTTAGCATAGAGACAAGCTTTAAAAATACATATCTAAATGCATATTGGAAAGACATTGTATTCTTGTAATGTGTGTAATTCAGCATTTTCACAAAGTTCAAGTTTAAAAATCTCAATCTGTTTACCCTAAAAACACTGGAAACCAAATAATCTGCATTAGATATTTGATTTTAAACTGATACTGATTGAAACTTTACTCTAAAACTTTGACCTCAGTGATTGCAATATTGTACAGATCTTACTTAGCCAATAACAAATATCTATTTTAATTATTTTAATTGCTGATATTACAATGCAGACAAGTACACCTATTATACATGGGACTTAAGCAATTGCCAAGTACAACTGAAAGAACAAATCTGATATCTTGAAAATAACACCTATAAAATAAAATTCTGCTGATGATAACGATGACTACAAAATTCTAAAACATAATCCATGCAAAGCAATAAAGCATTTTGTACTGCACTTCTATGTAAATTAATCCTTTGTGTTCTCCAAATCTTCCCTTGTGTACAAGTTGAAATATTTTTCTTTTCCCTTTCTAGTCTGAGAATGAATTATGTCACTTCCTCAGACCTGATCCTAACTTAAAAGCCATTTTAACTAATGGGGGACATTCTCATGGTATTGAAATTAAAAATGTATCAATGGGTGCTGTCAAATGTTTTATTTTAACCTCTCAGTTTCTAGCAATGATGGCCAATTGTTCTTTATATTAATGAAGTCTTATATTGGAAGGAATTTTTCATTGAATGCTTTCAAATTACAACTTCAAAATGTTTCTTATTATTTAGAGGAAAGAACAAAGTATTTTTATTAAATTTTTTATTCTTCTTTAGCACAGTAGAAATTTTGGTTTGAACATTTTTTTTCCTTATTTTTTTATTTGGCATTAGTGGTTGACTTATGATTAGTGTTTCAGCATCTTATTTCCAACTGAAAAGTGCATGGATTTGAAAATTCTTGCAAAAATAAAAAAATTGTTGAATATTAAAGAAATATTTAGGACATATCCACAAATGAAGAAATTGTTTTTAATGTTTGCTTTTTTTAGAAAATCTTATCCGATTTTAATTACATTTTCATAGGTACCTCCAGAAAAAACAGATACAAATGATATCTAATCTTTAGAAAAAAATGAATTTTTAAAAATGAAAAATCTTTCTTGAAGCTTTTTATTGTATTTTTAAATTCATTCTTATACAGAGTTTCTCAACCTTTTTAAGTAATGGCACACCTTACAGCACATGAAAAACTGACAGCCCACTTAGTGAAATTTGTGAAGAGTATACATTTAAATGTTATGAAATAAAACTATGGATTTAAAAATATATGCACACAAATCAAATATGAACTTAGTTCATGGTTCAACTACATATTCAAATACTACGGTTGGGCTAATACTACTTCTACCCACACCCTTGTGCAAATTAATAAAAACAACTGCTTCACTTTTTTTTTTTTTCAACATATGCACGATTCAGACCCAGTAGCGTAACGTATAATCAATTTCTGTTTTTTCCTTAGATTATATCATTTGCAGCAGTTTGCAGTAATATGAATCTATTTTCAGGGTGTATGATGAAATTGGTTTGACCTTGAAAAACATTGCTTCGTTTGTGAGTGCGTCAGATAGTTATTACACCAAGACACTAATCTTGACTGTCAATGAGTTGTTCTAAAGCCATATATGTTCTCAGCAACAGTGTGAAAGATCCTAGGGAAATAGTATTCATTTTATTTCACTTCATTTTCACAAGGGTGTGAATATATGTATGATGTAACAGTATTTTGTTGCACACTAGTGCATTGCAGCATGACAGCTGAGAATCACAGCTAGTAGATTAAGTAACATTTTAACACTACCAATTGTAGTACCTGTGGAGTTTTCCATGGTAGTACTTGATGAATTTTTTCATGCTGAATGTGATACGAAGACTTACTTTTTTGTGTATAATAACAGGATTAAAATAGTAATGTTTCTTTATACAGACAATGTTGACATTCACTTTAATGTTTTTCCATTTTTTTTTCTCTAATCATTTTACCTGAAGCAAGGCAGTACTGCCACTGGTGTGCAGGGGTTTACAGTGAAATAAATAACAAAGTACAGGAGATGTTGAAAAAAAATGGTAAGAGATGGATTGGAATCAAATTCGATAGAGAAAATAGCAGTTGGTGGTATATTTTTTATCTTTTTTTAGTGCATTTAACTTTGGGTCTTTACTGAAATCCTGGGAAACTTCAGTGATATATTTTAGCAAGCTCTCAATTGTTCTAGGCATGGCCTGAAGATTATTGTCATATGATAGCTATTGGATCTAATGCAGCTCTTTGTAAGTGAGCATTGGGTCCATCATCAGTTTCTGTATGAGTCTTAGTTATATCAATATCTTATTTCACTTTTATTAAAGCCACATCCACATTTTCTGTTTGCAGGAAATTGGATAAGATTGTAGCCAAGGCCATTTAACTTGGGGTCTTTGCTGATTTGCTGGAACCCTGAGACACTTCAGTGAATTATGTCAGCAGGCTCTCACTTGTCCTTTGCACAACCTGAAGAATATTGTAATATGATAACCATCGGATGTAATGCAGCTCTTTGTAAATGAGCATTCTGACTGCCCGTTAGGGACAAGCACAATAATAATAGAACATATCAGTCAGTGTGTGCTGAAGCCTTTTGAGATATGCTATTGACTCTGCTGCTTGAGATATGTACAAGGCCAGGAGTGAGAAAGGCATTGCATATTCGCTATGTGGGAGTTAGACCGAAGCAGTATGCCTGTGCAGCTTTTCTTTCTCCCAGTCATTATGGTAGCTCCCTCTGATCCCATGCTCATTACTTTTGTTAATGGGATTTCTAGTTTTAATATGACTTCCTTGATGGATTTTGCAATTCCTACACCTGTTGTATCAGCACCATCTTTATTTTCAACAAAATGAGTGCTTGGTTATAAGGTCACGGAGTCAGTGATTTGGACATAGGCAACAAGGTGTTCGTGGTTGGTTATGTCTGTAGATTGATTTACGAGCTCAGTAACAAATGGGGATTTAGTCACCTTTGTTTTTAGAGCTGCCTGTATGGTGTCTGCCATACTTGATTGCAATTCCTCACCTGCATATCATGTTATGTATGCTACTTCTTTTTGTTGTTGAGGTAGAAGATCTGGGACTCTAAAGTCTGTCAGTAAGTTCTGTTGAGACTCAAACTTTGACAGAGGTACTCCCTCCTGGGCCATCCAATGAGTGGTTTTTTAACAGCACTAATGCTGCTTTATCCTGTTGATTATCAAAATTCACCTAACTTAATTCTAAGTCTTTTTGCATGACTGCTAATCAAAATTAAGATATTTACCAAACTTTCAAACTGGTTAGAAAGGATTAAAAACTTATGAAAAATAATTTTCAAATATTTTGATCTTTCCTTTTAACAATAACAAAGATTTTGATGGAAAAAGTTCATTTTTATTAGGTTTAGAGATCTTTTTCCTGTTTTTTCAGCAATTTAGTGGAGGTACCTACTTTAATCCATCCCCAACAATGGTAAGGTTCGTTTTCCTCTTAAACAACTCATAATTTGTAATTATGAACTGGGGTATAGGATGGAGAAAGCTTTCTTTGATGAAAAAACTAAAGCCATCTAACCCCTACCTTGTGCCCCATCCAGTGTAATTCATTTCACCGACCTCAAAAATTTAAATTGTACAATTTCAAAGAAAGCTAACAACCGTTAGCTTCAGATAGTGACAGAAAGAAAAAAGATTAGAAAAAAAGTGGGAAATTCTCTCACATTTTCAGTGGAAATTTCCGGTTCAAAATTAAATGAAGCTTATTTCTTCCACTTAGCTGAGAACCCACATATATCATTTTTTATTACAGAAAAAAACTGAGGTGCATCTCTGGGATGCATGGGTATGATTTTTTTTGTGTTCTTTTATATTTTTATGTCTCAGGGATGCAGGATGCCAACCTATCGACACCTTTTTTCTTAATATGTATTGTTTGTAAAAGCAATTAAAAGTTTCTCTAAATAAAAATGTCATAGTTTTACTGTATTTTTTATTTTCACTATTTGCAACATATTTTCTGTAAAGGATAAATTGAAAGAAAAAAAGTCATTTACATTTCCCAAGAAGTACTGCATTTAATTAATAAAACAATATTTTGGTCCAGTAGTCAATTTGCAGAAACTTAAGGAAATTAGTTTGGGAGCTGAGTAACGTTTGTGAAAAAAAGTATATATAACAATTTGATAGGAATGACTGGATTAAATCTAACATTTTCCAGAAATACCATAGCTCTAGAGTTTGCACTGAAGGCAAATATGCCAAACTCTGTCAGATGCTTTCCAGATATCCAGAGCAATAGTTCAAGTTCCACTGTTCTTATCAAGAGCCTTGTGTATATATATGTATATATGTATATATAATGTGGATGTATGTATATATATTTGGTGATGCTTGTTAGCACATCAGCAGTAGACCCAGCAAAACATAAGCCATATTATTTGTCAGAGAAAAGGTTGTGACATGCCTATTTCAGCATTGATAATAGCCTCGAATACCTTGCCAAAAAGAGGTATGAGACTAATAGGGTGAAAATTGCATTCAATTTTATTTTAAGACTGAATTTTCTTATGATCCATAATGTTTTCATGTCTGTACATTGAATTGTATTTTAATTTGTACAGAGCTGATAGCCATTTTTTCTTTCTTAATTAAGACAGGCTTTAATTACTTTGACTTTTCTCATTTAAAGATTGCAATATGTAGGGTGGTTGATTTGTAGTGTGAGGTGAGGTATTTTAGAAGAAGGAAACGTTGTTTTCAACATTCTGCAGTGTAATAATTATTAGATTTCCTCAGAGTAGCGGAATTTAGGATCGGTAAAAGTATAAAAACTTCATGCTTACTAAGAATTTATATATATATATATATATATATATATATATATATATATATATATATATATAGCAGTATAGCCCAGCGTTGCTCGGGTGTAATGAAAGCTTTAAAACTAATCCATGGTCCTGGAGCTCAGACTCAGCCTAAACAATATTTAAAATAATAAAGTAATTGCGACAATTTACCAATCGCACCTAATATATATATATATATATATATATATATATACTAGCAGTATAGCCCAGCATTGCTCGGGTGTAATGAAAGCTTTAAAACTAATCCATGGTCCTGGAGCTCAGACTCTTTGGACATTGACACAAAAGTCTAAAAAGCAATAGTTGTTTCCAATCAAAGCAAAACCGTAGACTGAAAGAAAAATGAATGGATGTAAGTCAAATTTTGATTTTCTGGTATCGATATCAAATAAGTTTTTTCGTCATAAACTGAATTTTGAAGGCTAAATAAGTCCTCTGAGTAAATGGTATCATGACTGAGACTAAGAACTACAATTATATCTACTTAGAGCCAAACCTGAAGCAAAAACTAAAATAAAAGGCTGAAAAAATAAACATACAGGCAGATCAACACACACACACACAAACATGCCTTTATATATATATATATATATATATATATATATATATTATCGATGTTCTGCACTATTGTAAGAACTGCATCCTTGAAACTTCTGAATATCGTTTCTTATGTCTTTGTCTACGAGTGTATCAAATTTGATTAAAATCGGACTGCTCCTTCTATATCTTGATTTTTTTCGATTATTGATTTTCGATATTTATCAGGAGTACCTCAACACAAAACCTAGCTAAGAACACTTGCAGATGCTTATAATACAACTGTGTAAATTTTCAAGAAAATCAGTTCAGCCATTTCAGAGTCTATAGGTAATGGACACACAGACACTGACAAAGTTCCATTTATAAATAAGTTTAGATTTAGATAGATATATATATCCCCTTGTTATCAATAATCTTGTTTCAGTGATTCATGAAACTTTTAATGCCATTTTTTGTAAGTCTTTCGGTTTTGAGAAAGATTATTTGAAAAATAGAATTAACTTGTAGCAGAAAACATTTTTTGAAGACCAGTTTATATGCATTTTGCGCTGTTATGCTGAAAACGAGGTGTAAAAAGGTACTAATATGCTTTTTTTCTTTTTGTACAGATTATCAGTATATCCATGGAAAGGATTCACAATGACAAAGAGACTGAAGACCAAGTATATTGTGACGTCTGTGGTTCAGAATTTTTGAAAAGGGGAAGCCTAGAATCTCACATCCAAACACATATTGGTGATAGTCCTTATTCATGTGATGTGTGTGGTTCAGCATTTTCTATAAGTAACAGCTTAACAAGACACATGTGAATACATACTGGTGAGAAACCGTTTGCATGTCTAGTAGTGAGTGTAGATTTCAGCTTAACTACAGTTTACAAGTACATATGCGGTCATAGACTGGTAAAAAGAAATATTTTCGTGAAGTGTGGTTCAAAATTTTCAATGATTTCCACCTTCAAACATCACATGGAGACTCATACTGTTGAGAAGCCATCTTCATGTGAACTGTGTGGTTCAGCATTTTCAGAGAGCTCTATTTTAAAAAGTCATATGCAAACACATACTAGTGAGAAAACATTTTCATGTGAAAGTTGTGGCTTGGCTTTTTCACAAGCTGGAAACCTGGAATCTCATGTGAAAACACATACTAATGAGAAACCTTATTCATGTGAAGTGTGTGGTTCAGCCTTTTCAGTAAGATGCAATTTGTCAAGACACATGCAAATACATACTGGTGAGAAACCATTTGTATGTAAAGTATGTGGGTCCAGATTTTCATGGAACACACATTTCCAACTGCATGTGTGAACACACTGGTGAAAAGAAATATTCTTGTGAGGTGTGTGGTTCAGCATTTTCACAAAGTTCAAATTTAAAAACTCACATGAGGTTTCATGCATGTGAGAAACCTTATTCTTGTGAAATTTGGGGATCAAAATTCGCATGGAGTGCGAGTTTAAAATATCATATGCGTATACATACTGGAGAGAAACCATATCCATGTCAAGTGTGTGGAACAGTATTTTCAGACAACTCACATTTAAAAACTCACATGCGGACAAATACTGGTGAGAAACTGTATTCATGTAAAGTGTGTTCATCAGCATTTTCACTTAGATCTGTTTTAAAAGCTTGTGCGAACACACACTGGAGAGAAACCATATTCTTGTGAAATTTGTGCTTTAACATTTTCACAGAGTTCAAACTTAAAATGTCACATGCGGAAGCCTACTGGTTACAAGCCTTATTCATGTGAATTTTGTGGTGGAAACTTTCAGCAGAATTCAAGTTTAAAATCTCATATGCAAACTCATACTCGTGAGAAGCAAAATTGGCATGGGGATGAGAAGTAAAAGTACATATATGAATACATACTGGAGAGAAACCATATTCATGTCAAGTGTGTGGAACAGCATTTTTAAAGATTACATATTTAAGATATCACATGCAAGCACATACTTTTGAAAAATTGTATTTATGTGAAGTAGGTGGATTAGTATTTTCAGTGAACTCATCTTTAAAAAGAAGCATGCTGATGCATACTGGTGAGAAACCATATTCATGTGAAACGTGCGGTTCAGCATTTTCAATGAAATCAAGATGAAAATATCACTTGCAGACACATTCTTTCCCTGTCCAGTCATAATCTTGTATCATTAAAAAAACTGTCATTTGTACACTCTTACTGGTGAGAAACCATATTCATGAAATTTATGAGTGAACATTTGCATAGAATCAAGGTTTAAAAATACATATGCGAATAAATACTGGAGAGAAATTATATTCTTGTTACATGTGTAATTTCAAACTTTCACAAAATTCAAGTTTAAAAGCTCAATCTATTTATCTTATAACACTGTAAATCAGATAATTTGCATTAGATATTTTATTTTAAACTGCTACTGTCTGACACTTTAGTCTAAAAATTTTGACTTCCGTGTTGACAATATTGTATATATCTTACTTAGCCAAGAATAAATATTTTTACATTTTTATTTATTTCCATTGTTGGAATTACAATGTAGACAAGTACACTTATTATATTAGGGACTTAATCAATTGTCAAGTACCACTGAAATAACAAATCTCATATCTTGACAATAATACCTATAAAATGTATTCTGCTGATGATGATGGCTACAAAATTCTAAAACATAATCTAGTAGTTTATCATCTAAATAAGGATCTCATTTCCCCCCACACTGAACCTCCTAGTAGACTGTACACAGACATCCTGTGTTTGCATGCAAACCATTGAAACATTTTGTACCTCACTTCAATGTAACTTTCTCCCTTGTGTTCTATAAAGCATCTCTCGTGTACAAGTTGGAATATTTTTCTTTTACTTTTCTAGCCTGAGAATAAATTATGTCACTTCCTTAAACCTGATTTTAATTTGAAAGCCTTTTTAGCTAATGAGGAATATTGTTTTTGATGCTGTTGAATGTTTTATTTTAAGCTCTTAATAACTAGCAATGTTTGCCAATTCCTTTTAATATAATTGAAGTTCAATATTAGAAATGACATTTATGAAGGGATTTCAAATCCAATCATACTTCTCTGTGTTCAATGACGGAAAATAATAATCAATATTTTCATCGAATGTTTTCAGATTATAACTTTAAAATGTTTGTTATAATTAAGAGGGAAGAACAAAGTATTTCTGAGTAAATTTTTCAATCTTTTGTAGCATATTAGAAATTTTGGTTGAAATTTTTTTTGTATTTGTGATTGATTTATGATTAGTGTTTCCACCAAAATGCCCATTGATTTGAAAATTCTTGCAAAAATCAAATAATTGTTGAACTTTAATGGAACCTTCAGAACATATCCACAAATGAATGAAATTATTTTTAATGTTTTTTTTCTATTTAGAATACCGAGATGCCAATCTAGTAGCACAAGTAAATACATTTGATCAGGAAAACAGTGAAAAAATCTTGTCAGAGCAGTTGTCATGACAATACTTGTTAAAAGGATAGAGGGAAGCAACATCATGTTGATCTTTATTATTCTCTCACATAATTTGTAGGATGGTGCACACGTATTTATGTGTTTAATAAGATGATCTTGAACGGAGCCATTATGGTGGGTTATCCATTATGGTGAAGTGTATTTGTGTGTTGAAACAGATTAACTGAATTTGGCCTTGTTAACAGATAACCCACTATAAGAGGGGTATAAAACAAGAAAATGAAAGTGTATATAGAAACAACATTTATATATATATACTAGCAGTATAGCCCGGCATTGCTCAGGTGTAATGAAAGCTTGAAAACTAATCCATAGTCCTGGAGCTTAGATTCTTTGGATGTTGGCAAGAAAGACTAAAAAGCAATAGTTGTTTCTAGCGAAAGCGAAACCGTAGACTGAAAGAAAAATGAATGTATGTAAATCAACTTTTGATTTCCTGGTATTGATATCAAATTTTCTGCACTATTGTAAGAACTGCAACCTTGATACTTCTGAATAACATTTCTTATGTCTTTATCTATGAGTGTATGAAATTTGATTAAAATCAGACCACTCCTTCTATAACCCGATTTTTTCGATTATCGATTTTCCATATTTATCGGCGGTACCGCGACACAAAACCTGCTAAAAACATTTGCAGAAATTTCGAGTACAACTGTTTAAATTTTCAAGAAAATTGGTTCAGCTGTTTCAGAGTCTATAGGTAACGGATACACACAGACACAGACACAAAGTTCCATTTATAAATAAGTTTATATATATATATATATATATATATATATATATATATATATCTCAATTAAGGTTTTTTACAAATAAAAGTAAGGTCTTTTGGTTAGTACAAAGGTCATTAAAAATGTTTATACCAGTAATTGCTGAAAAGTGTTTGTGCAAATATATGTGTGTGCCTTCATTTGTTAGGAGTGTCTTCGAAGTCTCCGCTCAGTTCTTTGGGTACCGGTCAGTTATTAAGTGGCTCAGTGAACAGTGAAGAAGAAGATGAGAGAGAAAGGAGAGGCAACATAATACGATCGCTTGACTTTGTCAATGGACGTGTTAATTTTGCTCATATTTTCTCAACTGTTGATTGTTTTCTTGTGTCGTTCTTTTATTTTGTTTTCGGGGCTATGAACAAGTCATTTGTGAATTCACACCAGGATTTAATTTTGGGCTTCCCATTGGATGATAAACAAAATTCACGTTGGCTCGCAAAAAGGGTTCGTAAAAGGAATTTGATATTTATTTTTGGTTTTCCACCGCAACTTCTGCATGGAGCCCAGATGCGCAAAGACCAGTTTTGGTCATTTGCTATATGGAGCTCTGAGGGCAAACATCCGGTCCCTCGCTTACTCGGTATCACCACACCATTACCCTTTCTGACTTTCACAGACCAAACTTTGTTGTTGTCACCTACAATTAATTCCAAGACCCTTCCCAGAAGCCAAAATGGTCCAGTGTTGGCAGGGTTTTTTACAAGAATGACATCACCAATATTGATTTTATTCTGAAAATTAACCTCATGCAAATCGCTACACTGTTCCCTCAAGCTCAACAGATAGTCTTGATATCAAAACTCACAAAATTTGGCTAACATGGCATCACAATTCTCAATGGATTTGATTACGTTTAATCTCGAAGGAGGGTCAGATTTGCAAACTTTCTCATCATCTAGCGTCATGTCTAATCCTACATTAACACTAGGATGAAGTAAACAATTTGGGGTAATTATTTCAAGGTTCAGATCTGTAAAACATCTGTAAGTAAGAGGTCTAGAGTTTATAGCATTCTGAACATCAGATATCACAGTGAGAAGTTCAAAATAATTGATTTTGGAACGTCTAATTGTTTTTATATAAACAAGATTTAATGATTCTTATCATGCGTTCCCATGTACTCCCAACCTAAGTAGCATATAGGGGGATTTTTCTACATTTTATGTTGTATATCTGAAAGTGTTCATTGAATTCACTGGAAGCAAAAACCTGTTCCAGGAGATTGCGACCAGCAACAAAAGATTTAACATTATCACTGTAGATATGTGAAGGGATACCATAAATATTTGTGAATCTAATTAATGCCAGAATAAAAGAATCTGCACTCATGTCTTTAACCATTTCTATATGTACTGCTATAATATTAAGACAAGTAAATATAATCAGATACATTTTACTAACACATTGGTCATGTTTTACCCAAACATGTCCTGTGTAGTCAATGCCTGTATGCAGAAAAGGTTTAACGAGTTTGACTCTGTGTTTAGGCAGATTTGTTACTTTAGGATATTTAAAGGCCAGATTATTAAATTTTGGCTTATAATACACTGTGAGATAACATTTTTGATAGCTTGTCTTGCTTCAGGTATCCAAAATCCTGAAAGTCGGATTTTGTTTAGTGTTGACTGAATACCAAGATGCTTGCATCTTTTTTGATAGTCAATGATCATAAGTTTGATGAAGACATGATCTTTGGCCAATAAAATAGGATTGATAACTTCATAATCATATGATGTATTTTACATATTCTACCCTTAGCTCCAATTGTCCCTCTTTGGTCTATAAATAAGTTCAAATGTTTTACTAATTCAGGTACCCTTTTACCATTGGGGTATTGAAGGAAAACTAATTCTTTCACAAAGCTTTGTTGTTACATTAACTTAAACAAATAAAGTTTGACACTATAACTAGGGTCCTGGTCTATGTGTTTTATTTTATTTCTGATTTTAAAAATATTTGCTGTTACATTAATTAATTTAATAATGCTGGAGTATCTATCAAAGGACACCATGGGTTAAGACTGATTGTTGGTTTCTGAATAATTTTTTACAGGGTTAATGACAAATTTTACTCTAGTAGCCAGGCAAGTTGCATACCTGGCAATCATAGTGTCATAGTTATGTTGAGACGGTAAACCATGCAACCTGAACCTCTTCTGACACAACCACATCCCAGTCTATTTTTTTGGGACTATAAATATCTCAAAAGCACTTTTCCTTTAACAGTAACTGACAAGGAGAGAGACAGGGTATCAAAAACTCTTGCCATCTGGGATAATATTCCCCTTTTTGTGTTAATAAAAGATCTCAAAATCTGAAGTGTGTCTTCCAGAGTAGAATACTTGTATCTCAAAACCTTTTCAAGTTCACATCCATGTTCTACGAGTTTTTGTTCGTTTATCATTAGAGCTCTAAGTCTTTCACAATTTGTGTTCCAGGACCTTAGGTAAAAATGCCCTTTTTGCATTTAGTCATTAGCTGGCAGGTGTAAATTTGACAACTTATCAAGTGAATTAACTGTTTTGATAGGATTATCTACTTAGAAATTTTTTGTTAGAATATCAGTACAGTCATCATGAGGGAACTTTTTTGCATGGTGTTTCATTAAGAAATTCAAGATGAAAGGGCTAGCATTGAAACCAAAAATAATGGTAGCATATCTAAAACAAATTAGCTTTTCTCCTCCTTTGATGAAGAAGAAAAACATATTATGGTCTTCAATGGATTTTATTTTTATCATGAGAAAAGCTTTCCTGTTATCTGCCAACATGACATTTTTTTTATCAAAATAATAGCGTCAATTCCAGCATATCTCTCATCAAATTGATCCCTGGGTAGGCTCTATGTTTATAAAGAGCAATTAAAAGCTGGTCTAATTTTGCTAGTTCTTTGTGCCTCTTGTCTCAAAGACAGGCCTAGGAGGCATCCAAACATGATTTGTAAAATTTTCAGGAGATACATCAAAACATTCTATATCCCTTGTTCTATGAGTTTTTGTTCATTTACCATTAGAGCTTTAAGTCTTTCATCTTAAATCAAAATGTTCTATAATACCTTCCTGTTCCTGTTGTTGGAATACCTCTGCATAATCCTTGAATAAGTTTTGTTGTTTGAGCTTATTGATGATTCTGTTTAAAATGGAGAGCAATTAGATGGCGCAGACTTTATTTTGTCTTCATGCCAAGAGAGGTCAACGCAATAGACATCATTCTTATATTCAATGGAGTTCTGAAATTCTTTGATTTTTCTTTTGTCATACTCACAAATGGAATCATCTTCAGGGGCTATTCCCAAAGAGTCAACATTGAACATTTTTTTTAAACCTCACTCCACTTGACCTTCGTCAAAAAACTCAGTGAAAGGGTCTGAGTAACTTTTTACAAGGTTCATCACAAAATTTACTCTAGTATCAGAGCAAGTGGCATACCCAGCAATCATAGCATCATAGTTACTTTGAGAACTTCCCCCATTTACTTTTACTGGGGCTATTTCGTTCTCATATAAAAGTGATGCATGTAGGGAACTTCCACGCAGATTTCTTCATGCAGTCAACCATCTTAATATTTTTCATGAATTGAATTACATCCAAGTCAAGAGACCATGAACGTGAATGTTATTGCCGTTGCCTTTGTCATGAAGAAATGCTAACTGAT
Organism: Ascarosepion bandense; assembly: GCA_037127315.1. Classification (NCBI taxonomy): domain Eukaryota; kingdom Metazoa; phylum Mollusca; class Cephalopoda; order Sepiida; family Sepiidae; genus Ascarosepion; species Ascarosepion bandense. The sequence continues at coordinate 494,027 of JBBBDQ010001152.1, read as the reverse complement.
AATTTAAGTTAATCAAATTACTTTTCACTGCCTGAAACTTATCAAACTTGAAGTTCATACCAAAATCATCATCAATAAGAACAGGTAACACACTTCAATTTACTTCAATACTCATTAAAACCTAACTTAGTTTTTTTTTTTTGACCTCAGGTTTTGACATCAAATTCCACAGTAGTTCAGAAAGATTTTTCACACTTCAATTCTTTTATCCTGTGTTTAGAAAAATATGACCTTTGACTTCCAGAAGTGAACAGGCAGTTAATCTTATACCTATGTGTGCCTTTTGACACAGTTATTGATACTATGGGTAAGATGAATGGTTGCTCCTGAGTGCCAGTATTGGTACACACATTAGTAGCTGAAAAGTTTTTAAGTGAGAAAGAGGATTTTGCAAATCATACATTCCTGGGTTAATTTATGTTTTGGGCCAGGGCAATCTTTGGTCTTATGATTAACACTGGTACAAAGAAGACAGTTCCAATTCTGCGCACATTTAGCATGTCTTGACTCAAAGAAAGGTTATGTGACACAACAACCCATAGGCTACACAGCTTACAATGCATAGTAAATTTGCTAGCTTTGGTAGAAAAATTTTCCAGGGTATGAACACTCTTTTTAAAACTGTTATTTTTATTACAACTCCCTTCCCAAAGTTTAGAATTGTTTTTTGAAGAGAATTGTGGTTATTACTTTTTTAAAGTTGGTTTTCTAGAGGGTTTTTTTTCCTCATTGTAATTGTCAAAACTTTGGTTGAGTTTGGAGTAATTATTAAATCTTTCAAATTAATTCTCTTTGAAGCAAAGAAGGTAACTTGGAAAAAATTTTATGGCTGACCAATTCAAAGCTTTGGCGAAGTCAGGATCATATTTGGGATTATTATACAGCAACTGTCTAAAAATTTTGTCAATAATGTAGGGTATGACTAAGAATTCCCTTTTCAACAAACTGATAGCCACGTCATAATTTTCATCTTCGAGTGAGAGATGCACTATTAATTGTGATGCGAAGCCAGTCAAGTAACTTTTCAAAAGAGACAATTTTGCTCTCTCAGACCTTACCAAGACAACACAGTTTTTGAATTGCACTCAAAAAATTTAAAATGCAAATTTATCAACTTTATTACCACTAAATTTGGAACATTGAAGTTTTGGTCCATGTGCATACATAAGTTGGTCAGTCACAGTGACATTTTCCTTTGTCGTAGTAGTAGCGGTAGCAAGAGCTGGTGAAATGAAAGATGATTCGTTTTCTCCTCAGTTTCTGTTAAATTCAATAGCACGTGGAAGGCAAAGTCAGCTTCCAACCTCTTGTCTATTAACAAGCCACTATCTTCCAAATTAATATTGGCTTTTTCACTTCATTTATTTTTACATTTAATGAGTCGACTTCTGTCAGCCATTTATTTATAAGTGTTTCTTGTTTTACAAAATGAGTCCTTTTTAACAAATCCTTAGATACCATAATATTGATAGTAGACGTTATTTTTCTTTTTAGTGAATCTCTGGAATAGATTAAGGCTTTTACACCTTTTATAGTCATTCTGAATGAAGAGTTTTACAATAAAATTTATGAGGTAAGCCGATGAAGAGAAGAAAGAAAAGAAGGAAACTGCTCCAATTTTTTCTATATATACCCAAATATAACCGTAACAATGATTGTACCCTTTCCTCAAGTGAGTCATGTTGAAGCATATGCCCTTTTTTTTATTTATTTTTAAGTGTCCCTATTTTGTAGCATAAATGCTTGTTCGTACTATTATTTTGTGAAGTGCTGCTAATTTCAATATTTTTTTGCAAAGTGTGCATGTTTTTATTTTTTATACCCTTTGAATTTTTGTGACTAATAATTTGTCCTCTGTTGAAAATAAGTGTAAAAGAACATTGACATGACATGGCAAGAGAAAACAGGACAACACCAAACTTGAGTGGAAAAAAGAAAGGCTTTATTAACAGAAAGAGAAAGGAAGAAAGGGAAAATATAAAATAGGGTTTTTGAAAAATGGTTGCAAAAACTCAGTGGTTTTTACAAGGACTTAACTGGAGGCAGTAAAGTTCATTTGGTTAACAGATCTTTTCATTTTTTGTTGCAACATCAGAATATATTCGTCTTCAGGTTGAAAAGGGATTCAGTTTTCAGATTCTTTGCTGCAACTGTTAGGACATCCTCGATCCTATGTTGTCTTCTTGGCCACTCCATTTTCGGACACCATGTTGCTACTGGTTGAATTTTACGGAGCTAAACTTGTCCATGTTGACTTGTTGGTGTTGCAGGAACAAAGAAACCATGATAGGCTGCAATATGATAATAATAAATAGTTACCCATTTTACTCCAGTATCTTTTACAATTTCGTACAAAAAGTAATTTCCTGTTATAAAACTGAATGTCATATCTCCCTTAACTTACAGTCTCTTGCTGGATACACTCAGAATCTGCTTAGCACAATTTTGGTTCAGAATTAGATTTCTACATTCCGTCTCAGAAACCCATTAAAACAGGTTCCGTGTTTCACTGCTGTTAATTGATATGTCCGTAAATGGAAATGTTATGTTCTTGCCTACATCCACACAGTCAGATCGGAAGCTAACACAACAAATTTCTTCTTTCCTCACACATATATGAAAATATTATTCAGCGAATGAGAACCCTGGAAAAACATACCCAGGATCAAAACCTGAGAAATGTAACAAGTCCATATGAAATTTAATTTTGCGATATAAACTGCTGAGAAAACAAAATTCTGCAGAAGGGTTTTCAGGCTGTCACGACTCACTGTGGGCTTAACCAAGACCGCACTAACTTACTGCAGTCTCAGTTTAACTGACCAGCTGGCCAGTCAGCTACACCGCTGTCTTACCATCTCACCCACCCTCACATCAAGTCCTCACCCCTCTTCCTCACACATTGTTGGCAAGGAAGAGAGAAAGAAAGATCTGTCAAATGTCATGGTTACTGCTACAGAAGGGAAGAGAGAACATCACAAAGCTAACAACTACCCACTCCACTCTTTGAATGACACATATTTGTTCACTTTTCTCTTATCTCAACTTTCCGTCCTCTTTTCACTAAGGACAGCTGCTTTGAAAACTACATATGTCCTTGTGAACAATTACAGATGGCCAGCCTAAAACAAATTCATGCCAGCATCTAGACGCAAACTGGTTACAAATTAAGGACAACCAAATTCGTAGACCACTTGCCTGTATTTATTTAATAAACAAGATAAATTTACATCTGCCTTTGTCATAATTCTTCTTGCAACCATACGCTTGTTTATAACAGCTACTTTCAAAGGTTATATGTTCATATGAGTACCAAGTAAGTATGGTGGCTTAAAGAGGGGACTCTTGTGCAAACATGTTTCTTTATTTTTTTTTTTAAGCACTCTCAAAAAATAATATAAGGATTTGAATTTTAAAATAGGCATTATTTTACCCAGGTAGACTCTATCACTATTTCAATGACGAGCAGTGATTTTTCTGTATTTTAATGTTGATGATTTTATAATGGCATTTTTTCAATTAATTTAACTTGGAGTTGTATTCATTGATACACATTAAAATAGCTCCATGTTAAAGCAAAAAAGGAGGTTCGTCAATATGGCAGGCAAACCATGCAATTGCCAAAAAAACAGCATAGTATGATGTTAAAAGGGCTCAAATTTAATAGAAACAAAGTTTCATCATCAACATTTTTGTTATTATTAAGAGGAAATATCAAATTTTAATGTCATTATTTTTAGAAAAAATTTAATCCTTTTCTAATACGTTTGAGATTTCGGTTATTTTTGTTTTTGTCAGCAATTCACCTGAGTTTTACTGGAGCTTATGATAAGCGTAATATTTATGCGAGTTGTTTTTTGGCGTTAGAAGGCATTAATATAAAAATTCTTGCAAAAATCAAGTAATTGTCAAATTGTTTAATGAAACTTTCAGGACTTATTCACAAATGAATGGAATTATTCATGCAATTATTTTTTTTTAGAAAATCTTGGTAAATATATTCTTTTATATATGTTCCCCACCACTCCAATTAATTACATGAAACTTCTAGAAATTCAGTATCTATACAAATGTTTTTTTTTTGTTTGTTTGTTTTTTTAACTTAAATGATTAAATTACTTCTTTGGGAATATAAATCATGTAATTTTTTTTTTTTTAAAAAAAAGACCATTTTTGCAAAAAATTTGCTCTGAATATTAAAATAAAAAATGTGTTAAAGCTATGAAATTTTTAATTTAGATAAACTTGTAATTGATGTTATAAATAACATAATTTAAGGCCATCATATTTTGAAGAGAAAAAATTTCAATGAAAAAAACATTTTTATAAGAATTGTTTTCATTTTTTTTTCTTTTTTGTTTTGGCTACCTATGATTTATTATGTTTCAAACTTGTTTTAAATTTCTTCTACCCACTCAGTGTCTTCGGTTATTAATTTGTTAAGTAAAACTTTTTAAATCAAAAATTGTAAAGCTTAATACATACAAACTATTTAAGTATTAATACTTTTAAAATCATTAAATTTTTTTTTTATTATGTTAAACTTCCCATTTTCTTTTACTATGAAAACTTTTAAGACACTTAAAGGTTACATATTTCAGGGTTGTTCTCCTTACGAAATGTTAAATTGGGTTATGTCGTTTTTTTTTTATAGTCACCGTACTTCCAGATGTGTGACCTGATTTATGACAAGGTTTATCATCGCCTACATGAAAAGTCAACAAGTCCAACATCTCTGATTAAGAAATACTTTTATTCTAAATTTCAAAACATAAACAAGTAATATTTGTTTCAAATCATATTAATTTTTACTTTAGATTTGCTAACTTTCCAAAAATAACATGTGTGAGTGTAGTGAACAAAACAAGGTTGAGAATTAAAATTCAAATGCTAAGCACTGACTCATTGATTTTGTTTGAAAATAAAAGACTCAAATTTATAAACTTTGTGTAGTACACATGCAAAAGTGAATCCAAAACAAAACTCATGAAATTTCACAATTTGATGCAAAATGTTTTTGGGCCAATAGAAAACTAGGAAACATCTAAAATCCAAATCCAAATAATCTTCAGTTATCAGAAACAAATTCTTTTACAAACTTTTTCACGAGCCTATGCGAAGTTTGTTCATCAACTAATCAGAATCACATCTGGTAGTGAATTCCCAAATGACCTTTTTGAGCACCACAAACAAAACAAAAGACAAGTGAAGTCACCTTTCTCCAGAGAAAAGATGAGCGTATTTTTTTTTTTTTTTAATCATATCACCCCAAGCAAGGCGATAGCGCCACTGATGCGCAGGGGGCTACGTAAGGGTAAAAAGAATGGAAAAGAGAAAGCCAGAAACCACATCCTAAACAGGGAACAAGGGATGCGCCTCTTCACCTGTTCAGTAGACATGGGTGGAGTGTGAACCGGGCGATAGTTTAGTCTATCTACTCCAATTGGGAAAAAAAAAATAAAAGTGAAAAGATTGGAAAAGAGAAAACCAGAAACCGCATCCTAAACAGGGAACAAGGGATGCACCTCTTCACCTGTTCAGTAGACGTGGGTGGAGTGTGAACACAATATGTATTTTTTTGCAAGATTTTAAAAATCGAAAATTAACTTTTGTTTACAAATGTGTTGATCGCTAAAAAATGATTGTAAATTGAATTTTTTTTTTTAATCTCAAATTTTAGATTCAAATTAATATAATTTCTGTTTGAAATACCTACAACAGAGTATTTTGCTTACTGGAAATAGTAAATATAATCATTTAGCTTTCAATTTAGCTAAAATTAAAGCTTCAAGAAAAAGTTTTTCTATTTTTAAAAATTCAGTTTAAAACTTTGGTACTGAAAATGAGTGGATGTACCTACTTAGGTACCTCCACTCAGTCACAAAAGAAAAAATTTCATAGCAAGATGTTAAAAGGGCTCACACTTGAAAACAAAGTTTTATCATCAAAGTATTTATGTTATTATTAAGAGGAAAGATGAAAGTTTGTTGTCATTATTTTTTAACATTATTTAATCCTTTCTAACATGTTAGAAATTTTGGGTAATTATTTTTTATTTTTCCGACAGCAATTCATCCAATGTTTAGTCAAGGTTAATACTATGGCAAACGTAATATGCAAGTCATTTTTCTTTGTTTTTGGCGTTGAAAGACACATTAACTTGAAAATTCTTACAGGCATCAACTATTATCTGATTTTACTGAAACTTTCAGAACTTATCCACAAATGCATGAAGACATTCATTCGGAGTGTCAGAGAAAATCATTAGTGTCAAAAATTGCAATATGATCTCTGGTAAAAAATACTAGAGAAAACCATTAACATCAAAAAATTGCAAAATGAAATCTGCTAAAAAATGGTTACTGGACATTAGTTTTGTAAGTCCTAAAAATTCAGTTGTTCTTGTTCTTCAGGCCCAATGGATATAGATGTTGGTTAGTTCCTGACTTGACTCTTAGAGTTGTAAGTTCAATACCAGGCGGCAGTGATGAGCAGTGGTAAACAAGTAACTTGAGCTGGAGATAACTCATGACTTCCAAAGCTTTACACAAGGAATGGAGTTCATATACTGCAGTGATTGTAATAAAAGGTTCAGTTTAAAATTCCTAGCACCTGAAGAAGGCCAGAGCATACAACAGCTGAAATGTCATACAAATGGCAACAAAGATATGGACAATAGTCTGAATATTGTAAATACTACCTCATCTCAGAAGTATAGGCAAATTTTCAAAATAATTTTTATGTGCAAATATCTCATTAGTTTTGGTATTATGGTATCATAATACCATATCATAAAAGGACACATGCTTCCGCAGTTGTTCCCCTTACAAAACGTTCTCTTAAGTTTATTAAATTCATGTCACTTCTGGTCAACCATATGTATTGCCAGATGTGCAAATGATTGATGACAAAACTTTCATTGCCTTCTTGCAAGGTCAAAAATCAGTAGATCCATAATTAAGAAACACTTTTATTCTAAATTTAAACAAGTAATATTTCTTTCAAATCAGATTAATTTAACTTTACCTGATTTTTCAAAAATAATGTGTTACAGATGTATACTTTATTTTTACAAGATTTTTAAAACCGAGAATTTTTTTTTTTTTACAGATGTGTTGATTGCTCAAAATGTGTGGATGCCAACTTAGGAATTGATTACATCAGAAGATCGTTAATGAAGATCAGAAGTGTGTACGAACTAGGATAGAGCTTTAAGGGACATGCGTGCTTTTATGAAAAGATCTAGAAGCATGCCCATTCAAAACAACTTTCATTTCAAGATTTGGTAGAAACAACTGAATTAAATCAAACAATCGTCCAGAAATACCATAACTCTGAAGTTTATACATAAAACCAGCTTGCCAATCCCTGTCAAATACTTTCAAGATATCAAGAGCAACAGCTTAAGCTTCACTGTACTCATCAAGAGCCTGGTATATATATATATTCATTGATGGTCATTAGCACATCAACAACAGACCTGGTGAAACGAAAGCATATTGTTTGTCAGAGAGAAAGTTGAACGTGTTGCCAAAAAGAGGTAACAATACGTATTAGAAACCAGTAAGTTTAGAATGCAAAAAACTGGTAAATATAGTGAAATCTCTTCAATTTCAACTTGTCTTGAGGGTTATTTGAATAAAATTTTAATGTAAACAAAATTTAATCTTTTCTCTCTATAAAAATACAATTCTTTCTCTTGTTTTATTAATAGTTATTGCAGGGTACTTAAAGTTTGGTCACTGTTTTCAGTGACAGCCTCTTTATTTTGTTACATGAAAAAAAATTTGGTGTTTTTCAAATTTTGTATGCGTGGTATTATTTGTTGCTACACATATAAAAATGTTTCATTTTAAAGAATAAGTGTCATTTGTCAATGTGGTGTGCTTAACATAGTGTTTTAAAAGTTTAGTGGATGAAATACCAAAAATTCTGAAATTTACACCATTTCGTCAATAAATATCTCATCTTTAATAATCTGTTTTTGCCATATTATTACCCTCATAAAACAAGAGGCACCGTGAATAAAAGTGAGCATACTCCACATGCCAAGATTCACAACTACGGACACAGTGAGAAAGTAAACAGGCATCACAAAACTCAACTGCCGGCGAGAAAAGAAAAGCAATAAGTGAAAATTCTACTTAGTTAGTTTTTAGGAGTCAGTTGAAGTAACTTGTTTTTATGTTGCCTTCTTCTTCTTTGTTGACAGCAAGAATAGTGAGAAAGAAGAAGAGGTAAAGGAAAATAGCGCACAAGAAAGAGGAGGAGAAGAATGTGTGACGGGACCTTATGTCCGGGTCAAGGGTTTGAATTTTTTCTCACATATTGCCGGTGTATAATATCACTGCTTATATCTCTGACTGATTGATTTGACTTTCTTTCTTTTATACTGATTTACTTTTTCACATAGGCTTGTTAATTTTTCTTTCAGTTTTACAAATCGCTCCCTTTCATTGGTTAGAAAATAAATTTAACATTGAATCATGAAATTTGGTTTCGTCATTTTCTTTCAGTATGGATCAGTCCTTTTCCCATAATATCAAAATTTAAATTTCACACTGAATTGTGAATTTTTACCTTCGTCTGGTTTTTACAAAATGTTTTCAGTCATTTTGAAGTGATTTTGTGGGTGTGCAAATCTATTTTTTTGTTATTGTTATTTGTTGGAATGATATAGGATTTGTATCCAGTTAGTTTCACTGTGGATAGATATATCATAGTTATTAGGTGAGTTTAAATTCTTTTTATATTTTATTTGTTTATTTAAAAGTTTTATAAAGTATGTTATTGTTTAAAATAACAAATTAGAGAATCTTAAATCTTTAGTTGAATGTTTATAAGTCAATAAAAAAATGAAAATGTAAAATTTAAATATTTTTCAATTTCTTGTTTAAACTTTTGATACCTATTGGTTATAGCAGGAATTATTAACTTGAATGTTTAGTTTAATTATTCTTTTGAATTAAACTGGGTACATTTTATAAAGAAAATGAACAAGCAGAAAGAATACATTTTTAGTGGTGATTAGTCACATGTGCGCCAATATACAATAAATATGTAAAAAATGTGCATCAGTTTCTTCTTTATTTAATAATTCTTGGAACCTATTGGTTCTAACAAAAATTATTATTGAACATTTAGTTTAATTATTTTTTTAAATTAGACAGTACATTTTAATTGTTTAATTTTTAAAAGTTAGTGAGTATCATACCACTCAGCTGTAATTCATTAAACAAGACAAGCTAGCTAAACATTACACCAGGCCACAGAATTTAAAGTTAATATTGCACTAGTAAATTCATTTGAATGCCTGCCTGCATTTGGATTTATGCTCTATTAATATTCATGCTAAATGTACATCAGTCTGGCAGAAGGTCAAAAGTGTGGAGGGCTCAGTGTGATGAGTTTGCTGACAATTGCATCTGCAAACTTCTTTTTTTTTTTTTTTGCGGGGATGATCAGTCATCAGTTAAGTGCCATATGTGATACACACTGTGGGTGATCATGTCTCGAAAGAGACATGACTGACTGGCAGAAGATTATCCTGCAGTAGGTTGTCATTGCTTTCTGCGGTAGATTGGTTGTCACCCAAGACTAGAAACCACTCTGTCCTATTATTGAACCCATAACTGGAGGGAAGAAACAGATTATTATCTTTCCCAAGAATATTTGTGCGTAAGTAAATGCAAGGAATTCAACTGGAATTCGAACTCGGTACCCCGATCTCTAGTTCGTTCCGAGTCGCTAACCACTGCACCACAATCCACATCCGCAGATGGGATGATAAGCTTCGCTAAAATCCATTTTGTTCTTGAATTATCTCCCTTGAATTTTGCTCTCTTACAGAAGATTTTTTTCTTCTAACAATAAACAATGGCTTCATTGAAATGAAAATTGGAACACCTCAAAGTAGAAGTAGTGTAATAATAGTTAGCAACCTTGTCTCGCTAAATTCATTGCAATTAAATTGTGAGTTCGATTCTCACTGGATGTGCCATAATTTCGGTCTTGTACCACGTCTAACCTGCCATCAAAAAATCACCATTCCCAAGAAAATTGATCTCCGAATTTTTTTCATTTATTTCAAATATGTAAAGTAAAAGTTCCTGATTTTGGCCCAAAGAAGAAAAATTCGACGAAAACAAACGGAAAGAAGTAAATATAACGTTATCTTTTTTATTTACAAATTTAACAAAAAACAAAATATTGACGATTCTGATATAAACCGATAATTTTCCAGTGATTCTTAAATCTTTAAAGTTGAAGTTTAAAAGCTTCATTGTTTAGAATTCGGTGATTCCTTTGAGGACAGACAATGTCACAATACATAATTCATTTCTTAATTATCCAAAAATTTTGTTGTCAATGCCATTACGATACGACAATTTCAACTGCTGATATATCCATTATTTTTTAGGTTATTTCAGTAAAATATATGTAAACAAAATTCCATATTTTTTTCCATTATTTTTTCTTTTTAAAGCTACAATTCTTTCGCGTGTTTGATTGGATTTTTTTATTTCGCGTCTTTTAATTTTAATTTTACTTTTTAACTTTATTTTAACTTTAATTTTAAATTAAAATTAGATACTTTCATGAATTCACTGTAAAAAAAAAAAAAAAGAAAGCATAAATGGCAGTCATAAAAAAAAAACCCAAACTAAATTAAACAAAGTTTCATCGGCAAAAACATGTTCATATTTAAGAGGAGAGATCAAAGTATTTTTTAATTATTATTATTTTTTTAAATTCTTTCTAAGACACTCAAAATTTTGTTTCAATTTTTCATTTGTCCGTGAGTAATGCAATTTTAAAGGTTGACTATGGCAAACGGAATCGCAAGTCACTTTTTTTGCCATTTTTTTTTTTTTTTTGTCATTTGATCATTAAATTTCAGTAAGCAATATAATTTGGTGAATTTCAAACCGGAATTATATTGCTTGGAATCTAAAAATTATTTTTTGGTTTTTACATCTGTTACCCAGCCGCCACCGAAAATTTATGAAAAGTTTAAGAAATTATTCGGTTATGAAAATTTGAGTTATTAAACGCAGGGCTCGTTGGGAATATATTTTTTTTTTATTGCTTTTATTTCCGAAAATAAAAATGCAATAACTATGGCATTATTTATAATTTGATAAGCTTTTAATTGTTTTAAGAAATAATTTTAAATTGAGAACATTAGTGTGAAGAAAATTTTTTTTTCGATTCATAAAAATTTTGAAAGAATTGTTTTCGTTTTTTTTTTATTATAATAATTTAAAAGTTTAAAAAATATTTTTAAAAATACTTCATAGATTTAGTTTATAAACTTATTAAGCAAAGATTATATATTCACTAACCGAAAATTAAAAAGTTTAAATGCAAATCATCATGACTCCCATTTTTTTTTTTTTTGGGGGCCATTTTCTGAGCAATCGACACATTTGTAAACAAATGTTAATTCACGGTTTTAAAATAGGTACTTCAACTAAATCGCTGAAAAAACAGCATAGAGTACGAAGAAAAAATGCCCCAAAACTGAATAAAAACAAACTTTTTCCATCAAAATGTTTATGTTATTATTAAGGAAAAAGATCAAAATATTATTTTTCATTATTTTTTTAAAATTGTTAATGCTTGCTAACAATCGAAATTTTTGTTAAATATCTTGTTTTTTCTTTTGACAGCAAGTGATCCGATTTTAACAATTGTTTACTACAGCAAAAAATGTAACATCAACTCACTTTTTTGCCAGTGAAAAGCACACACATTAATTTGAAAAATTTTGCAAACATCAAATAATGGTCAGATTTTATAAGAAACTTTCAGGACTTATTCACAAGAGAATAAAATCACCTTTTAAATCATTATTTTTAGAAAATCTTGGTAAAATATTTTTTTACATCTGTTAGCCTTGACTCCAATTAATTTCCTGAAATCTCTAGAAATAAACTAGATGTTGGGAACTTTTTTATTAATTAAATGCAGAATTCATAGGGAATGTTAATCAATAGTTTTTTTTTTCTGAAATTATCTCCTTTTTAGAAAATCTGCTCTGAATTATGAAAACAAAAATCCAATAAATCTATACCATTTTTTATTGAGATAGACTAAAAATTGCTTTTATAAACAATATATATTAAGCATATCATAGTCTGAAAAGATTAAAAAAACTTTATGAATAATGAATTTTTACAAGAATTGTTTTCATTTTTATTATTCTTATTATACCAACTTATACAATTTCTTCCAATTGTTGATTTCATTAGGTTATTAAGGTAATATATAAAGACTGTACAAGTTCAATACAATAACTTTTATGTGGAGAATAATTCTTTTAAAAAAATTTAAGAATTATCCAGTATTTCATGTCTACATATAAATAGAATTTAGTGTATTGAGGCAGCAGATAATTCTCTAAACATATACAGTTAAATATAAGAGACATTGAATGCCTACTATGATTAATTGTGAGCCGTTCTAAACCTAGAACCGCATTACAAATTTACAAACTGCATTTGCTATTTGGTAACTGTTATTATTGCTTAACAAAGTTTTATGTCAACACAAGATAAAAATTCATCTTTGATGTTTGATGTTTTTATGTTAACGTCTCTGTAACCTCTCTGAAGATGGCTCATGTGAGCCGAAAGCTTAGAACCAACTTAATAAAAAATATCCAAATGTTGGAGAATTTTTGTCTTTATTTTCACCTGAAATTAAAACCAAAATACGATATTTAGAATGGCTCATGATTAAACATAATAGACATTCATTGTCTCTTATATTTAACAGTATATGTTTAGAAAATATAAATAAAACTGAATATGTATGTGTATCTTCACTGATTTCTATTAACATACATTTCCACATTTTTTCATCTGATTTGTTTCAAAACTTACACACCCCTTGCATACTTATTCAAGCTGATGTCCATTTCACACAGCCAACCCAGAAGCAAACCTCCAACATTTATCCAGCCCCATTTTATCCTCCTGCATTGACTGAGGTTGCACCTATCAGTGTTACAAATAAACATTACTAACTTTCCCCCTCCTGCATGGTGGTACATTTTCCCTTACGAAGACCAATGCTTAAATTGCCCATGGGAAATCTTACTCTTCCCATCCCATATAACACCAGATACTTACTGCTGGTTAAAAATAAAAATTAATAAATACCTTAACATTTCAAAAAAATATTGAGTTAACCCTGTCATATAATTTCAGTTTATATTATTAAATTGTAAAATTATTTTAAAAGAAAGTTTTATATTATTTTACTTTTTATTTTTCAGAAAGCATCTCCAAACTTAGGGCTATAAAGCTAAACTAAAATTCTATAAAATATTAGATAACTGATGAAAATATTATGTTAATTTTTTTTTTTTTTGATCCCTTCCATCTGTCATGTCATTCATCACCTCAGATAGCAGTATGATAACACTGATATGAGGACCACCATGATTAATAAACACTTTTATACTAAATTTCAGGCACTAAGCAAGTAATATTTGTTTCAAATCAGATTTAGGTAAGTTTACATTTGCTAATTTTATTTTTGCAAGATTTTTAAAACTAAGAATTGGCTTCTATTTACAAAATGTGTTGATCAATAAAAACATAGCCAAAAAAAATTAGTTCTTTTTAAATCTGAAAATTTAATCAGAATGGTCTGACTTGTTGAGCTTTCAAGCAAGCAATGACAGTCTCTGTTATCAATCAGTTTACACATCTGGAAGTATGGTGACCAAAAAATGTCATAACCCAAGTGAACATTTTGTAAGGGAAGCATGTGACCTTTTAATGATAAGTCTCTTATAAGTTTTCACAGTAAAAAAATTAATGTGCAGTTTAATATAAAAAAATTGGAAAACTCTTTCAAAATCCTAATTCTACTTAATGTACTAAGCTTTTTAATTTTTAATTTGTAAATATAGTCTGCTTAACCAATTAATAACTGAAGATAGTGAGTGAATAAAAGAAATTTAAAAGTTGTTTGAAATTATAAATCATATTTGGCAAAGAAAAAAAGTGAAAAATTCTGACAAAAGTTCATTATTCAACAAATCTTTTTTCTTCAGAATATGTTATCCTTAATACATATTATTTATGAAACGAATTAAAAATTTATCTAAATTAAAACTTGGCGTAGTTTTAATGGATTTTTTTTTTACCATTCAAATCAAATTTTCAGAAACCTGATTTCGAAAATAGAAATTACCTGATTTACATTCCCTAAGGAGTTCTGAATTTAACTAGTTAAAAAAAATTTGGCTCAGTACTGAATTTCTAGAAATTTCATGCAATTAATTGCAGGGGTAGGTAACAAATGTAAAAAAGAATATATATTGTTACCAAGATTTTCTAAAAGAAATTATTGCATAACTTCATTCATTTGTGAATAAGTCTTGACAGTTTCATCAAAATCAGACAGTTGATTTTGCAAAGAATTCAATATTAATGTGGTTTTCAACACCAAAAACGTGTCCTGTAATATTACGTTTGGCATAGTGGTAATCTCTAGTAAATGTCAGGTGAATCGTTTACAAAAACAAAATTTTTTAACCAAAGTTTTGAACGTATTAAATTTTTGTCAATAGAAACACCATTTACCAAAAATTTGCTCTGAATCATTAAAAGATTAAAAAAAACCCGACAAATTATAACATTATTTAATTCTGAAACCTAATCACTTTCATAAATAGTATATATTAAGGACACAATTGACTTAAGAGAAATATTCTTGATGAATAATGAAAACTATATTTACCAATTATAAATGGAAAAGCTTAATACTATGTATCTCAACTTTTTTTTGATACCTAAGTTATTAATTGAATTTTTACAAATATGTTTTATTTAAGCTTAAATTTTAGCTTAATTGAAAGCTGAATGATTGAATTTACTATTTTCAGTAAGTAAAATACTCTGGATTTTAAACAGAAATTATATTGATTGGAATTTTAATTTTTGAGATTTGAAAAATATTTCTCATTTTTTCAGACATTATAAGCGATTGACACATTTGTAAACAAAATTTAATTTTTGGTTTTAAAAATCTTATAAAAATGAATTATGCATCTGTAAACCATAATTTTTCAAAAATTAGCTAATATATAGTTAATCTGTTTTGAAGTAAATATTACTGGCTTATAGCATGAAATTTAAAATAAAAGTATTTCTTAATCACACATTTCTCATATTTGATGTTTCACATATGTGATGACATGTTTGTCATCAATCATTTATGCATCTGGTGAAGTATATGGTTGATCAAAATCTGCATAAAATTATTACATCTTATGTTTTGTAAGGGAAACAAATCTTGAAACTCGTAACTTTTAAATAATGTGGCACGTATGGCCTACTATAATAAAAAAATTGTCTAGATATTTTCACACAAAAAATGTTTCAATTATTTTAAAACTATTGGTGTGTGAAGATTTGTATTAAGCTTTTCAATTTTTGATTAGTAATTATAATCTTCACTTATTAACTTAATAATCTAATTAGGGTGAGGTCTAAAAGAAATAGAATTTTTTTGAAATTTTATGAATTATTATAAGTAAAAAATAAAAAGAATTCTTTCAAAAATTCATTAGTCATTGAAAATTTGTTTCTCTTCAGACTATGATATTTTTAATACTGTGATGCTGGTAGCTTTTCAATGGACCCATAGATTTGATTTGAATGTGTCCTCAGGAAATTCTATCAATTCAGACTAAATAAATTGTAGTGTTAAACTGCAGCACTCTAGACTAATTTATTTTTACATCATTCAGAAAAATACATTTAAACTGACAGAACAAAAATTTGTTTTTTTTAATTAAATTCTTACATTTAAAATAAAAACAGAATTACACTTGATCACAATTTAAGAAACTATATTTGTTGAGATTTATAACACAAATTATTTTTCTTTTGTAAACTACATTAACAAATTGGCTGTGTTGACTCTTATAAAAAAAAAACATTAGGTGAACTTTTCTCTAAAAAATGTAATCTTTCTTGACTCTGTTTAGAAATATGGGACTAAAATTTATCAGTGATGCTCCCAACTTTTGGTAGGAAACAATAAAAAGAAATTATTTTAAAACTGTTGGTGTGTGAAGATTTATAGTAAGCTTTTCAATTTTTGATTAGTAATTATAATTTTCACTTATTAATTTAATTTCCTAATTAGAGCAAGGATTGAAAGAAATTTTAGAATATTTTTTAAATTTATATATTTTTATAATTAAAATATATAAAGAATTCTTTCAAAAATTCATTATTCATTGAAAATTTGTTTCTCTTCAGACTGATATTTTTAATACAGTGATGCTGGTAGCTTTTCAATTTAATGAGTCCCTCGACCCATAGATTTGATTTGAATGGATCCCCAGAAAATTCTATCAATTCAATTTATAGTTTCTTGATAAATTATAGTGTTAAACTGCAGGGCTCCAGACTGATTTTTTTTGTTTTACATCATTCAGAAAAACAATTTCAATCATTTTGAATCATTCAAATTGACAGAAAAAAAGTTTTTTTCCCCCTAAATTAACTTCTTAGATTAAAAAAAAAACAGTATTTATGCTTAATCATAATTTAATTAAGAAACTATATTTTATGAGAGTTATAACACAAGTCATTTTGTTTTTGTAAACTACATTAATAAATTGACTGTGTTGACACCTATAAAAAAACAGATTAGGTGAACTTTCCTCTAAAAAATGTAATCTTCCTTGAATCAGCTTAGAAATATGAGGCTAAAATTAATCAGTGATGTTCCCCTCTTTCAGTAAGATACAAAATAAAAGGAGATATTTTTCTGTAATAACATAAATAACAGTGAAATAAATTATCAAGTAAAGTAAGTGAGTATATGTCAAACAAAATATTGCACAAATTCAACTAAAAATAAAATGGGAAATGTAGCACCAAAATAAATTAATAATAAAACTGCTGATTTCAGTACAGGAACAAAACATTCTCATCATTTTGACAGTCTACAAGATCTCTGACTGTAACCAAGATCTTTTAGTCTAAAAATAATCAAGTAAATCAAATTTGATTTTAATTGATGAGAAAATTTACCAAGTCAATTACTATGAACATTTAGCACAAAAATGAAACTTCGAAAAATATCAAATGATGCAGGTATGTTTGTGGCATATTCTGAGCAGATTAATGTGAAGTATATGTGGTGTATTTCAAACAAATTATATTGATTGGAATCTAAAGTTTTGAGGTGTTTTTTTTAATTTTTCAATTTTTTAGCCCTTTCTGAGCAATTGACACATTTGTAAACAAAAGTTAATTTTCAAATTTAAGAATCTTGCAAAAATTATATATTTGTGACATTATTTTTGGAAATTTAACAAATTTAACTTTAAATTAATCTGCTTTGCACAAGTATCATTTATAGAGCATGAAATTTAGACTAAAACTATTACTTAATCACGTAGTGTTGATCTTTCTGACCTTTTTTGTATGTTTTGACTTTTGATGACTTTCCGATTCTAGATAAGCTAAGTATCTATGGTGATCACAAGTGACATAATTGTCTAAATTTTTTCCTGTAAGGTAAAAAAACAGGAAACACATCCGCTTTTTAATGTACACACAAAAACTACCGTTGAAAAAAAATTCAAATACACACAAAAAAATTAAAAATTATTTTAAAAATACGAAAGCGTGAGAATTTGTATTAAAGTTTTTCAATTTTTGATCACTAAATATAGTCTTTACTTAATAACCTAATATCTAATGTCAACAAATCTTTTGAAGTATTTTAAAAATATTTTTGGAAATTTATAAATTTTTCTAATTAAAAGGAAAAAATGAAAACAATTCTTTTAAAATTTAATCAGTTTTTTTCTTCAGACTATCATTTTCTTAATTTATATGATTAAAGCAACTGAAATTTTATCTCATTAAATAATGTCATAATTTTGCGTTTTTTATTTTACTATTGGAAACATTTCAAAAATAAAGGCCAAATTGTTGGAAAATAAAGGCAAAATATTTGAAAAAAGTAAGAGGTTATTTATATTCCCCAATGAGTCATGTGTTTAACTAATAAAACTAATTTTGTTTACAAAATTTAATTTCTTGAAATTTCATGAATTTATAGGGAGGTTAGGTAACAGATGTAAAAAAAAAGTAATATTTTTACCAAGATTTTTTTATAATTAATAATTTAAAAAATGATTTATTTAATTTGTGAATAAGTCCTGAAAGTTTCCTTAAAATCTGACACTTATTTGATTTTTTTTCAAGAAAAATACATCATTACATTAGTTTGGCGAATACACACACACATTCATACATAAGCATATATATACGCAACATATAATCAAAGAGCACACGTAATAGCGGATATCAAAGATACATTATACAAGTAGGTTAGACTGACACATAGATTTGAAAACTAAAGAAAGGGGGTTAGGTGAGAGAGAGATAGCGTTAAAGAAAAAAGGTAAGTATCTCAAAATGAAAAAGGAAAGAAGAAAAAAGAGCAATAAATTTAAATTAGAAAAGATGATAGGGAATTTGACTGTTTTCTTTGAAAACTGTTTATTTTGTGTGTACGTCTGTTTTAGAATTTCTTCACATGTAGCGCAAAGTCAAGAGATGTTAAAATGAAGGGAATTCAACCGTTTTCTTTGAAATTTTATTATGAATGTTAGTCTGTTTAGTATAATTTCCATAAGTAAAGGTGAGATTGGGAAAAATCTGTGGCGTAAATTGATGTTTTGGTAGTATTGGATAGCGGTGCTCTCAAGAACTTTTCTTCTGAATAAATTGTTTACTCTTTTTATTAGTGTGGCATTTTTAAAATTGAAATTGTGGTTGAATTTATTTCTAATGCATTTTAATATCTCATGACTTTACACATGAAGAAATTCTAAAAACTAAAATATTCTGTTGATCTTTTGAAATGATTTGTGAGCGTCTTTTTGGTTACCAACACTGTTTGTTTATAGATACGTAATTTAGAATAAAGCTCATTTCGTCTTTTTGCCTTGAAAAAGTCCATCAGAGGACGAAACGCGTAGGCGATTTAAAATACAGTTTTCCTCTTGTCTTTATTTTATTTAACCATATATATATATATATATATATATATATACATTCAGTGATGCTTGTTTGTACATCAGCAGTAGACCTGGCAAAACTGAAGCCATATTGTTTGTCAGAGAAACGGTTGTGAGATGCCTATTTCAACATTGATAATAGACTTGAATACCTTGCCAAAAAGAGGTATGAGACTAATAGGGTGAAAATTACATGCAGTTTTCTTTTAAGGCTGAATTTTCTCATGTTCCATAATGTTTTCATTTCTGGACATGGAATTGTATTTTAACTTATGCAGAGCTGATAGCCATTTTTTCTTTCTTAATTAAAGCAAGCTTTAATTTCTTTGTCTTTTCTTATTTAATGTTTGCAATGTGGTTGATTTGTAGCATGGATGAGTTATTTTAGAAGGAAATGTTGTTTTCAACATTCTGCAGTGTAATAATTAGTATATCTCCTCAAAGTAGCAGAATGTAGGATCAGTAAAAGTATAAAAACTTCATGCTTACTAAGAATTCATAAATATATATCATATATTAGTCATCCACATGCAAGCCTGTTTCGCTGTATCACAGCTCATCAGTGTGGCTAGACACATCCACTCGCCTCTGGCTGGGATCGAAACTCAACCGATTTGGTGTCAGTCGGAGTTGCTACCTCCTAAGCCATCGATGCATGGTATCAGAGAAGGGAAATTTTAACGTGTTGTATATCAGCAGTGTTTACACATGCCAGTCACTGAGAGAACTCAATTCATTTCTGAAGAGTCACGCATATAGCTGAAATGGAAACTGTTTTTAAAATTTTCTTCTCCAGAGAGCTCAATCATAATGAGAGCATAATATATTAGTCATCCACATACAAGCCTGTTTCGCTGTATCACAGCTCATCAGTGTGGCTAGACGCATCCACTCGCCTCTGGCCTGGATCAAAACTCGACAGATTTGATGTCAGTCAGAGTCGCTACCCCTAAGCCATCGACGCATATATATATATATATATATATATATATATATATATATATATATATATATATATCCCCTTATTATCAATAACCTTGTTTCAGTGATTTATGAAAATTTTAATGCCATTTTTTGTAAGTCTTTCGGTTTTGAGAAAGATTTTTTGAACAGTAGAATTAACCTGCAGTAGAAAACATTTTTTGAAGACCAGTTTATATGCATTTTCCACTGTTATGCTGAAAACAAGGTGTAAAAAGGTACTAATATGCTTTTTTTTCTTTTTGTACAGATTATCAATATATCCATGGAAAGGATTCACAACGACAAAGAGACTGAAAAGCAAGTAAATTATTGTGACGTGTGTGGTTCAGAATTTTCGAAAAAGGCCAAGCCAAGAATCTCACATCCAAACACATACTGGTGAGAAACCTTATTCATGTGATGTGTGTGGTTCAGCATTTTCAGTAAAACACAGTTTAACAAGACACATGTGAATACATACTTGTGAAATACCATTTGCATGTAAAGTATGTGGGTTCAGATTTTCACGGAACTCATATTTACAACTGCATGTGCAAACACACACTGGAGAGAAACCATATTCTTGTGAAGTTTGTGCTTCAACATTTTCACACAGCTCATACTTAAAATGTCATATACAGAGACATACTGGTGACAAGTCCTATTCATGTCAACTTTGTGTTAGAAGATTTCCAGAGAATTCAGTTTTAAAATCTCATATGCAAACTCATTCTAGTGAGAAGCCATATTCTTGTGAAATTTAATTTGTGGCTCAAGATTTGCACGGGAAACCAGCAGTAAAAATACATATGCAAATGCATACTAGAGAGAAACCATTTTCTTCTGAGGTGTGTGGTTCATCATTTTCACAAAGTTCAAGTTTAAAAACTCACATGAGGTTTCATGCAGGTGAGAAACCTTATTCTTGTGAAATTTGTGGATCAAAATTCGCATTGAGTGCAAGATTAAAATATCATATGCGTATACATACTGGAGAGAAACCATATTCTTGTGAAACATGTGGTTCAACATTTGCATCTAGTTCATCTTTAAAGCGTCACATACAGGCACATAATGGTGAAAAACCATATTCATGTCAAGTGTGTGGAACAGCATTTTCATACAACTCACATTTAAAAGATCACATTCGGACACATACTGGTGAGAAACCATATTCATGTAAAGTGTGTTCATCAGCATTTTCACTGAGGTCTACTTTAAAAACTCATATGCGAACACACACTGGAGAGAAACCATATTCTTGTGAAGTTTGTGCTTCAACATTTTCACGGAGTTCACTCTTAAAATGTCACATACGGACACATACTGGTGAGAAGCCATATTCATGTCAACTTTGTGCCAGAAAATTTCCAGAGAATTCAAGTTTAAAATCTCATATGCAAACTCATCATGGTGAGAAGCCTTATTCGTGTGAAATTTGTGGCTCAAGATTTGCACGGGAAACAGCAGTAAAAATACATATGCGAGTACATACTGGAGAGAAACCATATTCTTGTGAGTTGTGTGGTTCTTCATTTTCCCAAAGTTCAAATTTAAAAACTCACATGAGGTTTCATGCAGGTGAGAAACCTTATTCTTGTGAAATTTGTGGATCAAAATTTGCATGGAGTGCGAGTTTAAAATATCATATGCGTATACATACTGGAGAGAAACCATATTCTTGTGAAACATGTGATTCAACATTTGCATCTAGTTCATCTTTAAAACGTCACATGCAGGCACATAATGGTGAAAAGCCATATTCATGTCAAGTGTGTGGAACAGCATTTTCAAACAACTCACATTTAAGAGATCACATTCGGACACATACTGGTGAGAAACCGTATTCATGTAAAGTGTGTTCATCAGCATTTTCAATGAGATTTGTTTTAAAAACTCATATGCGAACACACACTGGAGAGAAACCATATTCTTGTGAAGTTTGTGCTTCAACATTTTCACAGAGTTCAAACTTAAAATGTCACATGCGGAAACATACTGGTGACAAACCCTATTCATGTGGACTTTGTGACGGAAAATTTGACCAGAATTCAAGTTTAAAATCTCATATGCAAACTCATACTCATGAGAAGCAAAATTGGCATGGGGACGAGAGGTAAAAGTACATATATAAATACATACTGGAGAGAAACCATATTCATGTTAAGTGTGTGGAAAAGCATTTTTAAAAATTACATATTTAAAATATCACATGCGAATGCATACTCGTGAAAAATTGTATTTATGTGAAGTATGTGGATTAGTATTTTCAGTGAACTCATCTTTAAAAAGAAGCATGCAGATGCATACTGGTGAGAAACCATATTCATGTGAGACATGTGGTTCAGCATTTTCAATGAAATTGAGATGAAAATATCACTTACAAACACCCTCCTTTCCTGTAAGCCAGGCATAATCTTGTGTCATTAAAAAAATGTCATATGTCGATTCATACTGGTGAGAAACCATATTTGTGTGAAATTTGTGGGTGAACATTTGCATAGAATCAAGGTTTAAAAATACATATGCGAATAAATACTGGAGAGAAATTATATTCTTGTTACATGTGTAATTTCACATTTTTACAAAGTTCAAGTTTAAAAGCTCAATCTATTTATCTTATAACACTGTAAATCAGATAATTTGCATTAGATCTTTTATTTTAAACTGCTACTGTCTGACACTTTAGTCTAAAAATTTTGACTTCCGTGTTGACAATATTGTATATATCTTACTTAGCCAAGAATAAATATTTTTACATTTTTATTTATTTCCATTGTTGGAATTACAATGTAGACAAGTACACTTATTATATTAGGGACTTAATCAATTGTCAAGTACCACTGAAATAACAAATCTCATATCTTGACAATAATACCTATAAAATGTATTCTGCTGATGATGATGGCTACAAAATTCTAAAACATAATCTAGTAGTTTATCATCTAAATAAGGATCTCATTTCCCCCCACACTGAACCTCCTAGTAGACTGTACACAGACATCCTGTGTTTGCATGCAAACCATTGAAACATTTTGTACCTCACTTCAATGTAACTTTCTCCCTTGTGTTCTATAAAGCATCTCTCGTGTACAAGTTGGAATATTTTTCTTTTACTTTTCTAGCCTGAGAATAAATTATGTCACTTCCTTAAACCTGATTTTAATTTGAAAGCCTTTTTAGCTAATGAGGAATATTGTTTTTGATGCTGTTGAATGTTTTATTTTAAGCTCTTAATAACTAGCAATGTTTGCCAATTCCTTTTAATATAATTGAAGTTCAATGACGGAAAATAATGATCTAGGTTTTCATGGAATGCTTTCAGATTACAATTTCAAAATGTTTGTTATAATTAAGAGGAAAGAACGAAATATTTCTTATTAAATTTTTTAATCTTTTCTAGAATATTTGAAATTTTGGTTGAAATTATTTTTGTACAAGTGATTGAGTTATGATTAGTGTTTCCACCAAAATGCCCATTGATTTGAAAATTCTTGCAAAAATCAAATAATTGTTGAACTTTAATGGAACCTTCAGAACATATCCACAAATGAATGAAATTATTTTTAATGTTTTTTTCTATTTAGAATACCAAAATGCCAATCTAGTAGCACAAGTAAATACATTTGATCAGGAAAACAGTGAAAAAATCTTGTCAGAGCAGTTGTCATGACAATACTTGTTGAAAGGATAGAGGGAAGCAACATCATGTTGATCTTTATTATTCTGCCATATAATTTGTAGAAATCTTAGTTTCAAACAATGTATACTTTAGTAAAATATATATGGATCATTGGAGGGATTTTGTCTTCTTTTTATATTTTAGGGCATTTTGAATTCTGTCTAGAAGCATCGCTATGATCTGAGACTTCACTGGAACTATTTGAATTTTTACTATCAATTTTTCCATCGCTAGATCCTTCTGTGTCAAGAATGTTTCTAGGATGGTGCACATGTGTTAATGATAATTCCAGAGGATATGACAGTTTAATGAAATGATCTTGAACAGAGCCATCACCCTTTTTGACTTGCACAGAACAAACTTTGTTGTTGTTGTCACCTACAATTAATTCCAAGACCCTTCCCTAAAGCCCAAACGGTCCAGTTTTGACAGGTTTTTTTCACAAGAATGCCATCACCATCACCAACATTGATTTTATTTTGAAAATTAACCTCATGCAAATCGCTACACTGTTCCCTCAAACTCAACAGATAGTCTTGATATCAAAACTCACAAAATTTGGCTAACATGGCACCACAATTCTCAATGGATTTGATTACATTCAATCTCGAAGGAGGGTCAGATTTGCAAACTTTCTTATCCTAGCTTCAGTTCTAGTCCTACATTAACATTAGGATGAAGAAAACAATTTGGGGTAATTATTTCAAGGTTCAGATCTGTAAAACATCTGTAAGAGGTCTAGAGTTTATAGCATTCTGAACATCAGATATCACAGTGAGAAGTTCAAAATAATTGATTTTGGAACGTCTAATTGTTTTTATATAAACAAGATTTAATGATTCTTATCATGCGTTCCCATGTACTCCCAACCTAAGTAGCATATAGGGGGATTTTTCTGTTTTATGTTGTATATCTGAAAGTGTTCATTGAATTCACTGGAAGCAAAAACCTGTTCCAGGAGATTGCAACCAGCAACAAAAGATTTAACATTATCACTGTAAATATGTGAAGAGATACCATAAATATTTGTGAATCTAATTAATGCCAGAATAAAACAATCTGCACTCATGTCTTTAAACATTTCTATATGTACTGCTATAATATTAAGGCAAGTAAATATAAGCATACACATTTTACTAACACATTGGTCACGTTTTACTCAAACATGACCGGTGTAGTCAATAGCTGTATGCAGAAAAGGTTTAACGAGATTGACTCTATGTTTAGGCAGATTTGTTACTTTAGGATATTTAAAGGGCAGATTATTAAATTTTGGCTTATAATACACTGTGAGATAACATTTTTGATAGCTTGTCTTGCCTCAGGTATCCAAAATCCTGAAAGTCGGATTTTGTTTAGTGTTGACTGAATACCAAGATGCTTGCATCTTTTTTGATAGTCAATGATCATAAGTTTGATGAAGACATGATCTTTGGCCAATAAAATAGGATTGATAACTTCATAATCATATGATGTATTTTACATATTCTACCCTTAGCTCCAATTGTCTCTCTTTGGTCTATAAATAAGTTCAAATGTTTTACTAATTCAGGTACCCTTTTACCATTGGGGTATTGAAGGAAAACTAATTCTTTCACAAAGCTTTGTTGTTACATTAACTTAAACAAATAAAGTTTGACACTATAACTAGGGTCCTGGTCTATGTGTTTTATTTTATTTCTGATTTTAAAAATATTTGCTGTTACATTAATTAATTTAATAATGCTGGAGTATCTATCAAAGGACACCATGGGTTAAGACTGATTGTTGGTTTCTGTGTAATTTTTTACAGGGTTAATGACAAATTTTTCTCTAGTTGCCAGGCAAGTTGCATACCTGGCAATCATAGTGTCATAGTTATGTTGAGAAGGTAAACCATGCAGCCTGAACCTCTTCTGACACAACCACATCCCAGTCTATTTTTTTGGGACCATAAATATCTCAAAAGCACTTTTCCTTTAACAGTAACTGACAAGGAGAGAGACAGGGTATCAAAAACTCTTGCCATCTGGGATAATATTCCCCTTTTTGTGTTAATAAAAGATCTCAAAATCTGAAGTGTGTCTTCCAGAGTAGAATACTTGTATCTCAAAACCTTTTCAAGTTCACATCCATGTTCTACGAGTTTTTGTTCGTTTATCATTAGAGCTCTAAGTCTTTCACAATTTGTGTTCCAGGACCTTAGGTAAAAATGCCCTTTTTGCATTTAGTCATTAGCTGGCAGGTGTAAATTTGACAACTTATCAAGTGAATTAACTGTTTTGATAGGATTATCTACTTAGAAATTTTTTGTTAGAATATCAGTCCAGTTATCATGAGGGAACTTTTTTGCATGGTGTTTCATTAAGAAATTCAAGATGAAAGGGTTAGCATTGAAACCAAAAATAATGTTAGCATATCTAAAACAAATTAGCTTTTCTCCTCCTTTGATGAAGAAGAAAAACATATTATGGTCTTTCATTGACTTCTTGCAAGGTCAAAAATCAGTAGATCCATAATTAAGAAATACTTTTATTCTAAACTAGCAGTATACCCTGGCATTGCTCGGGTGTAATGAAAGCTTTAAAACTAATCCATGGTCCTGGGGCTCAGACTCTTTGAATGTTGGCACGAAAGACTAAAAAGCAATAGTTGTTTCCAGTTAAAGCGAAACCGTAGACTGAAAGAAAAATGAATGGATGTAAGTCAAATTTTGATTTCCTGGTATCGGTATCAAATTTTCTGCACTATTGCAAGAACTGCAACCTTGAAACTTCTGAATATTGTTTATCATGTCTTTGTCTATGAGTGTATCAAATTTGATTAAAATCGGACCACTCCTTCTATAACCTGATTTTTTTGATTATCGATTTTCGATATTTATTGGGGGTACCTCGACACAAAGCTTAGCTAAGAACACTCACAGACACTTATAGTACAACTGTAAATTTTCAAGAAAATTGGTTCAGCCGTTTCGGACACACACACACACACACACAGACAAAGTTCTATTTATAAATAAGTTGAGATTTAATGCTATAAACAACTAATATTTCTTTCAAATCAGATTAATTTAACTTCACTGTACTTGCCAAGAGCCTCGTAAATATATATATTCAGTGATGGTCATTAGCATGTCAGCAACAGACCTGGCAAAAACGAAAGCCATATTGTTTGTCAGAGAGAAAGTTGTCAGATGCTTAACCATTTCAGCATTGATGATTGCCTTGAATATGTTGCCAAAAAGAGGTAACAATACGTATTAGAAACCAGTAAGTTTAGGATGCAAAAACTGGTAAATATAGTGAAATCTCTTCAATTTCAGCTTGAAATATATTGCTTATTTTGGAGATTATTTGAATAAAATTTTCTTGTAAACAAAATTTAATTTTTTTCTTTATATATATACAGATACAATCCTTTCTCTTGTGTTATTAACAGTTTTTGTTTTTTTTGCAGGTTATTTAAAGTTTGGTCACTGTTTTTGGGTTATGGCTGCTTTATTTTTTTACATAAAAAAAATTTGGTGTTTTTCAGATTTTGTGTGCATGGTATTGTTTGTCACTACACATCTTTCATTTTAAAGAAAAAGTGTCATTTGTCCATGTGGTGTGCTTAACATAGTTCTTTAAAAGTTTAATGGATGAAATACCAAAGAAATTCAATTTAAAATTTCCAAAATTTACACCATTTTGTCGATAAATATCTCGTCTTTAATAATCTGTTTTTGTCATATTATTACCCTCATAAAACAAGGGGCACTGTGAATAAAAGTGAGCATACTCCACATGCCAAGATTCACAACTGCGGACATAGTGAGAAAGAAAACAGGCATCCCGAAATTCAACTGCTGGCGAGAAAAGAAAAGCAATAAGTGAAAATTCTACTTATCAGACGTTAGTTTTTAGGAATAAGTTGAAATAACTTGTTGTTAATGTTGTCTTCTTCTTCTTTGTCGATGGCAAGAATGGTGAGAAAGAGGTAAAGGAAAATAGCACTCGAGAAAGAGAAGGAGAACAAATGTGTGACGGGACCTTATGTCCGGGTCAAGGGTTTGAATTTTTTCTCACATATTGCCGGTGTATAATATCACTGCTTATATCTCTGACTGATTGATTTGACTTTCTTTCTTTTATACTGATTTACTTTTTCACATAGGCTTGTTAACTTTTCTTTCGGTTTTACAAATCGCTTCCTTTCATTGGTTAGAAAATAAATTTAACATTGAATCATGAAATTTGGCTTCGTCATTTTCTTTCATGAGATCAATCATTTTCTCATTCGTCAAAATTTAGATTTCACACTGAATTGTGAATTTTTGCCTTGGTTTGGTTTTTACAAAATGTTTTCAGTCATTTTGAAGTGATTTTGTGGGTGTGCAAATCTATTTTTTTGTTATTGTTATTTGCTGGAATGATATAGGATTTGTATCCAGTTAGTTTCACTGTGGATAGATATATCATAGTTATTAGGTGAGTTTAAATTCTTTTTATATTTTATTTGTTTATTTAAAAGTTTTATAAAGTATGTTATTGTTTAAAATAACAAATTAGAGAATCTTAAATCTTTAGTTGAATGTTTATAAGTCAATAAAAAAATGAAAATGTAAAATTTAAATATTTTTCAATTTCTTGTTTAAACTTTTGATACCTATTGGTTATAGCAGGAATTATTAACTTGAATGTTTAGTTTAATTATTCTTTTGAATTAAACTGGGTACATTTTATAAAGAAAATGAACAAGCAGAAAGAATACATTTTTAGTGGTGATTAGTCACGTGTGCGCCGATATACAATAAATATGTAAAAAATGTGCATCAGTTTCTTCTTTATTTAATAATTCTTGGAACCTATTGGTTCTAACAAAAATTATTATTGAACACTCAGTTTAATTTTTTTTTTTAAATTAGACAGTACATTTTAATTGTTTAATTTTTTAAAGTTAGTGAGTATCATACCACTCAGCTGTAATTCATTAAACAAGACAAGCTAGCTAAACATTACACCAGGCCACAGAATCTAAAATTGATATTGCACTAGTAAATTCATTTGAATGCCTGCCTGCATTTGGATTTATGGTCTATTAATATTCATGCTAAATGTACATCAGTCTGGCAGAAGGTCAAAAAAAGTGTGGGGGACTCAATGTGATGAGCTTGCTGACAGTTGCACCTGCAAACTTCTTTTTTCTTTCTTTTTTTTTTTTTGGAATGATCAGTCAGTCAGTTAAGTGCCATATGTGGTACACACTTTGGGCGATCATGTCTCTTTCGAGACATGACTGACTGGGCAGAAGATTATCCTGCAGTAGATTGTCATTGCTTTCTGTGGTAGACTGGTTGCAAGGCTATAGAACCCAAATCTGTTCTATTATTGAACCCATAACTGGAGGGAAGAGGTGGATTAATACCGTTCCCACGGGTATTTGTGTGTAAGTGAATGCCAAGAATTCAACTAGAATTTGAACTCGGTACCCCGATCTCTCGTTCTGAGTCGATATCCACTGCACCACAATTCACATCCGCTGATGGGATGATCGGCTCCCCAAAATCCATTTTGTTCCTGAATTATCTCCCTTGAGTTTTGCTCTCTATAGAAGACTCCTTTCTTCTAATGGCTTCATTCAAATGAAAATTAGGGCACCTGGAAGTGCTGTAAGTTAGCAAGAAAAAAAAAAGTTTGAAAATCATTGCGTTTGAGTAGAGTGAGTTCGATCCTCACTGGATGTGCTATACTTTTGACTTTGTACCACGTCTAAGCTGCGATCAAAAAAATCACCATTCCCAAGAAAATTGATCTCCGAAAGTTTTTAATTTATAATTTTTCAACTTAATGACAGTCTAAGAAAGTTCCTCATTTTTGGCCCAAAGAAAAAAAAAAACATCGACGAAAACAAACGGAAAGAAGTAAATATAACGTTTTCTTTTTCATTTACAAATTGAACAAAAACAAAATATTGACGATTCTGATAAAAACCGACAATTTTCCAGTGATTCATATTTTATCTTTAGTTTAAAAGCTTATTTAGAATTTGGTAATTCGTTTGAAGACAGACAAGGATTTTTTTAAATTCATTTCTTAATTATCCAAAATTTCCTCCTCGTGTTAAAAGTGAAATTTTCTTCCATTTTGTTGTCAATGCACTTGATACGACATTTTCAACTGCTGATATCCGTTAATTTTTAGGTTATTTCAGTAGACAAAATGTAAACAAAATTTCATCTTTTTCTTTTTAAAGCTATTATTCCTTCTCGTGTTTGATGATTGGATTTTTTATTCCACGTCTTTTAAAATTAGATCCCTCCACGAATTCGCTCTAAAAACAACATAAATGGCATAAAAAGGCCCCAAAATATTTTTTTTTATTATAAAAATTAAGTTTTGTCGGCAAAATGTTCATGTTTAAAAGGAGAGATCAAATACTTTGATCTCTCCTTTTAAACAGGTGAGATCAAAGTATTTTTAATTATTATTATTTCTTTTAATTCTTTCTAACACGTTCAAAATTTTGTTTGAAGGAAACTACCACCACGTTTAATTTCGTTGTTTTTCATTTTGTTTACTTTTTTCCGCCCAGTCCTATTGATTACCGCCCTAGCTTTACGATTGACAAAAAAAAAAAAAAAAAATTGAAAAATTTCAGTATTTAAAGTAAACATTTTCTGGTGAGGATCAGTTTCTCATACAACGTTAAATCGAGCCTCCATTTTGAAACCGGTCGCCGGTAGGACATTACCACCACCTGTAAATTTGTTCATTATCAAATCTTTTGGACATTTTTCAATGCAATATTATCTTTTACACCTTAAACTTTAGGAGTGTCAAAAGAAATTTGCAAGAAATTTAAATATTTAAACGATTTTAGGTTGGGGGACCAGTTTCTCATACAACCTTATAGTGGATTGAAAATGGAGGATCGATTTACTATAACGTTGTATGAGAAACTGACCCCCCACCCCCGACAAAAATTTTTTGTTTAAATATTGAAAATTTTCAATTTTTTAAAAAATTTTTTAATTTTTTTTTTTTTTTGATAATCGTAAAGTTTAAGTAACAATCGATAGAACTGCGCTGAAAAAAAAAATTAACATAAACAAAGCGACCCCAACGCGAGTGGATTGAAAATGGAGGATCGATTTATTTTAACGTTGTATGAGAAATTGACCCCTCCCCCAAATTTGTTTAAATATTGTAATTTTTCAAATTTTGTTTTGATAATCGGAAAGTTTAAGTAACAATCGATAGGACTGCGCTGAAAAACGTAGGGAAAAAAAATGGAAAGCAACAAAATTAAACGCGCTGGTCGTCTGCTTCAGGTCCGCCTTTTGTTTCAATTTCTCTTTCGTCCGTGAGTGACGCAATATTTACAAAGGTTTACTAGGCAAACATAATATTACTCAAAAAGTCATTTTTTTGCCAGGTGAAAAAGACGCATTAATTTGGAAATTCATGCAAAAATTAAATAATGGTCGGATTTGGATGAAAATTAAAATTTAAGGACTTATTGACAAATGACTGAAATCATTTTTTAAATAATCACTTTATGTTCCCCTTCACTACCAATTAATTTCCTGAAATGTCAAGAAATTCGCTCTTATTATTTTTTTTTTTTTTTAATCATATCACCCCAAGCAAGGCGGTAACGCCACTGATGTGCAGGGGGCTACTTAAGAGTAAAAAGATTGGAAAAAAGAAAGCCGGAAACTACATTCTAAACAGGAAACAAGGGATGAGCCTCTTCACCTGTTCAAAAAACGTGGGTGGAGTGTGAACCGGGCAATAGTTTAGTCTATCTACTCCAATTGAGAAGAAAAAAAAAAGAAAAGAGTAAGAGGATTGGAAAAAATTCAGGTATATGGGATACTAAATTCAGGAAACATTGGGGAATGTTAATCAACATTTTTTTTTTTCTAAATTATCCCTTTTTCAGAAAATCTGCTCCAAATTGTGTAAACAAAAATGCAATAAGTAAAAAAAAAAAAAAAATATATATATATATATATATATATATATATGCCATTTTATTTAGATAAACTTTTAATTGGCTTTAAACATTAAGGATATCATTTAGCCTGAAGAGATTTTTTTAATGAATAATAAATTTTTACAAGAATTGTTTTCATTTTTTATTATACTTTATAAAGTTTTGAAAATCTTTTAAAAATTTCCCCCTTCATTGTTCAAGCTAGGTTATTAATACGAAAACTGAAAAGCTTAGTACATATAATCAAGCCATTCGATTTTGAAATTAATTAAAACATTTTATTTGTTAGCAAACTGCTGACCCTTTTACTTTGGGGGGGGGGGCAACATGATATATGTCATTAAAAGATCAATTGTTTCAAAGGTTGCACTCCTTACTCTAAAAAAAATTTCTGCAGTGTATGATTCTTTCATCTTGCTTCTGTATTTCCTGTGCTCTACGTTTCGACATTCAACAGGCTTTGCAAATCATCCCTTCAAAATTTAAAGCAAGTTTTATATTTTAATTCCTAGTTTCCTAATTTTGAAGAAAGAGTAATTGTGAAATTCACAATGAATATGAAAAATAGTAGGTACCTCAACTCAAGTGAAAAGCCAAGAGATTAAATTTGCTAATTCCAGTAAGCAAAATATTCTGGTGAATTTCAAACTGGAATTATATTAATTGGAATCTTTTTTTTCTTTTTACACCTGTTACTTAGCCCCCACAGAAATTGATGAAAGTTTAAGAAATTATTTGGTTGTGAAAATTTGAGTTATCAATTAAACACAGGCCTCATTGGGAATGTATTTTTTTGATTGCCTTTATTTTCCAAAAATCTTCCTCTAACTATGGCATTATTTAATTTAATAAGCTTTTAATTGCTTTAAGAAATAATTTTAAATTGACAATATTATAGTCTGAAGAAGATATTTTTTCAATTCATAATAAAATTTTGAAAGAATTTTTTTTACTTAATAATTTATAAAGTTTCAAAAATATTTTTAAAAATACTTCAAAGATTTGTTGTGGTTAATTTATTAGTTTATAAACTTATTAATATTAAGCAAAGATTATATTTAATAACCAAAAATTAAAAAGTTTAATACAAATCATCATGACTTCCATATTTTTTTTTTTTCGGCCATTTTCTGAGCAATCGACACATTTGGAAGCAAATGTTAATTCTCGGTTTTAAAATAGATACTTCCACTAACTCGCTGAAAAAACAGCATAGTACAAAGAAAAAATGCCCCAAACTTAATAAATACAAACTTTTTCCATCAAAATGTTTATGTTATTATTAAGGGGAAAGATCAAAATATTTTTTCATTATTTTTTTTAAATTGTTAATGCTTTCTAACATAATTGAAATTTTTGTTAAATATCTTGTTTTTTCTTTTGACAGCAAGTGACCCAAATTTAACAATTGTTTACTACAGCAAATGTAACATTACACAGCTCACTTTTTTGCCAGTGCAATTCAAAAAATGTTGCAAAAATCAAATAATGGTCAGATTTTAGATGAAACTTTCAGAACTTATTCACAAGAGAATAAAATCACCTTTTAAATCATTATTTTTAGAAAATCTTGGTAAAAATATTTTTTTACATCTGTTAGCCTTGACTCCAATTAATTTCCTGAAATCTCTAGAAATAAACTAGATGTTGGGAACTTTTTTATTAATTAAATGCAAAATTCATAGGGAATGTTAATCAACAGTTTTATTTTTCTGAAATTATCTCCTTTTTAGAAAATCTGCTCTGAATTGTGAAAACAAAAATCCAATAAATCTATACCATTTTTTATTTAGATAGACTAAAAATTGCTTTTATAAACAATATATATTAAGCATATCATAGTCTGAAAAGATAAAAAAAATTTTATGAATAATGAATTTTTACAAGAATTGTTTTCATTTTTATTATTCTTGTTATAACAACTTATAAAGTTTCAAAAATTTTTAAAAATTTCTTTCAATTGTTGATTTCATTAGGTTGTATTCAAAAGACTGTATTTACTGATTGAAAATTGAAAAGTTTAATACAAATATTCAAGCAGTAAGATTTCTGAAATAACAACAAATGTTTTTGTTTAAAACTTTGTGTTCCATACAGGAAAAAAAATTATATAAACTTTTTTTTCAGCATGGTACAATTCTTTCATTGTTTTCATATTTCCTGTGTACATTACAGCATTCAAAAGACTTTTGAAATCATCCTTTCAAAATTTTAAGCAAGTCTTACATTTTTTATTCCTCATTTCCTGAAATTGTCAACTGGTGGGCGTACCTAAAAAGAACATATAAAATAAATATCCATATAAATTAAACTGAAGGTGTGTGTGTGTGTGTGTGTGTGTGTGTGTGTGTGTATATACTTACTGACTTTTATTAATATACACTTCCACATTTTTCAATGGCTTTATTTCAAAACTTACTTGCTCCTTGTAATTTC
Organism: Ascarosepion bandense; assembly: GCA_037127315.1. Taxonomy (NCBI): domain Eukaryota; kingdom Metazoa; phylum Mollusca; class Cephalopoda; order Sepiida; family Sepiidae; genus Ascarosepion; species Ascarosepion bandense. Next base: position 459,915 of record JBBBDQ010001152.1, on the reverse strand, counting down.
ATTATTCAACACAACAAAGAAAAAGAAACTGCGTGTGGGTCTTCAATTTAATTTTGTTTTAAATGCTTAATTTCAAGTTTGTTTTTTAAGGTAAGTTCAATACAATAACTTTTTCATGGAGAACAACTCTTTCAATAAATATATCTCTATATAACTAATATTGAATATGTGTGTTTATCCTCACTGATTTCTATTAGCATACATTTTCACATTTTTTCATCTGATTTGTTTCAAAACTTACACACCCCTTGCATACTTATTCAAGCTGATGTCCATTTCACACAGCCAACCCAGAAGCAAACCTCTTTCTTGACTCTGTTTAGAAATATGGGACTAAAATTTATCAGTGATGCTCCCAACTTTTGGTAGGAAACAATAAAAAGAAATATTTTTCTGTAATAACCTATATAACATTGAAATAAATTATCAAATAAAATAGGTGGATATATGTCAGTTGAACAAAATATTTCACAAATTCAAACAAAAACAAAGTGGGGACTGTAGCACCAAAATAAATTAATAAAGTTCTGATTTTAGTACATGAACAAAACATTCTCATCACTTTGACAGTTACCAAAATCTTTTAGTCTGAAAATAATTAAATCAAATTGGATTTAAATGATGTGAAAATTAACCAAGTCAATTGCTACTGCTTGAGAAATGTTCACTTTTTTTTTTTTTTTTTTTTGAAGATGAAGTGAATTCATCAGGCTCTGTAAAAGAGGAGAAAGACATCTGCGCTGAGTCACTCTCAAAGGACTCTGCATGCCCTGGGAGGATTTTAGTGATGGAAAATGCGGAAAATACAATAGTCTGCTGGCTGGCAATGTGTTTTATTTTTTTACATTGTTTTTTTGTGGTATTCTTGTAATTTTTCCTTCTCATTGTTCACTCAGAGAATACAGGATCTTGATGCCATTCAAAGAAAGAATCATGATGCCATTCAAAGAAATTACACGCTCAGAATCATGATGCCATTCAAAGAAATTACACAAGAGCTAAATGTAGTGACACTGGCAAATTAATATGCCTAATTTGCATAAGTGCAAGAGAGAGCCTATATAACTCATCACTGAGAATAAGTGGTGACAAGCTTAGCGACTGATTAGTGCTAAACTTCACATCACATCAATGGCTTCACCGAAAGTGATCCCATTTGTCTCTAGAAGATCCAAATTTTGTAGATGCATGGATTCACTGTTTTTCTGCCAGTGCAAGAAGTAAAAAGCTGAAAGACAACAAGGAGAAAGGAGGCAAAAATGAAATTACGGATTTATTTTTAGCTACAGAAGGATGTGAGGCGATAATGAAAGTCTCCACCATGGCATATCCCACAAACTTGGAAGACCTGACTTTCAAAAAAAAAATAAGTCAGATTATAAATATGAGACCCAAGAAAAGACTGGTAGTGGCAGAAAGAACAAAATTAATGTCATTGATACAAGAAATTGACAAACCAATTATAAAATGTCTACACCGTCTATGAAATGCGAGTAGATATTGCGAATTTGAAAAACTCGGACAAGACGGACAAACTATTAAAGAAGACTTGATTCAATTAAGGTTAATTGAATGTATGTGCTATGCATCACACCGATATTAAATAATGGAATAACTACAAATAGGAAATATGTCTTTAAATACATGCATTGACTTTATGCAACAATAAGAATTAATACAGAAATACAATCATCATAAAATTCAACCCAGCAAACAAATATCCGCTGAGACGTACATGGTAAAAAAGATAAGAAAATGTTTGTATTGTAAACGTGATCATGAAATGAAAAGGAAAATGCTCAACATTCGGAAAAACCTGTAAAAATTGCTTAAAAAAGAGCCACTTTCAAGCAGTATGCTAAGTAAAAAAGAAAAATGTTGAAAGAGTTGAAGAAAACGAAACCAATATGGGGGTCTTTACATTAAAAAATAAAAATATAGAAAAAATTGAACAAAAGAAAAAAGACATTATATTAAAAGTTAAAATTAACAACTACAATTTAGGTATGCAAATGGATACTAGGAGTGAAGTAATGCTGTTACCAAAAAAATTTTGGGAACACATTGGAAAGCCACCCTTACGAAAGAGCAGTTTACAACTCTGCCAATTTGATGGGTCAGTCATAAAAACTTAAGGATACTTTGAAGGTTCCTTGGAGTTAAAAGGTAAATTTGAAGTAATACCTATATAGACTTAATTGGAGTAGATAGACTAAACTATCGCCTGGTTCACACTCCACCCACGTCTATTGTACAGGTGTAGAGGCTCATCCCTTGTTCCCTGTTCAGGATGTGGTTTCCGGTTTTCTCTTTTCCTAATCTTTTCACTCTTACGTAGCCCCCCTGAACATCAGTGGCATTACCACCTTGCTCGGGGTGATAGGATTAAAAAAAAAAATTGTCACAAGTTGTAAAAAGAACCATTGAATTCTTGGAAGCAATGTGCTTAACATTAATTCTACTAAAGTAATTAATGAGATAAAAATGGAAAACACTGGAAAGTTAAAAACTATAAAGCAAAGTTAACATGAAAAGAAAATGTCTCCCCTTCTTATTATGAGGCACGAAAAGTAGTACTAGTACATTTGTTGCCATTAGTAGTAACAAAACTAAGAAAATTAATAGAACAAGATCTTCTTGAACATGTTCCCCCTGGGAGTAGCAAGTGGGCATCACCCATTGTAATGTTGAGGAAGACAGATGGTGATTTACGTATTTGTGGAGATTACAAAATAGGTGTAAATCATAAAATCTGTTCGGATTCGTATCCCATACCGAATGTTGAAGTTGCATTGCATGCCTTGGCAGGAATGAATGTTTTTGCAAAAATAGATTTAAAGACTGCATACCATCAAATACCGATAGACGATAACTTCAAAGAAGTAACCACGATAAATACGCCAACAGGGTTACTAAGAAGGAAAAAGATGCCACATAGAATAAAAACTGCAAGTGCCATATTTCTAAGGGCTATCGAACAGGTTTTAGGAAATATGAAAAATATGATTTGTTACCTGTATAAATAGGAGCCACTAATGAAATGGAATTAAAAAAGAAAACCGACAAAATCTTGAATAGATTAAAAAATGCTGGAATGACAATAAATGAAAAAAATGTGTAAGCAATTGTAGTAACATATCTTTTTTAGGTTATTCCCTTTCAAAAGAAGGTATCTCACCAGACCAAGCCTTAATAGAAAAAATACTAAAAATAGCTTCACCTACAAATAAGAAAGAACTAAAATCTTTTTTTGGGATTGGTCAATTTTTACAGGCAATATTTACCAAAATACATAGACTGAACTGTTTGCAAATTTAAGAAAAAAGAATATTAATTTATTTGATCAGAGGAACAACAAAAAGCTTTTGACAGATTAAAAATAATTATGGCAAAGAAACCAGTAGTGAAAATGTTTGATCCAAAAAAAGACGTGACGTTAACCACAGATGCAAGTGAGCATTCAGTATCGGGAATATTATCACAAGAAGGACATCTGACATATCAAGAAGTCTAACAAACACCAAATTTAATTATTCAAATATAGAGAAAGAAGCATTAGCTATCGTGGGGACAACTACTAGAGCCCGACAGTTTTAATTAGGAAAAAATTTCTGTTAAGAAGTGATCATAGACCATTAGAGTTTATATTTAACCCAAGGAAAGAATTACCTAAAGTCACGACATCAAGGATACTAAGATGGGCAATAAGATTAATGGCACTTGACTTTGATATAGAATATGTCAAAGGAAATTCAATTCCACACATAGATGCACTATCAAGATTCCAATTTTACAAGGAGACAAAAGATAAAACAAGATGAATTTGAAGATGCATTCTTACATTGGATAGAGACTGATGTTTTGTCTTTAGATAGAATGGCTGCAGAAACTAGACATGATCCAGTACTAAGTAGGATATTATCAAGAATAAGAAATTGTTCTCGGGCAGAAAGACCCTACAAAGAAATAAGACAGAAATTAACGATAGAATCTGGAATGGTTTGTAATGGGGATCTGGTACTTCTCCCAGAAACACAAAGAAAATTGGTAATAAAACATTTGTGGAGTAGCGGCCACACAAAAAAGGATAAAATTAGAAGCATGGTGGCCTGGATATTCAAGAGATCTCAAAGAATATATAAAAAGGTGCAAAAAATGTAAAGAATTAAGAGATTTTACACAGACTACTTTACATTCATGGCCCAGAGAAGTGAAGCCATGGATCATGTGTATATTAATGGAGTAGGACTCTTATTAATTCTAGTAGACTCTTTTTCAGGTTGGCCTGAAATAATCCTGGTGCCAGACAAAAAGATTTCTCTGATAAAACAGATTCTAAGGGTCATATTTTCCAGAAATGGCATACCAAAAACCCTGGTATCTGACAATTCACCAGAATTTTGTGATGACAATCTTAATTTATGGTTAGAAAAATAGGATGTAAACCATATAAGACACTCCCATATCACCCTCAGTCGAATGGGTTAGCCAAAAGAATGGTGCAGACCATAAAAAAGGGACTAAAAGCATGCTCTCAGCAAAAAGCAAAAGTAGAAGTTTTTCTACCGAGGCTCTTTTAAGCTATCACACAATGCCACACGCTGGAAGACTAGAAAGTCGATCAGCTTTAATGGGAACACAAATTAGAGCTCCGCTAACGATATCATATTCTACAAATGAAAAAATGTAGTACTAAAAAAACAAAGAAGCTAATCCGGAAAGCATAGAATTGATCATGCTAAAAGGCCACAATACAACTATAATAAACTAGCAGTATAGCCCGGCGTTGCTCGGGTGTAATGAATGCTTTAAAACTAATCCATGATCCTGGAGCTCAGACTCTTGGGACGTTGGCATGAAAGACTAAAAAGTAATAGTTGTTTCCAGTTAAAGCAAAACCATAAACTGTTCTTAGCTTTAAGTGAAAGCTAAATGATTTAATTTACTATTTCCACTAAGCAATATACTCTGGTGTAGGTACCTCCACTTTTCAGTATAAATTTTCAATACCTGATTTTTAAAATTTTTAAAATAAATAAGTTCTATTTTAGCTTTAAAATTAGCTTTAATTGAAAGTCAAAAGATTAAATTTAGTAATTCCAGTAAACAAAATACACTGGCATATTTTAAACCAAAATTATATTGATTGGAATCTAAAATTTTTCAGATTAAAAAAAAATTTAAACGTACCACCATTTTTTTGATTGATCGGCATGTTTATGTAAACCATAGCCACATTTCTGTTTTAAAAATCTGGCAAAAATAAATATACATCACTCATACGTTATTAAAGTAAGTTTTTTAAGATTAAAACTTACCTTTATCTGGTTTCAAACAATTATACTTGCTTACTGTCTGAAATATTCAGTAAAAGCTTTTATCAGTTACAGTAGTCTGGGTGTCAGAGTTTATCTCAGGCGATGACAACTGTTAATAATAACCAGAAATTGTCAAGAAGGCTAAGTAGGGAGGCCATAGGCGACAAAAATATATGAATTTAATTCTTTATGTAAGAAAAGACAACCCTTGAATCACGTGACATTTAATGATAAATATCACGTACGGCCACCCATACAAATAAAGATACGGGCAATCAAAATGCACACAATTAAAATGTTTTAATTATTTTAAAAATTGACAGGGTTAGTCATTTGTAATAAGCTTTTACATTTTCTATTAGTAATTGTAGTCTTCATGCATTAATTACATACCCTAGCCGGCCCAATAGAGGAAGAAATTTAACAATAATTTTGAAACTTTTTACATATAATTTTTATATATAATTAAAAAAATTTTTAAAAAATGAAAATAATTCATGTAAAAATTATTCATTGAAATTTCTTTTCTTTTCAGACTATGATATGCTTAATTTATATTGTTCATGAAAGCAATCAGAAGTTTATCCACATAAAAATTGGCATAGTTATTGCATTTTTTTGTAATTCGGACCTATTTTTTAGAAAGTCGGGGACTATTGGAGAAAAAAAAACTGTTGATTAACATTCCCCAATGACTCCTGAATTTAATTATATTAGGATTATTGCTGCCCATTGTTGAATTTTTAAGCATTTCTGAAAATTAATTAGTCAGGGTAACATATATAAAAAATATTTTTACCAATATTTTATACAAATTAATGCAATCAAAATTGATTTCATTCAATTATAAATAAGTCCTGAAATTTTCATCAAAATCTAACCATTATTTGATTTTTGCAAGAATTTCCAAATTAATGTGTCTTTCACGGTCAAAAATGTGCATTGTGCAATATTACGTTTTTTTTTACTTAATAAACGTTGCGTCAATTTAGATTTCACACTGACGTAAGAAAAAAAAAGACTTTCTACAGAAATTTCGAATGTGTTAGAAATAATTAAAAAATTTAAAAAATAATTAAAAAATGCTTTGATCTATCCTCTTAATGATAATATAAATATTTTGCTGAAAAAACTTTTTCATTTAGTTTGGGGCCCTTTTTCCTTCATACTATGCTGTTTTTTCAGCAATTTTTTTTTTTTTTTTTTAGGTACCTACTCTGGTGTATTTTAAACAGAAATTATATTGATTGGAATCTAAAAGTTTGAGATTTTTTTAAAAATTTTCAATTTTCAGCCATTTTTGAACAATCGCCACATTTGTAAACAAAACTTAATTGTTAGATTTAAAAATCTTGCAAAAATAAAATACACATCTGTGACATTTTTTGAAAATTAACATGTTTAACTTTAAAGTGATTTATGCAAGTATTACCTATCTCCTGTAAGGGGAAGAAACCATGAAACACATCATCTTTTAATGTGCACACAGAAATTACCATACAAAAAAAAATTCAAATAGACAAAAAAAATTTTTTTTTAAATACAAAGGCACCACAATTTGTATTAAAGTTTTCAATTAGTAAATAGTCTTCATTTAATGACTTGATAACAAATACCAACAAATATTTTTAAGTATTTTAAAAATATTTTAAAAATTTTTTATATTATAATTAAAAAGAATAAATGAAAATCATTCTTTTAAAATTTCATTAGTAATCAAATTCTTTTTTCTGTTCTTAATTTACATTATTAATGCAATTGAAAGCTTATCTAATTAAATAATGTCATAGTTTTATTGCATTTTTTATTTTACTAATCAAAACAGATTTTCAGAAATAAAGGCAAAATGTTTGAAAAAGTAAGGGATGATTTACATTCCCTAATGAGTTCTGCGTTTAACTTATTGTTATGGTACCCTGTCTCCGTCAATATAATACTAACCTGCGTGACTTCCAGTGAGACAGCTAAGTTGCAGCTGTAACACAGCAGTAAGACAGACGAGATGCAGCGTAACAATAACGTTTGGACTTGGCCTTCTATTTGCTGATTACTAACATTATTGTATATAATGTTCTCTTATTTTAATACACTGTTTGAACCTAGCTTCTGTTTCTGTCTTCAAAAAAAGGTATTTGCCAAATTCCGAATGGGTTAAAAAAGATGAAAAAATTACAAAAAATAATGAAAAAATATTTTGATCTTTCCTTTTAAGAATACAAAGATTTTTATGGAAAAAGTTCATTTTTATTAGGTTTGGGGCTTTTTTCTTCATAGTATGCTGTTTTTTCAGAGGTTTAGTTAAGGGATCTACTTTAATCCATCCCAAACAATGTTATTGGTAAGTTACATTTTAGATGGCTCCAAATTATTTTGTAGAAAATGAGTTTAGAATTAGTTCAATACAACTTATACCTTTTTCTTAAACAACTCATAGTTTGTGATTATGAACTGGGGAAGAGGACAGACAATTCTTTCTTTGATGAAACAACTAAAGGCTTCTAACCCCTGCCTTGTGCTCCATCCAGTGAAATTCACTTCATCTCACCAACATTCTCAGAAATTGAAATTGTTCAATTTTCAAGACATCAGACAACAGCTTGAAATGATGAGAGGAAAAAAAGATAACACACAAAAGGAGGAGATAAATTCTCTCACATTTTCGGTGGAAATTTCCAGTTCAAAATTAAACAAAGCTTCTTTCAACCACTTATCTGAGAGCCCATATTTAATATGTTTATTATGTTTATGTTTATTATGTTTATTATAGAAAAACTGAGGTGTGTCCCTTGGACACATAGATATGATTTTCTTGCGTTTTTTATATTTTTATGCATTAGTGTTGTAGGACGCGTATCTATCGAAATCTCTGCTTAATATATTGTTTATAAAAGCAATTAAGTTTCTCTAGATACAAAATGGCATATTTTTATTATATTTTTATTTTTACTATTTGGGGTATATTTTCTGAAAAGAATCAACTAAAAGAAAGAAAAAATAGATAATTTACATTTTCAAAGGAGTACTGCATTTAATTAATAAAACCAAATTTTGGTCCAGTAGTCAATGTGTAGAAACTTCAGGAAATTAATTAGAGAGCAGGGTAACATTTGTAAAAAAAAAATATTTTTACAAAGATTTGATAAAAATAATGATTTCAAAAATAATTTCAGTCATTTGTGAATAAATCCTGAAAGTTTCATCAAAATCCAACTATTATTTGATTTTTGCATGAATTTCCAAATTAATGTTTTTCCCTGGCAAAAAAGTGAGTTGTATAATATTACATTTGCCATAGTAAATGCTTATTAAAATATGCGCTCGCTGTCAAAAAGAAAAACAAGATTTTTAAACAAAATTTCAAACGTGTCAGAAAGGATAAAAAAAAATTGAATGAAAGAATTAAAAAATAGTTTGATCGTTCCTCTTAATAATAACAAACATTTTGGTGATAAAATTTGGTTTTTATTAATTTTGGGGCATTTTAACATCATGCTATGCTTTTTTTAAGCAAATAAATGAACCTTCTTACTACAAATCACACACCAATGTTTTTCAGTGAAAATTGTAAGTTTTAGATTGTAGTGTATAAAATATAACATTTATTATTGTTATATATTCTGTTTATTTTGCATACATATGTACTTTTTTATAATCATTTTACCCCACACAAGGCACACGGCGTTACAGTGAAAGAAAAGACACGGAGGATGTCGAAGAAAAGATGGATGGGTATCAAGTAGATAAAAGATGACATTTAAACTTTTGGAGATAGTAGCTATCAGGGGAGCAAGCAAAAGGAAGTAAGTTCCACAAATGAGCAGAGTAAGAAAAAAAACTTTTAGAATAAAAGAGACTGTTACATTTAACTATTTCAATGGTCAAATGGTAGGATTGTGATATCAATCTAGTACCACAAATGAATACACATGGTTGGGGTACCAGAGGAAATATCTTCTCAGAACATTTTCCATGAAAATACTTGAAGAAAAGACAGAGGGAGGCCACATCACATTAGTGAGAAAGTGACTGAAAGCAGGTTGCCAAGTCAGGATCGATTATATTGCAGATTCTTCTTTGTACTTTGTTGAAAACCTCAAGATGAATAGCAAGAGCACTCAACCAGATATGGCAACTACATTCAGTGCTCAAACAAATGGTAGATTTATAAATGTGTAAAATCGATTCTGACAAGAAAAACTTCCCGGCACAACTCAGTGAACCAAACTTGCTAGCAGCAGATGCAGCCCTGGATTCAATGTAGTCATAGCATTTGAGGTCATTTGAGAGAGTGAGGCCAAGGAGGTGCAGTGTGTTGCTCTTTAGGAGAGTAGTTTTGTCTATTCTAATGGCAGGCAGGGATGATTCACTGTTGTTGGTAAAAGTGAGCAGCTTCATTTTGGAGGTATTTTAGAGGTATTAAAATTTACTAGCCATTTCCTGCCCTATTAAGTCACAGATTTGAAGTCCTTTTGAAATGCATCAACCAGGTTTGCCTTGTCAGCCTTGGCAAACTTCTTATAAAGGCGGTCATAAATGGTTGTCATCTCAGTACATGCCAACTTGGGAATTCATTATATCAGGAAGATCATTACATCGTCATTAGAAGATCAGGAATGTGTAGCCTTGAGGAATGCCTGCATTTGTATGAAAAGATCTAGAAACTTGCCCATTGAAAACAACCTTCATTTCACCATTTAATAGGACTGACTAAATTAAGTCTAACAATTGTCCAGAAATCCCATAGCTCTAGAGTTTGCACTTAAGGCAAATATGCCAAACTCCATCAAATGCTTTCCATATATCTAGAGTAATAGCTCAAGCTTCACCGTTCTTATCAAGAGCCTGGTATATATGTATTCAGTGATGACTGTTAACCCATCATCCGTAAACCAGACAAAACTGAAGCCATATTGTTTGTTAGAGAAATGATTTTGAGATGCCTATTTCAGCACTGATAATCGCCTTGAATACCTTTCTAAAAAGCAGTACAACATTAATAGGGTGAAAATTACATGCAACTTTTTAAAGACTGAATTCTCTTATATTCCATAATATTTTCATGTTTGTACATTAAATTGTATTTTAATTTATGCAGAGCTGATAGTTTTTTCCTTCTTAATTAAGAGCAGGCCTTAATTTTTTCAGTCTTTTTTGTTTAAAGATTCTGATATTCAACCAGCCAACATGAGCAAGATATTTTTAAAATATTTTAAAATAGAATTAATTCGCAGCAGGAAGCATTTTTAGAAAACCAGTTTATTTGCATTTTACAGCGTTATGCTGAAAATTAAATTCAAAATCTCATATGCGATTTCGTATTGTTGAGAAGCCATATTCGTGTGTAATTTGTGGGTCAACATCGTATTGAGTTCAAGTTAAAAATGTCATTGAAGTGAAAAAGGTCCTAATATACTTTTTTCTTTTCATACAGATTATCAATATATCCATGGAAAAGAATTCTCATTGAAAGTTAAACATGCAAGCATATTCTGGAAACAATAGTGATACATATGAAAAAGATGGATTGGAATTTTCAAAAAATTTGTCTTTAAAAACAGCAATGCAGACAGAAACTGAAGAAAAACCACATATTTGTGAAGTGTGTAGTTCAGCATTTACAGATTTTTCAGCATTAACGGAACACAGGCTGATACACACATGTGAGAAATCATTTTTAAATAACTCAAATTTAAAAATTCACTGCAACAAGGAGACTGAAAAAGAAGGACACTCTTGTGAAGTGCATGGTTCAGAATTTTCGAAAAGTACAAACCTAGAATCTCACATACGAACACGTACTGGTGAGAAACCTTATTCATGTGAAGTGTGTGGCTTAGCATTTTCACAGAGCTCAAACCTAGAATCTCACATGCGAACACATACTGGTGAGAAACCTTATTCATGTGAAGTGTGTGGCTTAGCATTTTCACAGAGCTCAAACCTAGGAACTCACATGCGAACACATACTGGTGAGAAACCTTATTCATGTGAAGTGTGTGGCTCGGCATTTTCACAGAAAGCAAAACTACAATCTCACATGCGGACACATACTGGTGAAAAACCTCATTCATGTGAAGTATGTGGTTCAGCTTTTTCAGTAAGATGCAGTTTAACAAGACACATGCAAACACATACTAGTGAGAAACCATTTGCATGTAAAGTTTGTGGTTTCAGATGTTCACAAAACTCATACTTACGAAAACACATGCGAACACACACTGGAGAGAAACCATACTCTTGCAAAGTTTGTACTTCAACATTTTCATCTAGTTCAATCTTAAAATGTCACATGAGGCGACATACTGGTGACAAGCCCTTTTCATGTCAACTTTGTGGCAGAAAATTTACAATGAGTTCAACTTTAAATTCTCATATGCGATCTCATACTGGTGAGAAGCCATATTCGTGTGAAATTTGTGGGTCAGCATTCGCATCGAGTTCAAGTTTAAAACGTCATATGCGTATACATACTGGAGAGAAACCATATTCTTGTGAAATTTGTGGCTCAAGATTTGCATGCACAGCAGATGTAAAAAAACATATGCGAATACATACTGGGGAGAAACCATATTCTTGTGAGGTATGTGATTCAGCATTTTCACAACGTTCAAGTTTAAAAATTCACATGAGGTTACATGCAGGTGAGAAACCTTATTCTTGTGAAATTTGTGGGTCAACAGTCGCAACGAGCGCAAGTTTAAAATATCATATGCGTATACATACTGGAGAGAAACCGTATTCTTGTGAAACATGTGGCTCAACATTTGCATCTAGTTCAACTTTAAAAGGTCACATGCAGGCACATAATGGTGAGAAACCATATTCATGTGAAGTGTGTGGAAGAGCATTTTCGGTGAGATCAAGTTTAAAATGTCATATGCGAACACACACTGGAGAGAAACCATATTCTTGTGACGTTTGTGCTTCAACATTTTCAGATCGTTCAAAATTAAAACGTCACATGCGGAAACATACTGGTGAGAAACCATATTCTTGCAAAATGTGTGGCTCAACATTATCATCTAGTTCATCTTTAAAACATCACATGCGGTCACATAATGGTGAAAAACCATATTCATGTCAAGTTTGTGGAACAGCATTTTCAGTGAGATCAAGTTTAAAACGTCATATGCGAACACACACTGGGGAGAAGCCATATTCTTGTGAATTTTGTTCTTTAGCATTTTCAGATTGTTCAAACTTGAAATGTCACATGCGGAAACATACTGGTGAGAAATCATATTCTTGTGAAATGTGTGCATCAACATTTTCATCTAGTTCATCTTTTAAATGTCACATGCAGATACATAATGGTGAAATACCAAATTCATGTCAAGTGTGTAGAAAAACATTTTCTCGTAGATCAAATTTAAAACTTCATATGCGAACACACACTGGAGAGAAACCATATTCTTGTGAAGTTTGTGCTTCAAGATTTTCAGATAGTTCAAATTTAAAACGTCACATGCAGAAACATACTGGTGAGAAGCCATAATCATGTGAAAGTTGTGGTTCTGTTTTTTCAATAAAATCAAGATTAAAAAATCACTTGCGGACACATTCTTTCCTTGTGAGCCAGACATAATTTAATTATTTCAATGGTAGACCAAGATGCATGAGACCTCGATGCCAGTCTAGTAGCACAAGTAAATACATTTGCGCAAGGGTGTTTTGTATGTAGGCTGTTACAATATTTTGTTGTACACTAGTGTGCACTGACGTGATGATTGGCAATCACAGAACTAGTTGATTGAGTAACATTTTAACACTACCAATTGTAGTACCTGTGGAGTTTGTAATGGTAATACTTGTTGAATTTTTCCAGGCAGAAGTTGTGATGAAGACCCAGCCTTTTTCAACATGTGTTTAATAAAAGAATGAAAATAGTGATGTTTCTGTATACAGACTGTTGATATTCACATTATGTTTTTTTTTTCTATAATCATTTTACCTGAAGCAATGCTGGATTGCCACTGGCAATTGAGGGTACAATTTTTGGAGACTTTAGCTATCAAAGAAGCAAGCAAATTGAAGGGAGTTCCATCAATCAGAAGTGCAAAAAAGGAAGCTTTTAGAATAGAAGTGTTGGTTACATTTAACTATTTTGACAGTGGACCAAGATATGTGAGACCTAGTTGCCAATCTAGTAGCACGAGTAAATACATTTGGTCAGGAAAGCAGCGAAAAAATCTTGTCAGAGCAGTTGCCATGACAATACTTGTTGAAAGGATAGAGAGAAGCAACACCACATTGGTGAGAAAGTGACTGAAGGTGGGCTGCCAAGTCAGGATTTATTATATTGCAAATCTTCATTTGGATTTTCTCGAAAACAATTAAGATAAATAGCTTCACCAGATATGGCAACAGTATTTAATACACAGACAAATGGTAGATTTATAAATTCATAATTGCATATCTGACAGGCTCAGAAAGCTGATTGATGTAGTTATTTTTCTGAATGTTGAAGTAATATAGATTTTTTGCATGCCAGTTGTTGTGACATAAGGCACTAAAGTATGGATTACCCAATAAGGATATAACTCACTACTCAGTCATATACAAATAAACTACTGGATATAGTTAAAATTTAGTTGCAACAATTTTACCAATTGCACATTCCTACATTTTCAGTTTAAACCCATAAAATTGGATCACAGCAATATATTCTCAACTTCTGCTAAAGCCATTAAAAATGAATTGCAAACCAAAAAACTTTCTGATTGGTCAATATATAATAGTCATCATATTTTCTTTCATCCTTTTCCCTGTACGGCAAGTAGACAAGAGTTTGCGCCAACTGATTTTTGATCTGGTCACATGACTGAGTTGGCTATTTAAGCAAGTTCTCAAGACAGTTAACCAGCAATGATGTAGCAGTAAATAATCAAAACATTACTGGTGAGAAACATTTGCTCTCTCTCTCTCTCTCTCTCTCTCTCTCCTTTTCATCCTACAAAGAAAGAAAGAAAAGAACAAGCTTGCCAAACAATGTCCATGATAAGACAAAAACAAGTTTGTCACGTGAATTTCTAATAAAAAACTTTTTAGCCTAAAATGAATATTTTATTAACATCTATCTGACTAATGAAACACAATCTCTTAAATGTCTTCAAGTGAATTTACTTAAGTAAGAATTTCATAAATTCAGTTTGTTATTTGAATCCACGACACTCAACTTCTTAGCCTAAATGTTTTCTTAACATCATTTCAGCTAATGAAACACAATCTCTTCATTGAAATCACCAACTTTGACAGTGACAACAATCTACAAAACTCAACTTACTTCTTGAAGTAATTTTTCACTTCATATCAGCTTATCAAATCTTTTCATAATCAACTCAACTTTTAACAAACTCAACCAAGATGAAACACCAACTCACACAAGAGAGTCAGGCACTTTACAGTCAAAAAAAGACAACTATTCAAATAAAACTAAAAACTGTAAATCAATAAAAATTAGCAACAATTTCTCAACAAAATGTTTAATTCCTGTACATACACATAAATATATAATGAAATTGACTGATATTTTCACACTTACTTTTTTAATATATTGTTCATTATCATAACATCTTCAATCTCTTATTTGTACAAACCATCAAGAATTATTATCTGTTATAAAAAACTTTGTTATTCTGTTATATGCTTGTTGTTTGTTTGTTTTCATTGTGCAATTGTAGTAAAAAATAGTATAGTTTTAGTGTATTTGTCACCAGTACTGTCTGCTGTCACCAAACTTTAAACGTTAATGTTTTGAAGACACTTTTCTATCGTGTCTGCAAAAGTTACACTGAGTCACAATCTTTGATTTTCTGTAGTTTATGTAATTCTGTGATAGTCATTTTCTGAAAAATATCAACCTTTTGTAGTCGGGGTAAAATGGGTAATCAGACACTTTTGTGCATATTTGAAAAGTGTAATTGGTAAAAAACAACATAGCATTATGTTAAAAAGCTTCAAACTTAATAAAAACAAAGTTTTGTTGCCAAAATATTGATATTTATTATTAAGAAGAAAGCTTAAACAATTTCCTAATTATTTTATTAAATTTTTAAATCCTTTCTAACACGTTCAAAATTTGGTTTGAACATCTTATTTTTTTGTCAATGAGTGACTAGATTTTAATAAGTCTTCAAATTCACTGTTTTGCTTGTGAAAAACATTAATTTGAAAATTTTTGCAAAAATGAACTCATTTTGATTAAACTTTCATCCTGACTTATTCACAAATGTTCAAGAACATCTCATTTCAAGTTATTTATTAAGGCGCATGTGAAGGATAATAGTATAGACAATTAACTATTTGACCTCGACATCTTTACAATATGTACCTCCACTAAATCGCTGAAAAAATAGCATAGTATGAAGAAAAAAGGCCCCAAATTTAATAAAAATGAACTTTTCCATCAAAATGTTGATATTACTAAAAAGGAAATATCAAAGTATTTTTTAGTTACTTATTTAAAATTTTCTAATCCCATTTAAAACGTTCGAAATTTTGGTAAAACCCTTTTCGTGATTTTAGTTATCAGGTAACCAAATGGTAATGAGTTTACGATGGAAAACGTAATATTACATAATTAAATTTTTCCCCGTGACAAACATTAATTTGGAAATTGTTGCAAACATCAGATAATTGTTGGATTTTAATAAAACTTTCAGGACTTATTCACAAATGAATGAAATTATTATTTTTTTGAATCTTGGTAAAAATACTTCCACGTAAATTGAAGGAATTTGAAGTAAGTAAATTTTGTTGTAAAAATTGGTTTTATTAGGACTCATTGAGGAGTGTAAATCATCTATTATTTTTTTTGAAAAATTTTACCCTTGTTTTATAAAAATATGCTCCCAATAATAAAATAAAAAATGCAGTATAACTATGAAATTATTTCATTTGATAATATTTAAATTGCTTGAATAAATAATATAAATTAAGGACATTCTCATCAGAAGAAAAAAATTTTTTTGATTAATAAAGAAATTTTAAAAGAATTCTTTACTATTTTTTTTAAACTATAATAATTTATAAAGTTTCAAAAATATTTTTAAAATACTAGTGTTTGTTGGGTTAGTTTATAAACTTATTTAGTAAAGATTATATTAGCTAATTGAAAATTAAGAAGTTTAATGCAAATCACTGTGCCTTCCTATTTTTAAAATAATTTTTAATTTTTTTTTGTTTTTCTATGGTAATTTCTATGTGTAAAATAAATCATTGTGTGTTTCAAGATTTCTTTCCCTTACAGGAAAAAAAAATTGTACAATTATGTCAAGTGTGATCACCATACACTTACTTTATTTATTTGCCAACACATTTGATGGAAAGATCAGAAAGTTGAAATCTGTTTAAGAAATAGTTTTATGTTACAAACAAGTAATACTTGTGTAAATCAGATTAATTTAACATTAAATTTGCTAATTTTCTAAAATTAATGATTCACAGATGTATATTTTATATTTATTTTTACAAGATTTTTAAAACTGAAAATTAAGTTTGATTTACAATTATGTTGATTGCTTAAAAATTGCTGAAAAATTGAAAGGTTAAAAATTAAAAAGATATTGAAAAATGTCAGATTCTAATCAATATAATTTCTGTTTGAAATACACCAGAGTATTTTGCTTGCCAGAAATAGTAAATTTAATAATTTAGTTTTCAATTGAAAGTAAAATAAGTTTCAAGAAAATTTTTTTGTTTTTAAAAATTTAATCTAAAATTTACATACAGAATATGAGGGAAATCCTATAAAATTAATTTATAAAACTCATGATATTGCATACATAGACACACAGTTTGCAATATCAATTGTCCAAATATGTCTGATAGTTTGGTCAACTAATTCCCCCTTGAGTATTTCATGCAGGCCTTCTGCATACACTGGATACTCATGCTTCAAAGAAGGAATTAAAAAGAAGTAAGGCTTTTAGCTTTTTCTGGATCATAGCTCTTTTCCTTTTTTTCAATCTTTTGCCATGATCCTTCTGCTAATTTTTTCTTCGACTTCTTCATGCAACCTCTTCTTCTGCCCAGTCTTCTACCTGCTGTAAGTAATGTCTGAACTGCTCAACATCCAGATCATTGATAAATTTCCTGACTTTATTCTGCTTGGCCTTCATGACGTCACTTATTTTTTAAATCATATCACCCCGAGCAAGGTGATAATGTCACTAAAGCGCAGGGGGCTACGTAAGAGTGAAAAGATTGGAAAAGAGAAAGCCGGAAACCACATCCTAAACTGGGAACAAGGGATGAGCCTCTTCACCTGTTCAATAGACATGGATGGAGTGTGAACTGGGCGATAGTTTAGTCTATCAGGCGAGATATGTAAGCATTAGGTGCAATTTTTTTTCATTCACTAAATTCATCAATGATGCCTTCAGCTAGCATGGTGTGCTGCCTCATTTATGTTACCAACGACTTGCAAGAAGACTCTAAAATGTTGAATGATTGTTCATACTGCCTGATTAGATTTTTTAAAGTCCTTTTGAAACATGCAGTCATTACCTCCTGAAACAAACGTTCATTTGTTAGGGGATTCAGTAGGAACTCTTTGACTTTGTTTGGTAATGGACTTTCAAAGAAGCATGAAGGATATCGACTGAGAGTCTCGGACAGCACCTTTCAGTGACACCCTTGACAATGTTCATTGTATCAACAGGGTCTTTGTGGAAATTGATATTGGTGTAGAAGGTACTTATTCAGGGACCTGATAAGTTTCCCCTAAAACGAAAATTTACCATCGTATTTAGAAGTTAAAGTTATCAAGAATTTGTTGAAATGTTTGTAGTAGAATTTGCAAGAGTGAGTTTATGTGTACATAGGCAGGTATGTATGTATGTATGAACATTTATTGTTGGATAGGATTGTTTTTGAACTTATCACTCAGGGTAAATGGTAACAAAGAGGTGAGAGGTGAGAGAGAAAGCTAGAGACAATAATAATAATGATCACTTGACGTTTGTTGAGAGATGTGTTAATTGCACTCATCATAACTCTGGCGACAGTTGAGCTTGCTCTTTTATTTCGTTTCTGGGGATCCAAAAGTTCATGACGAAGTAGTAGTGAGAAGGTTGAAGAGATGCTGTCAATAGTTCTTGTTGATAAAAGGTTCTCTCATTTGTGTTTATAATTGTTGAATTGCTTTTGAAAAGAGAAATGACATCCAATTTTGTAGAATGAGAAATTATTAGGTGGGAAAATTGTTGTTCAAAGAGTGTTTTTTTTTGTTTGTTTTTTTTTTGTTTGTTTTTTTTTTGTTTTTGTTTTTTGTTTGTTTGTTTGTTTTTTTTGTTTGTTTTTTTTGTTTGTTTTTTTTTTGTTTTTTTTTGTTTTTTTGTTTTTTTTGTTTGTTTTTTTGTGTTTGTTTTTTGTGTGTGTTTTTTTTTTGTTTTTAGGCGTTGGTTTGAAGCAATGACGTAGTAGTAGGGGTTCTTCCACTGCATGTTTTTTTTAGACATCAGGGTTCATCAGTGTAGAAGTAGGGTGCATGTAATTTGGATATTGGGGGTTACCAGTGAAGCAGTAGGGAAATTGTTACTGTTTTTTAATTGGCCATGTGTCATACATAACCGAACCCCTTACAACTTAGGATTATTCGCTGTCATCAGAAGGTTGGAGATTGGCAGATTGTGGTAGAATAAAAATACACCTTTTGCATGTTTAAATAGAAGTAGGGTGCATGTAATTTGGATATTGGGGGTTACCAGTGAAGCAGTAGGGAAATTGTTAATGTTTTTTAATTGGCCATGTGTCATACATAACCGAACCCCCTACAACTTAGGATTATTCGCTGTCATCAGAAGGTTGGAGATTGGCGGATTGTGGAAGAATAAAAATACACCTTTTGCATGTTTAAATAGAAATTTATTAATAGAAAAGAATATCATGAATTGGTAGGAGTTAAACATTCCAAGAGAAATAGTACTAAGAGGTTAAGGGTATCAAGAGTTTGTTGAAATGTTCATAGTAGAACTTACAAGAGTGAGTTTATCTGTATGTAGACAGGAACATATGTATGTATGAGTATTTATTGTTGAATAGAATTGTCTGTGAAGTTATTGCTCAGGGTGAATGGTGAAAAGGAAGTGGGTGAGAGGTGAGAAAGATAGAGACAAAAATAATAACAGTCGCTTGACGTTTATCGAGGGACATGTTAATTGAGCTTGTCATCTAAACACTCTGACAACAGTCAACCATGCTCCTTTTATTTCATTTCTGGAGATCCAAAAGGTCATTTGGAAATTCACTCCCGGATGTGATTCTGGCCTTTCTATTTTGTTTTTAGATGTTCCTAGTTTTCTAATGGCCGAAAAACATTTCGTATTGAGGTGTGAAATTTTGTGAGTTTTGTGTATGTTAAGCAAATTTTGTAAATTCGAGAAAATTTGTTTATTTCTAACAAAATCAATGAGTCAGTGCTTAGCATTTGAATTTTAAAATCTAGTACTTGTTTTCTTCATTACAAATTTGTTCGCTTACAGTTTTTAGTTTTGTTTAAATAGTTGTTTTCCTTTGACTGTAAAGTTCTTGACTCTCTTGTGTAAGTTGGTTTCTCATCTTGGTTGAGTTTGTTAAAAGTTGAGTTGATTATGAAAAGATTTGGTAAGCTGATATGAAGTGAAAGAATTACTTCAAGAAGTAAGTTGAGTTTTGTAGATTGTTCTCACTGTCAAAGTTGGTGATTTCAATGAAGAGGTTGTGTTTCATTAGCTGAATTGATGTTAAGAAAATATTTAGGTAAAGAAGTTGAGTGTCGTGAATTCAAATGACAAGCTGAATATATGAAATTCTCACTGAATTAAAATGAGTTGGAGACATTGAAGAGATTGTATTTCATTAGCCAAATTGATGTTAACAAAATATTAATTTTAGGCTAAGAAGTCATTTTTATAAAAACTTGCATAACAAACTTGTTTTTGTCTTATCATGGAAATTGTGTGACAAGTTTGTTCCTTTCTTTCTTTGTTGGGTGAAAAGGAGAGAGTGCAAATATTTGTTGCCAGTAATGTTTTGTTTACTTGCTGCTACATTATGGCTGTTTAATTGTGAGTTATGTCCTTGTCAGGCACTCCACACTTTCTGCCTTGTGCCACATTTGGACTATGCTTAGAGAGTTATTATGGGCACTTTGATGCATTGCAATGATTAGAATGTTTGTTTTGCTATGCTTATCACAAATGCCACTAACTTATTCTGTATCGCCTGTCACATGAGTGATGAAGGGTAGATGTTCAATTGTTGTCTTAACCTTGGAATAGTATCCGAAAAAGTCAAGTCATTCTGTACAGTAATTTCAGTCGTCAACTCCCACACACTTATCTGCTTCAATCAGCTGTCACGTCTGCAATTATAAATTTATAAATCTACCATGTGTTAACACATTTAATACTGTCATGTTGCCATATCTGGTTGACTGCTCCAGCTATTTATCTTCAGGTTCTCAAAATTCAAACAATGATTTGTGATATAATCAATCCTGACTAGGCACTAGGCACTCACTTTCTCACTGATGTGATGTTGCTTCACTCTGTCTTTTCTTCAAGTATTTTCATCACAACTGCTCTGATGAGCTATTTTCACTGGTTCCCTGATCAAATGTTTTTACTTGTGCTACTAGATTGACAACTAGTTAACCACTCTTTTACCATTGAAATAGTTAAATATAGCCTCCTCTTCTATTGTAACAGATTCTTGTTCCATTTGCTTGCTTCTTCTATTGTAACAGCGTCTTTTGTTGCACTTCCCATTAATGGAACTCCCTTCCATTTGCTTACTTCCCTGATAGCTACAATTTCCAAAAAATTAAATGCAACATCAACTTCCGTCTTCTATCTACTCTGATTCTGATTCATGTTGTGTTACCCCTTCGGAATATTTTGTATTTTATTTTTTCTCTCACTGTAACCCGCAGCACACCAGTGGCAGTTCAGCTTTGTTTAAGGTAAAATGATTATAAAAAAAAGAAAGAAAAAACATTAAAATGAATATCAACGTCATCTGTATACAGAAATATCACTATTTTCATCTTGTTATAAAACATGTTGGGAAGGGCTTCAAAATATTTAACAAGTCAGTCAGTTAAGTGCCATACGTGATACACGCTTGGGCAATCATGTCTCGAAAGAGACATGACTGACTGGGCAGAAGATTATCCCGCAGTAGGTTGCCATTGCTTTCTGCGGTAGACTGGTTGCCGACCAAGGCTATAGAACCCAATCTGTCCTGCTATTTAACCCATAACTGGAAGGAATCGACGGATTAATACCTTTCCCAAGGGTATTTGCGTGTAAGTGAATACAATGGATACCACTAAAAACTCTATAGGTACTACAATTGGTAGTGTTAAAATTTTACTTAATCCACTAGCACCATGATTCTCAGCTGTCATGCGATGACCCACGAGTGAACAACAAAATAGTGTTAGAGCATACATAAAAACACCCTTAAAAATTAATTGTAACAATACAAATAGTATCTTCCTAGGATCTTTCACACTATCCCTGAGAACATATGTATTGTCTCTCTGCGTTGTTTTTCTATTTTGACATTACATTTTGGATTGATGGATGAAGTATGTATATTGACAGGACATTTGTGAAGCATTGTAATTTTCATACGCTTCCTTGGAGTAATACACATTGCAGACAATGACTTTAAAACAACTCATTAACAGTCAATATTAGTGTCTGGATGTGATAACAATCTGTTGTACTCACAGATGAAGTAATATTTCAATATTTTTCAAGGCCAAACAAATTTCAGCATGTATAATTAGGTCTTGAAGACTGTCACAACGCGTTTAGTAAAATAAAGGAAGGTAAAGAAGTTTTGGGGTATTACCTATTTACTATACATTAATATTTCGAGATCAAAATCTCATCTTCAGAATGGCAGAGGAGCATGTGCCTGTCCGAGTGAGTCCATGCCTTTCAAGGAATGGTCATTCCTGGCCGTTCTGACATTAGAACAAACCATACACCATGGAAATAGATTCACATTACTGCACACCATTGCAAGTGACCTAATCTGAGAAAAAAACAGAAATCTCTTACACCCTTACAATTCAATTAAAATAGTTAAATATAGCCTCCTCTTCTATTGTAACAGATTCTTGTTCCATTTACTTGCTTCCCTGAAAGCTACAATCTCCAAAAATTTAAATGTTCCATCAATTGCCATCTTCACTTTCTACTTTGATTCCAATCCTTCATTCACAATTTCTTTGACATTTCTCATACATTGCTTTTTTCTCTCATTGTAAATCCCTGCACACCAGTAGCAGTCCTGTTTTGCTTCAGATAAAATGATTGTCAAAAAAAAAAAAAAGGAAAAAAACATTAAAATGAATATCAACATTGTCTGTATATAGAAACATTACTATTTTCATCCTGTTATTAAATACAAGTTTTGGACTGATGGATGCAGTATGTATATTGTCAGTACATTTGTGCAGCACTGCAATTTTCACACGCTTCTTTGGAGTAATGTACATTGCAGTCAACGGCTTTAGAACAACTCATTGACAGTCAATAGTGTCTGCGTGTGACAACAATCTGATGTGCTCACAGATGAAGCAATATTTTTGAAGGCCAAACAAATTTCATCATACACCCTGAAAACAGATTCATATTACTGCACACCCTTATAATTCACTGGGTCTAAAACTGTCCATATGTTGAAAGAAAGAAAAGTAAAGCAGTTGTTTTTATTAATTTGCACAAGGGCGTATGTGTGTGTGGAAGTAATAATGGCAAAACTTTAGTATTTGAATATATAGTAGAACCATTGAAATAAGTTCATATTTGTGTGTATATTTTTAACACCATAGTTTTATTTCATAACATTTAAATGTATACTCTTTACAAATTTCATATTTTAATTTGTTATAAGGTGTGCCATTACTTAAAAAAATTGAGAAACTATGTATTAGCATGAATTTAAAACTACAATAGAAGCTTCAAAAAAGACTTTTCAGTTTTAAAAATTCACATTTTTCAAAGCTTAAATATCATTTGTTTATGTTTTTTGTGGATGTACCTATGTAATTAAAAACTGATATGATTTTCTAAATTAAAAAAATATTTTTCATTTGTGGATATATCCTGAATGTTCCATTAAAATCCAAAATATTTTGATTTTTGCAAGAATTTTTAAATCCATGTGGTTTTCACTGAAAAAAAGATGCTAAAATACTAATCATAAGTCATCTACTAATGCAAAATAAAAGAAAAAGAAAAAAAGGCATTCAACCAAAATTTCAAATATTCTAGAAAAGATTAAAAAATTTAATAAGAAATATTTCATTCTTTCCTCTTAATTATAACAAAATTTTGAAATTGTAATCTGAAAGCAGGATGTGTGTTCTTGTCCAGTGGATATTGGCTCGGAACAAGAAATCGGAGAGCCGAGTTCGAATTCCAGTTGAATTCATTGCATTTCACTTACGCGCAAATACCCTTGGGAAAGGTATTAATCCATCTCTTCCCTCCAGTTATGGGTTAAATAACAGGATAGATTGGGTTCTATAGCTTTGGTCGGCAACCAGTCTACTGCAGAAAGCAATGGCAACCTACTGTGGGATAATCTTCTGCCCAGTCAGTCACGTCTCTTTCGAGACATGATCGCCCAAGCATGTTTCATGTATAGCACTTAACTGACTGACTGAATCTGAAAGCATTCAAGGAAAACATTGATTACTATTTTCCGTCAATGAGCACAGAGAAGTATGATTGAATTTGAAATCCTTTCATTAATATTCCTTCTAATATTAGACTTCATCAATATAAAGAACAACTGGCCACCATTGTGAGTAATTGAGAGCTTAAAATAAAACATTTGACACACCCATTGATACATTTTGGATTTCAATACAAAATATATCCCTCATTAGCTAAAATGGCTTTCAAGTCAGGATCAGGTCTGAAGAAGTGATGTAATTTATTCCCAGACTAGAAAAGAAAAAGAAAAATATCCCAAATTGTACACAAGGGATGATTTGGAGAACACAAAGGAAGAATTTACATAGAAGTACGGTACAAAATGTTTCAATGTTTGCATGGATTATGTTTTAGAACATTGTAGTCAGCATCATCAGCAGTAGAATCCATTTTGTAAGTGTTAATGCAGATTATATGATTTCCAGTTTTTTTAGGGTAAATAGATTGAGCTTTTTAAACTTGAACTTTGTAAATATGTTGAATTACACATGTTGCAAGAATACAATGTCTATCCAGTATGTATTCACATATATTTTTTTAAACATTGTCTTCATGTAAATGTTCACCCACAAATTTCACACAAATATGGTTTCTCACCAGTATAAATCCAAGTATGACGTTTTTTAATGAAACAAGATTATGCCTGGCTCACAGGGAAAGAATGTGTCCGCAAGTGATTTTTTAATCTCAATTTTATTGAAAAAGCAGAACCACAAATTTCACATGACTATGGCTTCTCACCAGCATGTTTCTGCATGTGACATTTTAAATTTGAACTATCTGAAAATGTTGAAGCACAAAATTCACAAAAATATGGTTTCTCTCCAGTGTGTGTTCGCATATGATATTTTAAACTTGATCTCCATGAAAATGTTGTTCCACACACTTGACATGAATGTGTTCTTTCACCATTATGTGCCTGCATGTGATGTTTTAAAGATGAACTAGATGAAAATATTTCACAAGAATATGGTTTCTCTCCAGTATGTATACGCATATGATATTTTAAACTTGCACTCAATGTGACTCTTGACCCACAAATTTAACAAGAATAAGGTTTCTCACCTGTATGAAGCCTTTTGTGACTTTTAAAACTTGAACTTTGTGAAAATGTTGAACCACACACCTCACAAGAATATGGTTTCTCTCCAGTATGTGTTCGCATATGTATTTTTACTTCTGGTCTCCATGCAAATCTTGAGCCACAAACTTCACACGAATATGGCTTCTGACCTGTATGCGTTTGCATGTGTTTTTTTAAACCAAAACTGCTTGAAAATGCTGAACCACACACTTCACATGAATATGGCTTCTCACCAGTATGTGTCCGCATGTGAGATTTTAGTTTTGAGCCCTGTGAAAATGCTGAGCCACACACTTCACATAAATACTAAAAATCGTATGAAATACGGAATTTTTTTTAAAACACTGGCGTGGACTAATAATTATTGCCAGTAGTATATATATATATATATATATACTAAGCTCTTGATAAGAATGGTGAAGCTCGAGCTGTTGCTCTGGATATCTGGAAAGCATCTGACTGAGTTTGGGATAGTGGTTTTAAGTGCAAGCTGCAGAACTATGTCATTTCTAGACAACTGTTAGATTTAATTCAATTATTCCTATCAGTGAAATTAAGGTTGTTTTGAATGGGCAAGTTTCCAGACCTTTTCATACAAACGTGGATGTTCCTCAAGGTAATATCGTAGCTCCTACATATTCCTCATCTTCATTAATGATCTTTCTGATGTAATCAATTCCCAAGTTAGCAGATGACAGAACCATTTAAGATTGCCTGTGTGAGAAGTTTGCCAAGGGAGACAAAGTAAACCTGGATGCTGCTGTGATTTAATGGGAAGGAAATGGCTAGTAAATTTTAATACCTCCAAAATGAATCTGCTCTCCTTTACTGATCACAGTGAATCATCACTGCCTATAATTAGAACAGATGACACTCGTCTCCTAGACAGAGACACACTGCACCTTCTTGGCCTCACTCTCTCAGATGTTGACTACAATGAATCATGAGTTGCATTTACATCAAGAAATGTTGGTTCACTGAGTTGGGCCAGGAAGTTTTCTTGTCAGAATCAATTTTGCACATTTATAAATCTACCTTTTGTTTGTGCATTGAATAATGTTGCCATATCTGGTTCGGTGCTCCTGCTATTCATCTTAAGATTTTCAACAAAATCCAAAGAAGGATTTGCAATATAATCCTGACTTGGCAAACCACCTTCAGTCACTTTCTCACTCATGTGATGTGGCTTCCCTCTGTCTTTTCTACAAGTATTTTCATGGAAAATGCTCTTACAAGCTTTTTCCCTAGTACCCAACCACATGTATTTACTCATGCTACTAGATTGGCATCACGATCCGATTCTTTTACCATAGAAATAGTTAAATGTAACAGACTCTTCTACTCTAACAGTTTCTTTTCTCACACTGCCTATTTGTGGAACTTACTCCCATTTTCTTGCTTCCCTGATAGCTACAATCTCCAAAAGTTTAAATGCCGTGTCAATTGCCATTTTTCATCTACTTAATTTCCATCCATCTTTTATCTTTTCTTTGACATCCTCTGTGTCTTTTTTCTCTCACTGTAACCCCGTATGCCATGTGTGGGGTAAAATGATTATAAAATCATGTATATGCAAAATAAATAGAATATGTAACAATAATAAATGTTATGTTCTATAAATTACAAACCAAAACTTGTTACAATTCTCATTGAAAAATCTTGGTTTGAGATGATTTGTATTAAGAAGCTGCATTCATTTGCTTAAAAATAAACAAAGCATAGCATGATGTTAAAATGACCCAAATTTAATAAAAACCAAGTTTTATCACCAAAATGTCTAGTTATTATTAAAAGTAATGATGAAACTATCTTTTAATTATTTCATTAAATTTTTTCATCCTTTTGAATACATTTGAAATTTTGTTTAAAAACCTTGTTTTTTTTTTTTACATATTTTAATAAGAATTTACTATGGTAAACACAATATTATACAACTCCCTTTTTTGCCAGGGAAAAACATTACTTTGGAAATTCTTGCAAAAATCAAATAATTGTCAGATTTTCATTAAACTTTCATTACTTTTTCACAAATGACTGAAATTATTTTTGAATTCATTATTTTTATCAAATCTTTGTAAAAAAATTTTTTTTTTTTGACAAATGTTACTCTGCTCCCCAATTAGTTTCCTTAAGTTTCTGAAAATTAACTACTGGACCAAAACTTAGTTTCATTAATTAAAAGCAGTACTCTTTATGGAATGTAAATCACCGATTTTATGTTTACTTTATTTGATCCTTTTCAGAAAATATGCTCCAAATAATGAAAATACAATAAAACTCTGCCATTTTTTATTTAGAGATACATTTAATTGCTTTTATTAATACATATTAAGCAGAGATTTAGATTGGTACACATCCTATGTCTTTACTGCAAGCCAGAGATGCACATCAGTTTTTTGTTTTTTTTTGTAATTAAAACCAATAAATGTGGGTTCTCAGGTAAGTGGCTGAAAGAAGCTCTTTGTTTAATTTTGAACTGGAAAATTCCTCAGAAAATGTGAGAGAATTTACCTCCTTTTTTTGTGTGTGTAATCTTTTTCTTTCTCCCACCATTTCAAGCTGTTGTCTGCTTTCTTGGAAATTGAACAATTTCAATTTGTGAGAAGGTAGGTGAAATGAAAGGAATTACACTGAATTAGGCAGAAGCTGGGGGTTAGATGGCGTTAGTTGTTTCATCAAAGAAAGCTTTCTCTGTCCCCCTCCACATTTCATAATCACAAATTATGAGTTGTCTAAGAGGAAAATATAAGTTGCTTTAAACTAATTACAAACTAAATTCATTTACTTCAAAATAATTTAGAGCCATCAAAAATTAACCTAACCATTACCAGTCAGGGATTGATTAAAGTAGCCACGTTCACTAAATCATAGCATTGAAAACACAGCATACTATGAAGAGAAAAGGTCCCAAACTTAATAAAAGTAAACTTTTTTCATCAATATTTTTATTTTTAAAAGGAAAAATCAAAGTATTTTTAATTTATTTTTTTATAATATTTAATCCTTTTTAACCCATTCAAAAGTTTGGCAAATATCTTCTTTTGATTGTAATTTGTGATAGCCAAATCATTATGAGAGTTTACAATGAAAAATGTAGTATTAAGTAACTCAGTTTTTTTCAAGTGGAAAACGCATTCATTTGAAACTTCTTGTAAATCATCAAATAATTGTCAGATTTTAAGGAAACTTCAGGACTAATTCACCAATGAATTAAATTTTTTTTTAAATGATTATTTTTTAAAAAATCTTGGTAAAAATTTGTTACCCAACCCCAACAATATAGCATTATTTCTGTGCAAATGTATATGCTGAACTCAAATCAACAATTAGTTATTGAAGAAACTTACCTTTTTTGCTTTGAAAGTCCATAAAAAAACGAACTATATCTCGCACTTTTTCTCTCCCGTAACTCTCACGAAGTCATGTATTTAACTGCAGAATGACATTCTACGTAGGCAGCAATTTTTTGTCGAATTTTGCCTGATTTTCTTCCTTTACTGAAACTTCCGTAAATGAAGAAAAATCTGTCAAAATTCGATCACATGCGCAGTACGTCATTCTGCAGTTAATTACATGACTTTGTGAGAGTTACGGGAGAGAAAAAGTGCGAGATATAGTTCGTTTTTTTATGGACATTTAGATAAAAAAAAAAAGGTAAGTTTCTTCAATAACTAACACTTGATTTGAGTTCAGCATATACATTTGCACAGAGATAATACTATTTTGGATAAATTTGAAGGGGAAATTCATAGTATTCTTTTCTATCAATGAATTTCTATTTAAACATGCAAAAGGTATACTTTTATTGATTCTTTCACAAATCCACCAGTCTCTAAATTTCTGATGATAGCGAATAAATAAATCCTAAGTTGTAGGGAGTTTGGCACTGGCCAATTAAAAAAAAAACCCTTTAAACTATCTCCCTACTGCTTCAAACTATTAGCAACAAAAAACAAAATGTTTAATTCCTGTACTTAACAAACAAATAATGAAATTAACTGATATTTTCACACTTACTTCTTAAACTATTGTTCTTTGTCATAACATCTTCAATTTGTGGTACAGTGGATATTGGCTCGGAATCCATTGTATTCACTTACGCGCAAATACCCTTGGGAAAGGTTAATCCGTCGATTCCTTCCAGTTATGGGTTAAATAGCAGGACAGATTGGGTTCTATAGCCTTGGTCGGCAACCAGTCTACCACAGAAAGCAATGGCAAACTACTGCGGGATAATCTTCTGCCCAGTCAGTCATGTCTCTTTCGAGACATGATCGCCCAAGCGTGTATCACGTATGGCACTTAACTGACTGACTGACATGCCACCAAGAATTATTAAATTATCATCTGTTATATAAACAACTTTGTTATTCTGTTATGCTTCTTGTTTGTTTTCATTATGCAATTGTAGTAAGTAAATAGTATAGAGGTTTAATTTTAGTGCATTTGTCGCCAGTACAATGGTTAAAATTATTATTTTCTTTAGTATTATCAACTTCCCGAATAAAAAAAACTAAAAAAACCTTTTTTATTTCTGAATTATCTCCCTTGAGTTTCGCTCTCCATAAAACATGGCATCATTCTCACGAAAATTGATCTTAGAATGTTTTCATTTATTTTAGCTTCTCTAGTTCCTCATTTTGGCCCAAAGAACAAAAATTGGACGAAAACAAACAGAAAGAAGTAAATATAACGTTTTCTTTTTTCATTTACAAATTCAATGAACGACAAAAAAATTTTTGTCAACAACAAAGTATTGACGATTCTAAAAACCGACAATTAATCTTCCAGTAGTTAATATTTTTAAATCATTTGTCTAAAATATATAGAATTTGGTGATTCGTTTGAAGACAAACGACAATTTTATGATATTTTCATTCATTTCTTAATTATACAAAACTGCCCTATCGTGTCAATATAGTTGTAGTGAAATTTCCTTCCATTTTGTTTTGTTGTGAGTGCCAACGACAATTTGAACTGCTGATAAATTCATTATTTTTTTTTTTTTTTTTTTTTTAGGCTATTTCAATAAAATATGTATAAATAAAATTCCATCTTTTCTTTTTTCGAAGATAAAATTCTTTTTCGTATTTGATGATTAGATTTTATTCCACCTTTTTTTTTTTTAATTATTGGGTCTACCTGGGTAATGGGTCAAAGTTAGCCATTATGTACCATTGTTCATTTTTAAAAATAAGTTGTGTACTGTATGCCCATTTCATGTTACCCAAACTTCTAACCTGTATAAATTTGCTGGAAAAGCCAACAATTGCTTCTTTTTTACTTTTGTGTTGTTGATGAGGACTTCAGTATTTTTTTCATTTGTGTTTTTTTTTTTTTTGTTTATTTTAAAAACTTCGTCCTGTCACCTAATTGTAAACAGTAAATGATGAAAAAGTTTCTGTAAAAATTACATTGAGTCACAATCTTTGATTTTCTGTCGTGTATTAAATTCTGTGATGTAGGTACGTACAAAATATCGCTAAAAAACAGCATAGTATGAATAAAAAAGTTCATAAACTTAATCAAACAAACTTTTCCCATCAAAATATTTATATTTTTATTAAGAGGAAAGATCAAAGCTTGAGTTAGCGGCTAAAAAAAAATATGACGCCTTTATTACAATAGGTTACGTGGTAATGATGACACAACCCACTTTTTTCACGGTAACAAACATTAATTTGAAAATTCTCGCAAAAATCAAATAATAGTCAGATTTGAATGAAACTTTCAGTACTCATTCACAAATGAATGAAATTATTTTTGAAATTATTATTTTTTTAAATTTCTTGGTGAAAATATTTTTTTAACTCTGTTCCCTCCCTCCTCTACGTAAATCCATGAAATTTTAATAAATTTTAATTAGCTGTAAAAATTTTTTTTATTAGTTAAATGCAGGACTCATTGGGGCATATAAATCATCTATGTTTTTTATTCTAAAGTGGACAACCTGGCCAAAAATCTGCTCCGAGGAGTAAGATAAAAATGCAATAAAACTCTGATATAATTTAATTTGATAAACTTTTAATTGCTGGAATAAATAACAATTATTAAGGACATTATAGTCTGAAGAAAAATTTTTTTTTCGTTTACTAATAAAATTTTGAAATAATTGTTTATATTTTTTATTTTTTTATTATAATAATTCATAAAAGTGTTAAAAATATTTTAAAACCCTGTTATAAAAACGTTGTTGAATTTCTTTTTTACTTAAGAATTGATTATCACATTGCCTATCGAAAATTGAAAAGTTTAATAAAAATCATTCACCCATTTTAAAATAATTAAAAAAAATTAAATTTTGGAAATTTTCATTAAGTACTGTGTTCCATAGGGGTCATAACAAGTTTCCGTAGAGGTCGTATTGTTTTTAGAAGTTAACAAGTGTTTGGATGAATTCCCCTTACATCAAAAACTAAACAAACCAAACTTTGATTCTAATTTCATTTTTTTTTATTAAATTAAAATTATTCTAAAAGAAATTTAATTTTTTCGGAAAGCATATTAATAATTTAAGATAAATATGTAATATCTAAACATAAAAATATTTAATATTTCAGAAAAATATTAATAAATAACAGTTCGGTTATTTTAATTTAATTCTTTCTTTTAAAAGAAATTTAAATTTTTATTCATTCAGAAAGCATATTTTATTTTTATTTATTCAGAAAGCATAGTCTGGCTATAAATCTAAACTAAAATTCTATAAAATATTATACTTGCTGAAAATATGTTAAATTTTTCATTTTACTATTTAGTTAAAAAACAACAACAAAAATTTAAATTTCCAAAATATTACGTTTTAAGCTACACAAATTTTTTGTCACTTTCGGTCGCCATCCAAACGTCACTCACACCTGCTACTTGTCAACACGTAATTTATTGCCTAGATAAGCTCTGACAAGAGGGCTACTATTATTAAAGAGTGATTTATTTAATAAATTTCTTGACAGTAAGCACTTAATTCTTATTTGAAATCAGATAAAGGTAAGTTTCAATTATAAAAATCAACTTAAATAACATGTCAAGGAGGTATATTTATTTTATGCAAGATTTTTAAAACAGAAATTTAGCTACTGTTTACATAATGTGTTGATTAGTCAATAATAGCGGTAAATTTAAAAAAAAAATTTTCAGCAGTTAAATTTGTGATTCCGAGCAATATAATTTTGGTTTGAACTAAACCAGGGTATTTTGCTTACTGTAATTAGTAAATTTTTTCTCTTGGCTTTCAATTAAAGCTAAAATTAAAGCTTCAAGAAAACATTTTTATTTTTAAAAATTAAATTTAAATTGAGGTATCGAAAATGAGCAGTGATTTTTTTTTTTTTTTTTTTTTTTTTTTGTAGGTACCTATGTGATAGCCATTTTCTGAAAAATATCAACCCTTTGTTTAAATCATTAAAAAAATAGCATAAAAACAGCATAGTGTGCAAAAAAAGTCCCAAACGTAATAAAACCAACTTTTTCCATCTCAAAATGTTTATATTATTATTAAGAGGAAAGATCAAAGTAATTGTTAATTATTTAAAAATTTTTTTAATCCCTTTTAACATTTTCAAAATTTTGTCAGAAAATTTTGTTTTGATTGAGTTAGCAGCTAAAAAAAAGTTTACGACTATTTTACAATGGGAAAACTATCGCCCGGTTCACACTCCACCCACGTCTATTGAACAGGTGAAGAGGCTCATCCCTTGTTCCCTGTTTAGGATGTGGTTTCCGGCTTTCTCTTTTCCAATCTTTTCACTCTTATGTAGCCCCCTGCACATCAGTGGCGTTACCACATTGCTCGGGGTGATATGATTAATAAAAAAAAAAAAACATAATGATGACATCACCCACTTTTTTTTCCCGTGACAAACACATTTCGCAAAAATCAAATAATTGTCAGATTTTAATGAAACTCTCAGAACTCATTCAGAAATGAATGCAATTATTTTTTAAATTACTATTTTTTAAAAATGTTGGTGAAAATATTTTTTTTTAGCTCTGTTATCCTTCCTTTATGTAAATCCATGAAATTTTAATAAATTTTAATTAGCTGCAAAATTTTTTTTATTAGTTAAACACAGGACTCATTGGGGGATATAAATCATATGTTTTTTTTTTTTAAAAGTACACAACTCTAACCGAAAATTTGCTCCGAAGAGTAAAACAAAAAATGCAATAAAACTATGATATAATTTAATTTGATAAGCTTTTAATTGCTGGAATAAATAATAATTATTAAGGACTGAAGAAAAAATTTTTTTTTCAAATCTTGGTAAAGATATACATATATATTTTCACATATGTTACCCCGCGCCACCAATTAATTTCCTGAAATGTCTAGAAATTAATAAGAGTTTGCCCATATACCTAGTATTACTTCAATTCAGGAGTCATTTGAGAATGCTAATCAGCTGTTTTCTTTTTTCTAAATTAACCCTTTTTTTTGAAAATCTACTCTGAACTGTAGAAATAAAAATGTGATAAAACTATGCCACTTTTTATTTGGATAAACTTTTAATTGATTTATAAACAATATATTAACAAGATCATAGTTGGAAGAGAAAAAGTTTTCAATGAATAATGAAGTTTTACAAGAATTGGTTTCAGTTTTAATATTTTTTATTATTTATAAAATTTTTAAAATCTTTAAAAATTTCCCCTTCATCATTCATGTTAGGTTGTTAAGTAAATACGAAAATTGGAAAGCTTAATACAAATAATCAAGCCATTAAATTTTTAAAATTAAAACATTTATTTGTGAGCATAGTGATGACCCTTTTTTCTTTTTATGGGTGGCCAAACATGATATATATTATTAAAAAGTGTTTCAAAGATTGTGCTTCTTATGCTTAGAAAAGAAAAACTGTATAAACATTTTCTGTGGGGTATAATTGTTTCATCTTGCTTCCATATTTTCTATGCTCTACATTTCAACATTCAGTGGGCTTCACAGATAATCCCTTCAAAATTTAAAGCAAGTTTTATATTTTGATTCTCTGCTTCCTAATTTTGTTTAGAAAAAGTAATTGTGACATTCACAATTAGTGGAGGTATTTAAAAAGAATATGAAAAATAGTAGGTACCGCCACTCATTTTTGATATATAAATTTAAATTGAATTTTTAGAAATAAAAATATTTTCTTGAAGCTTTAATTTTAGCTGTAATTGAAAGCTATATGATTAAATTTGCTATTTCTAGTAAGCAAAATACTCTGGTGTATTCCAAACAAAAATTATATTGACTGGAATATAAAATTCTTCAGATTTAAAAAGATTTCAATTTTTCAGTCATTTTCCTTCAATCGACACATTTTGTACACAAGCCAATTCTCAGTTTAAAAACATCTTGCGAAATTAAAATATATCGTGCTGACACACTATTTAAATTAGCAAATTTAAACTTTTCTTTTAATCTGATTTGAAACAGGTAATACTTGTTTACTGCCTGAAATGTAATACAAAAGCATTTCTTAATTATGGTAGCTGTTTTATCAGGGGTTATCATTTTATCAGATGAGATAATTGGCACGACAAGCGAAAGCCCACAAAAAAAGCTAAGTATGGAAGATGTATTTGACATCTTTTTATGTACCTTAATTGTATGCTTTGTTTTTTTAGTTTTTAATTATATAGTGAAATTAAAAGTTTATTTTCAGCAATTTTCTAATATTTTATGAAATTTGAGTTAGTTTAGACTTATATTTTAAGATATTTCATGAAAAAGAAATATTAAAATAATAAAACCTTGTTTTAAAATTCTTTTATGATTTAGTAACAGTGAAATTATAATTTATGAAATCTTATGGCATTTATTAATTTTTATTTTAAATATCTATTTTGTAGGTACCTCCACTAAATTGCTGAAAACAGCGTAGTATGAATAAAAAATGCCCCAAACTTAACCCTGGAACAGTCATGATCACATGAAACAGTGTTAGTATCAAATACCCCACAACAGTGTTACAGGGTTAATAAAATGCATTTTTTCCATCAAATTCTTTATTATTATTAAGAGGAAAGATAAAAATCTTTTCAATTATTTACTTCCCTGTTTACATTAATATGGATTCCTCCTAAGACTATATATAGTTTTAGTCATTAGTGGACTACAATGTATCAAAGTGTAGTAGCACTGTGGTGTATCAGTAGTGTATCCCAGCGATCTAGTCCGTAGGGTAACATTGCCAAGTCTGACATCTCATATTATCTCGCATTTCTCTCGTATTCGACTAACTATATTGTACGACATTCTACTAACCTTCTCTGTACATATTTCTATTCTGCGTTGTGTATTGTATCTAACCCCAGATCCACAACAAAAAGTTTTCTTGAAACTTTTATTTTAGTTTTAGTAAATCATCTATTATTTTTTTAAAACACTTTGCCTTTATTTCCAAAAATCTCCTCCCAATAGTAAAATAAAAAATGCAATATAAATATGACATTATTTAATTTGGTGTTTTTAATTGTTTTAATAAATGATATTAAGAACATTATAGTCTGAAGAAAAAAAATTCTATTAATGATTTTTTAAAAGAATTATTTTCATTTCTTTTTGATTATATAATGATTTATAAAGTTTTAAAATATTGTAAAAATTATTCGAATATTTGTTGTGGTTAGTTTATAAACTTACTAAACAATGATTATATTTACGAATCAAAAATTTAAATTTTGATACAAATTGTCATGGCTTTTTAGTTTTTTGACCATTTTCTGAGCGATCACTCATTTGTAAACAAATGTTAATTTTCAGTTTTATATAAATACAGCATAGTATGAATAAAAAAGCCCCCAAACTTAATAAAAACAAACATTTTCCATGAAGATGTTTGTTATTATTAAGAGGAAAGACCAAAATATTTTCTCATTAATTTTTAATGCTTTTTATTGTAACCAATGTTTACTACGGCAAATGTAACATTACCCAACTCATATTTTTGCTGGCAAAAAACACACACCTGAATTTGGAAATTCTTCATAAAATCAAATAACAGTCCGATTTTATTGAAACTTTCAGGACTTATTCACAGATGACTAAAATCATTTTTTTAAATCATTATTTTTAGAAAATTGGTAAGAATATGTTTTTTATCTGTTACCCCCAACTCACATTAATTTCCTGAAATGTCTAGACATAAATTAGATGTTTGGAACTTTTTTATTAAGTAAATGCAGAATTCATTGGGGAATGTTAATGAACTTTTTTTCTAAAATTAGCTCCTTTTCAGAAAATCTTCTCTGAATTGTGACAAAAAAATGCAATAAAAGTATACCATTATTTATTTAGATAAAAGAAAAACAAATATATATATATTTTAACATCATGCTTTGCGTTGTTTTTTAAACCAAATGAATGAACCTTCTTAATACAAATCATCACACACCGATATTTTTCAATGAGAATTGTAACAAGTTTTAGATTGTAGTGTACAAAACATAACATTTATTATTGTTATCTATTCTATTTATTTTGCATACATATGTACATTTTTTATAACTATTTCACCCCACACAAGGCATACGGGTTTACAGTAAGAGAAAAAAGACATGGAGAATATTGAAGAAAATGTAAGAGAAGAATGGGAATCAAGTCAATAAAAGATGGCAATTGACATGGCATTTAAACCTTTGAAGATTGTAGCTATTAGAGGAGCAAGCAAACGGAAGGAAGTTTTACAAATGGGCAGTGTGAGAAAAGAAACTGTAAGAGTAGAAGAGGCTGTTAACTATTTCTGTGGTAAAAGGGTGGGGTCATGATGCCAATCTAGTAGCACAAGTAAATACTTATGGTTAGGGTACCAAGGAAAAAATCTTATCAGAGCATTTTCCATCTAAATATTTTTAGAAAAAACAGAGAGAGGCCACATCTAATTAGTGAGAAAATGACTGAAGGCTAGTTGCCAAGTCAAGATTGATTATATTGCAGATCTTTCTTTGGATTTTGTCGAGAACCTTAAGAGGAATAGCAGGTACACCCAACCAGATATGGCAACAATATTTAATGGACAAACAAATGGTAGATTTATGAATGTGCAAAATCAATTCTGACAAGAAAAACTACCTGACCCAACTCAGTGAACCAACGTTGCTAGCAATAGATGTAACTCATGATTCATTGTGGTCATATTATATAAGGTCATATGAGAGAGTTAGGCCAAGGAGATGCAGTGTGTTGCTCTCTAGGAGACTTGTCATTTATTTTAATGGTAGGCAGTGATGATTCACTTCCATTTCCTGCCCCATTAAATCACAGATTTGAGTTCCTTTTGAAATGCAGCAGCCAGGTTTACTTTGTCAGCCTTGGCAAACTTCTTACACAGGTAATCGTAAATGGTTTTATCATCTGTGTAGATGCCATCTTGGGAATTTATTACATCAGGAAGATCATTAACTAGGATCTACAATAGTACTTTGGAGAACATCCATGTTTATATGAAAAGATCTGGAAACTTACCCAATTAAGATAACCTTGATTTCCCTGTTTGATAGGAATGATTGGATTAAATCTAACAACTGTCCAGAAATACCATAGTTCTAGAGCTTGCATTTAAAACCACTATACCAAACTCTGTCAAATGCTTTCCAGATATTCATAGCAACAGCTCAAGTTTCACCCTTCTTATGAAAAGCCTAGTATATATATATATATATATATATATATATATATATATATATATGTCATTTTAAGACATGCATTCTTCAACCCCTTATAAACAGAGAATGAAGAAAAAAAGCCCAGAGTTTAGCTTAGAAAAATGAAGGGGTTACAATGTATTGGTTTTTGTTGGGTTGGGAGAAGGGATTTAGTAGTAATTTCTCCTTGGTAGTGGGAGGTATGTGGCCTGGCTCTTGGGTTAGTAGTGGTAGGTGGTGGGGAAGTAACTGCTTGGCCAAACTTTAAAAATTTTATTTTGTGGGGGGGACTAATTGGGGGAATAAGATAATTATTGTAATTTATACTTATTTCTATAGCAACACATACTGATGGTCTTTTTTTGTTTGTTTAGGAGTATATTGTGGTCTTGAAATTTTAAAATTTTAATTTTTTTTCTGTCAAACATAGATTACACCTATCTCTTAAGCTGTTAGGGGTCCTAGCCTTGCCTATGAGTTCCCATTTTATCTGGTAATCTAAGTTACTTTCTTTTAATTCCCAGTATTTCCTAGAAAGGGCTGTTTGGTATCTTAAACTAGGGTTGGTGAAGGAGTACCTGTGGGTATAAAGCCATTGCTTCCAAATTTCCACCGAACTTCCCATATAAACATTACATCTCTCCTTATTTTCCTTAGGGTAGATGGTGGCTTGATAGATCACATTCTTAGATCTACGCTTACCCTCAACTGGACAGTTATTTCTATATCTACAGTTACAGGGGTGTATCATTCTATTTTCTATATTGGATTCCCTACACTTCTTCAAGGTTTGGTTATTATGGGAGCTAATAATGTTATACATGCTATTGGTACATGAGTAACTAATTTTGATAGTTTTTCTTTTGAAGATCCTACTCAAGGGGTTATCTCCATGAAAATGTTTACTTATTAACTTAAAGAAGATCTTCCCAATGTTAATAGTTGATAGTTTACAGAATAGGGGGTTTAAACCATATAATTTTTCTTTTCTTATGCTTACTTTTGGCCTTTAATGGTTCCAGATTCTTAGTGGGTGTTAAATAGATTTATTTCTCTTCATATCCGCTATTTTGAAGGGCCTTATTATATAGTATTTTTATTATTCCTAAAGATTTCAAGGTTAAATTGGTTAATTCTAATATTCACGGTCTTCGATTTGCTTTATAATGGTGCTAGGGTGGTTAGAGCTAATATTGATATAGCTAAGGATTTCATTGTCTTTATTGTATGGTTTTAAAGGAATTATTGTCCAGGTTGAGGATAATGTCTAGAAAATTCACTATCTTTAAGTTGGATGTAATTTCTATTTTGACTCCTAGCATTTTGAAAGTCTTAATGATTTTCTTCTGAATTTTCATAGTCAAGGGTCCATTACTATTTGGGATGAACATAAGTCCATTATCCTGATATAGGCCTACCTGTTTAAGATTTACAACCTTACCCAGGGTGTCTAAGATATAGATGCCTATTAAATCGGCACATTGGGCTGAATCATGTGCCCCCATTGGAACATCAAACTTACTATTGTGACTTTTTGTCTAGGAAGAATCATTAAGAGTTAAGAGGGATTTTCTCGCTGCTAGAATAATATTAGTTTCTTTCTCTGTGATCTCTAAATAGTTTCTAGTGAAATTGATAATGTCAAATTTAAGAAATGTGGTTCTAGTTTTATCTACAATATTGTTAAAACAATAGTGTCAGCCGAATCCTTCCAGAAATTGGTATGGAGGGTTAATAGTTATATTTTGGTGATTTTTTTTTCAAGACTAATCCAAGTTCACTATATATATATATATATATATATATATATATATATATATATATTTGGTAATGGTCGGTTGTTAGCACATCAGCAGTAGATCTGGCAAAACAAACCATATTTTTGTCAGAGAAAAGCTTGTGAGACGTTAGATCCCTATTTCAGCATTGATAATAGCCTCAAATACCTTGCCAAAAGGAGGTATGAGACTAACTGGGTGAAAATTGCATGCAGTTTTTTTTGAGACTGAATTTTCTTATGTTCCATAATGTTTTCATATCTGTACATTGAATTGTATTTTAATTTATGCAGAACTGTTAGCCATTTCTCGTTTCTTAATTAAGAGCAGGCCTTAATTCTTTGAGTCTTTCTTATCTAAGGATTGTGATATGTAGGCTGGTTAAATAGTAGCATGAGTGAGGTATTTTTTAAAATGTTTTAAACTAAAGAATTATTGTTTTCAATATCTTGCAAAGTTATGATTAGTAAATTTTCTGAAAATAGCAGAATTTAGGATAAGTGAAAGTATAAATATTTCATGCTTACTAAGAATTCATTAACATATATTCTGTTATTATATACAACCTTGTTTTAGTGATTCCTAAACATTTTAATGCCATTTTTGTAAGTCTTTTGATTTTGAGACAGATCCTTTGAACAATAGAATTAACTTGCAGCAGGAAGCATTTTTTGAAAACCAGTTTATTTACATTTTTGAATGTTATGCTGAAAAGGCCGTAATATACTTTTTTCGTTTCATACAGATTATCACTATATCCATGGAAAGGATTTCTCATTGAAAATTAGCCATGCAAGCATGTTCTGGAAACAATACTGATACATATGAAGAAGAAGGATTGAAATTTTCACAAAATTTGCATTTGAAAACAGCAATGCGCACAAACTGAAGAAAAATGACATATTTTTTTTACATATTTTTCAGCATTAATGGAACACAGGATGATAGACACATATGAGAAATCAT
Source organism: Ascarosepion bandense (assembly GCA_037127315.1). NCBI lineage: Eukaryota > Metazoa > Mollusca > Cephalopoda > Sepiida > Sepiidae > Ascarosepion > Ascarosepion bandense. The sequence continues at coordinate 419,423 of JBBBDQ010001152.1, read as the reverse complement.
TTTCAAATAGCTCAAATTTAAGAATTCACAGCAACAAGGAGACTGAAGAGGAAGTATACTTTTGTGAAATGCATGGTTCAGAGCTTTCAAAAAGTGCAAACGTAGAATCTCACATGCAAACACTTACTGGTGAGAAACCTTATTCATGTGAAGTGTGTGGCTCAGCATTTTCAAGCAGCTTTGGTTTAAAAAGGCACATGCGAACACATACTGGTGAGAAACCTTATTCATGTGAAGTGTGTGGCTCAGCATTTTCAGAGAGCTCAAAACTAAAATGTCACATGCGGACTCATACTGGTGAGAAACCATTTTTGTGTAAAAGATGTGGCTCAGCTTTTTCACAAGCTGCAACCCTAAAATATCACATGCGAATACATACTGGTGAGAAACCTTATTCTTGTGAAGTGTGTGGCTCAGCATTTTCAGAGAGCTCAAAACTAAAATCTCACATGCGGACACATACTGGTGAGAAACCATTTTTGTGTAAAAGATGTGGCTCAGCTTTTTCACAGGGTTCAACCCTGAAATCTCACATGCGAACACATACTGGTGAGAAACCTCATTCATGTGAAGTATGTGGTTCAACCTTTTCAGTAAGAATCAATTTAACAAGACACATGCGGATACATACTGGTGAGAAACCATTTCCATGTAAAATATGTGGGTCCAGATTTTCACGGAACTCATGTTTACAAAGGCACATGCGAACACACACTGGAGAAAAACCATATTCTTGTGAAGTTTGTGCTTCAACATTTTCACAGAGTTCAAACTTAAAACACCACATGCTGAAACATACTGGTGACAAGCCTTATTCGTGCCAAATTTGTGGTAGAAAATTTCAACAAATTTCAACTTTAAAATCTCATATGCAAACTCATACTGTTGCAAAGCCATATTTGTGTGCAGTTTGTGGCACAAGATTTGAATCAGGACCAGAAGTTAAAATACATATGCATACGCATACTGGAATGAAACCATATACTCGTGAGGTGTGCGGTTCAACATTTTCAAAAGGTTCAAGTTTTAAAATTCACATCAGGCTTCATACAGGTGAGAAACCTTATTCTTGTCAAGTGTGTGGAACAGCATTTTCAGTGAGATCAAGTTTAAAACGTCATATGCGAATACACACTGGGGAGAAACCATATTCTTGTGAGGTATGTGGTTCAACATTTTCACAAATTTTAAGTTTTAAGATTCACATGAGGCTTCATACAGGTGAGAAACCTTATTCTTGTCAAATTTGTGGGTCAAGATTCGCATCAAGTGGAAGTTTAAAATATCATATGCATATACATACTGGAGAGAAACCATATTCTTGTGGAACATGTGGCTCAACATTTTCATGTAGTTCATCTTTAAAACGTCACATGCAGGTACATAACGGAGAAAGACCATATTCATGTCAAGTGTGTGGAACAGCATTTTCAAGCAACTCAGCAGTAAAAATACATATGCGAACACACACTGGAGAGAAACCTCATTCATGTGAAGTATGTGGCTCAGCCTTTTCAGTAAAACGCAGTTTAACAAGACACATGCAAATACATACAGGTGAGAAAGCATTTGCATGTAAAGTATGTGGGTCCAAATTTTCACGGTACTCATGTTTACAAATGCACATGCGAACACACCCTGGAGAGAAACCATATTCTTGTGAAGATTGTTCTTCAACATTTTCATCTAGTTTATACTTAATACGTCACATGCAGAAACATACTGTTGAGAAGCCATAATCATATGAAATTTATGGTTCAGCGCTTTCAATATAATCGATATTAAAAAATCACTTGCGGACACATTCTTTCCCTGTAAGCAAGGCATCATAATTGTGTGAAATTTGTGGGTGAACATTTGCATGAAGATATGTGAATACATACTTAATAGACATTATATTTTTACAACATGTGTAATTCAACATGTAAAGTTCAAGTTTAAAAAGCTCAATCTATTCCCCTAAAACACTGGAAATCATATAATCTGCATTAGATATTTGATATTAAACTACTACTGACTGATACATTAATCTAAAATTTTTACCTCAGTAATGACAATTTTGTACATCACTTGGCAATAACAAATATTTCTATATTTTTATTTCAATTGCTGATATTACAATGCAGACAAGTACACCTATTATACAAGCAATTGTCAAGTACAACAGAAAGAACAAATCCTTTATCTTCACAATGATACCTATAAAATGGATTCTACGGATGACTACAAAAATCTTAAACATAATCCATGCAAACCATTGAAACATTTATGTACATTTCTTTGTGTTTTCCAAATCATCCCTTGTGTACAAGTTGGAATATTTTCCGTTTAGTTTTTTAGTTTGATAATAAATTACATTACTTTCAAACCTGATTCTAACTTGAATGCTGTTTTAACTAATGGGGGGGGGGTATTCTTATGGTATTGAATTCCAAAATGTATCAATAGATGCTGTCAAATGTTTTATTTTAAGCTCTCAATTACTAGCAATGTGGCCAATTGTTCTGTATATTAATGAAGTCCAATATTTGAAGGAATATCAAATCCAATCATACTTCTCTGTGCTCAATGATGGAAAGTCATAATCAATGTTTTCATTAAATGCTTTCAGATTACAACTTCAAAATGTTTCTTATTATTAAGATGAAAGAACAATGTATTTTTATTTAATTTTTTTTACTCTTATCTAGCACATTTGAGAATTTGGTTGAACAACTTTTTTTTGCATTAGTGGTTGACTTATGATTAGTGTTTTATCTTTTTTTTCATTGAAAAGCTCATGGATTTGAAATTTGAAAAAAATCAAAGCCTCATTAGATTATGATGGAATTTGTTTCTTATGTTTTTTTATTTTATTTTAGAAAATCATTTTTATAGGTACCTCCACTAAAAAACAGAAAGAAATGATATTTAAGCTTTAGAAAAAATGTGTTTTTAAAAATGAAAAATCTTTCTTGAAGCTTCTATTGTAGTTTTAAATTCATACTAATACAGAGTTTCTCAACCTTTTTAAGCACTTGCATAACTTATAGCACTGGAGTTACATGGTGTAATAGATTTTTTTTTTTTTTTTTTTTTTTTTTTTAAAGGTTAGGTCACTTGCAGTGGTGTGCAGTAATATCAATCTGTTTTCAGGGTATATGATGAAATTAGTTTTGGTCTTGAAAAATATTGCTCCATCTGTGAGTGCATCAGGTTATCACACCCTGACACTATTCTTGACTGTCAATTCAGTCAGTTAAGTGCCATACGGGATACACGCTTGGGTGATCATGTCTCGAAAGGGACATGACTGACTGGGCAGAACATTATCCCGCAGTAGGTTGCCATTGCTTTCTGTGGTAGACTGGTTGCCAGCCAAGGCTATAGAACCCAATCTGTCCTGTTATTTAACCCATAACTGGAAGGAATAGACAGATTAATACCTTTCCCAAGCGTATTTGCGCATAAGTGAATGCAATGAATTCAACTGGAATTCGAACTCGGCTCCCCGATTTCTCGTTCCGAGCCGATATCCATTGCTCCACAACGCACATCCTCGACTGTCAATTAGTTGTCCTAAATCTATTATCTGCAATGTACAAAGGAGCATATGAAAATTGCTGTGCTGCACAAACGTACTGGCAATATTCATATTACATCCATCAATCCAAAACGTAATAGAAAAACAATGCAAAGAAACAACATACATGTTCTCAGGGAAAGTGTGAAAGATCATAGGAAGATAATATTAATTTTGTTTCGATTAATTTGCACAGTGGTGTATATAGATATGCAGTAAAAGTATCTTGTTGCACACTAGTGTGCTGTGACTTGATGGTTGAGTAACATTTTAATACTACCAATTGTAGTACCTGTGGAGTTTTTAATGGTAGTACTTGTTGAATTTTTTGAAGCTGAAGGTGATATGAAACCCAGCATTTTCCAACATGTGTTTTATAACAGGATGAAAATTGTAATGTTTCTGTATACAATGTTGATGTTCATTTTAATGTTTTTTCCATCTTTTTTTTTTATAAACATTTTACCTGAAATAAGACAGGACTGTTACAGGTGTGCATGGGTTTACAGTGAGAGAAAAAACAAAGTACAGGAGATGTCGAAGAAATGGTTTGGGATGGATTGAAATCCAAGTAGATAGAGAATATGGCGCTTGATGGTACATTTAAATTTCTGGAGATTGTAGCTATCAAGAAAGCAAGCAAATGGAAGGGAGTTCCATAAATAGAAAATGCAAGAAAAGAATCTTTTAGAATAGAAGTGTTGGTTACATTTAACTATTTTGACGGTAGACCAAGATGCATGAGACCTAGATGCCAGTCTAGTAGCATGAGTAAATACATTTGGTCAGGAAACCAGTGAAAAACTCTTGTCAGAGCAGTTACCATGACAATACTTGTTGAAAGGATAGAGAGAAGCAACACCACATTGGTGAGAAAGTGACTGAAGGTGGGCTGCCAAGTCAGGATTTATTATATTGCAAATCTTCACTTGGATTTTCTCAAAAACCTTAAGATAAATAGCTGGAGAACCTGACCAGATATGGCAACAGTATTTAATGCACAGACAAATGGTAGATTTATAAATTCATAATTGCATATGTGACAGGCTCAGACAGCTGATTTATGTGGTTAAGTTTCTGAATGTTGACAATTGAAAGTAATGTAGGTTTTTTGAATGCCAGTTGTTGTGTCATGAGGCCCTAAAATATGAGGTCCCCAATGAGGATAGTACTCACTACTCAGTCATATTCTACTGGATATAGTTCAAATTTAGTTGCAACAATTTTACCAACTGAAATTGCCCTTGTAGAAACACATTCTTACATTTTCAGTTTTAAACCCGTAAAAATGGATCACAGCAATTTATTCTCACCTTCTGCTAAAGCCATTAAAAATGGATTGCAAATCAAAAACACTTTCTGATTAGTCAATATATAAGTCATCATATTTTCTTTCATCCTTTCTCCTGTATGGCAAGTAGACAAGAGTTTGCACCAACTGATTTCTAATCTGGTCACGTGACTGAGTTGTCTATTTAAGCAAGTTCTTAAGACAGTTAACCAGCCATGATGTAGCAATAAATAATCAAAGCATTACTGGCGGCAAACATTTGCTCTCTCTCCTTTTCACCCAACAAAGAAAGGAACAAGCTTGTCAAACAATGTCCATGATAAGACAAAAACAAGTTTGTCATGCAAATTTCTAATAAGAACGACTTCTTAACCTAAAATGAATATTTTATTAACATCAATTTGGCTAATGAAACACAATCTCTTAAACGTCTTCAAGTGAATTTAATTCAGTAAGAATTTCATATTGTCAGCTTGTCATTTGAATCAATGACACTCACCTTCTTAGCCTAAATATTTTCTTAACATCAATTCAGCTAATGAAACACAATCTCTTCATTGAAATCAACAACTTTGACAGTGATAACAATCTACAAATTTCAACTTACTTCCGGAAGTAATTCTTTCACTTTATATTAGCTTATCAAATCTTTTCATAATCAACTCAACTTTTAACAAACTCAACGAGACACCAACTCACAAGAGAGTCAAGAACTTTACAATAATACAGTAAAAAAAAAACATGTATTCAAACAAAACTAATATCTGTACTTGAGCAACCACTTCTCAACAAAAGAAAATGCTTAATTCTTGTACATACACATAAATACATAATGAAATTGACTGATATTTTTACATTTACTTCTTAAACTATTGTCCTTTATCATCAACATCTTCAATCACCTATTTGTACAATGCCACCAAGAATTATTAAATTATCATCTGTTATAAACAACTTTGTTATTCTGTTATATGCTTGTTTGTTTGTTTTCATTGTGCAATTAGAGTAAGTAAAAATAGTATAGGTGTTTAGTTTTAGTGTATTTGTCACCAGCACAATGGTTAAAAATATTATTTTCTTCGGGATTATCAGCTTTCCGAATTAAAAATAAAAAGACATTTTTATTTGTGTATTATCCCCCTTGAGTTTCGCTCTTCATAAAACATATTTTGCTTCATTCTCAACAAGAAAATTGTTCTTCAAAAGTTTTTATTTATTTCAACTTCTGTAGTTCATGATTTTGGCCCAAAGAAGAAAAATTAAACGAAAACAAACAGGAAGATGTAAATATAAAATTTTATTTTTTCATTTACAAATTCAATGAACAACAAACAATTATTTTGTCATTTCTTTGTCAACAAAGTATTGACAATTCTAAAAACCGACAATTAATCTTCCAGTATTTAATATTTTTTCCATTAGTCTAAAAGATTTAGTATTTGGTGATTCGTTTGAAAACAAACGATAGTTTTCTGATATTTTCATTCATTTCTTAATTATCCAAAATGCCCTATTAGGTCAATGTAATTGTGAAATTCCGTTCCATTTTGTTATGTTGTCAGTACCAATGACAATTTGAAATGCTGATATATCAATTATTTTTTTTAGGCTATGTCAACAAATTATGTATAAAGAAAATTCCCTTTTTCTCTTTTTGAAGATACAATTTTTTTCTCGTGTTTGATGATTGGATTTTATTCCACCTCTTAAATTATAGGTTCCACCTGGCTAAAGTATGTAATCAAAGTTTTAGCCATGACAGAAATGCCATTGTTCATTTTTTTAAAATAAATTTTGGGATTGTATGCTCGTATCATGTTACCCAGACTACTGGCCTCTACAAATTTGCTGAAAAAGCCAATGGTTGCTTCTTTTTTACTTTTAGGCTGTTGATGAGGACTTCATTAAGATCAGTATTTTATTTGAGTTTCTACTTTGTGGAAGTTTTATTCGTTCTTTCGTTTCTTCGTTTTTTTTTTTTCTTTCTCTCCTTTTCTCGCTGAGGCCGTTGTGAAATTGAAATGTCTATGCTGTACCACGTGTCGCATATCTGGCCTCTGATTGGTTGGCTCCCTTTGACAGAATTTGAAGGAGTGGGATCAATCCGTTTTTGATTTTTGTCAACTTGAACAGTCCAGAAAATTTTAGCTCCGTCAGACAAAAGACGTAAAAAGAAGTCGGAATTTGCTTGCAGGCTAGAGAAGCTCGCCGAAGAAGAAAAAAATTGATCCCTTCTGACGAACAGAGGAGAAACAATAGAGGACATAACTTCTTCCAGAGGAAGAAAGAAAGTTTATTTCACAAAAAACAACAACAAAGTTTTCCCTGTTGGCCATTAACCCACGTGGCAGAAGAAAACCAAGATTGGACGCAACTTCTTCCAGAGGAAGAAAGTTTTTTTCACTAAAAAAAAGAAGTTTCCCAGGTCGGCCCATAAACCACGATGGTTAAAGAAGAAAGGATATAAAGAGAGACTTTTTCAGCCTTAAGACAAAAAAGGAACTTTGAACATCGGACATAACAACAAAAAAAGAAAAAAGGAAAACAGAGTTGCTATTTCGTTGTTAGAGGGAGACTACTCTCTCCTAAGTTATCTCCCTTTGCTGGAAAGAAAGTAAGAGAGATTTCTTAAAGGGAAAAAGTAATTTGGTTTCACATTATGTAGTCTAGTTTGTACATCTAAAGTCTTATGTGACCTCATTGTCTTTAAATATTTTGACTCAAGATGTCAATTTTCTTTTTTAAATAATTTACGTGCAAGGCATGAGTGAACACTTTGTGCTCGTAATTCATATTGTCTTTTAATCTTTTGTTAAAATTTTATTCGTCCTTTCGTCACTCTCTTTTTTTTTTCCAGAGGAAGAAAGAAAGGTTATTTCACTAAAAAAGACCAACGTTTCCCCTGTTGGCCATTAACCCACGAGGTAGAAGAAAACCAACATTGGATGCAACTTCTTCCAGAGGAAGAAATAAAGTTTATTTTACTAAAAAAGAACATTCTCCCAAGTCAGTTAAAGAAGAAAGGATATAAAAAAGAGAAACTTTTTTCAAGCGTTAAAACCAAAAAAGAACTTTTGAACATTGGACATAAAAAAAAAAAAAAGGGGAAAAACAGAGTCGCTAATTCAGTGGCTACAGGGAAGCAACTCTCGCCTAAGTTCTCTCCCTTCCCTAGAAAGAAAGTAAGAGAGAAGATTTCTTAAATGGAAAACGGAAAGGACAGAGACTTCAGGACTTGCAAGGTAAATGTAAAGTACTTTTAACTTTTTTTTTTGTTTGTAATACCAAGGCTATATAAACTAGCCTTTGCAAACGGACCAGTTTTGCAGTCAGCACACAATTACTCCCTGTTATTAATAAAGTGGCACTTTTTTAATTTAAACTCTTTGTTTTATATTGAAATTTTATTTTTGTTTTTTGGCCTTTCGCTTTTGTTCACAGCTGGATTTTTTTATGAAATAAAAAATTTCTGCATATTCTACGATACTTCATGCTGTCACCAAAATTTAAACTGTAAATGATAGAAAAGTGTCTATTAAAGTAACATTGAGTCACAATCTTTGATTTTCTGTAGTTTATGTAATTCTGTGATAGTCATTTTCTGAAAAATATCAACCTTTTGTAGTTGGGGTGAAATGGGTTATCCGACACTTTTTTATGCATATTTGGAAAGTGTAAATGAAATGAAAAAAACAAAACAAAAAACATCATAGCATGAAGTTAAAAGGTCTCAAACTTAATACGAACGATGTTTTGTTAACAGAATGTTGGTATTTATTATTAAGAAAGTTCAAACTATTTTCTAATCCTTTCTAACACGTTCGAAATTTTGTTTGAACATCTTTTTTTTTGTCAGCGAGTGACTAGAATTTTATCAAAGTCTTCAAATTCACTGTTTTGCCGGTGAAAAGCATTAATTTGTAAATTCTTCCAAAATGACCTCATCATTTCATTTTGATTAAATTTTCAGTCCTGATTTATTCACAAATGTTCAAGCAAGAGCATATCTTTTCAAGTTATTCATTAATGCACATGTAAAGAATAATAATACAATAGATAATTAACCATTTTACACTGGGATAGTTTTACATGTTGTGCGTCCACTAAATAGCTGAAAAAATAGCATAGTATGAAGAAAAAAAGCCCCAAACTTAATAAAAACGAACTTTTCCATCAAGCGATTGATATTATTATTAAAAGGAAAGATCAAAGTATTTTTTAGTTATTTATTTAAAATTTTTTAATCCTATTTAATTTGTTCAAAATTTTGGTAAAACACTTGTTTTTGTTTTAGTTACCAAATGGTAATGAGTTTTCAATGAAAAACTTAATCTTACATAAGTTTTTTTTTCCCGTAAAATTGTCACAAAAAAGCAAATAATTGTTAGATTTTACTGAAACTTTTAGGACTTATTCACAAATGAATAAAAAAAGCTCTCATTATTATGTGCTGGGGGAGGGTTCCTGTTATCCTCCATCCCTCTCTTTATAGGGCCATGAAATTACCGTTCCCTACGGACGTCGGGAGTCTCGGAGAGGCCGTTGGGGGTCCTGACACCCGTAGATTTCTATCCAATCTTTGTTTCAGGAATCAACTTGAAAAATGTCTATCAAGTTAGCCAGCTTGAATGTGAGGGGCTTGAGGGATTGGGATAAGGCTGCCCGCCTGCTTTGTGATTTCTTGTCCTTCGGGGTGGATGTGGCTGCGATCCAGGAGACTTACTTTGTTTGCGATGCTGATCTTAGTGTGCTGTCTTGCGACTTTGTCTATTCAGCATACGGGGACCAGCAGGCCAGTAGTGTTTCCTTGTTGGTTAAACGTACCCTGGGTGCGATGGTGAACCGTGTTCATGTCGGTGCGGGGGGGGGGGGGCCGGTTGATCGTGGCCGATATTGCCGTGAAAAGTAGATCATTTCGAGTCGTTGCGGTTTATGCGCCCAACAACCATGACAAGCGTGTTTTCCGTCAGTTGGGGCCGTTCCTGGTGGATTCTTCGTGCCTAGTCTTAGCTCTCTGGATAGAATGTTACTAAGAAAGGCCGATCTAGATTTGTTAGATTGTCCCACGTTCCACTGGTTAGGTTACACGGACCACAAACTCGTTTTGCCTTGGTGGTGTTAGACGGTAGGCCTAGGTTGGCTGGACACTGGAAGTTCAACGTGACTTTACTGAACAAGCTGGACTTCCGGCAACAGCTAACTAGATTAGTGCAGCGGGGATTAGTAGGGGCGGTTATCGGAAATAGATGGTGGGAGTGGATTAAGCATTAGGTCTTTCACCGCTGACTATAGACGTCGACTAGCTCTAGTTAAGGCTAACAAGGTGAAGACAATAATAGTCTATCCCGAGCAGAGGCTGCGGCGGATCCCCTATAGATAGCGTTAGCTAGGCAGGTCTTGGACCGTTTGACTAGCAAACTATCAGAGGTCAGGCATAGGTTAAACAAAGTGTCTAACGAGACCAAGAGCATGGTGTCACAATTGGGCAAGGAAGAGATCAGTCGAGGTGGCGATCGATATAGTCGAGAGGTCAAGACCCCGGAGATCGACTGACGATATGTGCGAGGTGTTTCGGTGGTCGCTTTACCAAGGAACCTGGTCTCCGCGACGAAGAGTTTCGCAGCTATTTAGTTAACTTGTCTTGGCTTGGGTCGACTGAAGCATCTAGCTGCGAGGGTGAGATCACGAAGGGCGAAGTTCAGTTTGCATTGACGCGGGTAAGTCTCCGGGAATTGATGGTCTACTCTATGAATTGTACTTGAGGCAGTCGCACACCTTTGTACTGATTTTGACGGTGGTGTTCAACAACTGGTTCCGCCAGGGTTCCGTGCTCGACTGCATTTCCAGGGGCGTGATCACGCTGTTGAAAAAAACCAAGTGGGTTGGGGAGGGTTTAGACAATTATAGGCCTATATCTCTGCTAAACGCAGAGTTAAAGATTTTGACCAATATCATGATGGAGCGCTTGCAGACAGTTGCCGAGATTCTGTTGGGACCTGAGCAGACTTGTGCTGTGAAGGGCCGAACAATTCAGAACAACCTGCACTTGATCCACACGATCCTAGAGAGAGAGTGTAAAAGATCAATTTGTATCAGTTCAAGGCATTTGACAGGGTCAACCATCGGTATTTGGCAGCTGTCCTACAGGTCACCAGATTCAAAGGTGACTTCTGCAAGTGGATCAGCCTACTGTATCACTCCCCAGTGCTGTGGTACAGGTGAACGGAAAGCGGTCAGGCGTTTTTGCGTTGTCTCGGTCGGTTCGTCAGGGTTGCCTTCTGTCGCACTTAAAATTACGCTTTAACGTTGGAGCCCCTCCTTCATCGGAATCGCCGTCCCTGCCAGGGTTTCTACGTATGCTGATGACATATCTACTTTCGAGGAAGGTGCATGAGTGGTACGAAAAAGTGACAGGGGGCCAAATTAACTGTGACAAGTCTTCCAGCTCGTTGTTAGGTGCCTGGAAGGGCGTGGCTCTTCCGGGGCCCTTCAGTTGGATTGATGGACCCATCCGCATTCTTGGAGTGTGATTTGGGTCGGATCTCCAGCTGTAGAAAAATTCATTGGAAGTACTGGCAAAAGTCGAAGCTTCGGTTTAGATTTGACTTCGACGTCGGTTGTCCATGAAGGGGATGGCTGAGGCGTGTGCTACATACGTCTTTCTTTTCATCCTTTACCTGCTGTCAGTAGTCCCTCTTTGTTATGACCGGAGGAAGGCGATCGAGTGCTTGTTGGCCACCCTCTTGTGGAGTGGACGCAAGCATTGGGTCAACAAAGTCTGCGCCAAACGTCCGTCTTATGGGTGTGCTGAGGATGCCACACGTGGCAAGTCACCGACACGTCTCGAGGTTGGCTTTCCTATGCTGTGTGTTGACAGAGAATTCTATTTTGTTGGGGAGGGTTACCTCACCTTACTATCACTTCTCTCGTTTTGCGGGGTTGAGCACTGACATAAGCCCCGAAATCAATTGGAATTCTTGCTCAAGGGTCGAAGTGCCTTGCGGACTCTTATTCGTTCAATTGACCTTTCTCGGCCTTGGAGGCACTTGTATCTTTTATTAGTGGAGGGGGTCGCGACGAAGGATCATCTACGTGATCAGCTCGGCTTGTCGGCGGCCGAGTCATGCTCGTTTTGGTCTTGGGCGCGAGCGGCGAATTACCTCAGCAACCCTGAATTTTCGCTTAGCTATCAATTGATTCGGAACTGGCTATCTCTCGATGACAGGACCTTCAAATGGGGCGGTGTGGATTTATCATCGGTGTGACCTCGGTTTAGAAGAAACGGCTGCAAACGCCTTCTACCATTGTCTTCGGGTGTGCCCCTTTTGGGACTCTATCGGTGTTAACAGTTTGTATTGATCTCGCATATGTGTGCGATAATGTGTCGCCCCTGTATTCTGGGTTGAAATGGATGGTGTTTCTCACGTTGCTGGTCGTAGCTCGAATGGTGATCTGGACGATGCAACAAGAGGGAATCTTGCAATATGAACGTTATTCTTATCAGCATCTCATTAGATTCTTTGAGTACCATATTAGGAGGAAGATCGGATCTGATAGAAAGTGCTTGATATCAACAAATTTCAGCAATTTTTTTAGCAAGTTTGGTTTGCGTGAATGGGGCCACTCTTGATTTTCTTTTTTAAATCCCTTATGGCACAAAGAGGCAGTTTCATGTGAACCCCTTCCTGGTTAAGTTAGACTTCTTTTGTGTACCTACTTAATGTAAATGAGTGTGTTCTTAGCCTGTTCCCGGCTTTCTCTTTTGTTATGATCCAAGTCAAGATTCCCAACCTCCTCAATTTGTTTTAGGCCCCACTTTTTATATTTACTGGGTGAGTTTTTTTTTATTTTCCCATTCCATTGTTTATTTTATCCCTCCCCTTTCCCTTAGCAAGTGTGCTACTTGATTTCGCCGTTTGGCAGAATACAGCAGCCACTCTTGTTTTTGTGGGATGGAGGAGTCTTACTAACATCTGTTTATTTTGTTTGAATATTTTGTTATAATTTTAGTTTGTTTTGGGTTATTCATCCCCTCCCCCGCTCATTTTCATATCAGTATATATTTTATCATATTATTTGTACATAAATTTTTATCTCAGTTTTACTCAGTTTTTAGGCTACCCTGTGAATTTATGGTATTATGATGTTTGTAGGATTGTATGACAATGAACGAGTTCTTGTGGTAAAAGGAGAAAATTTTAAGAGTGATAGGGTCGTGAATATGATAGTTAACAAGGACCACCCTCTACCACCCCCATTTTGGCCACATGCCACATTTTCTGTATAATACAGAAACAAATATTGTTTACAACCCAGCTTGTTCCACAACTGAGTGCTGATTTGGAAAACTTGATCATTCTGTAGAGTTGTTGTCATGTACTCGAATAAATGTTACACTGTAGGGTACCATTTATACTGACCATTTTCTGTTCACATGCCTCTGAGACATCAATTCTGACTTTTGCTCGATGTTGCAGACAGAGGATGATCCTTTTCTTTACATTGAATGGCTGGTGCGATCTGAAGTTGAACATCTGGTGAATGTTGGCTTGTGGCATACAGATAGCTTGACCCCACCCTCTCTGTTCGAGATATTAGTACCTCCAGTAATGCTAGTTTGTTATCGTCTCTTTCCATTGTGAACTTTATCGATGATCTTATTGAGTTCACATGGTAGCATCTGGATCTCTTTTTAGTGTGGCCAGAGTATGAAAGTGTCATCATTGTATCTCCTCCGTAGAGTAGGTTTTAGAGCTGTGGATTCTAATGCTATTCTTCAAAATATTCCATGTACAGTTTAGCCAGTGATGGTGATAACGGTGAGCCCATTGCTAAACTTTCATACTGTCATAAAAATGTTTACTGAGACATTAACTTTATATATCACAGAAATTGATGTACTGATGCCTTCAAGGACACATGGTCCAGTGGATATAGATGTTGGCTAGTTCCCGTGACTTGACCCAAACAGTTGTGTGTTCAATACCAGGCTACAGCAGTGGTGAACAAATAGCTATGAGAATTTAGTTAAAGGGAGATAACTACATGGAATGAGAATAATATACCTTAGAGATGCCCTATACTTGATCAGGGGAAAGTGTGAAAGATGTTAACAATACATGGTTCGTTTGTTTCAAGGGCATGCAGTAACAGTATTTTGCCGCACACTAGTGTGCTGAGGCAAGACAGTTGAGAATCACTGGGCTAGTGGATTGAGTAACATTTCAACATCACCAATTTTAGAACCTATGAAATTTTTTATGCTAGTACTTGTTGATTTTTTTTTTTTAAACTGAAGGTGAAATAAGACCCAGACTTTCAAATCATGTGTTTGATAACAGGATGAAAATAGTGATCTTTATCTATATAGATAACATTCATATACATTTTAGATTTTTTTTTTATAATAATTTTACCCCAAACAAGGCAGCACTGGTGTGCTAGCGGTTACAGTGAGAGAAAAAAAAGAAAAATACATGAGATGTCAAAGAAATGATAAGACATGGTTTGGAATCAAAGTAGATAGAAGATGGCAGTTGATGTTGCATTTAAACTTTTGGAGATTGTAGCTATCAGGGAAGTAAACCAATGGAAGCAAGTTCCATTCATGTGAAGTGTGAGGAAAGAAGCTGTTACAATAGAAAAGGTGGTTTTATTTATTTATTTCAATGGTAAAAGGATGGTTAATTAGATGCCAATCTTGTAGCACAAGTAAATACATTACATCAGGGAACCAGTGACAACAGCTTGTCAGAGCAGTTGCCATGAAAATACTTGTAGAAAAGACAGAGGGAAGCAACATCATGTCGGTGAGTAAGTGACTGAAGATTCACTGGCTAGTCAAATTGATTATATTTCAGATTGTCCTTTGGATTTTCTCGAGAACCTCAAAACAAATAGATATGCACGGACAAATGGTAGATTTAGAAATTGTGAATACTGAAAGTAATGTAGTTTTTTTTTTTGCATGGAAAAAGTTTTGTTTGGTGATTCATGACTTATGTTTCAGACACTATATCAATGTTAAAAACTACAATGGAACATCTCCCTTTCATCACTTGTGGAGCAAAGTGTATGATGAACGGTGAAGAGTGAAAGTAATGTATTTTTTTTTTTTTTTTTTGCATAGAAAGAGTTTTGTTTGGTGACTCTGAAGTAGGGAGAAGCTTGAATGATTATTAAATTGGCCTTGTTCTCTCTCAGTTTTGCAAATTGCTTCCTTTCATTGATTAGAAAATTAATTTAACATCAGATCGCAAAATTTGGCTTTGTCTTTTTCATTCAGTATGGGGTTAATCTTTTTTCTGTTAGTCAAAAATTAGATTTCACACTGGATTGTGAATTTTTGTTAAAAGTGAAGAGAATAAAGTTACTTTTAATTCCGTATTCATCACAACTCATGGCTGATTTTTCGGATACTATATCAAGTTTGAGACAACAATCAAACGTCTCCCCTTCATCACTCATGACAGGCAATATCGAATAAGTTACTGGCATTTGTGATACACATAGCAAAACAAACTTTCCAATCAATGCACTGCATCAGTGAAGTGCCCATTAATTAAGAAATGAATGAAAAAATTGTCTGTCTTCAAACGAATCACCAAATTCTAAATAATCTTTAAAGAAAAGAATATGAACCACTGGAAGATTAATTGTCAGTTTTTATCAGAATTGTCAATACTTTAAGAAAGAAATGACAAAATAATTGTTGTTTATTAAATTTGTAAATGAAAAAAGAAAACGTTATATTTACTTCCTTCTGTTTGTTTTCATTGAATTTTCCTTCTTTGGGCCAAAATGAGGAACTACCCTTAGTTGAAATAAATGAAAAACTTTCATAGATGAATTTTCTTGAGAATGGTGATTTTTTTTTAAAGCACAGCTTATATGTAGCACATAGCTGAAAGTATGGGACACCCAGTCGGGAACAAACTCACTACTCAATTTTAATGATTCTAGCAAGACAAACGTGCTAATTATTACACCACTTCGAGGCACTCCAATTTTCATTTGAATGAAGCCATTGAGACATCCAAGAAATGTCTTATAGAAAGAAAAACTCAAAGGAGATAATTACGGAATAATTTTTTTTTTTTCGGAAAGCTAGTAATCCTGAAGAAAAGACGTATAACCATTGTACTGGCAATAAATACACTAAACAATACTATTTTTATATACTAGAATTGCTCAATGAAAACAAACAAATAAGCTAGTAATCCTGAAGAAAAGACGTTTAGCCATTGTACTGGCAACAAATACACTAAACACTAAAACTCTCCTATTTTTACATACTACAATTGCACAATGAAAACAAACAACAAGTATATAACAGAATAACAAAATTTATATGACAGATAATAAATCTTGGTGGTGTGTACAAATAGGTGATTGAAGATGTTAATGATAAAGGACAATAGTTTTTTTTTTTTAATTATATCACCCCGAGCAAGGCGGTAACGCCACTGATGTGCAGGGGGTACGTAAGAATAAAAAGATTGGAAAAGAGAACACTGGAAACCACATCCTAAACAAGGAACAAGGGATGATCCTCTTCACCTGTTCAATAGACGTGGGTGGAGTGTGAACCTATTTTTACATACTACAATTGCACAATGAAAACAAACAAATAAGCTAGTAATCCTGAAGAAAAGACGTATAACCATTGTACTGGCAATAAATACACTAAACAATACTATTTTTATATACTAGAATTGCTCAATGAAAACAAACAAATAAGCTAGTAATCCTGAAGAAAAGACGTTTAGCCATTGTACTGGCAACAAATACACTAAACACTAAAACTCTCCTATTTTTACATACTACAATTGCACAATGAAAACAAACAACAAGCATATAACAGAATAACAAAATTTATATGACAGATAATAAATCTTGGTGGTGTGTACAAATAGGTGATTGAAGATGTTAATGATAAAGGACAATAGTTTTTTTTTTTTTTAATTATATCACCCCGAGCAAGGCGGTAACGCCACTGATGTGCAGGGGGTACGTAAGAATAAAAAGATTGGAAAAGAGAACACTGGAAACCACATCCTAAACAAGGAACAAGGGATGATCCTCTTCACCTGTTCAATAGACGTGGGTGGAGTGTGAACCGAGCGATAGTTTAGTCTATCTACTCCAATTGAAAAAAAAAGAAAAAAAGAAAAGAGTGAAAAGATTGGAAAAAAGAAAGCCGGAAACCACATCCTAAACAGAGAACAAGGGATAATCCTTTTCACCTGTTCAATAGACGTGGGTGGAGTGTGAACCGGGCGTATGAAAGCATCAGTCAATTTCATTATGTATTTATGTGTATGTACAAGAATTAAGCATTTTCTTTTGTTGAGAAATTGTTGCTAATAGTTTGTTGACTTAAAGTTTTTAGTTTTGAATAGTTGTCATTTTTTGACTGTCTTAATATAAAGTTCTTGACACTCTTGTGTGAGTTGGGGTCTCGTCTTGGTTGAGTTTCTTAAAAGTTGAGTTGATGATAAAAAGATTTGATAAGCTGATATGAAGTGAAAATTACTTCAAGAAGTAAGTTGAGTTTTGTAGATTGTTGTCACTATCAAAGTTGTTGTTTTCAATGAAGAGATTATGTTTCATTAGCTGAATTGATGTTAAGAAAACATTCATTTTATGCTAAAGTCATTTTTATAAGAAATTTGCATGACAAACATGTTTTTGTCGGTGACTCAGTGAAAAGGAAAGGGTGCAAATGTTTGTCTAGTTGTGGACATTGTATGATGAGCTCATGTCTTTCTTTCTTTGTTGGGTGAAAAGGAAAGGGTGCAAATGTTTGTCTAGTTGTGGACATTGTATGATGAGCTCATGTCTTTCTTTCTTTGTTGGGTGAAAAGGAAAGAGCGCAAATGTTTGTCTAGTTGTGGACATTGTATGATGAGCTCATGTCTTTCTTTCTTTGTTGGGTGAAAAGGAAAGAGCGCAAATGTTTGTCTAGTTGTGGACATTGTATGATGAGCTCATGTCTTTCTTTCTTTGTTGGGTGAAAAGGAAAGAGCGCAAATGTTTGTCTAGTTGTGGACATTGTATGATGAGCTCATGTCTTTCTTTCTTTGTTGGGTGAAAAGGAAAGAGCGCAAATGTTTGTCTAGTTGTGGACATTGTATGATGAGCTCATGTCTTTCTTTCTTTGTTGGGTGAAAAGGAAAGAGCGCAAATGTTTGTCTAGTTGTGGACATTGTATGATGAGCTCATGTCTTTCTTTCTTTGTTGGGTGAAAAGGAAAGAGCGCAAATGTTTGTCTAGTTGTGGACATTGTATGATGAGCTCATGTCTTTCTTTCTTTGTTGGGTGAAAAGGAAAGAGCGCAAATGTTTGTCTAGTTGTGGACATTGTATGATGAGCTCATGTCTTTCTTTCTTTGTTGGGTGAAAAGGAAAGAGCGCAAATGTTTGTCTAGTTGTGGACATTGTATGATGAGCTCATGTCTTTCTTTCTTTCTGTTTGGGTTGAAAAGGAAAGAGCGCAAATGTTTGTCTAGTTGTGGACATTGTATGATGAGCTCATGTCTTTCTTTCTTTGTTGGGTGAAAAGGAAAGAGCGCAAATGTTTGTCACCGGTAATTTGATTTGTGATAAAAAGAGAGTCGAACACATACACGCATTTAAAAAGTTAAAAATTCCTAGCACCCAAAACGACTAAAACGTCATGTTATTGCTTCTTTTAATTTTTTTCTTCTTCCAGAAAACATGGCAATATAAATTATTTTTCCTTTGGTTGAAAATTTGGATTGAATTGAACACTGAAATAAACCAGCGTAATTGTTTACTGGTAGAGAAATCTGATCTAAACAGTAGTTAGGTTGTTATAATTGGGTCATCAGAAAACAATAGAAGTAAATGAAATAATAATTTTTGATAGAGAGGATTTTGGAGCAGATTAAACATCGAAATGCATTTGTTTAACAGTGGTAAAATCTAATCTAGGCATAAGATATACCTATTTAATTTTGGTCATCAGAGAACAATGGAGGTAAACGAAATAATATTTTCAACTAAGAAATTTGAAATAGAGTTTAGTAAGCAAAGAGAACTTTGAAATTCACATGATTTTTTTGGCTGTAGCAACAAACACTCGTGATCACTTCTGTTAAGCATGTGAATGGCCTGGCTGGTGACCCTCTGTTTCCTTTATAAGCACATCATAATGCTGTAGTTGGGAGAGTCAGTTCACGACTGTAGAAGCTTATAGTAGGGTGTCATTGGTCTCCCTGATGAGTGGGGGTGCTGAGAAGAGAGACCAGAACGCTGGAGTAAGGTTGCTGACAATTTGGACCACTCAACCTCCTAACCAAAAGACGTCTTTTTATGAAAAAAGATCTTATACTTGTGTCTGGTTCTATTGTTTCAGATAGAGGCTTGTCGCAGATTATTTTTGTTGTGCGGTGACGATGAAAAGACAACAAGGAAGAAGATTATGAAATGATTATATGAAATTGACATTTTCTGAAGAGGTTGGATTGAGTAGTTCCCAAAAAGGAGATTTATTATTTGAAAAGTGTCATCCCGAATTTGTTGCGTTGCCCAAGGACTTTGAGAAATATTATTGTTACAGTAATCGCACTGAAAAACCGCTGAGCATATGAAACTTAACGTTTGTCACTAGCACGACAACAATGGGAATTGCATCATCCGTTTTGCACCTTTGCAAGACATGTGGTCCCAGCATTTTATTTGAGAATGGACTCTATCAAAAGTGTCTGGAGAATTTTGTTGAAAAGAGTTATATATATATTTTCTGAGACGATTTAACAACAAGTGAACCATACACACTCTCTGTCTAGACTCCAGTGTGTGTTATGCTAAAAAAGCTTTTACCTTTTGTAACGTTTTTCTATTCTTTTTGGTATATAAATGACATTCACAGTGCAACCATTGAACAGTTGTTTGTTCGGCTTTCTACGGACATTATTTTTTTCTTTCATTATCTTTTTGCTGTATTCTAAATGTTTAACACCAGCTCGCTCAACCGTGTCTACATCTTCAGTCGACTGTGAATGACCAACACATATCCTTTCTGAATCTAATAATCACAACATGGGCAGGAAGCAGATTTAAACCAGTGAGCTAGTTAACTGACCTGCAGATGCTCGGGGACCTACAGCTAACCCCTTGAGTTCGGTTAAGACCAAATAGACACCTCAACCCGAAGAGGAAGGTACCAAAGGTTGAGGGGCCAGAGTGGAAGAGTTAGGTCTGGTGCATGTTGACTCATGGGAATAGCCCGAGGGACGAGAGTGTGAAAAGTGGTGCTGTCGTGACCATGATTTGACTCATGGGGGCCATAGTGTTAAAAGTTATTTACTGCTACATCATGACAGATTAACTGCCTACCTCCATTCATCTGCCTTCTAAATGCCTGAGGATGAGCTTAAATAGCCAACCCAGGTGATCAAATCAGAAGTCAGTTGGTATATACTCTTGTCTACTTGTCATACAGGGGAAAGGATGAAAGAAAATATGATTACTATTATATATTGCCTAATCAGAAAGTGTTTTTGACTTGCTATCCACTTTTAATGGGTTTAGCAGAAATTGAGAATATATTGCTGTGATCTACTTTTAATGGGTTTAAAACTGAAAATGTAGGAATGTGTTTCTACAAGGGCAATTTCAGTTGGTAAAATTGTTGCAAATAATTTGAAGTGTTCATGACTTAGTAGTGAGTTCTATCCTCATTGGGTACCCCATACCTTATGACACAACTCCTGGCATGCAAAAAACCTACATTACTTTCAATCGTCAACATTCAGAAACTTAACTACATAAATCAGCTGTCTGAGCCTGTCGCATATGCAATTATGAATTTATAAATCTACCATTTGTCTGTGCATTAATATTGTTGCCATATCTGGTCAGGTTCTCCAGCTATTTATCTTGATGTTTTTGAGAAAACCCAAATGAATATTTGCAATATAATAAATCCTGACTTGGCAGCCCACCTTCAGTCACTTTCTCACCAATGTGGTGTTGCTTCTCTCTATCTTTTCAACAAGTATTGTCATGGCAACTGCTCCGACAAGTTTTTTCACTGGTTTCCTGATGAAATGTATTTACTCCTGCTACTAGATTGGCATCTAGGTCTCACACATCAAGGTCTACCATTGAAATAATTAAATGTAACCAACACTTCTAATCTAACAGCTTCTTTTCTCGCACTTCCCATTCTTGGAACTCTTTTCCATTTTCTTACCTCCCTCCAAAAATTTAAATGTACCATCAATTGCCATCTTCTCTATCTACTTTGATTTTAATCCATCTCAAACTATTTCTTTGACATTTCCTGTACTTTGTTTTTTCTCTCACTGTAACCCCCTGCATACCAGTGGCAGTCCTTGTTTCAGGTGAAATGATTATAAAAAAAGAAAAAAGACATTAAAATTAATATCAATATTGTCTGTATATAGAAACATTACTACTTTAATCATATTATATACACATGCTGGGAAAATCGGGTCTTTGTATCACATTTAGCATGAAAAAATTCATCATGTACTACCATTAAAAACTCCACAGGTACTACAATTGGTAGTTTTAAAATGTTATTCAATCCACTAGCTCTGTGATTCTCAGCCGTCATGCTGTGACACACTAGTGTGCAACAAAATACTGTTACATCATACATATATGCACACCCTTGTGAAAATGAATTGAAACAAAATGAATACTATTTTCCTAGGATCTTTCACACTGCTTCTGAGCACATATATGGCTGTAGCACAACTCATTGACAGTCAAGAATAGTGTCTGGGTGTGATAACAATTTAATGCACTCACAGATGAAGCAATATTTTTCAAGGGCAAACAAATTTCATCATACACCCTGAAAACAGATTCATATTACTGCAAACCACTGCAAGTGACCTAATAAAAAACCAAAAAAACCAAAACAAAAATTCATTATACCCTGTAACTACAGTGGGTCTAAAACTGTCCATATGTTGAAAGAAAAGAAAATGAAGCAGTTGTTTTTATTAATTTGCACAAGGGTGTGAGTGTCTGAGGAAGTAGTAATGGCACAACATTAGTATTTGAATATATAGTTGAACTACTGAAATATGTGTGTATATTTTTAAAGCCATAGTTTTATTTCATAATGTAATGTATACCCTTTACAAATTTCACTAAGTGGTCTGTCATATTTTCATTTGCTATAAGGTGTAAATGGCTTAAAAAGGTTGAGAAACTCTGTATTAGCATGAAATTAAAACTAAAATAAAAGCTTTCAGAAAGACTTGTCATTTTTTTAAAATTTATTTTCTTCAAACTTTACATATCATTTGTTTCAGTTTTTTGTGGTAGTATCTATGAAAATGTAATTAAAACTGGATAAGATTTTCGAAAAAGAAAAAAGTATTAAAAACAATTTCCTTCATTTGTAAATACATCCTGAATGTTCCATTAAAATTCAATAGACATTCCGCTAAGCTGAAAACGCTTAGGCAAAACAAGTATCAGAATTATTTGATAAGGTCACACGAAGGCCAAGGTTCCTCAACAGACTTGCTGGCAAACCAGAGTCTGTGGCAACCCAGAGGAAATCGAAATCCGATGTGAGTTGGCAAAATCTCATTTGTCGAGCTAAAGCCTTCCGCAAATCAAGTGGGTGGAAAACGATTTCATTGGCCAAGGGCTTCGGGCCAGCTGGATCCCCAGAGAGGATCGAAACTGGTTATAAAATCTGGACTTGGCAAGAAAAATCAGTTGTTGTTCAGCTTTCTTTTAGAGTTATTCAGAGGTTGGCTGAATTGCCATCAGTCGAAATGTAACGACTGGGGAAAAAGGTACCATGACCCACGGCCGGTCGTCCACCATAGAACTTATGGCTAAAGAGTTATTTTGAATGAAGCCTGCCACCTATTAACTCAAAGAAGTTAATTTGGAATAATGCACCATCAACCTGAATCCTGAAAGAACGTTATTGCTATTTTTTTTATCACGGGAAAATCGAAAATTCTGATTTTTCGTTCGCTCTACTTTGGTAAACTCTGTCAAGAACCCGAAAGAACTTTATTATCTTTTTAACATCACCCAAAGGAGAAACGGACAGCTCTAATTTTAGATAATACGGATACGGACTAGATTTTAGTGAAAATTTGAACAGCTCTGTCCATTTTAATGAAACTTAAGACATTTTTTTTTAGGATTAGAAGCTATGATGCTTTAAACGAACGAACTCTCTCTGTTGTAGTAACCAGCATTTTTGACAATTGTATGTCATTTTCGACAACTGTATTCCTGGGAAAAGAAAGACATTGTTGTTTTTTTTTCTTTATATAAAGACATTCTTCATAACTCTCCAGGCATGTTTGACCTTGTTCATTTATTTTCTTAATTTATTTTTTCTCAATCCACAAGTGTACACCAGTGTCTGGAATGGCTCAAAAAGATGTCTATTCAGATTGCACAATGTGAACGCTGGGATCTAATCACAACGTGGGACAATGACCCGTTGTTGCAAAAGACGTCTTGTAAACCAGCTTTTGTGGTGACATCATTGGACGAGATTGTCACGACCAGCAACAGCAACCAAACCAACCAGACAACCGGGGGGCAGTGTCACAACTGGGATCGTCACAACCGTCAGCAAGAATGAGCGTCACACTAGACAGACGGCCAACCCGGCCTGAGGCATCACATCTGGTGCTGTCTCAACCGGGATCTGACCTGAGGGTTAACAAGCCGGCCTGCAGTGCTACAACGTAATTTATTCTCAGACTAGAAAAGCAATAACATATTGTCATCATTCAGGTCAAAACTTTATACTAAAGTGTCGATCAGTAGCAGTTTAAAATAAAATATCTAATGCAAATTAACTGTCGGTGTTATCGATTTAATAATAATTAAAGTGACGTAATTTATTCTCAGGCTAGAAAAGCAAAAGAAAAATATTCCACCTTGTACACAAGAGATGCTTTATAGAACACAAGGGAGAAATTTACATTGAAGTGAGGTACAAAATGTTTCAATGGTTTGCATGCAAACACAGAATGTCTGTGTACAGTCTACTAGGAGGTTCAGTGTGGGGGGAAAGGAGATCCTTATTTAGATGATAAACTACTAGATTATGTTACAGAATTTTGTAGCCATCATCATCAGCAGAATACATTTTATAGGTGTTATTGTCAAGATATAGGATTTGTTATTTCAGTGGTACTTGACAATTGATTAAATCCCATATATAGTAAGTGTATTTGTCTGCATTGTAATTCCAACAATTGAAATGAATAAAAATATAGAAATATTTGTTATTGGCAATGTAAGATATGTACAATATTGTCAACACTGAGGTCAAAATTTTTAGACTAAAGTGTCAAACAATAGCAGTTTAAAATAAAATATCTAATGCGAATTTTTTAGATTTTCAGTGTTATAAAGGTTAATATGTTGACATTTAAACTTGAACTTCGTCAAAATGTTAAATTACACATGTTGCAAGAATACAATTTCTCTCCAGTATGTTTTCACATATGTATTTTTAAACCTTGTCTCTGCAAATGTTAACCCACACATTTCACACAAATATGGCTCCTCACCAGTATGAATCCACATGTGACATTTTTTTTTAACTACACAAGATTATGCCAGGCTTTAAGGGAAAGAACATGTCCACAAGGGATATTTTCATCTTGATTTCGTTGAAAATGCTGAACGACACATTTCACATGAATACAATTTTTTGCCAGTATGTGTCCGCACGTGATATTTTAAATATATAATCTTTAAAAATGCTGTTTCACACACTTCACATGAATATATTTCTCTCCAGTATGTATTCATATATTTCTTTTTACATCTAGTCCCCATGCCAATCTTGCTTCTCACCAGTATGAGTTTGCATATGAGATTTTAAACTTGAATTCTGTTTAAACTTTTCACCACAAAGTTCACATGAATAGGGCCTATCACCAGTATGTTTCTGCATGTGACATTTTAAGTTCGAACTTCGTGCAAATGTTGCAGCACAAACTTCACAAGAATATGGTTTCTCTCCAGTGTGTGTTCGCATATGAAGTTTTAAATTGGATCTCACTGAAAATGCTGTTGCACACACTTTACATGAATATGGTTTCTCACCAGTATGTGTCCGCATATGATCTTTTAAATGTGAGTTGTTTGAAAATGCTGTTCCACACACTTGACATGAATATGGTCTTTCACCATTATGTGCCTGCATGTGACGTTTTAAAGATGAACTAGATGAAAATGTTGAGCCACACATCTCACAAGAATATGGTTTCTCTCCGGTATGTATACGCATATGATATTTTAAATTTGCACTCCAAGCAAATGTTGACCCACAAATTTCACAAGAATATGGTTTCTCACCTGCATGAAACCTCAAATGAGTTTTTAAACTTGAACTTTGAGAAAATGCTGAACCACACACCTCACAAGAATACGGCTTCTCTCCAGTATGCATTCGCATATGTATTTTTACTGCTTGTTCTCGTGCAAATCTTGAGCCACAAATTTCACATGAATATGGTTTCTCACAAGAATGAGTTTTCATATGAGATTTTAAACTTGAATTATCTGGAAATTTTCTGCCACAAATTTGACATGAATAGGGCTTGTCACCAGTATGTCTCCGCATGTGACATTTTAAGTGTGAACTCCGTGAAAATGTTGAAGCACAAACATTGCAAGAATATGGTTTCTCTCCAGTGTGTGTTCTCACATGCAGTTGTAAATGTGAGTTCCATGAAAATCTGGACCCACATACTTCACATGCAAATGGTTTCTCACTAGTATGTATTCGCATGTGTCTTGTTAAGTTGGAACTTACAGAAAATGCTAAACCACACACTTCACATGAGTAAGGTTTCTCATGAGTATGTGTTTGCATGTGAGATTCCAGGTTTCTAGCCTCTGAAAAAGCTAAGCCACAAGTTTCACATGAAAAGGACTTCTCACCAGTATGAGTCAGCATGTGATGTTTTAAGGTTGAAATCATTGGAAATTCTGAACCACACACTTCACAAGAATATTTCTTTCACCAGTATGTGATCGCATATATACTTGTAAACAGCAGTTCAGTGAAAATCTAGACTGACTAATTAACAGGCAAATGGTTTCTCACCAGTATGAATGCTGAACCACACACATCAGATGAATGAGGTTTCTCACCAATGTGTTTGCATGTGAGATCCTAGGCTTGCACTTTTTGAAAATTCTGAACCACAGACATCACAAGAATATGCTTGCTCTTCAGTCCCCTTGATAATGTGAATTTTAAAATTTTATTTACGTGAAAATGTTTTCTCCTACGGGTGTATCAACCTGTGTTCCTTTTACACTTCCCAAATATGTGCTTTTTCTTCAATTTGGGTCTGCATTGTTGTTTCTGAATGCAAATTTGCTGAAAATTCCAATCCATTTTCTTTGTAGTTATTACTATTATTTCCAGAAAATGCTTGCATGGATAACTTTCAACGAGAAATCCTTTCCATGGATATATTGATAATCTGTACAAAAAGAAAAAAAGCATATTAGTGCTTTTTTTCACCTTGTTTTCAGGATAACACTCCAAAATGCAAATAAATTTATCTTCAAAAAATGTTTCCTGCTGCAAATCAATTCTATTATTCAAAAGATTTTTATCAAAATCAAAAACTTACAAAAATGGCATTAAAATTGTTATGAATCACTGAAACAAGGTTATTGATAATAATAAAATATAATTATATACATGAATTCTCAGTGAGAATGAAATTTTTATACTTTTACTGCTACTTGAGAAGATCTACTAATTATTACACTGCAAGATGTTGAAAATATTTCCTTAGTTTAAAACATTTTAAAAATATCTCACTCATGTTACTAGTCAACAAGCCAACATATCACAAACTTTAAACAAGAAAGGCCAAAAAAAAAAAATTAAGGCCTGCTCTTAATCAAGAAAGAAAAAATGGCTATCAAGCTCTGCATAAATTAAAATACAATTCGATGTACAGATATGAAAACATTATGGGACATAAGAAAATTCAGTCTTAACCCTCTAGGGCCATTCGTATCATATTTAATACAGTATGAAAACAAGCCTTGAAAGAAATATTTTCCTGAAAAATTTTTTAAGAGAAATATTTTATAAATTTCAAATGAAAGCAGTACTGACTGCTCAGTCAATGAATACCAAATGTTTCCTTATAGGGAAATACTGTATCAAATATGATACGAATGGCCCTAGAGGGTTAAAAGAGAATTGCGTGTAATTTTCACCCTATTAGTCTCATACCACTTTTTGGCAAGGGATTTGAGGTGCTTACCAACACTGAAATAAACATCGCACATCTCAACCTTTTCTCTGACAAACAATATGGCTTCTGTTTTGCCAGGTCTACTGCTGATATGGTAATGGCCATCACCGAATACATATCTGGCTCTTGTTGATGAGAATGGCGGAGCTTGAGCTGTTGCTCTGAATATCTGGAGAGCATTCGACAGAGTTTGGCATTGTCACTTTAAGTACAAACTCCAGAGCTATATTTAATCCAGTAATTCCTATTAAATTGTGAAATAAAGGTTGTTTTGAATGGGTAAGCTTCCAGATATTTTCATACAAGGCTCTATCCTAGCTCCTACATATTCCTGATATAATAAATTCCCAAGTTAGCAACTATGCAGATGACAGAACCATTTACGATTACCTGTGTAAGAAGTTTGCCAAGGCTGACAAAGTAAACCTGGCTGCTGCATTTTATAAGAACCTCAGATCTGTGATTTAATGGGGCAGGAAATTTTTACTCATTTTTTACAATTTTTTCATCTTTTTTAACCCATTCAAAAGTTTGACAACTATCTTCTTTTTATTGTAATTAGCGGTAGCCAAATAATTACATGAGTTTACAATGGAAAATGTAGTATTACGTAACTCATTTTTTTCCCAGTAGAAAACATTAATTTGGAATTTTTTTTTTTTAATCATATCACCCCAAGCAAGGCGGTAACGCCACTGATGTGCAGGGGGCTACATAAGAGTGAAAAGATTGGAAAAGAGAAAGCCGGAAACCACATCCTAAACAGGGAACAAGGGATGAGCCTCTTAAACCTCTTCAATAGATGTGGGTGGAGTGTATGCGTATGTGTTTATATATTATCGAGTCTCACTACAATCCAAAATAAAACAATTATCCTAATTGTAAATGGTAGATCAAGTAAAAAAGATGTGACACAAATGCATTTATATGTGGATCAGAATCCAACAAGCTGATGGAGTGAAAAGAAAGAACAAAGTAGAAAATTTTTGACAGCCTGTGTAAGAAGTTTGCCAAGGCTGACAAAGTAAACCTGGCTGCTGCATTTCAAAAGGATGTCAGATCTGTGATTTAATGGGGTAGGAAATGGCTAGTAAATTTTAATACCTCCAGAACAAAGCTGCTCTCCTTTACTGACCACAGTGAATCATCACTGCCTACCATTAGAAAGTAAGTTTTAATATAAATCGAATGAAAAAAAATGTGAAAATGTATGTTGATAGAAATCAGTAAGGATATACACATGGACACACATATTCAGTTTTATTTATATACAGACATGAAATACTGGAGATAATTCTTGTATTGTTTACGCTGACAGCCTTAGAAGATTTTGGCTTAGAGAAAATTACAAAAATAATAAATGAAATCTACAACAGTGTCGTAATACAAGATGACCTAAGCAGATCAATTTTCATAGCTCTGCCTAAAAAAGAACCTCTACGGACAGGAAACGAATTGTGCAGATATGCAAAGATAGAAAGGGGCGTAAGACAAATATCTAATCAACTTATACAGAGAGACTATTCTGAAAAGAAGTCATATCAGGAATTGTCACTGGCAATCACAGTTTGATACGCAGATGATACAGTAATGATAGCTGACACAGAAAGAAAACTACAAGACCTCCTAAAAAGGTAGAAGAAGAAAATAAAAAGAAAGGACTACATCAGCAAACGAACGAGCCCAAAATGCCAATTAGAGGTTAAGGATCTTAAAATCAAGCAAGTACAAAAATTTAAGTCTTTGGGAAGTGTTCTAACAAAAGACGAAAAGTGAGACACTGAAATCCAAAAGCAAATTGGCATGGCCAAGAACGATTTCCAGAAGCTGAGCAGAATATTAAGAGACAGGAAAATTTCGCTAGAAACAAAGAAGAGAGTACTGGATTGCTAAGTGATTCTGTTCTTCAATATGGCAGTGAATGTTGGACAATATCAACAAAGATGAAGGAAAAACTTGAAGCAGCTGAAATGTGGTTCTACAGACGGATGCTGTGGATACCATGGATTGAGCCTGTGAGCAATGATGAGGTTTTATAAAGGATGGAAACGAAAAGCAAATTAATACTGAGCATCAGGAAAAAACAGCTGAAGTTCTTGAGACGTGATAAGGAAGGAAGGCTTGAAGAATCTGATACTCACAGGTCAGGTAAAGGGAAAGAGATAGGAAAAAGCAGCAGACAACATATTTTAAATAGGTGTGTGGCAGAACAAAGTTTGGGTGGGGTAACAGGAAAAAATGTGCTAAGATGTACTAGAGATAGGGAAAAGCGGAAGGACATGATCGCCTACGTCCTGAAAGGACATGGCACATAAAAGAAGAAATAAAAAATGTTATAGTTTTATTGCATTTTTGTTTTCACAATTCAGACCAGATTTTCTGAAAAGAAGCTAATTTTAGAAAAAAAAAAGTTGATTAACATTCCCCAATGAATTCTGAATTTCATTAATTAAAAATGTTCCCAACATCTGGTTTATTTCTAGACATCTCAGGAAATTAATTAAAGTTGGGAGTAACATATATAAAAAAAAAAGTATTTTTACCAAGATTTTTTTAAAATAATGATTTAAAAGTGATTCGAGGCATTTGGAAATAAGTTGTGAAAGTTTCATCAAAATCTGAACATTATATGATTTTTGCAAGAATTTTCAAATTAATGTGCATGTTTTTCACTGGCAAAAACATGAGTTGTGTAATGTTACATTTGCTGTAGTAAATTCTTGTTAAAATCAGGTCACTTCCTGTAAAAAGAAAAAATTTTAAGAAAGATTTTGATTGTATTAGAAAGCATTAAAATTTAAAAAAAAAATAATGAGAAATACTTTGATTTTTCCTTTTAATAATAAATATTTTGATGGAAAAAAGTTTGTTTTTATTAAGTTTGGGGCCCTTTTCTTCATGCTATGCTGTTTTTCAGCGATTTAGTGGAAGTACCTATTTTAAAACTGAAAATTTGTTCACAAATGTGTTGATCACTTCGAAAAATGGCTGAAAAAAAAAAAAAAAAAATATAGGAAGGTACAACAATTTGCATGAAAGTTTTTAATTTTCAATTAGTAAATATAATCTTTGCTTAATAAGTTTATAAACGAACCACAACAAATCTTTGAAGTATTTTAAAAATATTTTTGAAACTTTATAAACTATTATAATTAGAAAAAATGAAAACAATTCTTTTAAAATTTCATTATTAATAAAAAAAAAATTCTTTAGACTATAATGTCCCTAATTTATATCATTTATTAAAGCAATTAAAAGCTTATCAAATTAAATAATGTCATAGTTATATTGCATTTTTATTTTAATATTGGGAGCAGATTTTTGGCAATAAAGGCTTAAAAAATATTTTCATTTATTTGTGAATAAGACCTAAGAGTAACATTAAAAATTATTTCATTCTTGCATTAATTTCCAAATTAATAAGTTTGTCACTGGAAAAAAAACATGAGTTACATAATATTACATTTTCCATTACAACTTAGCCGCTATCTAAAAATCAAAACAAAATTTTTAACATGTTAGAAAGGATTAAAAATTTTTAAACATAATTAAAAATACTTTCCTCCTTTGTCTTAATAGTAACAAAAACAATTTGATGGATAAAATTTGTTTTTATTTATACTATGCTGGTTTTTCAGCGATTTAGTCGAGATACCTTCAAAATAGATATTAAAAACAAAAATTAATGAATGCAATAACATTTCAGAAATTATTGAGTTACCTGTCATGTTATATAATTTCATCGTTACTAAATTGTCAAATTATTTTAAAAGAAAGTTGTACATTATTTTAATATCTATTTTTCATAAAACATCTTAAAATATAAGTCTATTCAGCTAAACTATTCCAAAATTCAATAAAATATTACATAATTGTTGAAAATATTATGTTAAACTTTTACTATATAATTAATAACCAAAAAATGAAGCATATGATTAAGATTATGGGATACATATTTTTTTTATTAAAATAAGCAACAGGAAAAAACAATAGAACATTCTAGAAAAATTGGATCAAAACAGCAGTAGAATTTAGATTACATTTTTATATTTCTCAACCAATCAGCTAAAAACTTACAATAAGAACATTCTAGAAAAATAGGCTTGGAAGTAAATTAACACAAAAATATTTAGGCCCCAAACAAAATAGTAAAATAATAAATCTGATTGGTCAGTAAATGTTTTCACACCCTAATGTTAGGAAGATTAGTTGATCCCCTATTAATGTATATAATACACACAGTTAGAAAGAAAGGTCAGTCACCAAGCAGTAACCAAGCAGGCCATTAAGTCCGCATTTCTTCCATGCCAAAAGTTTGTGACCTCGCTCCAAGGACCTTAAAAGAAAAGCCGACGAAACTTTCTTTCAGCAACGCGACACGCTGCCGCCAACTGAATGTAAGTAGGAAAGGCTTATTTACAGACTTTGCTAATGCAAACTCATACACGTTCTTGGACAAAAATTAACTTCTTGCCAAGTTTATATTTCTCAAAAAGGCAATTTTAGAATCATGTATTTTGTTGGTTTCTACATACCATTTTATTTGTCACAAAATAAATTGTTTGTTGTTGAATGTCCGTTGTAAATTATTCCTTCACTTTGCGCGATTGCAAAATAGAGTGTTGTATTTGTGGGGGAAATAATCAACATACAACCCAGCAAATACCAAATCCCCCACAAGGTACATAAAATTATGTCAAATTCATCTTTCATACTTAGCTTGCATTTGTCACGTCAATTATTGCCCCTGATAACAAGAAACACTTTTATAGTATATTTCAGGCAGTCAAGAAGTAGTACTTGTTTCAAATCAAATTAAAGTAAGTTTAATTTTGATAATTTGAATAAAATAGTGTGCCAGCAAGGCATATTTTATTTTTGCAAGATTTTTAAAAAACGATTCTCGGTTTCTATGTACAAAATGTGTCGGTCAAAGAAAAATGGCTGAAAAATTGAAAATTTTTTTTATAATCTGAAAAATTTTAGATTCCCATTAGCATAATTTCGGTTTGAAATATGCCAGAGTATTCTGCTTACTGGAATTAATAAATGTAATCTTTTGGCTTTTAATTAAAGCTAAAAATAAAGTTTCAAGAAAATATTTATATTTTAAAAATTCAATTTAAATTTATGTATTGAAAATGAGTGGCCACCCACGGTTCACACTCCACCCATGTCTTTTGAACAGGTGTAGAGGCTCATCCCTTGTTCCCTGTTTAGGATGTGGTTTCTGGCTTACTCTTTTTCAATCTTTTCACTTTTCTTTCTTATTTTTTTTCAATTGGAGTAGATAGACTAAACTATCGCCCGGTTCACACTCCACCCACGTCTATTGAACAGGTGAAGAGGCTCATCCCTTGTTTCCTGTTTAGGATGTGGTTTTCGGCTTTCTCTTTTCCAATCTTTTTCCTCTTTTAGGTACCTCCACAAATTGTGAATTTCACAATTACTTTTTCTTAACAAAATTAGGAAACAAGGAATTAAAATATAAAACTTGCTTTAAATTCTGAAGGGATAATTTCCAAAGCCCATTAAATATTGAAACTTAGGGCACAGGAAACACAGAAGTGGGATGAAGCAATTACCCCGCAGAAAATGTTTATATATATATATATATATATATATATTATTTATTTTAGCGTAAGAAGCGCAACCTTTGAAATACGTGACTTTTCAATGATATATATATATATATATATATATATATATATATATATATATATCATGTTCAGCCACCTGTAAAAAGAAAATAAGGACCGTCAGTATGCACACAAATAAAATGTTTTATTTTAAAAATTGAATGGCTCAATTATTTGTATTAAGCTTTTCTAACAAGCTAGCATGAACAATGGAGGAGGAATTTTTTTTTTTTAATTTGGAGTAGATTTTCTGAAAAAGGGGTAATTTAGAAAAAAAAAAAAGCAGTTGATTAGTATTCCCCAATGACTCTAGTGAATTTAATTAATATGGGCGAATTTCTAGAAATTTCAGGAAATTAATTGGTGGGAGAGGGATGGGGTAAACATTTGCTAAAAAATTTTTTTTACGAAGATTTGATAAATATATTTAAAAAATGATTTCACATTTGTGAATAACTTCTGAAATTTCTATCAAAATCAGACCCTTATTTGGTTTTTGCATTTCCTAATTAATGTGTCTTTTTCACCGGCAAAAAAGTAGCTCGTTTTTGCCGTAGTAAAAATTGTCACAAGGACGAAAACAACATTTTGAACGCGTTAGAAAGAATTTTAAAAGATTTGAAGAATAATTGAAAAAATACTATGATGTCTCCTCTTAATAAGAAAATGAACATTTTGCCGATAAAACTTTGTTTTTATTTCGTTTGGGCCTTTTTTCTTCATATGTCATTATGCTGTTTTTACAGCGAATTCGTGGCGGTATCTAAAACACGTGGAATAAAATCTAAACAAACACGAGAAAGAATTGTATCTTCAAAAAGAAAAAAAAGATGTAATATTGTTTATACATATTTTATTGAAATAGCCTAAAAAATAATGGACATATCAGCAGTTAAAATTGTATCGTAAAGGCACTGACAAACAAAAACCAAAAAAAAAAATGGAAGAATATTTCATTACAACTAGAAATAATAATTGTTTCCATACGAGTGGGCAATTTTGGATAATTAAAAATGAATGAAAAAAAATATTGTCTGTCTTCAAACTAATCACCAAACTTTAAATAATCTTTTTAGACTCAAGATAAAAATATTAAACACCAAAAAGACTAACTGTCGGGTTTAGAATCGTCAATCAATCAATACTTTGTTGACAAAGAAATGACAAAATAATTATTTGTTGTTCATTAAATTTGTAAATGAAAAAAGAAAACGTTATATTTACTTCTTTCCGTTTGTTTTCGTCCAATTTTTCTTTTTTGAGCCAAAATGAGGAACTACACAAGTTGAAATAAATGAAAACTTTACAAGATCAATTTTCTTGAGAATGAAGCCATTGTTACAAGCAGAAAAGTAGAGCAAAATTCAAGGGAGATAATTCAGGAATAAATCTTTTCTGGTAATCCTGAAGAAAAGAAGTTTGCATCATACAGGAGCAATTGTCATCAAATTCATCACATTGAGTCCTCCACACTTTTGACCTTGTGCCAAACTGATGTACAATTTGTATGAATGTTCATAGTGCAGAAACCCAAGTGCATCCAGGCATTTAAATGAATTTTTTAGGGCAATTTTAATTTGTTAAACTTGTTTCAACTAAATTTGAACTATATTCAGTAGAATGTTTGTACATAACTGAGTAGTGAGTTCTATCCTCACCGGGTGCCACATACTTTAGGGCCTTATGACGACTAATCTACCCTTAAAAAAACTATTTTGGACACTTTTGCGTCCTATAATGTTTAGCTAGCTTGTCTTGTTTGATGAATTACAGGTGAGTAGTGAGCACTATCTGAAGCTATAGGGAAATGGTTAATGTTCATTGATTCGGCCTTGTGTCATACATAACCAAACTCCCTACAACTTACAAGTTTTATCAAGAATTATCAGAAGGTCGGAATGTGTGGAATAGTGGAAGAATAAAAGATATACATTTTGCATGATAAAATAGAAATTTATTAAAAGAAAGGAATAACAAGAATAGGTAGTAGTTAATGTTCAATAAGAAACAAGTAATGAGTTAAGGGTATCAAGAGTTGTAGAAAATGTTCGTAGTAGTAATTTGTTGGAAAGAGTTTATGCTTACATATGTAAGTATGTATGAGAGTTTAT
Organism: Ascarosepion bandense; assembly: GCA_037127315.1. NCBI lineage: Eukaryota > Metazoa > Mollusca > Cephalopoda > Sepiida > Sepiidae > Ascarosepion > Ascarosepion bandense. The sequence goes on along the minus strand of JBBBDQ010001152.1, from coordinate 384,532 downwards.
TTGGTAGGAGTGTCTTTGAATGGAGAAGAAGAAGTAAAAGGAATCAGCACACGAGAAAGGAGGAGAAAGAAGACGAATGTTCGGGTTAACTTAAAGCTTCTCCTGTTACATTTTAGCTTGTCTCTGCTGCTTCCATCTCTGACTGACTGACACTAATCAAAGTCATTTATGTATCCTTTAGATTTTTTGCACTGGATCACGATGTCCTTTTTGTTTTTGTGAATCGCTTCCATTGGTCAAAAAAATCAATTTAACATCTACTTGCAAAATCTGGTTTTGACTTTTACTTTAAGCACATGGTCAATCCTTTTTCTGTTTAGGAAAAACCAGGATTTCACACATCATTGTGAATTTTTTGTAAAAGTGAAGAAGAAGGTTAATTTTAATTCTTAATTTCCTATCCCACAGATCCTCACTGTATGTCATATACTTTAAGTCATGTGGCACAAGAAAGCCATGAAAATCAGAGAGAACTTCCACGGGACATAATGGTTAGCAAGCTTGTGTTGCCATATAAATTACAACTAAGTAGTGAGTTATGTCCTCATCAGGTGCTCTACACTTTTGGCCTTGTGCCACATCTAGACTATGCTCAAAAAATCATTATTGGCACTTTGATGTAGTGAAATGTTTAGTAAGTTGTTTTAGAAATGTTTTTTGCTATGTCTATCACAAATGCCAGTAACTTATTCTGTATCGCCTGTCATGCAAATGAAGGGGAGACATTCCATTGTTGTCTCAACCTTGGTATAGTGTTTGAAAAATCAGCCATGAGTTGTGGTGAATACAGAATTAAAAGCAACTCTATTCTCTTCAGTCAGTCAGTTAAATGCCATATGTGATACACGCTTGGGCAATCATGTCTCGAAAGAGACATGACTGACTTGGCAAAAGATTATCCCGCAGTAGATAGCCATTGCTTTCTGCGGTAGACTGATTGCCAACTAAGGCTATAGAACCCAATCTGTCCTGTTATTTAATCCCTAATTGGAAGGAATAGATGGATTAATACCTTTCCCAAGGGTATTTGCACGTAAGTGAATGCAATGAATTCAGCTGGAATTTTAACTCGACTCCCCGATTTCTCATTCCAATCTGATATCCAATGCACCACAATGCATATTCTTCACTTGTTACAAAAATTCACAATCCAGTGTAAAATCTAATTTTTGACCAACAGAAAAAAGAATGACTCTATACTGAAAGAAAAATATAAAGCCAAATTTTGCAATCCGATGTTAAATTAAGTTTTTAACAAATGAAAGTAAGTGATTTGCAAAACTGAGAGAGAAGTTAACAAAGCTAATTTAATAAACATTCAACCTTCTCCCTCCTTTAGAGTCACCAAACAAAACTCTTTCCATGCAAAAAAAATTACTTCCAGTCTTCAACTTTCACATCTGCTATTAAAAATTTATAAATCTACCAATCGTCCATGCATTGAATACTGTCAGGTTTCCATATCTGGTCTAGGGCTCTAGCTAGTTATCTTGAGGTTCTCAAGAAATTATTCAGGGTACATGACAACAGTGAGTGTATGAGGATAACAACTGTCAGAAAATAGCCGCAATCTGTTTACCCTATGTGAAGGTGTTATCAGAGAAAATACAAAAGGTCTGTGGTCTATATTAACATCACAAGATACTTCAGAAATGGTTCTACACTTCACAGGTACCTTTCCTGCATAAGACCCCCAACAGAGGAGGACATGGCTAAGGATTGTGTGTATGCCATTCCATGTAGCTGTGAATTAAATGAAAAGGAGAAATGGGTCGCGACCTTAAGGTAGCTGCAAGAACATCAAAAAGTCATTACACAAGGAGAGACAGAAAAATCAGGCTTAGCTCACCACATATGGAGGGAGAAATGGGATCACTGTCTCTTGGATGAAGTTGAAATTACTGATAGAGAACATCACTGGAAACTACATAATCAGCACATATGCTAGGCCACAAAATCTCCTAAGCTGACCAAGCATAGAAATAAATACAATATGAGACCCAGTAATATGGAATGCTTGAGAAAATCCTTTTCATCAAAGATTGTAATATGAGCTCCGGTAAAAAAATGTTAGAGAAAATCACTGGCATCACAGACTGCAACATGAGATCTTGTAAAAGACATGGTTCTGAAACATTAGGTTTATAAGTTCCAAAAATAGACATGCTGGTGTCCTTAAGTAGATATAGACTCAACCCAAAGAGTTGTGAGCTCAATACCATGTTACAGCAGTGATAAACACACAACTTAGACATTTAAGCTAAAGAGAGACAAGTACATGGCTGCCAGAAGTGGCATCGCACATGGAATGAGAATGATATACCCCAGTGATCATAATAAAGGGTTTTGGTTTGAAATTCCTAGCACCTGAAGAAGGCTGGAGTGTACAGTGGCCAAAATGTCATAAACATAGCAATAAAGATGAAGACAATAGTTCAAACAATGTAAACCCTACCTCATCTTAGTAATATAGACAAATATGAGAAGACCGCTATAGTAATCTAAGAAATGTGCCTGATATTTAGATACTAAGGTCAAGCAAATCATTGAACATCTTCATGGCATTTAACTGGGAATATGTACAGATGTAAAAGTTGAAATAGCTTAAAAACCATAAGAAAATCAGAAATCAGCAGGACTTGATAACATTCTTGCTGAAATTTGAAGATTTAGAATTTCAGTGATATTCTGCTCCAGTTCTGTAACACCACATATGGAGAAGTCATAGAAAGATCTAGGTTCAGCAAAATACTATAGCAGGATCACACTCACTTTCCATTACTGCAATAATTTAGAATTCAATTCTTCTCAACTGAATACAACTGGAAGTATGAATGGTGCTCCGTGAAGAAAAAAAATACCTTTCAAAAAGATAGATCAACTGTTAAACAAAACGTTTTGTGGATTACTGAGGACGTCAGGGAAAAGAATGTAGATTTATCAAAAGCCTTTGCTTCTGGACATAGGGGAAAATTGCAGAGGTTCATGGAGATGCAAGTGCTGGAAATCATGGTGAAACTTACCGGGGTCTTGGATGAGTACCTTCTACAACAATATCAATACCCAAAAAGACTGTGTTGACACAATGAACATTGTCAAGGGTGTCACTGAAAATATGAAGGTGCTGTTTAAAGACTCTCAGCGATATCCTTCATGCTTCTTTGGAAGTCCATTGCCCAACAAAGTCAAAGAGTTCCTACTGATTCAACTAACAAACGAACATTTGTTTCAGGAGATAATGACTGCCTCTTTCAAAGGGACTATAAAAGTTCTAATCAGGCAGTGTGAACACTCATTCAACATGGCTTTCAAAAAAATCAGATTCCCAAATAGAGATGCCATCTTTGATATCAAAGCAGGAATCCTCCAGAATCACATACTTGCACAGTTTTACCTTATCACCCATGAATATGTATTGGGAACTTCCCTCAACAAGCAACATCACCAAGGTTTTACTCCAAGACTTTCAAGTCAATATCTTGCAAAAATTATACAGATGATTTAGCTACAACTGCAGACACCATTATTAATACCAAAGCTCTCATACATCATCTAGAAAATGATGCTAATGATATTGGACTCTATGTGAAATTATCTAAAGCCTTCACTTCTAGACATAGGAGAAAAATGGAGAGGTTTCTTCTGGTATAAGGCATCAACAAACCTGAGACAATAACTGCCATAATGATGCTATACAAAAATACTAAATTTTTTGTTAGATTCCCGAATAAAGACACTAACTTCTTTGATATCAAAGCAGGAGTTCTCCAGGGTGACATACTTGCACCTTTTCTCTTTGTAATCGCTAATAAGTGCATGATAAGAACTTCCCATAAACAACATCACCAAGACTTTCAAGTTATTATCCTGCAAAAAGTTTATAGCTATTGACTATACAGATGATTTAGCTACCACTGCAGACACCTTTAACAATACAATTCTCATACATCATCTAGAAAATGATGTCAATGATATTGGACTCTATGTGAAATGCTCTAAAACTGAAATCATAGGCTTCACCCAGTCAGACTCAATACAAACTGTCCCACATTAATCAATGTAATTGACAATTTTTACATGCCAAGGATGCATGATACATTCTATAGCAAAAGATGCAAAAATTCACACCCTGAAAAATGGGATGCCTTGAATAAAATGAATGTAACCTGGAAACCTGAACTACCATATCACCCAAAGCAGAGATTCATTTGAGCCACTGTGGTGGTGTTTTGGCATACCAATGTTCCCAATGTATACAGAGGAAAAATTTCCTATCGCATCTAGGTTTTTAATTCTCAATTTTAAACAATATTTTTTTTTCTTTTTGTTTGGAGGTTTAACAGCCTATCAATCCTTATGGGATCATTTAAGGTCATAACCAATAATTTTGGGTAAGGTGATTTTATTTTTACAACACTTTTCTTTTCGAGTATCAAGATTCATTGGGATTTGTTTTTAAGAGCAGGGTTCCCAAGGCCTACCCTTGTTATTTTACCCATAACTGGAGGGAAGGGGCGGATTAATACCTTTTCCAAGGGTACCAGTGCTTAAGTGAATGCAGGGTATTTAACTGGAATTCGAACTCAGCTCACCAATTTCTCTTTCGGAGCCGATATCCACTGCACCACAACACACATCCATCACTATACACTTACAGCACCTGGTATTCCCAAGTGGTCACCCATCTAAGTACTGACTAGGCTCAATGTTGCTTAACATTGGTGATCAAGTGAGAACCGGTGTATTCAACATGATAGGCCGTAAGCCCAAACAATAAATATAAAGAAAATATAGCTTTGTCTATGAAATTAATAATTATATTTATAAACACATGTTCATGAATTCAAGGAAGATGAAAAGGAGTATAAATAGTTGACTTCACTGGCCATCTTTGTTGTCAGTGAAGATGATTGATTTGAATTTGCTGGTAATTATTTCTTGATATAGATTAACAACAGAAAAAAATCATGCCCAATTCATAATTTGGCTGCTATTCACCCACTGGTCACATTATTATGGATAATTTTCTCACCATAATTCAGAAATCATTTCATTTTCAAAACGTCTCATTTTTATTTTTGATTTGCAAAATGGTACATTGTGAACAATAAATGGAGAAATGTTGTCAGCCATAACACCTGGGTAGGTTTGCAGTGTTTAAACAATCTTTTATGTATACGAAGTATCCCAATGTATAGAGAGTTAAACCATAACCAGGGAACTTTTCCTGTTTCTTAATATTTTGCATAGCTTTTGGAAAGCATTTATTGCTGTCCCAATACACCTTCAGATTACAGTGTTGCACGTTCTGTCCTCGAAATTAAATTGCTGAGAGAATCTGCTTAAATTCAGACAAGTAATACCAAATGTTACAGTGCTTATTCTACAGCAGAAACGATCATAAAATTCCACAATTTCTCCTGCTACTGAAGTGGAAATTTATAACACCTGTATCAGGGCAGTAGTTCTAATTAAGTCATATTAGTACGTGTAAGAAATTCAGTTGTCCAGGTTTTTATATTAAAAATCTCAACATCTAAATTCCAAACAATAATAAAGAAAACCTGGTTATGCCTGTTAAATAAATCATTTTTATTTACAAACATATGGACATGAATTCAAAGGAGTCAAAAAAATGAGTAAAAATAGTTTTTGCATTAAAGTCTTTGGATTTAATTGGAGTAGATAGATCTATCTATCGCCCGGTTCACACTCCACCCACGTCTATTGAACAGGTTAAGAGGCTCATCCCTTGTTCCCTGTTTAGGATGTGGTTTCCGGCTTTCTCTCTTCCATTCTTCTCACTTTGTTTTTTTTTTCAATTGGAGTAGATAGATCTATCTATCGCCCGGTTCACACTCCACCCACGTCTATTGAACAGGTTAAGAGGCTCATCCCTTGTTCCCTGATTAGGATGTGGTTTCCGGCTTTCTCTTTTCCAATATTTTCACTATTACATAGCTCCCTGCACATCAGTGGCGATACTGACTTGTGATATGATTAAAAAATAAAAATAAAAAAAATAACCAGTTCATCAAAATTGGGATAATTTAAACAAGACTTTTAAATACTTGGGTCACAGTTAAAGGATATGATTGAAAAGAAGAAATTTATCATGAGTGAAAATTCACTTACCGACTTTGGTGCCTTTGGAGATGATTCATTTGAAGTTGCTGATCGGTTTACAAATATGCATTGTAATATCATCACTAAGAGAAGGATGGCAAACAAGAAGATAGACGATGGCAATTGATGTAGCATTTAAATTTTGGAGATTATCTCAGGGAAGCAAGTAAGTGGAAGGGAGTTCCACAAACAGGAAATGCAATAAAAGAAACTGTTAGAGTAGAAGAGACGGTTAATTATTTCTAGGTGGAACCCAGATGCCAATCTAATAAAACATTTATATTAGGGAAAAAGCTTGTCAGAGCAGTAACCATGAAAATACTTGTAGGAAAGAGAGAGAGAGAAACCGCATATAATCACTGAGAAAGGAATTAATGGCTAGCTTTCAAGTCAGGATCAGGTCTAAGGAAGTGATGTAATTTATTCTCAGATAACAAAAGGAAAATATTTTAACTTGTACATGGGGGATGCTATGGAGAACACAAGGGAGGAATGTACATAGAAGTGCAGTACAAAATGTTTCAATCATTTGCATGCAAGCATGGGGTGACTACACAGTCTACTAGGGTGGTTCAATAAAAGAAAAAGGAGATCCTTATTTGAATGATAAACTACTGGGTCATGTTTTAGAATTTTGTAGTCATCGTCGTCATCATCAGAATCCATTTTATTGGTGTTATTGGCAAGGTTTCGGATTTGTTTTTTCAGCTATACTTGGCAATTGCTTTGATCCCATATATTATAGGTGTACTTGTCTGCATTGTAATATCAACAATTGAAACAAATAAAAAAGATATATTATTATTGGCTGAGTAAGGTAAAATAGTCATTATTCAGGTCAAAATTTTAGGCCAAGGTCTGTTGGTCAGTAGCAGTTTAAAATCTAACATCTGATACAAATTATCTATTTCCAGTGTTATATGGTAAAGAAAATATTAGTTGAAACTTAAATTCACTCTCCTGACATTTTTTCTTCATACTATCCAATTTTGCGATTAAAAATGCATGTCAACACTGAAGAAATCCGCACACACACTCACACACACAAAACAAGTCTTTAGTATGCCTTAATGTTCATTTTAAATATTTTATTAACATTTTAAGTTTCACTGTTCAACAATACACAGATTATATAAAGACCATGCACTTGCATCAGAATATTTTATAGCAGCAGGGGAATAATTTACATAGAAACTAGGAACAAAATGTTTCAATGGTTTGCATGCAAGCATGGTGTGGCATCTCCTAGAATGATTCCATCAAAGGAAGTGAAGTATTTTATTCTCAGATTAAAAAATGAAAATATTCTAACTTGTACACAAGAGATGTGCGTTGTGGTACAATGGATATCGGCTCGGAACGAGAAACCGGGGAGCAGAGTTCGAATTCCAGTTGAATCCATTGTATTCACTTACGCGCAAATACCCTTGGGAAAGGTATTAATCCGTCTCTTCCTTCCAGTTATGGGTTAAATAGCAGGACAGATTGGGTTCTATAGCCTTGGTCGGCAACCAGTCTACCGCAGAAAGCAATGGCAACCTACTGCGGGATAATTTCCTGCCCAGTCAGTCATGTCTCTTTCGAGACATGATCGCCCAAGCGTGTATCACGTATGGCACTTTAACTGACTGACACAAGAGATGCTTTGGGGAATGCAAGGAAGGAATTTACATGGAGGTGAGGTACAAAATGTTTTTCAGTGGCTTACATGGAAACATGAGGTGTCTGTGCACACTCTACTATGGTGGTTTAGCGTGGGAAAAGGAGAACCTTTTTTGAATGATCTACTCCTGGGTTATATTTTAGAATTGTGCAACCATCATCATAAGCAGAATCAGTTTTAGAGGCATTGTTTGCAAGATCTGATTGCTTAGGTCCTATATACTATAGGTATATTTGTTTGCATTGCAATATAATCAATTGAAAAATATGAAGATAGTTTTCATTGGCTAAGCAAGGTACATAAAATATTATTTTTACTCAGGTCAAAATTCTAGACCAAGTTGTTTCGGCAAATAGCCATTTAAAATCAAACATCCGCTATAAATTAGTTAAATTTAAATTCACTCTCCTGATCTTTTTACCTGATGCTCTCCAATTTTGTAATTAACAATTGATGAGGAGATTCATTTTTCCAATTTGATGCAAATACTGAATAGACTAAACTATCGCCCAGTTCACACTCCACCCTCATCTATTGAACAGATGAAGAGGCTATTTCCTTGTTCTCTGTTTAGGATGTGGTTCCCAGCTTTCTCTTTTCCAATATTTTCACTCTTTTGTTTTTTTTTTCAATTGGAGTAGATAGACTAAACTATCGCCCGGTTCACACTCCACCCTCATCTATTGAACAGATGAAGAGGCTATTTCCTTGTTCTCTGTTTAGGATGTGGTTCCCAGCTTTCTCTTTTCCAATATTTTCACTCTTTTGTTTTTTTTTTCAATTGGAGTAGATAGACTAAACTATCGCCCGGTTCACACTCCACCCTCATCTATTGAACAGATGAAGACGCTATTTCCTTGTTCTCTGTTTAGGATGTGGTTCCCAGCTTTCTCTTTTCCAATATTTTCACTCTTTTGTTTTTTTTTTCAATTGGAGTAGATAGACTAAACTATCGCCCGGTTCACACTCCACCCTCATCTATTGAACAGATGAAGAGGCTATTTCCTTGTTCTCTGTTTAGGATGTGGTTCCCAGCTTTCTCTTTTCCAATCTTTTCACTCTTATGTAGCCCCCTGTGCATCAGTGGCGTTACCGCCTTGCTTGGGGTGATATGATTAAAAAAAAAATCCACAGGCATGAAAAAAATACAATTCTCCAGTATGCCTGAATGTTTATTGTATTCAGAAGCATCTGTCTGTTTGGTTGCCTGTCTTTGGTCAAGATATCTCAAAACCTGCTGGATAGAGTCGAATGAAACTTTCAGGAATGACTGGCCTCATGTCCGGAACAAACTGAGTAGATTTTGGGTTCAATCCAGTACAGGATAAAGTTTCTGTGATATTATTCCAGTTTTATTAACATTTTAAGAACTCAATTAACTTCCATGCTTGATTTTAAGATAACATTTAATTCTGAGAGCAAATTTTGTTTTGTATTTTCACTCTTGAGAGGGGTCAAGTTATCCTTTTCCAGTTTAATAATCATTAATAATTATATCTGACCAACAGGGAGTGAATGTTTTCGCAAGTGATTTTTTAAGATTCGCTTCCATGAAAATGTTGACCCACACACTTCACATGAATATGGTTTTTCCCCAGTATGCGTTCGCATGTGAGATTTTAAAGAGGATCTCTGTGAAAATGCTGATCCACACACATCACATGAATATGGTTTCTCACCTGTATGTGTCCGCATGTGACATTTTAAACCTGAGTTATGTAAAAATGCTGATCCACACACTTCGCATGAATATTTTTGTCTTCAGAAATTGAATTAAATCAACTTTACAGTGTTAGCTGCTTGTGGTAAGTCAACCGGGATTCAGTCCATTTTTCAGTCTGTTTTTGTGAAATTTCTTGGAAATTATTTTTATTTATTATTTATTTATTTTTTTCTTCGTCTTTTGGTCGTCTTTGATTTTTTTTCGTCACTTAATTTGTGTAAATAATTTTGCTATTCAAGGGTATTTTTGACTTTTACAAAGTTAAAACTTTGTAAACCTCAGTCACTTTTTTTTTCTTTTTTTTTTAATTGGAGTAGATAGTTTCTACTATCGCCCGGTCTCACACTCCACCCCCTTCTTTTGAATGAGTTTAGAGGTGATCACCTTGTTTCTTGTTTAGGAAGGGGTTCCCGGTTCATCCCCTTTCTCTGGTCTTGGTGTTAGTTCAGCTGGAAGCTCTTTGCAGTTACGTAGTATGGTGGCAACGTCTTTACATTCTGAGGGTACTGGGTTGGCAGTTTCCTGGTTGCTGCTTCCGACTGGTAGTTAGGAGCCCGAACTCTTGCGTAGCGTCTTGAGAGGCTGCTCTGATCAACAGTTGAATAATACCGGGGTTCTTGTAGTGCCATATCGCGCATGGACAGGCGTCCCTGCATGAACGTTCGGTGGGCAACCCCGAGGCCACATTATGTTGTAGGCCGCGCTAGTTTCCATCCTTCACAAGTTGCAAATGATTGACCGACTGATTCTATTCTAAGACCACTCCTTAACTGAATTACTATGGAAAAAAGCAAACATAATAACAAAACTAAACCAGCTCATTTGAAAACGCCTAAACCTGTCTGCATCTCTTTCACTAACATACGCGGCATCCGCACCAACTTCCCCAGCGTAGATTCCTTCCTCCATAATAACTCACTTGATATATTAGCCCTATGTGAAACTAATCTTAACCCTTTTATCCCCTCATCTGAGTTCTGCGTTCCTGGCTACCTTCCCCTCTTCAGGAAGGACTCCAATGTTCATATGCATGGGCTTGGTGTCTATGTCAGCGAACACCTTCCTTTAGCTAGGGTGTCATCTTTTGAATCCCCAGATCATTCTTTCATGTGCTTCTGCCTCTCACTTCTCAGCTCGATTAGCTATCTCTTCTTTCTCTACCGCTCTCCTTCCTCCCCTGACTGTTCGTTACTTGACATCATTTCTGACAATATTGACAAAGCCATTTCTACCCATCCCTCTGCCCATGTATTCGTGTTTGGTGATTTTAACGCCCATCACACCAAGTGGCTAAAGAACTCTGTCACTGACGCTGCTGGTGTCCACACCATGAACTTTTCAATCACCCAATCCCTTACGCAAGTAGTGGACTTCCCCACGCGTTTCTCCGTCAACCCTAACGGAAGGGACTCACTTCTAGACCTCTGCTTCACTTCCATCCCAGACTCTTGCACTACCAGACAACTCTACCCACTTGGAAACTCTGACCACACTGTAGTGTCCATCAATATTTCACTCCACTCCCGCCCGATCCATGAAACACAGACAAGTAGAATATCCTACTGCTATCAAAGAGCAGACTGGGATTTGTTCCGAGACTTCCTCTGTGACATCCCTTGGAACAACGTCTTTAGTCTTCCCATCGAAGAATGTGCATCCGAGGTCTCCTCCTGGGTTAAGGCTGGCATCGATGCCTTCATCCCTGCTAGGAAATTCCAGCTTAAATCTCATTTCTCTCCATGGTTCTCACCCGCTTGCTCGGCTGCCATTGCCCACCGGAATCATTTCTTCCGACTCTATCGTAACTATGCGTCGGAACAAAACAGGCGCCTTTTCACTTCAGCTCGTAATAAGTGTAAAAGGATACTTAACGAAGCTAAGATGTTGTTTGCTGCCAGAATGAAGCAACGCATAGCATGCTCTAAATTCGGCTCTAAAGACTACTGGCGACTCTGTAAAAGAGTACTTAACAAGAGCAAGTCCACAATACCCCCGCTAATCAACAAATTTGAGGTCCTCACCTCCCCAGCAGATAAGGCTGAATGTTTTGCCCGCAGATTCTCGAACAATTCGAGTCTGGACTCATCTGGAGTTTTTACACCCGACTTCTCACCTAGAACCGAGGCACAACTGAATGATGTCCACATTACACCTTCGCTTGTCTCTAAGATAATCTTAAGACTTGACCCTCACAAAGCGAGCGGTGGTGACGGAATCCCAACCATAGTCTTAAAGAAATGTGCCCCTGAACTCTCCTCTATCCTTTCTAAGCTCTACAACCTCTGCCTATCTGCTTCTTGCTTTCCTGCCTGTTGGAAATCTTCCTCTATAGTTCCTATATTTAAAAACACTGGAGAACCCTCTGACCCTGCAAATTACCGCCCTATCAGCCTTCTTCCGATCTTTGGCAAAGTGTTCGAAGCCATTATCAACGCCGAGGTGGTTCAGCATCTCACAGCACACAGGCTCCTCTCGGACAAGCAATATGGTTTCCGCTTCACCAGGTCTACTGCTGATATGCTAACGACCATCACCGAGTACATATACCAGGCACTCGACAGGAATGGCGAAGCTCGAACCGTTGCATTGGATATATCTAAGGCATTCGATAGAGTTTGGCATGCTGGCCTTCTATGTAAACTGCGGAGCTATGGTATAACTGGACATTTGTTTGAACTAATTCAGTCATTCCTCTCTAACCGCACAATGAAAGTGGTATTAAACGGACATGCCTCTCAGAACTACCATACAAACGCAGGTGTCCCCCAAGGCTCCATCTTAGGTCCTACACTCTTCCTGATATATATTAATGATCTCCCTGATTCCATAAGAACCCAAATAGGTTTGTACACCGATGACACCACAGTTTACTCTCGCCTCCAACAAAAATCTGGTGTAGGCGTCAAAGCTAAACTCGCAGCCGAGATTGAAAAAGACCTCCAATCCATATTGGACTGGGGTAAGAAATGGCTAGTAAATTTTAATGCTTCTAAAACGAAGATACTGTCAATTAACCATCAACGACAATCTCACCTACCTCCCATTAGCATGGACCAGGCTTGCCTCCCAGAGAGTAAAACACTATGCCTCCTTGGTCTCACACTTTCAGCGGACCTCAAATGGAATGACTATATCGAATCCATTGCTAAATCCGCTGCTATGAAAGTCGGTTCTCTGTGTAGGGCCCGGAAGTTTTTTCCGTCTAAATCTATCTTGCACATTTACAAATCTTCCATCCGCCCGTGCATTGAATACTGCTGCCATATCTGGTCAGGTGCCCCTGCTGTTCTCCTCGGGCTTCTCGATAAGGTTCAGAGGAGGGTCTGTAATGTGATCGATACCGACTTGGCAGACCGCCTGCAGTCTCTCTCCCACCGGCGAGATGTGGCTTCCCTGTGTCTCTTCTATAAATACTTTCACGGCTTCTGCTCCGATGAACTTAGATCACTGGTGCCCCCTAAATACGAATTTGCACGAGATACTAGATTAGCAACTAGATCCCACCCTTTTACAGTGAAACCGATAAAATGCAGCCGTAACTTCTACTCCAACAGTTTCTTTCCTCGCACTTCCCGACTGTGGAATTCTCTTCCAAACGATTGCTTCCCCGACGGCTACAATCTCCAGGAGTTTAAATGTAAGGTCAATACACACCTCCTAACACACTAACCTGCTCCCATTCTATCAAACACATTTCCCATCTGCCCGACCACTCATCCTCGCTATCCTTACTCATCTGTCACCTTTCTCCTGACATTCCCTATGTCTATCCACTCCTTCTCTTTACCTTCCCCTATGTAGCCCCATGCGCAATAGTGGCAGTGGAATGCCTTGCTTGGGGTGAGATGATTAAAAAAAAAAAAAAAAATATGGTTTCTCACCAGTATGTGTCCGCATGTGAGTTTTTAAAGCAGATCTCTCTGAAAATGCTGATCCACACACTTCACATGAATATGGTTTTTCACCAGTATGTGTCCACATATGACATTTTAAGTGTGAACTCATTGAAAATTTGGAACCACATACTTCACAAGAATATTTCTTGTCACCAGTATGTGATTGCATGTGTACTTGTAAACTTGAGTTCTGTGGAAATCTAGACCCACATACTTTACAAGCAAATGGTTTCTCACCAGTATGTATTCGCATGTGTCTTCTTAAACTGGATCTTACTGAAAATGTTGAAACACACACTTCACATGAATATGGCCGCTCACCAGTATGTGTACGCATGTGAGATTTTAGATTTGAGCTCTGTGAAAATGCTGAGCCACACACTTCACATGAATAATGTTTCTCACCAGTATGGGTATGCACATGTGGTTTTTCTGCAGTTTGTGTCTGCATTGTGATTTCCAAATGAAAATTTTGTGAAAATTCCAGTTCATCTTCTTCATTTGTATCACTATTATTTCCAGAATATGCTTGCATGGCTATCTTTCAACAAGAACTCATTTTGAAGAATATATTCATAATCTGTACAAAAAAAGAAGCATATTTTTAGTGCTTTTTTTCAGCATAACACTCAAAAATGAAAATAAACTTGTCTTTAAAAATGTTTTCTGTTGCAAGTTAATTCTTGTTCAAAGGACATTTCTCAAAACCAAAAGACTTCAAAAATCATTAAACTGGTTATAAATAACTAGAACCAGGATAATAAATGAACATATATTAATGAATTCTTAGTAAGCATATTTTTATACTTTTACTGATCTTAAATTCCACTATTTTGAGAAGATCTAATTATTACTTTGCTGGATGTTGAAAACAATATTTCTTTATTTTAAAACGTATGACTGAAAGTGCAAGCTTCACACAAGTGAAAAATCCTTACAAATGTAATGTCATAATGTGGTAAATGAAAATTAATACTAATGGAAGCAATAATTATGAGATGAAACCAGCCTAAACATTAGGCCAAATCCCATTATCCCCACTGAAAAAGTGCAAAAATGACACAAAAGATCAACTTTGACTGTTCATATAAGTTTAATTTCAACAGCTAACACATTGAATCTTCTTAATATGATTCATAGCACAATAGAGATCAAGCTAAACTTTTATTCTAAGTCAATAAAAACATCTTAAAAATATCTCACATGCTACTATTCAACCAGCCTTACATATTGCAACATTTTATTCTATTGCAACTTTTATTCTAAGTCAATAAAAACATCTTAAAAATATCTCACATGCTACTATTCAACCAGCCTTACATATTGCAACATTTTATTCTATTGCAACTTTTATTCTAAGTCAATAAAAACATCTTAAAAATATCTCACATGCTACTATTCAACCAGCCTTACATATTGCAACATTTTATTCTATTGCAACTTTTATTCTAAGTCAATAAAAACATCTTAAAAATATCTCACATGCTACTATTCAACCAGCCTTACATATTGCAACATTTTATTCTATTGCAACTTTTATTCTAAGTCAATAAAAACATCTTAAAAATATCTCACATGCTACTATTCAACCAGCCTTACATATTGCAACATTTTATTCTATTGCAACTTTTATTCTAAGTCAATAAAAACATCTTAAAAATATCTCACATGCTACTATTCAACCAGCCTTACATATTGCAACATTTAAACAAAAAAGGCTGAAGAAATCAAGGCTTGCTCTTAATTAACAATGAAAAAATGGCTATCAGTTCTGCTTAAATTAAAAAAAACAATCCAATGTACAGATAGAAAACATTTTGGAATATGAGAAAATTCAGTCCTAAATGAAAATTGCAAGTAATTTTTGCCTTATTAGCTTGTTATTAGGTAACCCATATGAAAATCATATTTTCATTACATCTAAAATCTTTATATATAGGCATGGATTTTTGCAAAACATTGTACCAAATTTATATTGGTCACTCAATTAGCCTGAGTTATGACCATCCAAAGTTTGTTGGAAACTAGAAAATTTGTTGTCTTATTTTGTCCTATTTGTCTAAAAGCCAATTTTAACAGCGTATGACTGAAAGTGCAAGCTTCACACAAGTGAAAAATCCTTACAAATGTAATGTCATAATGTGGTAAATGAAAATTAATACTAATGGAAGCAATAATTATGAGATGAAACCAGCCTAAACATTAGGCCAAATCCCATTATCCCCACTGAAAAAGTGCAAAAATGACACAAAAGATCAACTTTGACTGTTCATATAAGTTTAATTTCAACAGCTAACACATTGAATCTTCTTAATATGATTCATAGCACAATAGAGATCAAGCTAAACTTTTATTCTAAGTCAATAAAAACTCTTATCTGGCCCATGTAAAAACAAATGGAAACACAATTTGATAAGGCAAATTGTTTTAAAAAAAAAGTCAAAAGTATATGTTACTAAACTTACAGTTAAAAAGTATCCATTTTAGGTACAACCTTGAAACTTTGCAATGTTACTAAGTTTTGGATGAGGAATTAATAAAACATATTTGTCTTTTATATATTATTAAAACTTTTTGTCATAGACACATTTTAACTTGGGTGAAACTATGCAGTTTTTAACTTGATAAAAAAAGCCAGACAACAAAAAAATTTAGAAATTTGGGCAGACCTGAAGGAGACTACCACCACCTTTAAATTTGTTGTTTTTCAATATTTTTTTACTTTGTTTCAGTGCAATCTTATCAATTACACCTTAAACTCTTCAAATAACAAAAAAAATTTGAAAAAATTTCAATATTTAAACAATTGAGGGGGCGGGGCTTAGTTTTTCATACAATGTTATAGTAAATCGATCCTCTATTTTGAAACCCCTCGCCGGAATGACATTACTACTGCAAATTGGTTGATTATCTATTTTTTTTAACTGTTTTTACTGTAATCTTATCAATTAAACCCTAAACTTTCCAACTGACAAAGAAAATTTGGAAAAATTTCAATATTTAAACATTTTTTGGGAGGTGGTGGGCTCAGTTTTTCATACAACCTTATAATAAATGAATCCTGTGCAATTAACATTTTTGTTTGCGCATATTCAACAACTGAATCCTTTGCAAAATTTTTGAATAAAGCCATTCTTGGAGTTTCTGAGGAAGATGTCATCGTAAGAACTGAAGAAAACCAAATCAAAGCAACCCAACGCGAGTGGTTCCAAAATGGAGGATCGATTTACTATAATGTATGATAAACTGAGACCCACCTTAAATTGTTTAAATATTGAAATTTTTCCAAATTTTTTGGGATAATAGGAAACTTTATGTAATAATTGATAAGTAAAAAAAAAAAAATTGGAAAAAAAAAAACAAATTTAAAGGTGGTGGTAGTCTCTTTCAGGTTCACCGAAATTTGTTATACAAAATCATAATTTATTTTTGTTCCTTCAAATTTTTGTTGTAAAACTTTAAACTTCAAAATTTGAAATTAGCAAAAAATATTTTTAACTGAAAACATATTTTCTAGGCAGATTTAATGGTCCTCCTGCAGTCCTCCCCTCCTCAGTGATTTGCAGTCAGAATATTTTTTATGGGCTTCTGCTATAGTAATTATATCCAGAACATTCCAAATCCTGTCATCATATGAAATTGGCATTACATCAAAAATCCCATCTATAAACAAGTGTCGACTCCACCTGTGCAATATAATCTTACAAAGGCTATCAAAAATAATAATTCCTACCTTTAGTTGGGGTTAAAAATTTTATTAGCATTGGATGGAGATGTAATGCCACTAAGTTGGTGTCATAATATACAGAAACTCATTGTTCTAGGTGCTTGTAAGTGAAAATAATTTGAGATGGTCTTCATCATAACTGCTGGAGTTTTTGAATGGTCAACAGATTCAGTGAGTGACATTTTTTTGTCGCTTTAGAGGTGGAGATGAATTGACTAGTCTTATTTTTGTCAAGTAATCACAAAGAGCAGCTTCCATCTGAACTTTATTTCCACTGGTGTTGATCTTGACACCTAAGATAACCTTGAGATATCTCAGTTGGTCCTTCAGTGTTTCTAAGTCAATTCCTGAAACTACTGTATCTCTGTAACAGAATTCACAGGACCACCATGCTTGATACAATTGATGATTCTCTGTTTCTCAGAAGCAGCTTGACACACTTTTTCTTTCTTTTGCCTTTCATTTTCTGTAATTCTTTCTTGGATACGGAGTTTCAGAAAGACTTCTTCCAGTGCCTTCACTTGAGAAGTAGATGGGTATTGAGTAGTAGCGGATTCGTCTTGGGAAGGTAGGCTAACTCGCTCTTGGAAGGGTGAAGTCAAAATCTATTGCAGTTCTTAGGGGACCTTCTTCCCTTTCTTTTATGCCTTTATTCTCTAGTATCAGTTTTTTCTTTTTATTGAGGATAAATGCTTTTCACTGTAATTGGATGACAGAAGGTGATTTATCCACATGACCATCTTACTGAACTTAAGATTATTCTTTGTTAATGTTAAAGCTGAAGAAGTGCTTCATCAGTCAACTCACTTGCTCCTTTGGCAGCTAAAGTATCTGTAAATTAAAGGGTACAATTCTTGTATCACAAAAGAAATGAGAAAAAGATTTTAAGAATATTTCTTAGTAACAATGATAGCTTTTTTTGTGAAATAACATTTTCTGTGATTATCCATAAGACCAGAAATTTCCAATTATTCTATAGCTGCTTTTACAGTGAGAGTAACAAAAAAAAAATTAAACAATAAAGGTTAAATTTATGCTGATTTCATACAGGTAAATTTTAATAAAAGCCAAGGTAGGGTTTTCAATTTCATTGTTAAATTCATAAGGTGTTAAAAGTTAAAGTTATTAAAGAAAAGTAAAATATTTTTTGATAATAAAAAAAGTAAACAATACCTTACCTAAAAAAAAAAATAACATATATTTGTGTACATTTTAATTTTTTATTGATACACAAAAGTTCATGTATTATTCAGTTTTTATATTCATTTTTTATAAAATGTACCCAGTCCAATAAAAAAAAATAATTAAACTAAACATTCAAGTTATAATTCCTGCTAGAACCAATAGGTATCAAGAGTTTAAACAAGAAATTGAAAAACATTTGAATTTTACATTTTCATGTTTTTTATTGACTAACAAAAATTGAACTAAAAATATACGATTCTCCAATTTGTTATTTTAAACAAAGTACTTTAACAGGCAATTTTTAAATAAATTTAAACTCACCTAAAAACAGCAATATATCTATCCATAGTGAAACAAGTGGTTTGTTGAAGTTTTTGTTTGATTATTTTGTCACACTGGCAGTCGAGTTTGGTGATGTCTCTTTACATTGTCACTATGTCCAGAATTGTGAATCTCGACATGTAGGGGTATGCACACTTTTATTCACGGTGCTCCTTGATTTATGAGCATAACAATATGACACAAACAGATGATTAAAGACAAGATATTTATCTACAAAATGGTTTAAATTTAAAAATTTTTAAATTGAATTTCTTTGGTATTTCATCTATTAACTTTTAAAACACTATGTTAAGCACACCACATTGACAAGTGACCCTTTTTCTTTAAAATGAAACTTTTTGAAAGTGTAGTGACAAACAATACCATGCACACAAAATTTGAAAAACACTCTTTTTCAAGTAAAAGATAAAGCAGCTGTCACTGAAAATAGTTACCTAACTTTAAGTGGCCTACAAAAAGAAATTAACAACACAAGAGAAAGAATTGTATAAAGAGAAAAGATTAAATTTTGTTTACATCAAAAATTTATTACAATAACCCATAAAATAAGAGAGATACTGCAAATTCAAATTGAAGAAAATTTCACTATATTTACCAGTTTTGCATCCTAAACTAGTCCATTTGTAATATGGTTTTATAAATCTACCATCCGCCCATGCATTGAATACTGCTGCCATATCTGGTCGGGTGCCCCTGCTGTTCTCTTCGGGCTTCTCGATAAGGTTCAGAGGAGGGTCTGTAATGTGATAGATACCGACTTGGCAGACTGCCTGCAGTCTCTCTCCCACTGGCGTGACGTCGCTCCCCTGTTGTCTCTTCTATAAATACTTTCACGGCTTCTGCTCCGATGAACTTAGATCATTGGTGCCCCCTAAATATGAATTTGAACGAGATACTAGATTAGCAACTAGATCACACCCTTTTACTGTGAAACCGATAAAATGCAGCCGTAACTTCTGCTCCAACAGTTTCTTTTCTCGCACTTCCCGACTGTGGAATTCTCTTCCACACGATTGCTTCCCCGATGGCTACAATCTCCAGGAGTTTAAATGTAAGGTCAATAGACACCTCCTAACACACTAACCTGCTCCCATTCTATCAAGCACTCTTCCCATCTGCCCAACCCTCATCCTCGCTATCCTTATTCATCTGTCACCTTCCTCCTGACATTTCCTATGTCTAACCACTCCTTCTCTTTACCTTCCACTATGTAGCCCCATGCGCAATAGTGGCAGTGGAATGCCTTGCTTGGGGTGAGATGATTAAAAAAAAAAATGTATTGTTACCTCTTTTTGGCAACATATTTAAGGCAATTATCAATGCTGAAATGGTTTGGCATTTTTCTCTCTGACAAACAATATGGCTTCTGTTTCGCGAGATCTGCTGCTGATGTGCTAACAATCATCAGTGTGTGTGTATATATATATATACACACACACACACACACACACACACACACACACACACACACATACATATACACACACCCCAAGCTCTTAACAAGAACAGTGTAGCTCAAGCTGTTGCTCTTGATATCTTAAAAGAATTTGACAGGGTTTGGTATGCTGGCTTTATGTGCAAGATCCAGAATTATGGTATTTCTGGACGATTGTTTGATTTAATCCAATCATGTCTATCAAATTGTGAGATAAAAGTTGCTTTGAATGGGCATGCTTCTATATCTTTTCATACAAGTGAGTATGTTCTTTAAAGTTCTATCCTAGGTTGTACACTTTATTTTTCATTAACGATCTTCTGATGTAATCAATTCCTAAGTTGGCATTTACACATTTTGAGCAATCAGCATGTTTGTAAAAAAAATTCTCAGTTTTAAAAATCTTGCAAAAATAAAGTATGCATCTGACACATTATTTTTGAAAAATCAGGTAAAGTTAAATTAATCTGATTTGAAAAATATTACTTGTTTATAGCATTAAATTTAGAATAAAAGTATTTCTTAATCACAATCTCTGATTTTCAACTTTGCAAGTAGATGATGAACGGTTTGTCATCAATTATTAGTCCATCTGGAAAAGTATATGGTTGATCAGAAGTGACATAAATTTAATATACTTAAGATAACGTTTTGTAAAAGGAACAATTGTTGAATCATATAACCTTTTAATGATATGGCACATATAGCCTACCATAATACCAAAAATAATGAGATATTTGCACACAAAAAACGTATTATTTTTAAAATCTTGGTTTGTGAAGATTTGTATAAGCCTTTTGAATTTTTGATTAGTATAGTCTTCACGTATCAACTTGATTACCTAATTGGGGTGAGGACTGAGAGAAACTTTAAAACATTTTTGAAATATTATAAATTATCATAATTAAAAAATAAAAGTGAAAACAATTCTTGTAAAAGTTCATTATTCGTTGAAAACTTTTTTCTTTTCAGACAATGATATCCTGATTATAAATTGTTTTTTATAAAAGCAATTAAAAGCTTATCTAAATAAAAAAAATAGCATAGTTTTATTGCATTTCTATTTTTACCAATCAGTGTGTATTTTCTGCAAAGGAGCAACTGTAAGAAGCAAAAAAAGTAAAAAATAGGTCATTTACATTCACCAAGGAGTACTGCATTTAATTAATAAAAAAAAGTTTGGGTTTAACATTAAATTTGGAAAAATTTCAGGAAACTGGTAGAGGAAAGAGGTAACATATGTAAAAAAAATATTTTTACCAAGATTTTATAAAAATAATAACTTCAAAATTAATTTCAGTCATGTGTGAATAAGTCTAGAAAGTTTCATCAAAATCCAACGATTATTTGATTTTTGCAAGAATTTCCAAATTAATGTGTTTTTTATTAACAAAAAAGTGAGTTGTGTAATATTACATTTGTTATCATAAACTTTTATAAGAATCTAAACTCACTGTCAGAAAAAAAAAAAATTTAAACACAATTTAGAACATGCTAGAAAAGATTAAGAATTCATTAAAATATTTACAAAATAGTTTTGTCTTTCCTCTTAATAATAACAGACATTTTGGTGATAAAACTTGGTTTTTATTATGTTTGAGACATTTTAACATCATGCTATGCTGTTTCTTTTTTTTTTTCAGGTACCTTCTTAATACAAATCATCATATACCAATATTTTTCAATGAGAATTCTAACACATGTTAGATTCTAGTGTTATTGTGGCACTATCCGGCCCTGGTCACTGTTGGTTTCGATCCAGCCAGCTGATCGTTGATTGACTTTGTCACAGTTTTCTCCCTTATCCCACGTTGTGTTGATTATTCACAAGGCAATCACGTGAGATTCTACTCGCTGTCTCTCTGTCGAACCAAACCGAGCCGGGAAGTGTGCACACAATTAAGTAATAAAAGAAAGAATTATAACACCAAGGAAAATAAGTGGACCGACGGCTGAAAAGTGTTGTAAAATACATCTTTATATACAGATTATACATAATAGTCACTTGAATAATTTCCCATCCCTGCTTCTATCAACTGGTAGCAGAACGGGCGTTTCTTAGGTAAATCAAATTATTCTCCTAAGCAATAACAAGAAATCTGGCTGGCCGCAGCTCACTGCTTCAAACAGAAGTCTAAGTTTGTTTTATAAGTCCAGTCAACTTGTTGCTTGTTTTCCGGAATGTTATGGAAATTGCCGAAGTGCTGGGTTATTCTTTTTCAGTTAGCAATTTCAAACTTGTCTGAAAATTCTCTTCTTGTCTGTCTCTTAATGCTGGTAGGTTGATTGCTGACAGGCTTCTCTACGGTCGGCACATAACGGCCTGGCAATCATCTGTCTCTTTACTTCTTCGGTTGGGAACTGTCTGTGGTCATTACGTTTCTGGACTGGGAAATTGAACTCTCTGCCACTTGAGCTGCAACTACTCATTTTCTCTGTAAATTCTCTTGTCGTTAACTCTGGTTAGCCAGCATCATTTTGCAACTTCTCTGTCGCTCTCTGCAACTCAAAAATTTAACTGCAAAATCTCTTGTCTGTCTTTATCTCTGGTTGGCTGGTATCAGGCCTTGTCTGTCAATCTCTGTCATTCTGACTTTGACTTCTCTGTCGCTCTGCAACTCAAAACTTTGACTGTAAAATCTCTTCTCTTCTTTCTGTAACTTTGGCTGGCTGGCTGGCAGGCTCTGTGGTTGGCGCCCAACAACATGGCACCTATCTTCGTTCTTACATCTTTAAGCCGGTAATTGGAACTGAACTTCAACTGCACTCCGGAACCTTCTACACGCCAACTGGTCTTGTCTCCGATCCAACTGATTTTGGTCCCTCGGGACCCTGTATTTATGCACATGCCATGGTGTGGGGCCAACGGTCGCTGGGTGTCTAATCCCCCGTCCCGGCAACCAATAAAATCCTGAGGTTAGCTGCTACTCGTTGTTGCCTGTGGTTTAGCCAATGGGATTAGTCTTCTTTCCATGACATCAATTGTTGGTCGTCTCCCCGTTTCGGGGCTTGGTCACCGGACCAATGGAATCTCTCTTGATCTTATGATGTCATCTCCCCAGACCCCTTTTCTGGGCTGGACTTAACTGAATTTTCTTCCTCAAAATTTTCTTGTTCTCACGAAACAAATTTGGTTTTTTTTTTTCTTAAAACAATAGGCATTAACCTTTTTGAACTGTCTTTGCCCAAAACAAGTTAACAAGGGTCCATTGACATCGTTACCCAAATAATAATTTCTACGCACCTGTTTTTAATATCCATTCTCTGAGTCACCTATATTTTCAAGTGACAAGAATGCCTTATCAGTTTTACCCTGATGTCAGTGAAAATACTTTTTCTCTAAGTACTTGACTCAGAATCAAAACATTCGTTATCTTTCACGAGAGTCATGCCAGCCAGACACTAGGACCCAAAATGAAATTTCCCTTTCCTTTACCAAGAAACAATAACAAATAAATTTATCTTTCCTTTATGTTTAGAATGACCGTCAGCTTTCTTTGGGGTGACTGAAACCGATATCTATTGAATTTGTTTCTGGCTTGAAACTAATTTAGTCTTTTCTTTCTTTTTCTTCTTTCTCTCATCTTCCTTTTCTATTCTTTTGCTGGCGCCCAAAAAAATAACAATTGAATCTATCTTTTAGGTTCAACTATGACACCTGTCTGTATAGGTGGGTGGAAATTGAAAACAATCCATTTCTCTTTTCTTTCTCTTCTTTCCGGGGATTTTTCGTCTCTGCTTTCTTTTTAAAGATAAAGATTTTCCAGCTACAGTTAATAATTAGTTAATAAAATTAATCACCTCCGTTTTCCTTTGCTCATATTCGGAGGATAAAGAAAATTTCTCTTAGTATGTTCTCTTATGATCTATAATAGCTATTAGAAGATTTTGGTTATTAATTAATTAATAAAATTATCGCCATTCCAAAATGTTGTTATATTATGACATTTATTATTATTATATATTCTATTTATTTTGTATACATACGTACATTATTTATTTTATTCACTCCAAACAAGACAGAAATAACACTGGTGTACAGGGTGGGGTGAGGTACAGGGCATGTCAAAGAAAAGATGGATAGGAATCAAGTAGATAAAAGATGTCAATTGAAGTTGCATTTAAACTTTTGGTGATTGTAGCTATCAGGGAAGCAAGCAAATGGAAGTGAGTTCCATAAATGGGAAGGGTGAGAAAAGAAACTATTAGAGTAGAAGAGGATGTTACATTTAACTATTTCTATGGTAAAAGGGTGAGAACTTGATGCCATTCTACTAGCACAAAGAAATATATATGTTCAGGAGACCAGGAAAAAATCTCATCTGAGCAGTTTTTTCTTGTAGAAAAGACAGAGAGAAGCCACATGATGCTAGTGACTGAAGGTGGGCTGCCAAGTCAGGATTGATTATAATGCAAATCCTCCTTTGGATTTTGTTGAGAGCCTCAAGTTGAATAGCAGGAGCACCTAACCAGATTTGGCAATAGCATTCAATGCACAGACAAATGGTAGATTTGTAAATGTGCAAAATAGATTTTCATGAAAAACTTCCTGATTTGATTTGTAAATTTAAAATCAAAGACACTGAGTGACTGAAAGGTATTTGAAAAAGAGGTTTTGTAGAAAAAAATTACATGACTTACATTCCCTATGGAGTCCTGCATTTAACTAATAAAGAAAATTGGGACTAATACTGAATTTCTAGAAATTTCATGAAATTAATTGGAGAGGGGGAAACAGATGTAATATATATATATATATATATATATATATCTCACACCCTGATTGAGCACTCTGGAAAAATAGTAGACTTTGATTAACAGTAGCTACTCTGGCATGTACGCATCACTCATTCAGTGAAATGAATTAGAGCGCTCTAGCTATTGGACGCGTATAATGATATGCACTAAAAAGTCTGCCTACTTCCACCGAACGCCCATAGCCCAGGGGTAGAGTCGCCGACTGACGCCATTTCGGTAGGGTTTCAATCCTGGGTAAAAAAGCAATCGGAGTCTAACCGTACTGATGAGCTGTGATACGGCGAAACAGATCTGTCTGCGGATGACAATATATATATATATATATATATATATATATATATATATATTATGCTCTCATTATGATTGAGCTCTCTGGAGAAGAAAATTTTAAAAACACTTTCCACTTTGGCTATATGCGTGACTCTTCAGAAATGAATTGAGTTCTCTTGGTGACTGGCGTCTGTAGACACTGCTTATATACAAGATGTTAAAATTTCCCTTCTCTGACCCCATGCGCCGATGGCTTAGGGAGTAGAGACTCCGACTGACACCAAATCGGTCGAGTTTCAATCCCGGCCAGAAGTAAGTGGATATGTCTAGCCACACTGATGAGCTGTGATACAGCGAAACGGGCTTGTATGTGGATGACTAATATATATATATAAATATATATATGTAGATTTTTCAAAAAATAGTAACTGCATAAACATCTTCATTAATTTGTGAATAAGTCCTGAAAGTTTCATTTGAACCAATTAATTAGTTGATTTTTGTAAGAATTTCAAAATTAATGTCTTTCAACCCCCCACCCCACCAAAAAAGATTTTCATAATAATACATTTGCCATAGTAGTGATCCCAACTAACCAATGGTTAAATCATTGACAAAAACAAATTTTAACCAAAACTTTAAACATGTTAGAAAGGGTTAAAGAATTTTAAAAAATAATGATAACAAACTCTGATCTTTCCTCTTAACAATCACAAACACTTTGATGATGAAACTGTTTTTATGTGAGCCCTTTTAACATCATGTTAGGCTGTTTTGTTTTTGTTTTTTGGTGGGGTGAATGAGTGGAGATACCTAAATCGATATAAAGAGGATGAAATTTTAATTCTTTAAAACTTCTTTAAAAAAAGGCAGTAACAAATTTAAAATATTTTTACCAACAATTTCTAAGAACTATTTTTAATAATTTAATTCATTTGTGAAGAAATGGTGAAAATGGCTTAAAAATCACTTTGATTGATTTTTGCAAGAATTTTCCAAAGAATGCGTTTTAATGTCACAACAAAGCTAAAATTCTAATAAAGTTTTGGCACACTGTTGATGCAAGAAAAACAAGATCCTTAATGAAAATTTTTGTTTTTCATGCTGGAAAGGATTAAGAAATTTAATGAAAAAACATTTTGGTCTTGGCTCTTAATAATAACAAACATTTTGATAAAACTTTGGTTTTAAGTTTAGGGCCTGTTGAAAGACAACTTCAAACAATACAGTAGATAGCTCCACACATTTTCGATACCTAAGTTTTAAACTGAATTTTTAAAAATAAAAAACGTTTTCTTGAAACATTCATTTTAGTTTAATTGAAAGCTAAATGATTCAATTTACTATTTCCAGTAAGCAAAATACTTGGGTATATTTCAAACAAAAATGATATTCACTGGAATCTAAAATTTAAAAGTTTATGGCCATGTTCTACTGATCGACGCTTCTGTAAACAAAAGCTACTTTATGATTTTGAAAGTCTTGCAAAAAAGATACCTTTCACACATTATTTTTGGAAAATTAGCAAATTTCAAGTTAAATTAATCTGATTTGAAACAAATATCACTTGTTTATGGCATGAATTTTGGAATAAAATTAGTTCTTAACCAGAAAGGTCTAACTTGTTGACCTTTCTAGTAGGCAATGATAACCCCTGTCATAAATAGTTCACACATCTGGAAGTAAAATGACAAAAAAAAAAAAAAAAAAATGACATAACCCAATTTTACATTTTATATGGGGAACAACCCTTGAAACATTGTAAGTCTCTTACAAGTTTTCAGAGTAAAAGAAAATGTGCAATTTACACAAAGAAAAGAAACAAAAATTTTAAATTATTTTTTAAAAATTCTATATGATTTGTATTAAGCTTTTCAATTTTGAAAAAAGTCTTTACTTAATAAATGAAAACTGAAGATACTGAGTGAATGGAAGAAATGTAAAACAGGTTTAAAACTATAAATCATAAGTAGTAAGGAAAAAATATGAAAACAATTGTCATAAAAATTCATTATTCACCAAAATCTATTTTCTTTTTCAGAATATGATAGCTTTAAACTTTATTATTTATAAAATCAATTAAAAGTTTATCTAAATTAAAAATGGTGTAGTTTTAAGTGTTAGAAAAAATTAAAAAATAGTTTGAGCTTTCTGTTTGATACGCCTCACCAAAACTTGGATTAATTCCTTCACATAATCTTCTTGGAAAATCACAATGTCATTGGATAAAAATTCCTACTTAATTATCATGCGGCAATTTATCTATTGTGTTGTTTTTATTAGTCAAATTTTGTGCAGTTTCTTGCAGTTTTAGGCTCCAATCAGCTAAGTTTCTCCAAAACTCAAAACCTGATTGGCTTATTTACTTAAAAACTATTTCTGCATGAGACATAACTTTTTCTGCCAAGGTGTTTTGATCCTCTCAGAACACATAAATTACAGTGGATTTCTTTTCTTCAGTTAGTGAGGATCCATCTTCTAACAAAATCCATGTCACTCTGAATCTCACTCCTCTTTTCACCCAGCAACATGTGAGAATCACTTGTAAAATCCAACATTGACTATCAGTTCTTCTTATCATCTATTTAGGTACCTCCATCATTTTTGATACGCAAATCTAAATTGAATTTTTAAAAATAAAAAATTTTTCTTGAAGTTTTAATTCTAGCTTTAATTGAAAGCCAAGAGATTAAATCCAGTAAGCAAAATACTCTGGTGTATTTCAAACTGAAATTAAATTGGTTGGAATCTAAAATTTTTTTGGCTTGAAAAAAAATTAATTTTTCCGCTATTTTTCATTGATCCACGTCACTCTGAATCTCACTCCTCTTTTCACCCAGCAACATTTTTTAAACAAAGGCCAATTCTTGGTTTTAAAAAATCTTGCAAAATTGATACACCTCACTAAAACATTATTTTATTCAAATTGTCAAATTTAAATCTTAATCTGACTTGAAACAAGAATTACTTGCTGTACTTTAAAAGCGTTTCTTAATTATGGTATCCTTGTTATCAGAGTTGTCATCGCCTTATCAGATGCGATAGACATGATATACAGTAGTCGTCAAAAAAATGCTAAGTATGGAAGACAAATTTGACATAAATCTTATGCTTACTTTGTTTTTTTATTTTTAACTGTATGCTAAAATTAAAATTAAAAATTTAATGCAATATTTTCAATTGTCCAATACTTTATAGAGTTTTAGTTAGTTTAGCTTTATAGCCTTATGTTTGAAGATGTTTTATAAAAAGTAAAAATTTGAATAATATAAAACTTCCTTTTCAAAATATTTTACAATTTAATAACAATGAAATTATATAACGGCAGAGGTAACTCAATAATTTATAAAATTTTATGGCATTTATTAATTTTTATTTTTAATATCTATTTTTTATATTCTTTTTAAGTACCTCCACAAATTCTGAATTTCACAATTACTTTTATTTTTTATTTTTAAGGAAATTAGGAATTAAAATATAAAACTTGCTTTAACTTTTGATGGGATGATTTGCAGAGCCCATTGAATGTTGAAACATAGGGCTTAGGAAACACTGAAATGAGATGAAAAAATTGTGCCCTGCCGAAAATGTTTATAAATTTTTTTTTGCCAGGTATGGAGTGCAACCTTTGAAACATGTGACCTTTAAATGATATTATATAAACCCTGTAACAAGAAAATACGGGTAATCAGCATGCACACAATTAAAAAGTTTTAATTATGTTAAAAATCCAATGGCTAAATTATTTGTATTACGCTTTTCAATTTTTGATAAGTAAATGTAGTCTTCATGCATTAATTTCACACCCTAGTGTTAACATTGGAGGAGGAAATTTTAAAGATTTTTTGAAACTTTATAAATTATTATAATAAAAAATAAAAATGAAAACAATTATTGTAAAAATTCATTATTCATTAAAAATAATTTTTTTCTTTTTAGTCTATGAGATCCTTAATTTATATTGTTTACAACAGCAATTAAAAATTTATTTAAACAAAAAATGACAGTTTAAAAGTTTTATTGCATTTTTGTTTTCACAATTTGTAGCAGATTTCTTAAAAATTGGCTATATTTTGAAGGAAAAAAGATAGTTGATTAGCATTCCCCAATGAATTCTGAATTTAATTACTATTAGATTTATAGTGAAATGATGGCGAATTTCTAGACATTTCTGGAAATTAATTGGGGGGGGGACGACATACGTTTTTTTTACCAAGATTTTCAAAAAATAATTTCAGTCAATTATGAACGAGTCCTGAAATTTTCATCAATGTTCAACCATTATTAGAATTTTGCAAGAATTTCCAAATTAATGTCTTTCATCGGAAAAAAAGTTCTTTGCATAATAAACCCTTGTAAAAATGAAGTCAGTCATGGATGAAAGAAAAACGAGATTTTCTACCAAAATTTCAAATGTGTTAGAAAGAATTTAAAAATGTTAAAAAATAATTAAAAAAATACTTTGATCTATCCTCTTATTAAGAGTCTTAATAATAAATATTTTGCAGATAAAACTTTGTTTTTATTTAGTTTGGGGTCTTTTTCCTTCATACTATGCTGTTTTTCCAGCGATTTTTGGAGGTACTTACATCTAATCATTTCATTTTAATAAGAAAATAAGAATTCACTCACTCTATTTGCTAAAGTTGCATTTAACAAACTTTTCATAATCCAAAATATTTACAGAACTATTCAATGCTAACTGTTGTAAATTACATCTTGAACATTCAAACAAAAATATCTTTTACTGCATATTTAATCCACAAAGTCATGTAATTAACTGCAAAATGATGTACTACGTAATGCAACGAATTTTGGCAGATTTTTCTTCATTTACTGATACTTCCGGCGATGTACTTCCGGTAAAAAAATGTGCTATCGTATTTCTACGCTTGTTACTTTCATGACAGGAAGTACATCGCCAGAAGTTTCAGTAAAGGAAGAAAAACGGCCAAAATTCGACAGAAAATTCTGCCTACGTAGAACATTATTTTGCACTTAATTACATGACTTCATGAGAGTTACGGGAGAGAAAAAGTGCGAGATATAGTTTCTTTTTTTTTATGGATTTTCAAAGCAAAAAAGGTAAGTTTTTTCAATAACTAATTGTTGATTTGAGTTCAGCATATACATTTGCACAGAAATAATGCTATTTTGGATAAATTTGAAGGGGGGAAAGCCGTCGGCACCTAAAACGAACATTTACCATTGAAATTGTCGTATCATATTAGCACTGACAACAAAACAAGATGGAAAGAAAATTCACTAAAACTACAATATATTGACGCGTATTCTCACGATACGGCAACTTTGATAATTAAGAAATGAATGAAAATATCATAAAAATTATTGTTTATCTTTAAACCTCTAACCAAATTCTAAATAATCTTTTACACTAAAGATAAAAATATTAAATACTGGAAAATTAAGTCTAGGTTTTTATCAGACTTCATTGACAAAGAAATGACAAAAAAAATGTTTGTTGTTCATTAAATTTGTAAATGAAAACAAAAAAAGAAAACGTTATATTTACTTCTTTCTGTTTGTTTTCGTCCAATTTTTCTTATTTGGGCCAAAATGAGGAACTACAAAAGTTGAAATAAATGAAAACTTTCGGAGATCAATTATCTTGAGAATCAAACCATTGTTACAAGCAAAAAATGTTTTTGGGAGATTGACACTCAAAGGAGATGATTCAGGAATAAAAATGTTTTTCGGTTTTTTTATTCGAAAAGCTGATAATCCTGAAGAAAAGAAGTTTCACCATTGTACTGGCGACAAATACACTAAAACTCTACACTATAGCAAACAAACAACAAGCATATGACAGAATAACAAAGTTCTTTATAACAGATAATAATTCTTTGTGTTGTTCACAAATAAGTGATTGAAGATGTTAAAGAACAAATAGTTTAAGAAGTGTGAAAATAGCAATCAATTTGATTATGTATTTATGTGTATATACAGTTATTAAACATTTTTTGTTGAGAATTTGTTGCAAACATTTTCTTCACTCACAGTTTTATTTTAGTTTTTTGCTTTAATAATTGTCTGACTTTATTGTAAAGTTCTTGAGTTGGTGTCTGGACTTCTTGGTTGAGTTTGTTGAAAGTTGAGTTGGTTATGAAAAGATTTGATAAGCTGATATGAAGTGAAAGAATTACTTCAGGAAATAAGTTGAGTTTTAGATTGTTGTCTCTGTCAAAGTTGTTGATTTCAATGAAGAGATTGTGTTTCATTCGCTGAATTGATGTTAAGAAAATAGGCTAAGAAGTTGAGTATCGTGGATTCAAATGACAAGGTGAATTTATGAAATTCTTACTGAATTAAATGGAGTTGGAAACGTTAAAGAGATTGTGTTTCATTAACCAGATTGACGTAAATAAAATATTCATTTTAGGCTAATAAGTTGTTTTTATTAGAAATTTGCGGGACAAACTTGTTTTTGTCATATCAGAGAGACATTTTGTGACAAGTTTGTTCCTTTCTTTTGTTGTTGGGGGAAAAGGAGAGAGTGCAAAGGTTTGTCACCAGTGATGGTTTGATTATTTTAGAATTATGGTTTTAGAATTTTAGAATTTACTGCTACATCATGGCTGGTTAACGGTCTTGAAAAATTGCTTAAATAGCCAACTCAATCACGTAACCAGATAAGAAATCAGTTGGCACAATCTCTTGTCTACTTGCCATACAGGGAAAAGGATGAAAGAAAATTTGATGACTATTATATATTGACCAATCAGGAAGTGTTTTTGACTTGCGATCCATTTTTAGTGGGTTCAGCAGAAGTTGAGAATATATTGCTGTGATCTACTTTTAATGGGTTTAAAACATAAAATGTAGGAATGTGTTTCTACCAGGGCAATTTCAATTGGTAAAATTGTTGCAACTAAATTTGAACTATATCTAGTAGTTTATTTGTATATGACTGAGTAGTGATTTCTATCCTCATTGGGTACTCCATACTTTAGGGCTTTATAACAGAACTCCAGGCATGCAAAAAACCTACATTACTTCTAACAGTCAACATTCAGAACTACAAAAATCTGCAGTCTGAGCTTATGCAGTTATGAATTTATAAATCTACGATTTATCTGTTCATTGAATACTGTTACCATATCTGGTCAGGTGCTCCAGCTATTTATCTTGAGGTTCTCAAGAAAGTCCAAACGAGGATGTGCAATGTCATCAATCCTACCTCGGCTGTCCCCACCTTTAGTCACTTTCTCACCAATGTGAGGTTGCTTCCCGCTGTTCTTTCAACAAGTGTTTTCATGACAACAGCTCTGACAAGAAAGACTATGCTTTACTGAAGAAGAAATGGAAGTCTCATTATTGCACATTCAACCAAACAAAAGTACAAAAAATAAACATATGCACAGGTATATAGTTTAAATTGGATAAGATTTTCTTAAAAAAAACATTTAAAATAATTTCCATTATTTGTGAATATGTCCTGAATGTTTCATTAAAATCCAACAATTATTTGTGTTGATTGGAAAAAAAAAAAAGATGCTAAAACACTAATCATAAGTCAACTGCTAATTAAAAGAAAAAATAACAAAATTTCCAGTGTACTAAAAAGATTAAAAAATTTAAAAAAATACTTTG
Organism: Ascarosepion bandense; assembly: GCA_037127315.1. Lineage (NCBI taxonomy): Eukaryota > Metazoa > Mollusca > Cephalopoda > Sepiida > Sepiidae > Ascarosepion > Ascarosepion bandense. Next base: position 351,796 of record JBBBDQ010001152.1, on the reverse strand, counting down.
GTCTTTTCTCTTAATAAGAACAAACATTTTGAAGTAGTGATCTGAAAGCACTCGATGAAAACATTAACTATTATTTTTCGTCATTGAGCACAGAGAAGTATGATTGGATTTGAAATATCTTTATAAATATTCCTCCTAATACTGGACTTCATTTATATAAGGAAGAATTGGCCACCATTTCCTGTAATTAAGGGCTCAAAATAAAACATTTGACAGCAACCATTGATACATTTTGGATTTCAATACATAAAGAATATCCCTCAATAGCTAAAAAGGCTTTATCAGTTTTTATTTCAATTTTCTACTTATTTATGTGAATTAGGTTGGTTGGTTGTTTTGTTTTTATGGCATATCAACCTCGGCGGATCATTTATTGCCAACTAAATTTTATTTATTTATTGCTGGTAATACCTTTTTCTTTCAACAATTTATTGTTGTTTTTATATAAGTTTTTATATAAGTTTTTATTCTAGTAATACTTTTCCTTTTCGAGTATCAAGATTCATTGGGATTTGTTTTTAAGGGCAGGGTCCCCAAGTCCTACCCTGTTATTTAACCCATAACTGGAGGCAAGGGACAGATTAATACCTTTCCCAAGGGTACCAGTGCTTAAGTGAATGCAGGGTATTCAACTGGAATTCAAACTTGGCTCACCGATTTCTCTTTCCAAGCCAATATCCACTGCACCACAATGCACATCCGTCACTAAACGCTTACAGCAGCTGGTATTCCCAAGCGGTCACCCATCTAAGTACTGACCAGGCTCAATGTTGCTTAACTTTGGTGATCGAGTGAGAACTGGGGTATTCAATGTGATAGCCTGTAAGCCTGTGAATTAGGGTTCTGAACACTAAATGGTATAAAAAATAAGGCGCAAGAAAGACTAAGCTTTGCTGAAGAAGAAATGGGGGTCTCCTTAGTGCACACTAGCAGTATAGCCCGGCGTCGCTCAGGTGTAATGAAAGCTTTAAAACTAATCCATGGTCCTGGAGCTCAGACTCTTTGGACATTGGCACTAAAGACTAAAAAGCAATAGTTGTTTCCAGTTAAAGCGAAAACGTAGACTGAAAGAAAAATGAATGGATGTAAGTCAAATTTTGATTTCCTGGTATCGATATAAATTTTCTGCACTATTGTAAGAACTGCAACCTTGAAACTTCTGAATATCGTTTCTTATGTCTTTGTCTATGAGTGTATCAAATTTGATTAAAATCAGACTACTCCTTCTATAACCTGATCTTTTCAATTATCAATTTTCGATATTGATCAGGGGTACTTCGACACAAAACCAAGCTAAGAACACTCGCAGATGCTTATAGTACAACTGTGTAAATTTTCAAGAAAATCAGTTCAGCCATTTCAGAGTCTATAGGTAATGGATACACAGACACTCACACACACACACAAAGTTCCATTTATAAATAAGTTTAGATTCATCCAAACATTGAAGGAAGTTATAAAAAAAAAAATTCACTTTTAAAACATCTAGCTTTTATTTGTCATTTGCAAAATGGTATATTGTCACAAGAATAAACTGCAAAATGTTATCAAATGTTAGAACACCTGGGTAGATTTAACACTAAACAAGCTGCACAAATAGTTGAACAGAAATATTGAAATAAAGTTTCTCATGTGTGTATGGACTTTTTAATATCTATGGTTTTATTTCATCATATTTAAATGTATACCCTTTAAAAATTTTGCTAAGTGTGCCATATTTTCATTTGCCCCTAGATTGAGAAGCACAGAACTTGCCGATAAAGTTCCCATGAATATAAAAAAAATGAAACTAGAATCATCATATCTAGCTTTAAAAGAAAACCTATAATAACCATCATCCACTGCTGTTCACCAAAAAAAAAAAAAAAAAGAGAGTGAAGAGGTGACACAATTCTATAAGTATCTCTCTTCACTTGTGAAACTAGTCTCGAAACATAATTCTTGATTATTGGTTGAATATGAATACTTCGGTTGTTGTCAGTAACAGACACAGATTTGCATATCATGCATCCTCTAATGGAAATGAGGTATTTCTAAAATACATTATGAAGAAAATAACCTTGTATGCCAAATCTTAAACAACAAATTTCAAAATGCTGCAGTAGATGCTGACCCTTAAAAACTAAACATCTGCAACATATTCTTTCAACTTATGTGAATGAAAAAGTTGCCATAAAAAATTCAAATCGATTCCAAAAATAAGAAAGCAGCAGTACTTGATACATTCTGCTTGAAATTTAAAAACTTGGAATTTCAATGATTGAACAGGTGAAGAGGATCATCCCTTGTTCCCTGTTTAGGATGTGGTTCCCAGCTTTCTCTCTTCCAATCTTTTTACTCTTCTCTTTTTTATCTTTTTCAATTGGAGTAGATAGACTAAACTATCGCCCGGTTCATACTCCACTCACGTCTATTGAACAGGTGAAGAGGCTCATCCCTTGTTCCCTGTTTAGGATGTGGTTCCCAGCTTTCTCTCTTCCAATCTTTTTACTCTTCTCTTTTTTATCTTTTTCAATTGGAGTAGATAGACTAAACTATCGTCCGGTTCACACTCCACCCACGTCTATTGAACAGGTGAAGAGGCTCTTCCCTTGTTTCCTGTTTAGGTTGTGGTTTCCGGTTTTTCTCTTTTCCAGTCTTTTCACTCTTACGTAGCCCCCTGCGCATCAGTGGCGTTTTTGCCTTGCTTGGGGTGATATGATTAAAAAAAAAACAAAAACTGAAGCTTCAGATTGACACGGTAACTGTAAAGGACTTTTAACATTTTTTGTGGTATCAAAGCTATAACCTAGCATTTACTAATGGACCTGTTTTGCAGTCAGCTCACAACTCCTCTCTGTTTTCAATAAAGTAGTAAATTTTCTTTAATTTGAACCCTTTGTGTTATATTGAATTTTGTTTTGTTTTTTTATTTTCTTTCCCCTTTTGTTCACAGCAGAATTTTTTCTTATGACATAAAAAATTTCTGCACTCTGCAAAACAGAGGTTCCTTTCCCTTCAATGTGTACATAATTAACCTTATTTAAATTTAAAAGAGGATTTGAGTTTGCTGTGCTGACTGCATTAACGTTCGTGTTTTTCTTACAGGTATTTCAGTTTCCCAACGTTGCTTTAAATTGGTTTGCTCTTGTTTATGTGGTTCTGGCCACCATTTGTTTGCTTCCTTCTTTTAGTCGTGCTGTAGACGGCATATTGTCTCCTTGTTCGTTTCTGTTTGGCGCCAATTTTGTACACGTGTAGGAAAGATGACCTTCACTCCCACCAACTCCCTTCTCCTTAAGAGAAAGGGGATACTTAATCTTAAGATCTCCACAGCCTTAGAATATTTGGAAGGCCTAGATACCCCTTCCAAAGCTCAACTCCTTGTTCAAAAGGAACATATTGAAAGGTATTTTTTCTCTATGGAAATGCTGGACAACCAAATAAATGATTCCTATTTGGAAAATGACTGAAGAAGACATTATCTCTTCATTTAATAAAGAGGAGACTCTGTATCGAGTCGGAGTCTTGGACAGCATTGCTAGGTTGTAGAGTTTGTCCAAGCTGGTAGGTTTTGCTAACTCACGAAAGATGAATTTTAAGACTACTCCTCATAATTTAACTCCTATTTTGGAATGCCCCAAGTTTAACCCGAAAAATCTCAAATTAACCAAGTCAGTAGAATCTAACCTTCATAAGTGTCTAGTTCAAAGAAAATAAACAGGATTTCAGGAGTAAGTTGCTTAAGAAAGAGCCCTCCACCCTGGAAAAATTTTTTATGAAACCGGTTGGAGTCCATTTTATGTGTAACTTATGTAGGAGTAATAAACAAGGCATTGAATTGTGCCACTTACACCTCGCTTACTGACAGGGTAAAACGGTGTGGAGAACTGGGATTGTGTGACCCGTTGTACTTGCCCATCCCACCTGAGTAAAGCCTGCCTGGGCAAGGAGCTGAAACTGCATTCATGCTGGCATTGTAGCAGTTGTGGGCAAGTGGACACACTGTGCCCCTCTCTTAAGACAGCAGTAGTTTCTAATACTTGTTGGCATGTAGGTAGCTCAGACCTGTTGCCTATTATTGAAATTTCTGTTTGCGCAGGTTCTGTTAAGAAGAAAATTAACTGTTTGGTGAACAAACTGACCAGACAAGGCCTATATGATGACTATTGCCAGGTTTTTCTGGATCAAGAGAGAGACGGAATCATTGAAAGGTTCATAGTTGACCCTTTGGAGTTTAATGATGTATCTCTCATAGGCCTGTGATTAAGCAGGCTGACCAATGTTCTACCAAAATCCGACCAGTGTTCAATTGTTCGTTGAGAACTGGTGGTTACCCCTCCTTAAATGACTGTGCATATCCTGGGGTGAATTTATACTTCGATATGCTTGAGCTGTTGATCAAATTCAGGACAGGTCGTTTCGTCCTTTTGGCCGATATTCGTGAAGCGTTTCTGATAATTTGTCTTGAAAGAAACTGATAAAAATTGTTTTTGTTTTTTTATGAAGTTAGGTAACGAATTAGTTTGTTTTCATTACAGTACCTTAATTTTTGAATTTGTTGCTAATCCTTTTATCCTCAATTATGTGATAAAGTATCATGTTGAAAAATATTCCCCCAGCCCATGTAAAGAAATGTTGTTCAGTAATTTCTATGTGGATAATTTAATTAAAACTCACAACTCTCCTGATTCTCTTATAAATCTATATTTAGATACTGTGAATGTAATGAGCGAAGGTAATTTCTTGCTTAAGAATTACAATTCCACTGAGGAGACCCTATGTGCTCGCATGAAAGAAGATAACTTGGTTTCTCATGATTCTCCCTCTGAAAAGGTGCTAGGTTATTTACATGAAACTGCTTCAGATGAATTGCTGCTGGCCCCTTGCACTGCTGGGGTGGCAGCTGTTACCCAAAGAGGTATTTTGTCTCAGAATTCGGCAGTAAGGTTAGTTCTTCCTGTTACTATTAGAGGTAGAATTCTCTTAATTGAGATCTGGAAATTGGGTTTAGCCTGGGACGCCCGTGTCCCTAATGATATTCAATTAATATGGAATAAGTTGTATCCCGATTTATTGAATGTTGACAGCCTGGGGTTCAAACGATTTGCTGTTGATACATCCGCCCATGCTAAGTCAGTTTTGTTCTGTGATGCCTCTAAGAAAGCTTATGGATTTTCTGTCTATTTGTAGCAAAAGGGGTCTGCTAACTTGATTTTTACCAGAGCAAAGGTAGCACCTTCTACTAAAAAGAAAATTGCCATCCCTTGAATTGCTATCAGTCTATTTGTGCATGAAATGTATTCCCAATATAATAAAGGCATACCCACGAGATATGTTGAAGGACATTATCATGGCTGTAGATGCACAAGTGGTCTTATCAGATAACATTAAGACTAAATGTCAATTTACTCAAAATCGTTTGAAAGATATTCGTTCTAGATTTGTAGAGCTGCATAACCTAGGTTTTGAGGTTACATATAAATATTGAACACAGATGACAACCCTGCTGATTTGATAACACGAGGAATTACCTTGTCTAAATTCGAATCGGTCTTGCCCCGTTGGATGGAGGGTCCCTTGGGGTTCAATACTGATAATTTAAATTGGCCAAAAAACAAACTGTGCTGTTTTAGCTATAAGAGCCGGAGAATAATGGCTAATGTTTGCACCTCCAGCATAAAAGTTCCTGAGATGGGTCCTGTGTTGGACATGGAAAGATTTTCTTCCTTCACTAAACTTTTGAAGGTTTTGTCTCTTGTTTTTAAATTTGTTTCGAATTTGAAAAGGTCGGACAAAGATCCCATTTTGAAGGCTAGAATTTATTTGGTTAAATTCATACAGTGCTTGTATTTTTGCGAGGAAATAAAGTTTTTGTTGAACACTCGTAATGGCGAGATTCTGCTGTTGGTTACTAAGTTGGATCTATTTCTGGATGATGAAGGGTTGGTAATTCTAAATTTTTTACTGATGATATTGTTGGGCCATGTAACTAACCTTATAGTAATGAACTGCCATTTGTAATGCAAGCATCTAGGCATTGCTGCAACATTGAGTAGACTTTGTTTGTCAGGATTTTGGATACTTAAATCTCTTCAGACGGTTAAAACTGTGTTATCTTCAAGTGGCATTTGCAAGAAGTACAACTCCCTCTCCTTTAAATACTTTAAGGTAACCAATTTGCCCAAACATCAAGTCAACCTTGTTAGGCCCTTTCCTGCACACTGGGATAGACTTTACAGGACACTTATGGGTGCGAGAAAGTGGAGAGTCTAAAAAGATGTATATCCTGATCTTTACGCGTTTCAGCGTTAGGTTATTCATTTGGAACTATTGGCTGATATGACCGCTAACTCTATTAGTACTTGTGAGATTCTTTAACATTTATGGTGTTCCGTCCCACGTATACTCCGATAATGCACACTCCTTTGTGACTGGTTGTAATCTTGTTCATGAAGTTTATATGCTGGACGAGTGTGAACAGAATTTTAGTGTTCACCACATCAATCACCAGATCATTCCATTGTACTCAGCCTGGTTTGGTGCCGTGTGGGAGAGATTAATCAACGTTGTGAAGAACTGTCTTTTTAAGAGCATTGGGCGACAGAAATTAGACTATTTCCAGCTTCTGACGGTTTTATCTGATATACAGAGTTCGGTTAATGCATATCCCTTGACCTGCCGTTGTTCTGATGATACGAGCTTGAACATCATATATCCTAACGATTTATTCACCCTTGTTATGTGCGTTGTGGTACAGTGGATATCGGCTCGGAACAAGAAACCGGGGAGCCGAGTTCGAATTCCAGCTGAATCCATTGTATTCACTTACGTGCAAATACCCTTGGGAAAGGTATTAATCCGTCTCTTCCTTCCAGTTATGGGTTAAATAGCAGGACAGATTGGGTTCTATAGCCTTGGTCGGCAACCAGTCTACCGCAGAAAGCAATGGCAACCTACTGCGGGATAATCTTCTGCCCAGTCAGTCATGTCTCTTTCGAGACATGATCGCCCAAGCATGTATCACGTATGGCACCTAAACTGACTGACTGAATACAATAGTTGGAATCATGATTAAAACCTCTACTGGTCAAAAAGTGGGGGGTTGGTTTTCTATTGTTATGAAGTAATAAACTGATCCCCCACTTATTACTATGTAATAATATAGTACATCGCGTCTTCCTCTAGCTATGAGTCAAATAACAGGACAGATTGGGTTCTATAGCCTTGGTTGGTAACCAGTCGACTGCAGAAAGCAATGGCAACCTACTGCGGGATAATGTTCTGCCCAGTCAGTCATGTCTCTTTCGAGACATGATCGCCCAAGCATGTATCACGTATGGCACCTAAACTGACTGACTGTTATAACAGCTCTGTCTTTTTGAATGAACAGGAGGCCTATTTTGCCAATCCTCCCACTTCTAGGGATGATCTTTTTGTCAGCTTGGAACATAGTGATCAATATCTGGATGAATTTAAAAGGTTGTGGTATGAAGAGTATCTCTTAGGATTAAGAGAATTGTCTCGTTACCTGCACCAGTCTGAATTTTAAAATTTTATGAAAATAGTAGATGTTGTCCTCATTAAAAATCCCATGAAGCCTCAAATTTATTGGTCCCTTGGAAGAGTAATTGGGCTCACATAGGGTAACGATGGGTTGGTCAGATCTGTGTTGATTAAAAAGAGTGATGGCATCACAGAGGAGCATTCTTTGAGGAACGTTTTTCCCATGGAATTGTCCATTACTCACTCTCACCAGGACACCATACCCACTTTGGAGTCAGCTGATGTAGTCGCTAGTGACATTTCTCAAACGGCCGGTTCTGGATTGAACAGTCACCCCCGTAGAGATAGTAGAAGTGTTAGTGAAAGAAATTCAGATTTTATTTGGGGCTAATATTTAGCTTGGTCTGAACTTTATTCCATTTGAGGCATTTTTTCTTTTGGGTGTTGAAATTTTATTCATCTGTTCGTTTCTTCATTTTTTTCTCTTCTTTTCTCGCTAAGACCGTTGGGAAATTGAAATGTCTTTGCTGTACCACGTGTTGTGCATCTCGCCTCTGATTGGTTGGCTCCCGTTGATAGAATTTGAAGGAGCAGGAACCCTCAGTTTTTTGATTTTCATCGACTCGAGCAGTCGTAAAAATTTTTAGCTCCGTCAGACCAAAGGTGTAAAAAAAAGTCTGAATTTATTTGCGGGTTTGAGAAGCTTGCAGAAGAAAAAAGAAGGGGATTTTGTCAGACGAACAGAGGAGAAACAAAAGATTCAAAGATACTTCTTCCAGAGGAAGAAAGAAATTTTATTTTACAGAAAAAAACGAGTTTCCCAGGTCAGCCCACAACCCACTGAGGGTTGAAGAAGAAACTTAACAAAAAAGACTTTTTTCCAGGCTTGAAACAAAGAAAGGAACTTCGAACACTAAACATAACAAAAAATTAGGGAAAACAGAGCCGCTATCTGGTAGATAGAGGGAGGCTACTCACCCCTAAGTTCTTTCTCTTCAAAGAAAAAAAAAAAAGGAACTGAAGCTTCAGATTGACAAGGTAACTGTAAAGGACTTTTAACATTTTTTGTGGTACCAAGGCTATAACCTAGCCTTTGCTAACAGATCTGTTTTGCAGTCAGCTCACAACTCCTCTTTGTGTTTAATAAATGGATTCACATATGTATTTTTAACCTTATCTTCATGCAAATGTTGACCAACGAACTTCACAGAAAGATTGTTTCCCACCAGTATGAATCTACACATGACATTTTTTTTAATGACATAAGATTATGGCTGGCTTACAGAGAAAGAATGTATCCGCAAGTGATTTTTTAAGGTTGATTTCACTGAAAATGCTAAACCACATGTTTCACATGAATATGGTTTCTCACCAGTATGTGTCCGCATATGAGTTTTTAAACCAGATAACTGTGAAAATGCCAATCCACACACTTTACATGTGTATGGTTTCTCACCAGTATGCGTCCGCATGTGACTTTTTAAATATGCATTCATTGAAAATGCTGATCCACATATTTCACATGTATATGGTTTTTCACCAGTATGTGTCCTCATGTGCTGTTTTAAATACGAGATCTTTAAAAATGCTGTTTCACACACTTCACATGAATATGGTTTTTCACCATTATGTATTTGCATGTGACATTTTAAACTTGTACTAGACACAAATTTTGAGCCACATGTTTCACAAGAATATGGTTTATCTCCTGTGTGCATCCTCATGTGAACTTTCACGTATGAACTGCGTGAAAATGCTAAACCACACACTTCACAAGAATATGGTTTCTCTCCAGTATGCATTCGCATATGTATTTTTAAATCTGGTCTCCTTGCAAACTTTGAGTTACAAAGTTTACACGAATATGGCTTCTCACCAGTATGAAGTTGCATATGGTATTTTAAACTTGAACTCTGTAAAAATTTTGTGCCACACAGTTCACATGAATAGGGAGTGTCACCAGTATGTTTCTGCATGTGACATTTTAAGTGTGTACTATTTGAAAATGTTGAAGCACACACTTTGCAAGCATATGGCTTCTCTCCAGTGTGTGTTCGCATGTGTAAATGTAATTTTGAGTTACGCTGAAATACTGACCCACATACTTTACATGAATATGGCTTCTCACCAGTATGTGATCGCATGTGTCTTGTTAAACTGCATCTTACAGAAAAGGCTGAACCACATACGACACATGAATAAGGTTTCTCACCAGTATGTGTTCGCACGTGAGATTTCAGGGTTGCAGCGCTTGCAAAAGCTGAGCCACATGTTTCACATGAAAATGGTTTCTCACCAGTATGTGTTCGCATGTGAGATTTTAGATGTTTGCTTTGTGAAAATTCTGAACCACATGCTTCACATGAATATGGCTTCTCACCAGTATGTGTTCGCATGTGTCTTGTTAAACTGCATCTTACTGAAAAGGCCAATCCACATACTTTACATGAATGAGGTTTCTCACCAGTATGTGTTCGCATGTGAGATTCTAGACTTGCATTTTCTGCAAATGCCAAACCACACACTTCACAAATATGTGGTTTTTCTTGGGTCTGCATCGTTGTTTCCAAATGCAAATTTTGTGACAACTCACATCCATCTTTATATGTATCACTATTGTCTCCAGAATGTGCTTGCATGGCCACCTTTCAATTAAAACTCCTTTCCATGGATATATTGAAAATCTGTACAAAAAGAAAGAAGCACATGTTTAGTTTCTTTTTATAACTAGTTTTCATCATAACACTCAAAAATGTAAATAAACATCTTCAAAAAATGTTTACTGCTTCAAGTTAATTCTATTGTTCAAAGGGGTATGAAAACATGAAACACAAAAATTCAGTATTAAAAAAGAATTTCATGTAATTTTTGCCCTATTAGTCTCTTACCTTTTTTGGGCAAGATATTCAAGGTTATTATCAAAGCTGAAATAGGCATCTCACACCTTAAAAATACAGAATTTAAAATGAAAATTTTAAATTAAATATTCTATCTTCAAGCTTTAAAATTAGGTCTATTTGAAAGCCAAGGGATTAAAGTTAGTAATTCCAGTAATCAACATACACTGGTGTATTTTTAACTGAAATTATATCGATCAGAATCTGAAATATTTCGAAAAAAAAAAACTTTAAATTTTCCGCCATTTTTTGAAATTTTTTATTTATTGACAGGTTACGTCAACAGCAGCCAACTTTCTGTTTCAAAAATCTTAAAAAATAAATATACATCGCAGACACTTTTTTATAGTCAATTGCTTAAATTGAAACTTACCTTAATCTGATTTCACACAATCAGTAAATTCCTTACTTTATGAAATTTAAGACAGAAAGCTTATCTTAAATACAGTAGTCCTCTCATCAACGTAATACGAAGTGCCGATTGATTGAATATGTCAGCTACTGTCTGTCAACACCCCAAGTATGGCATCCGGAAGTGCCAAATTTTTATGTATCTAAAAAACCGGTTTCTGTTTTTTAACTGCATAGCTAACCATAACATAATATTTTCATCAATTACATAATATTTTATACAATGTTCGTTTAGCATTATAACTGGATGATTGAATATGCTTTCTAAATAAATAAAAATTGAAATTGCTTTTAAAATAATTTTACAATTTAATAACAAAGAATGAAATTAAAATAACCCAGTAAAGTTATGAAATATTATGCTAATATTTTTTATTATGCATTCTTGATAATAATTAGTAACAAAAAAGGTAAAAATATCTAATTTAATTTTTACATAAGTGTAGATGTTATAATTATGTATCTATTTTTTATACATGTCAATGTATTTATGAAATATCTTGAAGAGAAAAGACTTTCAGTTTCAGGAATATTTTGTGGCCCTGAATAGGGCAGTGGTGTTTTTTTAATTGGCTATTCAATCATCCTCATTGCTTAGCTGCTTTTCCAGGTTCAGCTCTTGCATCACATATTGGGCACAAACTTCAACTTAATACTTATCAAATTGATAGTAGATCTTATAAAATGGATATAAACATGGCCAAATTGGAAGTAGCTAAATTACAAAAATTGTAATTTCATTCTTTAGTTTTTCATTACGTAGTAATAATAAAAATGTAACAGTATTTTCAGCAGTTACTTATTTTATAGAATTGTAGTTTAGCATTATAGCTGGATGATTGTATATGCTTTCTGAGTAAATAAAAATTAAAATTTCTTTTAAAATATTTTTACAATTTAATAAGAAAGAATGAAATTAAAATAACCCAGCTAAGTTATGAAATATTATGCTAATTATTAATATTTTTATTATGTATTATTCATATTAATTAGTAAGATAACTAGGTAAAAATATTGAATTTAATTTTTACATAACTGTAGATGTTATAAATAAGTATCGATATTTTTTGTACATGTCATACTGTATTTATGCAATATCTTGGAGAGAAAGAAATTTTGGGAGTATTTTGTGGCCCTGAAAAGGGCCGTGATGTTTTCTTAACTGGCTCTCCAATCCTCCTCACTGTTTAGCTGCTTTTCCAGGTACAGGTATGTAGGTATCTCCCTTAATTTGATAACTAAGAGTAAAATAATTTTATAACATGCGTTTTCTACAATCATTTACAATTTAAAAAAGAACATGAAAGTAGGAGTTAATCAATAAAAATACATAAATTCAATAGTAGGATTAGGCTATGATATAAAATAGAAAAAATGTCTTTTTCATTCAATTGAAAATAAAAAAAATGAAACCTTTTCCAATTTGTTTTAATCTTAGCTAGGCACCATAAAATTGTAGTACATATTTGTTTCTTAAAAACATTCTGCAAACACAAATTGAAATTAAACATATTTTTTTTTAAATTCCAACTTTCCTCTTGATTTTTTTCCATTGTATATGTAGGTATCTCCCTTAATTTGATAACTAAGGGTAAAAATAATTTTATAACATGTGTTTTATAACATTCATTTACAATTAAAAATAAACTTTAAAGTATTAGGTTTAACATTGAAAATGCATAATTTCATTAGTAGGATTAGGCTATGAAATACAAAAGAAAAAAAAATTGCTTTTTCATTCAATTGAAAATAAAAAATGAAACCTTTTCTAATTTGTTTTAATCTTAGTTTAGGCACCATAAAATTGTAGTACATATTTGTTTCTTAGACACATTTTGCAAACACACATTGAAATTAGTTTTTCAATTCCAACTTTTCTCTTTTGTCTTTTTTTTTCATTGTGCACAAAAAACAAAGTTGGAATTTAACAAAAATGTGTGTGTGCAAAATGTGTCTAAGAAACAAATATGTACTACAATTTTATGGTGCATAGGCTAAGATTAAAACAATTTGGAGAAGGTTTCATTTTTTTCTTTTCAATTGAAAGAAAAAGCCATTTTTTCTATTTTTATTTCATAACCTAATCCTACTATTGAAATTAAGCATTTTTATTGTTTAACTCCTACTTTCCCTTTTTTATTTTAATTGTAAATGAATTTAAAAAGGAAAAACATGTTATAAAATTATTTTTACCATTAGGTATCAAATTATGGGAGATACCTAGGTATCTCCCATAATTTGATGCATAGGGGTAAAAATAATTTTATAACATGTTCTTTCTTTTGGTACATTCATTTGCAATTAAAAAAATTAAAAGTAGGAGGATAACAATATAAATGTATACTTTCAATAGTAGGATTAGGCTATGAAATAAAGAAAATAAAAAATGACTTTTTCATTCAATTGAAAAGAAAAAATGAAACCTTTTCCAAATTGTTTTAATCTTAGCCTATGCACCATAACATTGTAGTAAATATTTATTTCTTAATCACATACTGAAAGTAAACATTTTTATCCCTAATAATTTCTTGTATGAATCATTACCACATGCCACTGGAATGAACACCCACCAAAAAAAAAAAAAAAAGAACTTTTGAGGTATTTTCTACATTCTGTCAGGTAGATAGATTCACAATTAATATTAACAATGATGAAACTAATAAGTAAAAAATATAAAACTTACTTTAAATATTTAAAGTCTGACTTGAAATGACTTCTTTCTTGAGCCATTCACAGACACGCATGAAAAGAATAGCAGCAAGGACCTTCAGGGTTTATATACAGGAAAATTTTATGTAAGGGCGGACAACACTTGAGTCATGTGACCTTTTACAGATTTATATCGCTTATGAGCACCCGTACATACAACAAAACGGGAAATCAACATGCAAAAATAAAGTTTTTAATTAAATTACAAAAAAAGATCAACTCTTTTAGAGTAACTGTTTAAATTTTTCGATTAATAAATATATTTACCTCATATTAATTAAAAAAACATCTGAGAGACCTATAAGGAGAAAATTGTAAAAGACTTATGAAACTTTTAAAATTACTTAATAAAAAATATTAAAAATAAAAACAAATCTTGTAAAAATTCATTACTAACGGAAAAAAAAAATTTTATTCAGACGATGACACAATTTTAATTTATGTTTATAAAAGCAATTAAAAGTTTACCCAAATAAAAATTGGCATAGTTTTATTGCATTTTTGTTTTCCTAATTCAGAGCTGATTTTCTAGAAGGTAGCTTGTTTTGAAGAAAAAAGACAGTTGATTAGCTTTCCTTCATGACTCCTGAATTTAATGAAAACTATCTATATGTTGTGACCTAGTCGCATCTTTCGATATTTCTGGAAATTAAATATTGGTGTGTGTGGGGGGAGGGGGGGTAACAAATTAAAAAACAATATTTTTTACCAATATTTTATAAAAATAATTATTTCAAAAATCATTTCAGTCATTTGTGAATAAGTCCTGAAATTTTCATCAAAATCAGACGATTATTTGAGTTTTGCAAGAATTTCCAAATTAAGTTGTCTTTCACAGTCAAAAAATGCCTTCGCGTAATATTACGTTTTGACGTAATAAACTGTAGCGTCAATTTATCCCTTTAGGTACATCCAATTTTACCGTGGGAAAATCAGCATAGTCTGAAGTAAAAGGCCTCAAACTAAATAAAAACAAAGTTTTCTCGGCAAAATGTTTATGCTATCATAAAGAGGATAGATCAAAGTATTTTTTAATTATTTTTACAAATTTTAAAAATTGTTCTAACAGGTTCTGAAAGTGGTAAAAAATCTTTTTTTTCTCTCGTCAGTGAAAGGGTTTAAATGTAATATTACACAAACAAAGCACTCTTTTGTCAGGGAAAGACACATTAATTTGGAAATTATGGCAAAAATTAAATCATGATCGGATTTTGATGAAAATGTCAGGACTTATTTAAATTAACTGAAAATATTTTTGGAATAAAAATTTTCATAAATATATATATATATATATAAATTATTTTTTTTTTTTAACATATGTTACCCCCACCTCCTGAATTAATTTCCTGGAAGCATATTCACACGATAGGGCAATTTTGGATAAGAAATTAATAAAAATATCATAAAATTATCGTTTACTGTGAAATTGTTTTCATCAGCAGAATCGTCAATAAAGAAATTGTTTGTCGTACATTAAATTTGTAAATAAAAAAAAAGAAAACGTTATATTTACTTCTTTCCGTTTGTTTTCGTCCAATTTTTCTTCTTTGGGCCAAAATGAGGAACTACAGAAGTTGAAATAAATTAAAATTTTCGGAGAAAATTGTCTAGAGAATGAAGCGATTGTTCCAAGCAGAAAATGTTTAATGGAGAGCGAAACCCAGGGGAGATAATTCAGGAATAAAAATGCATTTTCAGTTTTTTTATTTGGAAAGATGATAATCCAGAAGAAAATAAAATTGCATCGCATAAAAGCAATTGTCAGAGAACTCATCACATTGAATCCGCCACACTGTTGGCCTTGTGCCAGACTGGTGTACATTTAGTGTGAATGTATGTTCATAGTTCATAAATCCAAGGGCAGTCAGGCCTTCTAATGATTTTTAGGGCAAATTCAATTGTTAAAATTGAGGCAATTAAATTTGTTTGAACTGTATCCAGCCAGTAGAATATATGACTGAGTAGTGAGGTCTATCCTCACTGGGTGCCCTATAGTTTAGGACCTTATGACATAACTAAGCGACACTTAGAAAACCATTTTGGACACTTTGTCGATGTGTAAAATGTTATCGCAACCTACTATTCCCGTTTGTCATGACCTAGATATCGCACGGAAAAATAAACAATTAACAGTTAATGCCAACAGTTGAACCCTTATTATCAGCATCACATTCGCCGAAAACTGGTTTTCTTGGACTGGGGAGAAGGATCAAAGAGGCTCACTTTCTGCTCTCCGGACACCTAAGGCGGTGTATATACACTACACTGTATAGGTTTGGAAGGCAATGATCAGCTTTGACAAACAATGACCAGCTAAGACAAGCTTTGTACCCATTTACGTGGAGGCTGGGTAATCTTTGACCAGTGGCCTGAGCATAAGCTCTCACATTCCCCACGTTAAAAACTGACCTTGTGTCAGAACTCACTCCAATGAGGAGAAAGGTAAAATTCCGTGCAGGATCAAAGTGTAGTATCAGTTCTCAAATTCTCTCCATCTGCTCTGCACGGACCAAAAAGAAGACCAATATGCCGCGACTCAAGATAGACTTTTTAAGAGGGGGAATTAAAAAGAGGAAGACCTCCCGGACAAGGACCTGCAACAAACCACCTCCCTTAAAAGCTAGACGGCCAAATCTCCAACATCTCCAAGGACCTAGCAGCTAAGAGGACCAGCCACCCCAGGAAGCCAGCTGCGAAGACGACCAACCTCCCCAGGAAGTCAGTAGCCCGGACCAGCCAACTCTACCAGGACGGAGGCTGAAGAAACAGCAGACAACTAAGGACACCAGCAGCCCGTATCAGCTGCCCTGAAGAACAGCAGGTAAATCAGAACACTAACATCCCGTAGCAGCAGCTGATGACCCAGCACGCCAAAAGCCCGGAGGACTAACTGACGCCACCAGGATACAGCAGCTCGGGGGACTAGCCACCGACTCAGGTCACCAACAGCCTGAATGACCGACCGCCAACCCAGGACGACAGCAGCCTGGAAGACCAGCCGATGACCCGACAAGCCGCCACGAACCAGCAGCCTCTTCAACCTGCATAATTTCCTTGATAGAGCCAACAATTATGCTCGCTTTATTAGGGATGGTGGCTTGCTTGTAGACCCCTAGCAAGTAGAGAAGTTCGCACTCGGAACTGTCTGTGTCTATCATGGACAGGCATTCGGGAAAAATATGCCGCTCTAGCAAAGACATCTTCAAAGCCCTAACATCCTTTGGTGGTTTATGCCTCAACAAATCATGTCTGAGTGTTCATGTGGAACGCGCTGTCATCGCCTGAGGACTGCATGACGCTGGTAAATAGGGTCCTCATCACCAAAGACCTGATACTTCAGACCGAATACCAGGGCATGAGGTAGACCACAGTTGGGGTTTATGAGATACCCGCACACGTCAAGGGCGAAGGTGTAGCTGCTTACTTTAGGCAGTTTGACCAAATCCTCAGTGTCTCGTCAGATCGCAAGCTCAGGTAGTGGAGATCTGATATGCTGTCTAAGCAGTCCTTCAGCTCCATCTTCAAATGTTTGGACATAAGCGGGAGGTCATTTCCAGCCATTGTTTCCAACAGAAAGCCCGCGTGCTGAAAGTGCGGCAAGACTAGACACTTTTCCTCATCATGACCCCCCGCCCCGCAAAAAAAACCCTCTAGTCTACAACTCGCCCCTGATCAAAATCCAACCAATACTTCTGCAACAAAGACGGCGAGTAATGGGAAACCGCCTGCCTCTGACGTACTGAAGCACTGCGTTCCGGACGTCCCCTTACCGGGTAAAAAGGGGCCATAGCTGAGGAGGTCCGGGGACGCGTTGAAGCAGGCTGGCCGGGACAAATCTCCGGGTTTGGATGGTCTTCCCTACCAGATGTACTTGAGGCTGTCGCTCGTTTTCGTTCCTCTGCTGGCATTGATGTTCAACCACTGGTTGAGGATTGGGAATATATCCCAACGCTTCACCAGGGGGCGTCACCAAGTTACAGCGCAAGGACAAAAGCGGAGAGAATCGGTTGCGTATTTTTCGCCCTTTGACTATGCTAAACGCAGACTTGAAAATGTTGGTAACGGTCTAGGCCAACCGTTTGCAGCTCGTCCTGTCTAGTCTGATTGTCCCGAACAGACATGTGCTGTGAAGGGCAGGACTATTCAGGACAACCTTCACTTGATCCGCCAGGTCATAGAAAAAGTCGACTGTGAAACCGCGCCGATCAATTTGGATCAGTCCAAAACATTCGATAAAGTTGATCATCGCTTTTTCGGGACTGTCCTTGTGTCCACTGATTTCGGGTCGCGGTTTCGCTCCTGGATCCATCTCCTCTAAAAGTCTCCGGGAGCCTTGGTGGAGGTAAGCGGTGTGAGGTCGGAACCTTTCACCTTGTCTCGCACCATTCGTCAGGGTTGTTCGCTTTTGCCGATGCTGTACGTTTTTGCGCTAGAGACCTTCCTACACAGTTTAAAGGCGAATCCGTTCTTCGTGGGATCACCTAGTGTCTCTAAACCGGCCAAGCATTCCGCCTATGCTGACAATGCGTGTCTGCGTTCGTACAGAACGCCGCCAAAATACACAAAGTCGGCAAAGAAATTTGCAGGTATGAGAAGGTGGCTGGGGCCAAGTTTAACTGCGACAAGTCTGTCGGTTTGCAATTCGGCGAGTGGAAGGAGTCTCTATCCCCGGGTCTTTCATCTGGACAGATGGGCCGGTCTGGTTCGGTCCTGGCTTCCAGCTGTTGAATTGGTCGGAAGTTAGGAAGCGGGTCGAGAAAGCAGTTCAACTGTGGGATCGAAGGGATCTTTCCTTGGAGGGGAGAGTGGAAGTGTGCTGGGATTAACAATTTTTGAATTTAAGGAAGTCAAAAGGGGAAAGCAGACAGATACCTATGTCTCATATTAGAAGATATACCCCTCCTCTTTACCTGAGTTAAGAGTTTAAAAGTTAAATTTAGTCATGTCAGAGGGATAGAATTGGTAGGGGGAACGAAAAGAAAAAAGAAAAAAAGGAAAAAGTGTGCTGCTCACACATCTACCTTCACATCCTTTACCGGCTCTCCGTTCTTTCACTGCCGTCTACCGAACGAAGTCAATTCATTGGAAACTTCTCCACCTTTCTTTGGAGAGACTAGTCTCTACTATTAAAATCGCCAGTTCTGCTGCCTCCATCCTGCTGAAGGCGGTCTGGGATTGCCAAGCGTTGAGAACCGCCAATACATTCTACGCTTGATTTTCCTGGGTAGAATGTATACGCAAAAGGAAGGGGAAGAAAGCGAACCCTGGAAGGAGGACGCCCGCCGATCTTTCCAGTCCTTGGAAAACGGGCAAAACGGACGCCAAGAGATCTCCCCCAAACGAACGCGCATTCTACTTTTGTCTCTTAAAGCATTGTATCACATGATAATGAGGGGGGCTGCCAAAGACAAACTCCCCAACAAGCTCAGCCTTACGAACAATGAGTTTAGCTCCGCCTCATCTTGAGAGCCTAGGCTGAAATGTCTCAGCCACAATGAGGCATCACTCACCTGGCTGGTGATGCGAGAGTCTCTCTGGGTCGCCAAGAAACTTTGCCCAATGAGACTGGCAATTTCGCCCGAGTGCGTGCACTGCGGTGATTAGGAGGGGTCTGTAAGACATGTCTTTCACTGCGGTGTCGTACTCCCATTGTGCAATTTCATTGAAGGCTACATGTTTGCGTCTTCACAGAAAGTTCTTTATATTGGAAGCGAGTACCGTCTGCTACAATGTGGCACCGTCAATGAGAAAAGATCAGCATTACGTGCTCTTGTGTCTGCTCGGCATTATATGTCTCGTAGTGTGGACGATATGCAAGAAAGGGTGTCATGGAGATGAGAAATTCTCCTCTTCTCAATTGATCTCTTGCTTTAAGCACCGGCTTAAAGTGAAGATCAGAGCGGAAAAGGTGCAATTCTTTTCATTGGAATTCAGCAAAGGGTGGGTGAGCGTTTCGCACCTGGTGCGTGTATGAGGAAAGGGGTTTTGGTTCTTTAACTGAAATTTAGTCACCCCAGCCTGTGTTTAAGTTAGATTAAGACCATTTCGAATTTTGCAGAATTTGACCTGTCTAGAATCTTAGCTAGTGTGTGAATGCTTAGGTTCTCACATGTTTTTGCTTTCTCCAATCCCTCTCCATTTTAGGCGACAGATAGCTTCGTTATTTGGAAGTACCAGATACCTGTTGGATCTGGAATTTCTTCCAGTTAACAGAGATCTTCTGCCACACACTGATCTTTATTGTGGGGAGGTCTCATTACTAATACATTGTCATTCTCGTATATATATATATATATATAATAAAAAGTGAAAGAACACGTAGATTAAAAACCCACTGTTCAAGCATTTACTTTTATAAAAAGTGCTCAATACAGAATAGAGCTTAATATTGTAATTTTTTTATTAAAATGGTTTATAAAAGCATATATATATATATATATATGTGTGTGTGTGTGTGTGTGTGTGTGTGTGTGTGTGTGTGTGTGTGTGTGAAATAAAACAAAAATTTCGATATTTAAATCTGTTGAATAGCCATTTCTACGAGAAAATACTCGCTTTTTCAGCAACGGCAAAACGAAAATCTTATTTTCTCAAATTCAAATGACAAAAGATTTTATACCGGTAGAAGTAAAAAAAAAAAAAATCATCCATCCACAGGAAAATAAAATGGGGTGGGATTAATAATTTTTTAATTTAAGGAAGTAAAAAGGGGAAAGCAGACAGATACCCTCCTCCTTCCATGAGTTAAGAGTTTAAAAGTTAAATTTAGCCATGTCAGAGGGATAGAATTGGTAGGGGGAACGAAAGGAAAAACGAAAAAAGAAGAAAAGGAAAAAAGGTAGAAGGAATGGTTGACTGGAAAATAAGCTAAGAAAAAATTATTCCCATAGAAACAAAGAAAACTGCTACAATCAATGTTCCAAAAAACATTGAAAAAATTTACCAAAGAGATTTTAGTTTAAATAAATAATGACTGGGACAAATTTTATAGAAAAAATTGGACAAACAAATTTAAATATAAATCTTAAATTTAAAATTAAAAATATTAACTTCAACGGTAGATCTCAAAAGAATCCATTACTACAAGTACACACACACACACACACACACACACACACACACACTTTCCCGAACATAATATACTTAAAAATCGAAAGGATATTCGCAATTCACGAGTTAAATTTAATTTTAATTATTTTTAAAAATTTAAGAAACTAAATTTAAGGCGCCTTAGTACGAAAGGATCCGAATTATTATATATATTTTAAGGGCTGTGCTAAAAGTTAACCAAAACTAATCTTTTTAAAAGGTAATATAGATTTAGCATTAAAAATAAAAAAATATATATAAATATACATATACAATTATAACAAGGCACTGTGGGGTTTGATACATTGACACCCCCCCCCCACACACACACACACACGCATGGTCACTCGGCGTCCACGTGATGACTTGTTTCCCGCCTAAACGATGCTAATAAAAGCGAAGAACACCACGTGGTACGCCAGTTAGGATTTCGTCCCGGGGCAAGAGCAGACATGTCTCCCTAACTCACACAAACACACGCGCACTAATTGCGGGTAGCAATTAGAGGCGCAAATTTCTTTTATTTTTCTTCTCCGACATTAACACTATGCACATTAACTTTCATTCAAACAGGACTTTACATAAAATAACTTCCTACACATAAATTCACAATTTTTCCAACCTTCGTCAGTAGAAATCCACAGACTGCCTAAGACTACTACATTCGCATGTAAGTCTCTCTCTCTCTCTACTCAACGCACACACAGACACAGACCCTTGTTTTCTGTCTGAATAATTTCATCAAGGATTTGAACTTTGAACTCTAGACGATAATCTTAACAATTGTTACAAACCTTTCTTTCAGCTAGAAAAAAAACTTCATACATCTTATTTTGTTTCTACGAACAGACGAAGGGGAATGACTCTTTCCTTTTCACTTTCTTATGCATGCTCTCTCAACCCCATGTAACCTTTGTCAATATATTGTTTTTCTGGTTACTTTCGCCTTTTCGTTCTTTCTTATTGTCTGTTTTATATCACCAACCAGTTACGCCGAGTCGACTCGTAAATCTAAATTAGTAAGTGGACCCTTCGTCCACTACAGCACTTCCTTTGCGATCTCGATACCCGCAGTTGATTCCTGGGGCGATTTCGTTTCCGTAAGCAGCCAGTCCCGCTTTAAGTTTGACTCTGCTTTGGAGGTGGAACGGTCTAGTCCGCTTGAGACCCCGCGATCGATCCGGCAAAGGAGATGATGCTGTTCAAGTCCAATTGTCGTGGCTTTCGTGCGTGCTGGCTCGCATCGATCCCGTTTAACCGCAGTTGAATCCTGCAAAGGAAGCAAAACACGTTCCCACCCACGGCCGAAGCGCACAGGTGCAAGCTCTACCACCTGCCCGGGAGTGTATACATCCTAGGACGCAGCCGAACCCGTCCTCTTCGGACTACGTTCAATTGCAGCTGATACTCGTCCTCAACATTCCAGCTGTGTCGTTCCTGCCAGACGCTGATGATTTTTCCGCCTTTTGCCGTTACTGTCGACCGACGATGACTTTCCAACCTTTGCCATTCTTGTCAGACGCTGACGACATTCCAGCTTGTATCGTTCCTGGTAGACACTGACGACATTCCAGCTTGTATCGTTCCTGGTAGACACTGACGAGATTCCAGCTTGTATCGTTCCTGGTAGACACTGACGACATTCCAGCTTGTATCGTTCCTGGTAGACACTGACGAATTTCCCCTGCGCTGATTCCTGCAGACCAAGGACATCTTTCCAGCCTGAGCCATACATGCCACGTTTCTGCCGGCCGACAACGTTCCTGCCGGTCGACAACGACGTTCCAGCCTGTGACGTTCATGCCAGATGGTGACGAAGTTCCTACCGACGGCAACGTTCCAGCCTGCGCCGTTCCGGACAAACGCTGACGACTTTCTAGCTTGCGACTTTTTACGATTTCCGACTTCGCTCGTAATTTTTATCGCAATAAAAATTGCCGTTGATAAATCCTACATTTTCGTTTGTAAATAAAAATGATTTATTTAACAGGCATAAGTAGGTTTGTTTATTTTTATTTTATTATTGTTTGCAATTCGGATCTTCAGATTTTTAAAATAAAATCCTGGACGACTGAACTTCCTACACGTTGAAATATGACACAGGACTGTAGGAATAAGAAATTAAGAACTAAAAGTATTGTGAAAAAACACAACTAAGAAAAATTCACAAGTCAGTGCGAAAAGCAAATTCTGAATCTTGATTGGATTAAAAACAGCAAATTCATATATGACGTATTTTCACACCTAGATGTGAAAAGCTTCACTGGAACCGGCATCATAAGAAATATAATTATTTAAACCACGACGCTAACCTGTCAAAAGTCAGTCGACATGGGAGCAGTTAGCTGAGACCTCGTGGCAATGTAATGAAAGAAAATTCAAGAAGCTGACCTGGACGCAGTGCATGTCACAGTTTCATTCAACCTCTTCTCCCAATTCTCTTTTTGTCTTTTATACTCTACACTGAGGACAAATGGATACATTAAGTACAACTTCTTTATTTGTTTTGCCCTCTCTCTTTTTCTCTACCTGTCGCGACCTACCAAAAAGAGGAAGGAACAAAGACTTTACATTCTGCTATTACACAACCATGAGCTCTAAACTTCTGTGGACATTTTAAATACCTACATTACTACCACGAATATTTTCTACAAGTATTGATAACCATAACTTTATCATTGAACACGAACTCTACCCTTAAAAAACTGAATAAATAGCAATACCACATTAAAGATCTCTTCAGAAATGTTCCTTACATTTTGAGGATAAGGTTGAGTAAATCATTGAACATCCCCATGACGTTATCTCTGGAAAATGTATGTAGGACGTGCTCCTAAATACAAGAGAGGATGCAAAGCTATTGGCCGGAACAACCATGCATGCAAAGGGGATCCGACTCCATGGGGACTCGGCGGACCCGGATAACTATCCATAGGGTTCTGCTCGAGATCTCATGTGACGACATTGGAGTTTACTTTGCCCAGTTCGATTTAGTTGAGGAGGTAGCCTGACACCTCCCCAAAAATGTACTGTCACCGTTCAGAAAGGAACAAAAGCGACAGCAGCAGCCACACAAGCAGATGGATGTGGATTAAATGCACCCCCTCAGTCCTCGTCATTGAAAAGAGGACGGGAAGAGGAGGAGGAAGTCAAGAAAAACAAAGGAAAGGTGGACATTGGCGAGCGTGGCAGGGCGGAAGGAGTCATGATTGCGACCAAGACCAAATATGCCCCTGCATCACCGTAAATACTGTAGCCATCTTCTTCCACCACACCCTCCTCCCTAACGGAAACACCACCTGTTCAACCTGAATCGCCCTCCTCCCAATCGGAAACACTTTTCCCCTAGTACTATCAACCCATGAAAAATCTAAATACACAAATGATGACTTGCTTGTTGAAAGTTAGGGCTCAAGATGATGACGTCACATGTAGCAGACCCTTTTCCGTGGTCGCGACAGAATGTACTTCTCAGCCATGTTCAAATAATATTCTACTGGATATAGTTCAAATTCTGTAATAATCTGTTGCAACAATTTTACCAAGTGAAATTGCTCTAAAAAATCATTAAAATGTCTAGCTGCATTTGGATTTATGAACTATAAACATTCACACTGAATGTACATCAGGCCAACAGTGTTGAGGATTCAATATGATGAGTTTTCTGACAATTGTTTTTATGATGCAAATTTATTTTTCTTCAGGATTATCAGCTTTCCTAATTAAAAAAAAATTATTCGTGAATTATCTCCCTTGAGTTTCGTTCTCCATTAAACATTTTCTGATTGCAAAACAATGGCTTCATTTTCAAAAAATTGTTCTCCGAAAGTTTTCATTTATTTCAACTTCTATAGTTCCGCATTTTAACCCCAAAAATGAAGAAACTTGACGGAAACAGACGGAAAGAAGTAAATATAACGTTTTCTTTTTTCATTTACAAAATTAATGAACAACAAAGTCACAAACAGTTTCTTTGTCAAGTAAGTTGACGATAAAACCGACAATTTCGCGCTGTGAAATTCACAATATTTAAATTAAAATTCTTATCTTTAGTGTAAAAGGTTATTTAGAATTTGGTGATTCATTTGAAGACAAACAATAGTTTTATGATATTTTTATTCATTTCTTAATTATCCAAAATTGCCCTATCGTGTGAATACGCTGTACAATATAGCGTACCAATTTCCTTCCATTTTGTTGTCAATGCCAAACAGCAATTTCAACTGCTTTTATATCCTTTATTATTTTTCTTTTTTAGGCTATTAACAAAACTCCATCTTTTCCCTTTTTAAAAATACAGATGTTTCTCGTGTTTTTATACCATGTCTTTTTAAATTATATTGTCTACCAGGATAAAATAGGTATTCGAATCATTATTCATGATGGATATGCCATGGGTTTTTTTTGTGAAATGAATTGTGGGATTGTATACCCGTATCATGTTACCTAGACACCTGACCTGTTCTGATAAAATTTTGTTTTTATTTAGTTTGGGGCCTTCTTTCTTCATACTAATACTGTTTTTTCAGCGATTTTTTGGAGGCACCTAAAACGAAAATAAAATTTTCTACAAAACTTTTATTTTTAAAAATTCAATTTAAAATTTAGATATCGAAAATGAGAGGTGGTACCTATGTTATTAAGAGGATAGATCAAAGTATTTTTTAAGATTATTTTTTAAATTTTCTAATTTTTTTCTAACACATTTGAAATTCTGGTAGAGTCTGGGAGTGATGTAATTTTTACAATGGTTTCTAATGTAATATTTACGCAATATTAATGTAAAATTATGCAAGGCACTTTTTTGCCGGTGAAAGACATTAATTTTAAAATTCTTGCAAAAATAAAATAATCATCGAATTTCTATGAAAATGTCAGGACTTATTTATAATTAGCTGAAAATATTTTTGGAATAATAATTTTTATAAAAATATTGATAATTTATTTTTTTTACATATGTTACCTCCCTTCCTGAATTAATTTCCTGAAATGTCAAGAAATTCCTGATCGTTTTCCCATAAACCTAATAATTAAATTCAGGAGTTATTGGGGATTTTGCTAATCAGCTGTCATTTTTTTCTTCAAAATTAACCCATTTTTAGAAAATCTTCTCTAAATTGCCAAAACAAAAATGCAATAAAACTATGCCATTTTTTTTTATTTAGATAAACTTTTAATTGATTTTATAAACAGCATATATTAAGGATATCATAGATTGAAAAGAATTTTTGTTTTCACTGAATAATGAATTTTAACAAGAATTGTTTTCATTTTTATTATAATAATTTATAAAGTTTCAAAATTTTTTTCTTTATTGTTAATGCTAGGGTGTTAAATTAATGTGTGACAACTATATTTACTAATCAAAAAATGAAAAGCTTAATACAAATAATTTAATCAATGGAATTTTAAAATAATTAAAACATTTTAATTATGTGCATGCTGATTTCCTGTTTTTTATTATTAAGGGTGGCCATACTTAATGTTTATCATTGAAAGGTCACGTGATTCAAGAGCTGTCCCTCCTTACAAGAAAAAATTACCTATAATGGACATTTGTATTCAGAACCCAATTCTTTTCATTACCACATGTTTCTGAATCACCCAATAACAGGTTTCCCAAATCCCGATTTCCAAATTTAAAATAATTTACTTCCTAGTTTCTTAATCTTTTACATTAATTGGTCTGTTTTTGTTGTACATTACAATAGCCATTTTGCTAATCCTACCATTGAAATTATAAATATTTTCTTCTGTTAAATTTCTACTTAGCATAACATTTCATAAACTTAGAATGAAATTGAAATAACCAAACTTTATTAAATTGTAAAATTATTTTAAAAGTAAGTTTTATATTATTTTAATTTTTATTTATTCAGAAAGCATATTCAAATGTATGACTATAAACCTAAACTGAATAAAATTCTATAAAATATTATATCATTTCTGAGAATATTATGTGAAATTTTCAATTTTACTATGTAGTTAAAAAAACAAAAATTGAATTTCTAATGTTTCATAATATTTTTATACCTGTACATTGAATTGTATTTTAATTTAAACAATAGAATTAACTTGCAGCAAGTAACATTTTTTGAAGATGTTTATTTGCATTTTAGAGTGTTATGATGAAAACTAGTTATAAAAAGAAACTGCTGTAGACTGGTTGCTGACCAAGGCTACAGAATCCAATCTGTTCTGTTATTTAAACAATAACTGGATAGAAGTGATGGATTAATACTTTTTCTAAATGTATTTGTGCATAAGTAAATGCAAGTAGTTCAACTGGAATTTGAAGTTGGCTCCAAATTTTACTCCAGGATCCTTTACAATTTCATACAAAAAGTAAGGTCCGAAGCTACTTTCAAGGGTTATGTTTTCTTATGAGTAGCAAGTCACCATGGTTCCTTAAAGAGGAGCAATTATGTTTTTTTCATTAAGTCTTCTAGAAAAAATCATGAGGATTTGAATTTGAAAATAGGCATTATTTTATCCATTCTACCACGCTAGATGCTATCACTATTTCAATAACAAACTGCAATTTTCTGTATTTTTAAGGTGTGAGATACTTATTTCAGCTTTGATAATAGCCTCAAATATCTTGCCCAAAAAGGGTAAGAGACTAATAGGGCAAAAATTACATGAAATTCTTTTTTAATACTGAATTTTTTCGTGTTTCATGTTTGTTTTTTTTTTTTTTTTTTTTTTTTTAATCATCTCACCCCAAGCAAGGCATTCCACTGCCACTATTGCGCATGGGGCTACATAGGGGAAGGTAAAGAGAAGGAGTGGATAGACATAGGGAATGTCAGGAGAAAGGTGATAGATGAGTAAGGATAGCGAGGATGAGTGTCGGGCAGATGGGAAGAGTGTTTGATAGAATGGGAGCAGGTTAGTGTGTTAGGAGATGTCTATTGACCTTACATTTAAACTCCTGGAGATTGTAGCCGTCGGGGAAGCAATCGTTTGGAAGAGAATTCCACAGTCGGGAAGTGCGAGGAAAGAAACTGTTGGAGTAGAAGTTACGGCTGCATTTTATCGATTTCACTGTAAAAGGGTGGGATCTAGTTGCTAATCTAGTATTTTATCTAGTATCTCGTGCAAATTCGTATTTAGGGGGTTTTCATACCCCTTTGAACAATAGAATTAACTTGCAGCAGTAAACATTTTTTGAAGATGTTTATTTGCATTTTAGAGTGTTATGATGAAAACTAGTTATAAAAAGAAACTAAACATATGCTTCTTTCTTTTTGTACAGATATTCAATATATCCATGGAAAGGAGTTTTAATTGAAAGGTGGCCATGCAAGCACATTCTGGAGACAATAGTTATCATGTTACCAGTCTGCTACGGCTTACCTCCCTTCCAGCCCTCCTATCCAAAGGGTCTCTCTCACCTTACTCCGGTTACTCCCGCCGGTGCCCTGGCCTTTTCGACAGCTTCGCTGACGGCGTGCGGACGGCATGCGCCTTCTTTCTTTCTTTCTGTTATCCTAAATCCCTTCGACATCTCCGTTTTTTTACCTTGTCCGAGTTTCAATAAACCTGTTTTGAAATGGACTTTGACTCAGAGTCTTGACTCTCGGCAGGAGTTAAATGCTAAATGTCTAAAGGCCCCTTACGTTCGGCGAACACAAGGCGGCCCGGAGGCATTATAGTAAAAAAACGGAGATAGATGTCCCGTAGAAATTCCAGTGAAAGAAAGACGTTTTCCCTCCTTACGGAAAGTTGTTTAACGGTCCTGGACCGTCAGAACTCGAGCGTCACGGTCAACTAGAGTAGTGTCTCTACACGGTCACCACCTTTTGCTCCCTCACCCCAACTATGGAAGAAAATTTGTCGAGTCGCTCGAGGACCCACTCCTCAACCCGCTCTCGGACTTCCCGAAGGTCGTCCACAGCGGCCGCCGCTGTTGCCGCCCAAGCGAAGGCGGAAGCTGCTAGAACACGCGTGGCCTACATTGATGAGGAACTGAGGGTTAAAATGGAGCTAGAGAGGATAAAAGCTAGAAAGGAAGCGGCTGTAGCCGCAGCCGAAGCAGAAGTCTTAAGGGAAGCTGCCGAACAGGAAAGCGAACGGTCCAGCCATCACCGCATGAAACTTATCTCCGCTCCGGTCGACCCCAGCGCACGGGTCAGGGAGTATTTAGCCGACCAAGCGAAGCAACCAAAACAAGAGATGCCTGGACCCCTACCACTTCCCAATGAAGAGAGCGCTCAGGTAAGCCAGCTCGCCTCACATAGACTGGCTAATCTGGATAGACCCGCCCAAACGACACCCCCCGTCATAAGCTACCATTCTCCCAACTCACACATCGGGGGCAATGAACCACGCGACAACTGGTACCCCTCTCACACTAGGGACATCATCCAGCCTCAACAAACCACGGAATTCATGAGGTATCTAACCCGGCGGGAACTTATGACCACTGGTTTGCCACCTTTTAATGATAGACCAGAAGATTATAAAAAGTGGAAACGGTCCTTCCAAGGCGCCGTAAGACGCCTCAGACTCACACGTGATGAAGAGATGGACCTTTTAGTGAGAGGGCTCGGCAAAGAGTCACGGGAACATGCCGAGAGGCTAAGGTCAGCCCACCTCAACCACCCTGAAAGGGGACTCCAAAGAATATGGGAGCGACTCGAGGAATGTTACGGCGCCCCTGAAATGATTGAAGACGCCCTCTTCAGAAGAATCGACAATTTTCCCAAACTATCGAGCGATGAATTCCCCAGACTGAGGGAACTCAGCGACTTGGCCACAGAACTTCTGTCCGCTAAAGAGGACGGAGATCTCCCCAGCCTTGCCTTCCTGGACACTGCTCGAGGCCTTCATCCCTTTGTGGCCAAGTTACCACCCTCGCTTCAAGATGAATGGCTATCAGTCGGATCCGACTACAAGGAACGACACCGAGTCATGTTTCCCCCCTTCGAGGTATTCGTGAGCTTTGTATCACGACAAGCTAGGATCAGGAATGATCCTAGTTTCAAAGTCAATCTTCTAGCTAGCGGGTTCTCCCGTAAAGAAAACAAACAAAAAATAGTAACGGTACACAAAACCGTGGTATCTCCTACGTCCTCCGACACCACACGTCCCCATAGTGAAGCAAGGGACTTGACCCAGTACTGCCCGCTACATGAGAAGTCCCACCACCCACTGCTGAAATGCCGGGCCTTCCGAGAAAAGGCATTGACAGAGCGCAAGACCTTCGTCAGAAACAGGGGCATCTGTTTTAAGTGCTGTGCTTCCACCGCGCACGTGGCAAAATTCTGTAAAGCAGATGTTACATGCAATGAATGCAACAGCAAAGATCACAACACTGCTCTCCATCCTGGACCACCACCAGAGACCATCAGCACTAAACCCGCCGCTAAGGACGGCGGGGAGGATAAAACCCCTGCAGCTGCCGGAGTAGTTTCGCAGTGCACTCAAATCTGTGGCGGCGACCTCTCGGAGAACTCCTGTTCCAAGATATGCCTCGTCAACGTTTACCCTGCAGATCAACCCGACAAGGCAGTGAGGATGTACGCCATTATCGATGAGCAGAGCAACCGGTCTTTGGCAAACTCAAGCTTCTTCGATAGATTCAACAGCAACGAGCCCAGTTTCCCATACTCCCTTAAAACCTGCGCAGGAGTAACTCAAACCATGGGAAGAAGAGCGACAGGCTTCCAGGTGGAATCCTTGGACAGAAAGATCAGCCTTCCTCTCCCCAGCTTGGTGGAATGTAACAGAATACCCGACGACAGGTCCAGCATTCCCACACCTGAGGCAGCCTTCCACCATCCCCATTTGAAGAAGATAGCTCACCTCATCCCTACTCCGGAGCCTAAAACCCCTATAATGCTCCTTCTAGGACGTGATATCCTGAGAGTTCACAAGGTACGTGAACACATAAACGGGCCCCATGACGCCCCTTACGCACAAAGGCTGGACCTGGGGTGGGTGATAGTAGGCAACGTCTGCCTAGGGAGATTTCACCCACCCACCGTGGTGAAAACGATGCATACAAATGTATCCGAGGGAGGCCACCCTACCCTTTTCGAATTATGCCCGAACAACTTTAAAGTTCAGGAGAACTACATCGGCAACGGGCTTTACTCCACC
The DNA here is from genome assembly GCA_037127315.1 of Ascarosepion bandense. Taxonomy (NCBI): domain Eukaryota; kingdom Metazoa; phylum Mollusca; class Cephalopoda; order Sepiida; family Sepiidae; genus Ascarosepion; species Ascarosepion bandense. The sequence continues at coordinate 321,098 of JBBBDQ010001152.1, read as the reverse complement.
GATAACGATGACTACATATTTCAACGGACCAGTGATGACGAAAGGGTAGCCCCCTCCATTGAGGATATTGCTTTCCTCAACCTCATGGAACGAGAAGTCGAGAGGGACACCGACCACAACTGGGTTGCTCCCTTGCCGTTCAAAGACCCTCTGGGATTTGCCGCCCCCGTCGCTATCGAGGGAAAATTCATCCTGAGGGAGTTGACTGACAAGAACGCCGAATGGGACTCCCCCTACCCAAGGAGATGTACGAACCTTGGTCGTTGTGGAGAGACTCCTTAAAGGCCCTAAACGAGATTCTCATCCCTAGGATGTTTACAACTCTACCTCCCTCTAAAGCGGCACGCAGAGAGCTGCACATCTTTTCCGATGCATCCACTAAAGCCATCGCTGCAGTAGCCTACCTCAGAGTCATCGACGGTAAAGGAAAAAGCCACGTTGGCTTCGTCATGGGGAAAGCAAAGCTAGCTCCACGGCCCGAACACTCGATTCCAAGACTAGAGCTCTGCGCGGCCCTCCTTGCAACGGAACTGAGTGAGCTGATCTCTTCCGAGATTGACCTGAAGCCTCATTCCACCACCTTCTACACTGACAGCAAAGTGGTGTTAGGCTACATCCACAACGAAACTAGACGTTTCTATGTGTATGTTAGCAATCGAGTACTGCGGATACGAAGATCCTCTCACCCCGATCAATGGAGATACATACACACAGACCTGAACCCCGCCGACCTCGGCACTCGTTCCGTGCCCGCATCTCACCTGCAAACCACCACCTGGCTCAATGGCCCCAGCTTTCCTCTGCCAGGAGGCAAGGATGACCCCGGCTACGATCTAATAAATCCAGAAAGAGACGCAGACGTCCGTCCTCAAGTGTCCACGTTAGCTACGTCTTCGGCAAATCTACAGCTCACTACGCTGCGTTTTGAGAGGTTTTCCACTTGGCTGTCGTTGACTAGAGCCCTAGCCAACCTCATACATATCGCTGGCACCTTCCACCAAGCTCATACCACCTCAAGAGGTGAATGTAGAGGGTGGCATTATTGCCCCAAAACACGCACTGTCGAGGAACTCTTACAGTCAAAAAATACCATCATCCGATCGGTGCAGGAAGAAGTCTACCCTGAAGAACTCTTGAGTATAGCACGCAAGGAGGATCTCCCTAAAGGCAGCCCGCTTAAAGACCTCAATCCTTTCATCGACAATCACAGCTTGTTGAGGATTGGGGGTCGCACTGGCAAAGCAGAGATCGAAACCAGAGAGAAAAACCCTATTGTCATCCCTGGGAGACACCACGTCGGATCTTTGATCGTGGGTTACTACCACGAGCAATCCAAACACCAGGGACGTCTGTTCACCGAGGGAGCCATCCGTGCAGCAGGATTTTGGATAATCGGTGGGAAGAGATGCGTGAGCCGGCACATTCACCGCTGCGTCACCTGCCAAAAACTCAGGAACCCCACCCTGACACAGAAGATGGCTGACCTTCCTGCCGACCGTCTCAGCACTAGTCCTCCCTTCACCAACATCGGCTTAGATGTGTTTGGTCCTTGGGTAGTCTCCTCACGCCGAACTAGAGGCGGACTCGCCAACAGCAAGAGGTGGGCGGTAATGTTTACTTGTATGAGCACTCGAGGTGTTCACATTGAAGTCATTGAATCAATGACCGCCTCCAGCCTCATCAACGCGCTCAGACGCTTCTTCGCCATCCGCGGCCCCGCTAAGCACATACGCTCCGATTGCGGAACCAACTTTGTGGGCGCTTGCAGGGAGCTGGGCATCGAGTCTCCCATAGATATAAGCTCAGTCTCTAGATACTTGGCAGGGCAGGAGTGCACCTGGTCTTTCAACCCTCCCCATGCTCCACATATGGGAGGAGCTTGGGAAAGGATGATCGGCATAGCAAAAAGAATATTGGATGCCATGTTCTTGCAGTACAAGCATAGGATGACCCATGAATCGCTCACCACATTTTTGGCGGAGGTCTCTTACATAATCAATGTCCGCCCCCTCATTCCTGTGTCGTCAGATCCGGATCAACCCCTGATACTTACCCCTGCTATCCTCCTCACTCAAAAAACAGGTGTTCCCTTCACGCACGAGCGTGAATACGGACCCAAGGACATCCTAAGAAGCCAGTGGAAATTCGTTCAGCATCTGGCCGAGATTTTTTGGAGCAGGTGGAGAAGAGAATATCTATCCTCGATCCAAAAACGTTCCAAATGGAGGTCGGAGGTACCCAACCTTGAACCGGGGAACGTGGTGCTGCTCAGGGACGAGCAAACCAGCAGAAACAAGTGGCCTCTAGGACTTATAACCCGAGTCTTCCCTAGTGAGGACAATCTAGTACGTAAAGTTGAGGTCAAGATCTACACTGGGAATTGCGCTAGACTCCTCCTTAGACCCATCACTGAAATTGTCCTTCTCAGCGCCAAAGAATAACTATTTATGACGTGTCATACGTCAGGCGGGGAGTATCATGTTACCAGTCTGCTACGGCTTACCTCCCTTCCAGCCCTCCTATCCAAAGGGTCTCTCTCACCTTACTCCGGTTACTCCCGCCGGTGCCCTGGCCTTTTCGACAGCTTCGCTGACGGCGTGCGGACGGCATGCGCCTTCTTTCTTTCTTTCTTTCTGTTACCTAAATCCCTTCGACATCTCCGGTAAGCTTTATCTTTTTTCCTTTCCCAAATACAGACTGAATTTATCTCGCAATATTTCCCCCTTTTTTAAACGAACCGTGTTCATCTTCCCCCACGTGCAGACTTTCCATTTTTCTTCTCTGAACCCGCCGTTACGCAGCTTAACTTGAATGTTTTCTCCTTCCTTGAACTTTTACGACCCTTCCATTTATTTGTTGTTATATTGTTTTCCTAAACAATGTCTTTCTCTTTCTTTCAGTTTTTTTACCTTGTCCGAGTTTCAATAAACCTGTTTTGAAATGTACTTTGACTCAGAGTCTTGACTCTCGGCAGGAGTTAAATGCTAAATGTCTAAAGGCCCCTTACGTTCGGCGAACACAAGGCGGCCCGGAGGCATTATAATAGTGATACATATAAAGATGGATTCGAGTTGTCACAAAATTTGCATTTGGAAACAACAATGCAGACCCAAACTAATAAAAAACCACATATTTGTGAAGTGTGTGGTTTGGCATTTGCAGATTTTTCAGCATTAAAAGAACACAGGCATAAGAAATCATTTTCATATAACTCAAATTTAAGAATTCACAGAGACAAGAAGACTGAAAAACAAGCATGTTCTTGTGAAGTGTGTTGTTCAGAATTTTCAAACATAGCCAGCTTAGAATCTCACATGCGAATACATACTAGTGAGAAGCCATATTCATGTGTAGTGTGTGGTTCAGAATTTTCACAAAACGCAAGTCTAGACTTTCACATGCGAACACATACTAGTGAGAAACCTTATTCATGTAATGTATGTGGCTTAGCCTTTTCTGTAAGATTCAGTTTAACAGTACACATGCGAACACATACTGGTGAGAAGCCATATTCATGTGAAGTGTGTGGTTCAGAATTTTCACAAAGCAAACATCTAAAAGCTCACATGCGAACACATACTGGTGAAAAACCATTTTCATGTGAAACATGTGGTTCTGCTTTTTCACAGGCTGCAACCCTAAAATCTCACATGCGAACACATACTGGTGAGAAACCTCATTCATGTGAAGTATGTGGTTCAGCCTTTTCAGAAAGAGGTAATTTAAAAAGACACATGCGAATACATACTGGTGAGAAACCATTTGCATGTAAAGTATGTGGTTCAAAATTTCCATGGAACTCAAGTTTACAATTACACATGCGAACACACACTGGAGAGAAGCCATATTCTTGCAAAGTGTGTGCTTCAACATTTTCACATAGTTCACATTTAAAATGTCACATGCGGAAACATACTGGTGACGCGCCCTATTCATGTCAACTATGTGGCAAAAAATTTCTTCAGAGTTCAAGTTTAAAATACCATATGCAACTTCATAGTGGTGAGAAACCATTTTCATGTGAAATTTGTGGCTCAAGATTTGCAAGGAGACCAGATTTAAAAATACATATGCTAATGCATACTGGAGAGAAACCATATTCTTGTGAAGTGTGTGGCTCAGCATTTTCACGAAGTTCATATGTGAAAGTTCACATGAGGTTACACACCGGAGAGAAACCATATTCTTGTGAAATATGTGGCTCAACATTTTCCCGTAGTACAAATTTAAAATTTCACATGCAGGCACATGATGGCAAAAAACCATATTCGTGTGAAGTGTGTGGAACAGCATTTTTAAAGAACTCATACTTAAAACAACACATGAGGACACATACTGGTGAAAAACCATATTCATGTGAAGTATGTGGATCAGCATTTTCAGTGAACTCATCTTTAAAAGATCACATGCGTATGCATACTGGTGAAAAGCCATATTCATGCAAAGTGTGTGGATCAGCATTTTCACACAGATCCGGTTTAAACACTCACATGCAGACACATACAGGTTAGAAACATGAGAAACGTGCTGCAGCATTTTCAAAGAAATCCAGCTTAAAATATCACTTGCAGAAAGTAATCTAGCCCTAATCTTGTGTCATTGAGAAAATGTCATGTGGATTCATACTGGTGAGAAACCATATTCATGTGAAATTTGTGAGTCAACATTTGCATGGAATGAAGGTTTATAAATACATATGCAAATACATATTGAAGAGAATGTTCAAGTTTATATTTTCTTTATTTTTACTTTATTATTGTATGGAATTCAATTTTAAATATGAAATTTGGATGCTATGGCCAATATTTTCTCTGTATACATTGAAAACACATAAAAATTGTTTAAACACTGGAGACCTACGTAGATATTATGACTCCTTACATTCCTCAGTCTATGACTACAGTTGCCCCCATCCTCTAGGCAGGACAATGCACCATGTGACAAATAAAAACTAAAAACAAGGTGTGTGAAAGTCAAAACTGGTTCAGAAACTTTGCAAGAAGATTATCCCTAATAAAGCAACCTGCAAGTGTATACCAAGTAAATGTTTATTTTTATAAGTTACATGTTGAAAGGAATTCAGAAAGTAAATCACAATAGAGTACAATACTAAGTGCTGATTAATTGTGGCACAAGGCCAAATGATTGGTTTGTATATATTATGTAAGATTGTAGAAATATCAGGGATAGGTCCATAGAGTATGATTTAGTATGATGTTGTCTCCAAGAGATGTTAGTATAACTTTTGGCATCTGAGCATAGTTTCCATGATGGTTAAACTCTAGGATTTTAGTTAATATCCAGACAATGGCACCTTACATTAAAAACACCTTCTCAGTGGCCTAAACAAATCTCTGCTTCAGGTTATATGTTAATTCAAGTTTCCAGATCATTCATTTTATTCAAGGCAGCCCAGGTTTAAGCTATGTGAATTTTTGTATCTTTTTTCAATAGTATTTACCTTGATCCTTGGCATGTAAAGATTTCACAGATTATATTGTTTCACATAGGACAGTTTGTGTTGAGTCTTACTGGGTGAAGCTGCTGATTTCGGTTTTAGAACATTTGACATTGTCCAATATTGTGGGCAGCATTTTCTAAATGATTTATGAGAAATTTGGCATTGGTAATGGTGTCTGCAGTTTTAGATATAGTCAAGGACTGTAAACTTTTTGCAGGATAATGATTTAAGAGTCTTGACGTAAAATTTCAATAATGTTTGTTGAGGGAAGTTCTCATTAGGTACTCATGGGTGATAACAAATAGAAAAAGAATCCTGCTTTGATATCAAAGAAGTTAATGTATTTATTTAGAGATCTAATGAAAGCTCTAGTATTTTTGTATAGAATCATTATAGGAGTTACTGTCTCAGGTTGGGTGATGCCAGAATGAAATTCTCCATTTTTCCCCTATGTTTAGAACTGAAGACTTTAGGTAAATCTACATTTTTTTTTTTTTTTTTAATCATCTCACCCCAAGCAAGGCATTCCACTGCCACTATTGCGCATGGGGCTACATAGGGGAAGGTAAAGAGAAGGAGTGGATAGACATAGGGAATGTCAGGAGAAAGGTGATAGAGGAGTAAGGATAGCGAGGATGAGTGTCGGGCAGATGGGAAGAGTGTTTGATAGAATGGGAGCAGGTTAGTGTGTTAGGAGGTGTCTATTGACCTTACATTTAAACTCCTGGAGATTGTAGCCGTCGGGGAAGCAATCATTTGGAAGAGAATTCCACAGTCGGGAAGTGCGAGGAAAGAAACTGTTGGAGTAGAAGTTACGGCTGCATTTTATCGATTTCACTGTAAAAGGGTGGGATCTAGTTGCTAATCTAGTATCTCGTGCAAATTCGTATTTAGGGGGCACCAGTGATCTAAGTTCATCGGAGCAGAAGCCGTGAAAGTATTTATAGAAGAGACACAGCGAAGCCACGTCTCGCCGGTGGGAGAGAGACTGCAGGCGGTCTGCCAAGTCGGTATCTATCACATTACAGACCCTCCTCTGAACCTTATCGAGAAGCCCGAGGAGAACAGCAGGGGCACCCGACCAGATATGGCAGCAGTATTCAATGCACGGGCGGATGGTAGATTTGTAAATGTGCAGGATAGATTTAGACGGAAAAAACTTCCGGGCCCTACACAGAGAACCGACTTTCATAGCAGCGGATTTAGCAATGGATTCGATATAGTCATTCCATTTGAGGTCCGCTGAAAGTGTGAGACCAAGGAGGCGTAGTGTTTTACTCTCTGGGAGGCAAGCCTGGTCCATGGTCCTGGTACATAAAGTAAGGCATTCTTACATTCTCATCCTCAATAGTCCACAAAACAGTCTTTGTTAAAAGATCTATTTTTTTTAAAATTCAGAGCATTTTTCCCTATTCCAGCTAAATTCTCCTGAGAAGCTTTGAGTTCTAAATTTGCAGTAATGGAAGTAAATGTGATCCTGCTATAGTATATTGCTGAACTTAGATTTTCCTATGACTTCTCCATATATGGTTTTACAGAGTTGGAGTAGAATATCATTGTAATTCTGAATCTTCCAAATCTTAGGAGGAATGTTATCAAGTCCTGCTGCTTTCTTATTTTTAGTGTTTTCTGTTTTTAAGCCATTTCAAGTTCTGCATCTGTGGTTTAATGTTATTTGATTCTTAAGCAATATGTTGCTGATGTTTAGGTTTTAAGGGTACAACATCTGCCACATTTTCATGAGAAGTGCTAGAATTATTGTTGGTTGGATTAGGAAATGTTTCCTCAGCATCTGCTTGTAGTGTTTCAAACTTATTCCTGAGAACAATGGTACACTTGTCTTTGAGGTAACATGTTAGAAGAAGCCAATTATACAGTGGGAAGGCAGACTGCTTTTTTGTATTGGCTCTAAGGCTAAGTAGGATTGTGGAAAAGAAAATCTGATTGTCTGAAAACACTTCTTGAAAAATGTTGATAGCTTGGCAGTTAATTGCACTGTTCTACTTTTTGTTTATTTAGATGTAGCTGTTTTATTTTTATGTCATTGGCAAGGTAGGGCAGTTTGATTTTGAAATGATGGTATTGCACTCTATGAAAGTTAACATTTGACATGTTAATGATACAAAATAGTTTTTCAAAACAGAAACCTTTTTTTTTCGAAATTGAGTTGTTTAGGTTCAAAATTGGAGCATTTGATAAAAAATTAATTTTTTTATCATAGAATTTAGGTTTTGTTATTTTTCAATATAAAAAAAATTTAGAATAATTCTCCAAAAAAAAAAAAAAACCCACACCATAAAACTTCTTAAAAAAAAGAGAATTCTCTTCATTTTAAATCAACATTAGTAAAATAACTTGAGTTGATGAATCTTCTACCAGAATATTTTTTTGATGGATATTATCTAAGTTCTCACTGTGATAAACATTTACTGCTATTTTAATCATTACATTTGTCTTAACCTTAGTTCTTAGTAACTGTAAAATTAATTCTTTTGGTATTTTTATAATAAAGAATTGATTATTTGAAAAAAAATGCATTTTTTTTTATTTATATAATTTTGTATTTTCAATGGCACTAGAGTTTTATTTAAAAGTAAAACATTAGTTTTGTTCATTTCTGTGGAAGAAATATATATATATATATATATATATATATATATATATACATACACAAGTAAAAATTTTTCATTCTGTTTTCAATTTTTCTTATTTCTAATTTATTTCTGGTAACCTTCCATTTTCTAGTAAATAATTGTCATTTTTGACTTCATATTTTAAAATTTTAGGTTGTTCAAGAAAGCAAATATTTAAATACTCAGCATGAGGAAACTGGCCCAAAAGGTAGATTCTAAGTTGTAACCATTGATAATGATGCTGTCAAAAAATATCAAAAAGTGTAACTGAAGCAGAGATGTTTGACAGGCAGATTGAAAGACAGCCACAAGATTCTACATATATTGTTTCTACATTGGATATTTTTCCACCAATATCCTCCTGTGAAGAAAGAATGGATGACAGTTTTGAGCCAGGAAGACATTCTTGGAGAACTTACAATCTCTAGATATGGTATGAGTTGAGAAGGACATTTTTCCATACTGGGATATTACAAAGGAAAACAGTAAAAAAAAAAAAAAAAAAAATAGGGAAAACACTTGAGTAAAAGTAACCACCCATCAAAAGAATGTTTAGAATCATAAAAATATCATCTATGTTGGTTTTGATTGCAAAGTCAATAGACATTTTCTTATACTGAGAGATTTGAAAAGAAATCAGCAAAAAAAATTTCAGAAAACAAAGGACCAGAGCATCATTTGGGATTTTACCAGAGAGGGACATGAGAAGTAGTTATCTCACCCACAGAGTTGTCCCTAACATTGGTGGAGTTGGTTTTGTTCTAGTTGAGGATGTTGCTGTTTTAGAAGAATTCCATCAAAGCGTTTCTTGTGGACAATACCAGTACAATCAAGATTTTAAGAATCCATCTTGCACATGTATAAATCTCCCATTCATCTGTTCATTGAATACTGTTGCAATATCTGGTCAGGTGCTTCTGCTATTCATCTCAAGGTTCTCGACAAAATCCAAAAAAACATCTGCAATCTAATCGGTCCTAACTTGGCATCTCAACTTCAGTCACTGATGAGACATGACTTTCCTCTGTCTTTTCTACAGATATTTTCAACTGTCAAATAAATGTGTTTATGGACCAGAGGTGCCTATTCACCACAACTCTATGATAAATTGTACAGCCTTATAATATTTATAACTAAAATATATGCAGTTGGTTTGACATTAAAAGAAATAATGAATTCATTCACTAACAACTATATACCTTCAACATGATCTTGAGAATTAATCAACAGTTGATAGAAATACAGAATGTTAGTACAAAATTAGTTTTTTGTTTCAGTTGTAGCAAGTTGCCAAAGAAATTGAAAAAAATTACATTCTGCTATGAAGCAAGATGCTAGTCAATTTTGATTAACCTCTTATAAAATAGTTTGTTAACCTGTGTTTTCTGGAGGGTTTTTCAAATAATGAACTACAACAGGTTCTAATGAATGGAACAACATTGAAGCTACCAAATTTAGCTGCCCATTCACCTGGTGTGTGGAAAGGGCAGTGAAATTAACTAATAAAGCTTCATAAATTGTATACGGATGAGATACAAGACACAATCACATTATTACTAAATCATTACTCCATCAAAAAATAGACCTTTATTTAATCCAAAGGGAAATTATACTGAACAATTTCGCTATATTATGAAGTAATACTGTGCAGTAGTTTTCATGTGATTTTCAATAAACGACCAAAATTTAAAACTTTTTGTCTTATAATTTGCACCCAGCAATATTATGATGTTATATACAATTTTTATTTACTTTTTGTTTTTATTACTTAAAGCCTAACAAATCATCTAAGATCTTATTTATTGATTAACCTTTTTTGTAATCATTTACAAATTTTAGTTTTCATTAATTGAATACTGTAAAAAAATTGCATATTTTGCTAGTGGTGATTCATTATCAGGATTCTGGTTTAAATATTTTGTCCATTCAATATATTTTATACGAAAATATTAACTTTGAATTTATTCTTGAAATAGTAAAAATTTTCATTTCATTTATAAGCAAAAACTTGTGGAAATTTGGTGTTCCTGCACACATTTTAAATTATTTTAAAACTAAATGCTTAAAAATTGGTAAAAGCTATGAATATAATCTTTGGTATCAGTATTTATCACATCAAGCTTTAGATTTCGCATCAACTGCAATAAAGATTTTCTAAAGAAAAAATGAAAACTGAACCTGCAGTATTTTCATGAGTGAATGTCTATAGTTTGGAGCTGTTTTGAAATTTGTTGGTTAAGATTTGGCATGCAAGATTATTTTCCTTATAAAGTATTTGAGAAAGATTCCATTTCTGTTAGAGGATACATAATATACAAATCTGTGTATGTTACTGATACTTGTCTAAGTATTCACATTCCAAATTCCAAATCAGGAATTATGATCTGAGACTTGTCTAACAAGAGAAGAGAGTTACTCATAGAATTGTGTCATTGCTTCTGTGTCGTGATATGACATGGTCAGTCCGGGTTTATGCTATCAGTACGGCACCAGATATGACGACGCTCTCGGGTTGCTAGTCGTGATGGCCTTGTCACAGTAGATGGTCTTCATCATCTATTACAACGGTGTTCCTCCTTGCCCACACTGTGAATTTTGATCTCAAGGAAAGCATGTTGAAATCCCGCTAGATGTATCTTTACTACGTTGAATCAGATTGGATGCCTGTGCACACTTAGGTTAATAAAAAATGGCACAAAAAAATAAATTCGATGACGCCTGAATAAGTTGTGGAAAAGTCTTTATATACAAAAAAATATATATATATATATATTTTGCTTGTGGCATTTCATCATCAGAATTCTGGTTTAAATATTTTGTCCATTCTGTGTATTTTATACAAAAATATTAACTTTGGATTTATTCTTGAAATAGTAATAATTTTAATTTGGTTGCTAATTTGGTTAGGATATTAATTTTGGTTTCTGCGGAAATTTGCTATTCCTGTACACTTTTAAAATGATTTTAAAACTAAATACTAAAAAATTGGTAAAAGCTATGAATCTAATCTTTGGTGTCAGTATTTATCACATCAAGCTTTAGTTTTCACATCAATTGCAACAAAAATTTTCTAAAGAAAAAAATGAAAACTGGACCTACGCTATTTTCATGAGTGAACGTCTATAGTATGGAACTGTTTTGAAATTTGTTGGTTAAGATTTGGCATGCAAGATTATTTTCCTTATAAAGTTTTTGAGAAAGATCCCATTTCTGTTAGAGGATATATAATATGCAAATCTGTGTATGTTACTGATACTTATCTAAGTATTCACATTCCAAATTAGGAATTATGATCTGAGACTTGTCTAACAGGAGAAGAGAGTTACTCATATAATTGTGTCATTGCTTCTGTGTCGTGATATGACATGGTCAGTCCGGGTTTATGCTATCAGTACGGCACCAGATATGACAACAATCTAAATATATTCCAACAAATAATCAGGAATTATGGGTAACTCTCTTCGACTTGAGACTTGTCTAATAAGCAAAGAGAGTTATTCTGTGTCGCAAGAGGTTTTTGGTTAACAGCAGCAATGACATTTGTTACAGGATCTTTAATTAAAGCTAAATATGAAGATTCTGGGTTCAGTGTTTTAGATATTCAGAGGCACTTTTTGAGCTAGTGCAGTGTTCTTCAACCTAGGAGCAAATAAAAATATCAAGGCACACTTAGCAACATTTTTAAACTGTATACATCTAAACTTATATAATAAATGGAACTTTGTCTCTGTGTATGTGTGTCTGTTACCTATAGACTCCGAAATGGCTGAACTGATTTTCTTGAAAATTTACACAGTTGTACTATAAGTGTCTGCGAATGTTCTTAGCTAGATTTTGTGTCAAGGTACCCCCGATAAATATCGATAATTGAAAAAAATCGGGTTATAGAAGGAGTGGTTCAATTTTAATCAAATTTGATACGCTCATAGACAAAGACATAAGAAATGATATTCAGAAGTTTCAAGGTTACAGTTCTTACAATAGTGCAGAAATTCAATAATTATATATATATAAAGGGCAAGATGTTTGTGTGTGTGTGTCTGTTTATCTGCCTGTATGTCTATTTTTTTCAGTCCTTTTATTTTAGTTTTTGCTTCGGGTTTGGTTCTAAGTAGATATAATTGTAGTTCTTAGTCTCAGCCATGATACCATTTACTCTGAGGACTTATTTACCCTTCAAAATTCAGTTAACGATGAAAAAAACTTATATCGATACCAGAAAATAAAAATTTGGCTTACATCCATTAATTTTTCTTTCAGTCTATGGTTTCACTTTAACTGGAAATAACTATTGCTTTTTAGTCTTTTGTGCCAACATCTAAAGAGTCTGAGCTCCAAGGACCATGGATTACTTTTAAAGCTTTCATTACACCCGAGCAACGCCGGGCTATACTGCTAGTATAGAAATAAACACCATAGATTTTTTAAAAATTCAAAAACCTATGACTAACTTTATTTCTATTCAACTATTTGTGCAGCTTATTTAGTGTGAAACCTGCCTATGTTTTTTATTTTAATTTTTTTTTTCTTTTGCACTTCCTTCAATGTTTGGTTGAATATGCAATAAGGAGACACCCATTTCTTCTCGAGCAAGTAGTCTTTCTTGCACCTTATTTTTTATGTCATTTAGTGTTCAGAAATCTAATTCACATAAATAAAATGGATAAAGAGCCTTTTTCGCTAATGTATCAATGGATTCTGTCAAATGCCCTATTTTGAGTCCTCAATTACCAGAAATGTTGGTGAATTCTTTTTTATATAAATGAAGTCAAATATTACATTTAAGGGATTTCAAACCCAATCATACTTCTCTGTGCTCAATGACAGAAAATAGTAGTCAATATTTTCATCAAGTACTTTTCCAGTACTACTTCAAAATTTTTGTTATTATTTAGAGAAAAATCAAAGTATTTTTTTTATTAAATATTTTAATCTTTTCTAGCACAATTGAAATTTTGGTTCAAAATCTTTTTCTTTTTTTTTTTTTACATTGATTAAAAATTCTTTAAAAAATCAAAAAATTGTTGGATTTTAATGGAACATTCAGGACGTATTCACAATTGAAGGAAATTATTTTAAATGTTTGTTTTTGGTTTAGAAAATCGTATCTAATTTTAATTAAAGATTCACAGGCACTTTTTTTTTCTTTATTTTTTTAATCATATTACCCCGAGCAAGGCGATAACACCACTGATGTGCAGGGGGCTACGTGAGAGTGAAAAGATTTGGAAAAGAGAAAGCCGGAAACCACATCCTAAACAGGGAACAAGGGATGAGCCTCTACACCTATACAACAGACATGGGTGGAGTGTGAACTGAGTGATAGTTTAGTCTATCTACTCCAATTGAAAAAAAAATAAAAAAGAGGAGAAAAAAAAGAAAAAGACAAGTGAAAAGATTGGAAAAGAGAAAGCCGGAAACCATATCCTGAACAGGGAACAAGGGATGAGCCTCTACACCTGTACAATAGACGTGGGTGGAGTGTGAACCGGGTGATAGATAGATCTATCTACTCCAATTGAAAAAAAAAAAAAAGTGAGAGGACTGGAAAAGAGAAAGCCGGAAACCACATCCTAAACAGGGAACAAGGGATGAGCCTCTTAACCTGTTCAATAGACATGGGTGGTGTGTGAAGCGGGCGATAGATCTATCTACTCCAATTGAAAAAAAAAGTGAGAGGATTGGAAAAGCGAAAGCTGGAAACCACATCCTAAACAGGGAACAAGGGATGAGCCTCTTAACCTGTTCAATAGACGTGGGTGGAGTGTGAACTGGGCGATAGATAGATGTATCTACTCCAATTTATTTATGGATGTTCATTCAAAGTTGAAAGTGACCACACCCCTTGGGAATGATTTGCCTCAAGAACCTAAATGCAACACCCCCCCACTTCAACAAATGCTAATAAGACTTCAAGAATATGACATGGTCATCAAATATCAACCGAGCAAAGAGATGCTACTGGCAGATAGACTATCCAGACTTACCAACAAAAAGAACAAAGAAGTCATTGACTTAAACATCAAAGTAGACTTTGTGCAATTCTTAACTGAAAAAGTAACTCAGATCCTTCAAGCAACTAATGCTGACCCAATATTGTGTGAATTAAGGGTACAGATTCTTCAAGGCTGGCCAGAATCTCGCAGAGAACTAGATAAAGACCTTCATCCATACTGGTCTTATCGAAATGAGCATTCTATTGAGAATGGCATATTCCTCAAAGGTGACAGGATACTGATTCCTAAATCAATGCAGCCTGAAACATTGGAAAAAACACATTATGGTCACCAAGGAAGCGACATGCAAGCTCAGCGCAAAAACCTGTGTTTTCTGGGGTGTCATAAATAGCGACATCGACAAGATAGTACAGAAATGTGCCATATGTCAAGAACTCCAGAATTTCCAAACTGCGGAGTCCCTAATGCCACATGAGATCCCACTATGACCATGGCAAATCGTGGCTACTGATATTTTTAAACTTAACAGGCATAATTACCTCCTAATTGTGGATTACTACTCGAAATAACCCTTCATTCACAAACGAAGGGAATTCGCCAGCAAGGAAGTCATTCACCTTACCAAGCAAATCTTTGCTGAACAAGGTGTCCTGGAAAGATTTATCAGTGACAATGGGCCACATTTTAGCTCTCAGCAATTTAAAGAATTTGCCAAGGCATGGGATTTTGAGCACATCACATCTTCTCCCAAATACCCTTAATCGAACGGCATGGCAGAGCGATGCATACAGACCATCAAAGGAGCCATGAAGAAGGCCATATTGAGCACCCGAGACATAGACATGAGTCTGCTGTGTTACCAATCGACTCCAATGAAAAATGTAACCCAATCTCTGCAAGAGCTACTATTCAATTGGAAGCTGGTCAGCAATCTCCCCACAAAATGCACCAAAAATAATGCCCAAAAAATGGAAATTCAGGATCGCCTACTCAGTAGACAGCTGTTGCAGGAAAAACAACGTGATCAACATGCGAAGGATCTCTCCAAACTCAGCACAGGACAACTGGTGTGAATACAAGAACATGATGTGAGGAAGTGGAATCCAGCTGTGGTCAGACAAATCTGCACTGAACCACGATCCTACATAATTGAAATCCCAACAGCACAGGTTCTTCACAGAAACCATAGACATCTCAAGGAAGATGTTAGCAACACGGCACTAACCTCTCTCCCTATAGTACATGCTCACATCGCTCTGAGCCTTCACCCACTAATATTCCAGAAACACACAACACACACCAACATCTGCACTCCATCTGAAGTAACACACAGACCTGAACATAAAATGCAGCCTAGTGGTAACACACCAACAGAAACAATCACTGGATCTGGTTGTGTCATAAAACCTCCCCAAAAATACAACTTACAGAAAGAGTTACTATAAAGCTTTTTTTTTTCAATGAACAATTCTTATATTGAAAATGGGATGTCATGACATGAGTTACCTTCTGTATAACCAGTTATTTTCTTGAATAAAAGAAGTTGGTTTGTGATCATAAAAGAGGCTTTCCTTGTAAGCTTAATATGTCTTGTCGTTGTTTTTTATTCTTTACTGATATTTCTACTAACAAATACCATAACACACACTTCACATGAGTAAAGTTTCTCAGCAGTATTCTCTATTCTTTCCAAAATGTGTTTGCATGGCTACCTTTCAATGATAACTCCTTTCCATGGATATTTTGAAAATCTGTACAAAAATAAAGAAGAACATGTTTAGTGCCCTTGTTTTCATCATAACACTCTAAAATGCAAATAAACATGTCTTCAAAGCTGCAAGTTAATTCTATTGTTCAAAACCAAAAGACTTACAAAAATGTGTTTGCATGGCTACCTTTCAATGATAACTCCTTTCCATGGATATTTTGAAAATCTGTACAAAAATAAAGAAGAACATGTTTAGTGCCCTTGTTTTCATCATAACACTCTAAAATGCAAATAAACATGTCTTCAAAGCTGCAAGTTAATTCTATTGTTCAAAACCAAAAGACTTACAAAAATGGCATGAAAATGTTCATGAATCACTGAAACAAGGTTATTGATAATAATGGAACATATATTAATGAATTCTTAGTAAGCAATAAATCTTTATACATTTGCTGACCCTAAATTCTTCTATTTTGAGAAGATCTACTAATTATTGCTTTGCAAGACTTTGAAAACAATATTTCTTTACTTTAAAACATTTAAAAATATCTCACTCATGCAACTCTTCAACCAGCCAACATATCACATTTTTGAAACAAGAAAGGCTGAAAACAAATTAAAGCCTGCTCTTAATGAAAACAGAAAAATGTCTATCAGCTCTGCTTAAATTAAAATACAATTCAATGTACAGGTATTAAAATGTTATGAAATGTGAGAAAATTCAGTTTTAAAAAAGAATTTCATGTAGTTTTTGCCCTATTAGTCTTTTACCTTTTTTGGGCGAGATATTCGTGGCTATTATCAAAGCTGAAATTGGCATCTCACACCTTAAAAATACAGAAAATTGCTGTTTGTTATTGAAATAGTGCTAGGGTCTACAGGGGTAGAATGGGTAAAATAATGTCTATTTTGAAATTCAAATCCTCATATTACTTTTTTCTAGAAGACAATGAAAAAAACCATAATTACACTGTAAGTATCTTCTTTAAGGAACCATGATGACTTGTGTAATACCCCAATGGTCCGTCCTAACAATTTCCTCCGGCGGCCGTTCTCCACGCTGTGATGTTGCCGGATTTTTGTAGAAACCGTCGGACGAACAGCTGGGGGTACAAGATTGACTGTAAGGAACGAACTTCCAAAATTTGGATGAGTTGAAAAGGAAGCTTTATTCGTTTAGAGTTAGCCTTGTCGGTTGGGGCAGGCGAATGTGACATACAGTTCTAACTCTAATGGAGATCAACAAACCTGAACTGAACGAACCAAGACGAACGGAGATGCTTACTTCCTTCAAGCTCGCACCCGGCTGACTCCCTTCACTTCCCTCGTCTTTAACTTAACTCCCCAACTCGGAAAAAACACCTGAATTTATCTAAAATCGACCGGAAACAAGGAAATCCGGAAATGCTCTAGACCACCGGTGACAAACACCGGCGACTGTAAGTCTGAATTTTCAGTTATCTTTTTTTTGTTTATCTTAATAAGGCTTCCGCCGGAAAAGGCTTAATGTGAGGTCAAGATACAGTAAGGTCAGCCTTTGACCGGGTTAGACCACCGGTGACAAACACCGGCGACTGTAAGTCTGAATTTTCAGTTATCTTTTTTTTGTTTATCTTAATAAGGTTTCCGCCGGAAAAGGCTTAATGTGAGGTCAAGATACAGTAAGAACAGCCTTTGACCGGGTCATCGAAAACGTACTCGCTGAACTTTATCACTGAGTCAATTTTCCTCAAAAAGAAAAAAGCGTTCATTCACTTTTTTCCTCCTCCTTTTCACTTTTGTTAGATATGTTTTCTAAACTATTTTCTATTCTAATCTATTTTCTATTTTAATCTATTATAATAAAATACATATATATCTAGCCATCGTGTCACACTTGCTACTCATAAAAATACATAACCCTTGAAAGTAGCTTGGGACCTTACTTTTTATTTGAAATTGGAAAGGATCCCAGAGTAAAATAGGTAACTATCTATTAAAAGCTGAGTTCAAATTCCACTTTAATTCCTTGCATTCACTTACATGCAAATACCCTTGGAAAAAGTATTCATCTGTCTCTTCCCTCCAGTTATGGGTTAAATAACAGGACAGATTGGTTTCTATAGCCTTGGTCAGTAACCAGCCTACCACAAAAAGTAATGGCAACCTACTGCTGGATAATCTTCTGTCCAGTTAATCATGTCTTTTTCGAGAAATGATCGCCCAAGCATGTATCATGTATGGCACTTAACTGACTGATCTATCTATTATTATCCTTTATATTACATGTGCCCTAATAAATAGCTTGAAATGATGTGCTCTGACTAAACACTTGTAAATAAGTACTGAAAGTTACATCAAAATCTGACCTTTATTTGATTTTTACAAGAATTTCCAAATTAATGTTTTCAATAGTAAAATAAAAGTGAGTTTAAACTCTTATAGAAATCTAGTCAGTTGCTGACAAAAAAAAGATATTTAAAGAAATAATAAAAATACTTTGAGCTTTCATTTTAATTATGTACCTACACTCATTTTCAGTAACTAACTTTTAAATTGAGTTTTAAAAATAAAAAA
Source organism: Ascarosepion bandense (assembly GCA_037127315.1). Taxonomy (NCBI): domain Eukaryota; kingdom Metazoa; phylum Mollusca; class Cephalopoda; order Sepiida; family Sepiidae; genus Ascarosepion; species Ascarosepion bandense. The sequence goes on along the minus strand of JBBBDQ010001152.1, from coordinate 302,783 downwards.
TTTCTTGAAATTTTTATTTTAGTTTTAATAAAGTAAATCCTAAAAAGGTTTTAATCCTTTCTGACACGTTAGAAATTTTGGTAAAAATCTCTTGATTTTAGTGGGTAACCAAATCATTACGAGTGTTTACAATGAAAAACGTAATATTACATAACTTTTAATAATATTTTTTTCTGGTGACAAGCACATTAATTTTTAAAGTTCTGAAAATATCAAATCATTGTTGGATTTTAATGGTACTTTCAGGATTTATTCATAAATGAATGAAATTTATTTTGAAATTATTATTTTTAAAAAATCGTAGTAAAATAGTTTTTTAACCTTTTACCAACCTCATTGCCAGGTAAATTTATGAAATTTCAAAAAAATTAACTTCTGTAGACAAAAATGGTTTTATTAGTAAAACGCAGAACTCATTGGGGAATGTAAATCAAGTATTATATTTAAAACCATTTCAACATTTTTACCAAAAATCTGCTCCTAAAACCTAACCATTATTTGATTTTTGCAAGAGTTTCCAAATTATGTTTATCACCAACAAAAACGTAAGTTTAAACTCTTATAGAAATCTAGCCAGTTGCTGACAAAAACAAAACAAGATATTTAATGAAATAATAAAAAATAGTTTTCAATAACTAAATTTTAAATTGAATTTTTAAAAATGAAAAGTTTTCTTGAAACTTTTATTTTAGTCTTAATAAAATAGGTCCTAAAAATTTTTTTAATCCTTTCTATCAGTTTAGAAATTTTGGTAAAAAATCTTATTTTGATTTTAGTCAGTGGGTAAGAGGAGTTTACAATGAAAAACGTAATATTATACGTTTTTTTTTCCGTGACAAACAGTTTTTTTTTCCGTGACAAACATTAATTTTGAAATTCTTACAAAAATCAAATTAATGTCAGATTTTAATGAAACTTTTAGGACTTATTCATAAATGAATGAAAATAATTTTGAAATTATTATATTTAAAAAAAATCTCGGTAAAAATATTTTTTTTATATCTGTTACCCACCCTGTTTCCATGTAAATTCATGAAATTTCAAGAAATTAAGTTTGATAGATAAAAATGGTTTTATTAACACATAACTTATTGGAGAATATAAATCATCTATTATATTTAAAACCATTTTGCCATTTTTACCAAAAATCTGCTCCGAATAGTAAAGTAAAAAATGCAATAAAAATACGACATTATTTAATTAGATATGCTTTTAATTGCTATAATATATGTCAGACATTATAGTCTACAGAAAAAAAATTTCAATTAATGATGAAATTTTGAAAGAATTGTTTTCATTTTTGTTTTTTTAATTATAATAATAAAATTTTTAAAATATTTCTAATTTGTGTAGATGTTAGGCTGGCAGGTTAAATAGTGAAGACTATATTTGCTAATTGAAAACTAAAAATCATTCAGCTATCATATTTTTAAAATAATTTTAAATTTTTTCTGCGTGTTTGCATTTGAAGTTTTTTATTTGTATGTTAATTTTTATGTGTAAATTAAATCTCCTTTAATGGAAAAAAAATATGTACAGTTATGGCACTTGTGATCGTCATATGATTATCCTATCTGTCAAAACATTTCAATTACAGTGCATAGGTTAGAAAAGTCAACTCTGTGTTTAAAAATAGTTTTATTCTAAATTTCATGCTAGAAATATGGTTTTATTAGTAAAATGCAGAACTCATTGGGGAATGTAAATCAAGTATTATATTTAAAACCATTTTGCCATTTTCACCGAAAATCTACGAATAGTAAAGTAAAAATGCAATACTCCACCCACGTCTATTGAACAGGTTAAGAGGCTCATCCCTTGTTCCCTGTTTAGGATGTGGTTTCCGGCTTTCTCTTTTCCAATCTTTTCACTATTACGTAGCCCCCTGCACATTATACAGGTTAGGAGTCTTGGTAACATGATACTGGTATGCAATCCCACAATTTATTTCATTAAATGAACCACAGCGCATCCATCATGAATAATATTTTGATTACCTATTTTATTCTGATAGACAATATCATTTAAAAAGACGTGGTATAAAATCTGATCATCAAACACGAGAAAGATTTGAATCTTTAAAAAGAGAAAAGATGAAATTTTGTTGATACAAATTTTATTGAAAAAGCCTAAAAAAAAAAAAAGGATATATCAGCAGTGGAAATTGTCATATTGGGTTAGCACCAATAACAAAATGGAAGGAAATATCGCTACGACTACATTGATGCATATTCACACGATAGGGCAATTTGGGTTGAGGGTGGTACTCATTAGCTATCCTATACCTAGCTAAAAACGTTTATGACTACCACTCATTAACAATTTTCACATTCACCACAAGAACCTATCCATCACCTCCCAGTCCTTCACACACCACAATACCACGTATTTACAAGGGGCACCTAAAAAAGGGAAAAGAAACCCATGACATAAAATATGTTAATATAAAAATATATTTGAAAGATTTCATGAAAATGAAATAAGGAGAGGGGGATTAAATATCCAAAACAAACTAAAATGCAACAAAATTTTGAAACTAAAATAAACAAATATTAGTAAAACCTGTTCACCCCACAAAATCAGAGTGGCTGCTGTATTCTGCCAAACAGCGAAATCAAGTAGCGCACTTGCTAAGAGAGAGAGAAGGGATAAAGTAAATAATGGAATGGGGAAAATCAAAGACTGACTGCACCAAGATGAAAAAATGGGACCAAAAACAAACTGGGGAGGTTAGGAATCTTCACTCATAACAAAAGAGAAAACCAGTAACAGGAACCCATTCATTCACATTAACTAGATACACAAAAGAAATCTAACTTAACCAGGAAGGGGTTCACAGGAAACTGCCCCATGGTGCTATAAGGGACTTAAAAAAGAAAATTAAGACTGGCCCCATTCACGAGGATCAGGATTGCTACTTTTACCCACCTTTCACTGAAATTTGTCGATATCAAGTGCTTTTTATCAGATCTGATCTTCCTCCTAAGATGATGCTCAAAGAATCTAATCAGATGCTGATAAGAATAACGCTCATATTGCAAGATTCCCTCCTGTCATATCATCCAAATCACTATTCAAGCTACGGTCAGCAACGTGAGAAACACCATCCATTTCACCCCAAACAACAGGGGCGACGTATTATCGCACACATACGCAAGATCGATGGGCACAAGAACATGATATGGTAGTATAATATTCATTTCACTCCAAGCAAGACAGGACAGACATTGGTGAGCTGGGGGTTATATTGAAAGAAAGAAAACAAGATACAGGGAATGTACAAGAAAGGGAAAGTAAAGGATGGGAATCAAGGAGATAGAAGATGGCAATTGATGTTGCATTTCAATTTTAGAGATTCTAACTCTCAGGGAAGCAAGTTAACAAAAGGGAGTTCTACAACGAGAAGTGTGACGAAAGAAACTGTTAGAGTAGAAGAGTTGGTTACATTTAACAATGGTAAAAGGGTGTGACCTAGATACCAATCTAGTAGCACACTTAAATTCTAATGGTCAGGGAACAAGAAAAAGACAGACGGACACTACATCATATCAGTGAGAAAGAGATTACAGGCTGGCTTTCAAGTCAGGATCAGGTCTAAGAAAATGATGTAATTTATTCTCAGACTAGAAAAGAGAAAGGAAAATATTACAGAAGGGATGCTTTGGGGAACACAAGGGAGGAACTTAGATGGAAGTGAGGTACAAAATGTTTCAATGGTTTGCATACATGCATGGGGTGACTGTGCACAATCTACTGGAGTGTGTCAGTGTAGGAAAAAAAAAACAAAAAACAAACACTTATTTGAATGATTTACTCCTGGGTCATGTCTTAGAATTGTTGAATTGTGTCATCATCATGAGCAGAATCAATTTTATTGGTGTTATTGGCAAGATTTTGGATTTGTTCTTTCAGCTATACTTAGCAATTGCTTAGGTCCCACATATGAAAAGTACACTTGTCTGCATTGTAATATAATCAATTGAAAAAAATAAAAATATAAAGTGAATTGTTATTGGCTAAGTAAGATGTGTATAATATTGTAGTCACTCAGGTCAAAGTTATAGACTAATGTGTTAGTCAGTAGCAGTTTAAAATAAAAAAGCTAATACAAATTATCTGACTTCTAGTATTTTAGAGTAAATAGATTGAACTTTTAAATTTGAGCATTGTGAACATGTTGAATTACACATCTTACAAGAATACAAATTCTCTCCATTATGTATTTGCATATGTATTTATAAACCTTCTATCTTCATACAAATGCTGACCCAGAAATTTCACATGAATATGGTTTCTCACCAGTATGAATCCACATATGACATTTTTTTAATGACACAAGATTATGGTTAGATTACATGGAAAGAATTTTTCCACAGATGATTTTTTAAGCTCATTTTCATTGAAAATTCTGCACAACATGTTCACAATATGGTTTCTAACCTGTATGTGTCCGCAGGTGAGTTTTTAAAGTGGATCTCCGTGAAAATGCTGATCCACACACTTCACATGAATATGGCTTTTCACCAGTATGCATACGCATGTGATTTTTTAAAGATGAGTTCACTGAAAATGCTGATCCACATACTTCACATGAATATGGTTTTTCACCGGTATGTGTTCTCGTATGACGTTTTAAATCTGAGTTGTTTAAAAATGCTGATCCACATACTTCACATGAATATGGTTTTTCACCAGTATGTGTCCTCATATGACGTTTTAAATCTGAGTTGATTAAAAATGCTGTTCCACATACTTCACATGAATACGGTTTTTCACCAGTATGTGTCCTCATGTGACGTTTTAAATACGAGTTCCTTAAAAATGCTGTTCCACACACTTCACATGAATATTGTTTTTCACCATCATGTACCTGCATGTGAAATTTTAAATGTGTACTAGATGAAAATGTTGAGCCACATGTTTTACAAGAATATGGTTTCTCCCCTGTATGTAACCTCATGTGAACTTTTAAATGGGATCTCTGTGAAAATGCTGAACCACACACTTCACAAGAATATGGTTTCTCTCCAGTATGTATTCGCATATGTATTTTTAAATCTGGTCTTCTTGCAAATCTTGAGCCACAAATTTCACATGAAAATGGCTTCTCACCACTATGAAGTTGCATATGGAATTTTAAACTTGAACTGTGAAGAAATTTTTTGCCACATAGTTCACATGAATAGGGAGTGTCACCAGTATGTTTCCGCATGTGACATTTTAAATATGAACTATGTGAAAATGTTGAAGCACACATTTTGCAAGAATATGGCTTCTCTCCAGTGTGTGTTCGCATGTGTAATTGTAAACTTGAGTTCCATGGAAATCTGGACCCACATACTTTACATGTAAATGGTTTCTCACCTGTATGTGTTTGCATGTGAGATTTTAGATGTGAGTTTTGTGAAAATTTTGAACCACACACTTCACATGAATATGGCTTCTCACCAGTATGTGTCCGCATATGACATTTTAGATTTGAGCTGTGCGAAAATGCTGAGCCACACACATCACATGAATAAAATTTCTCGCCAGTATGTGTTCGCAGGTGAGATTCTAAGTTTCCACTGTTTGAAAATTCTGAACCACACACTTCAAGAACATGCTTCTTGTCTCTATTCTCTCCAGAAAATGCTTGCATGGCTACCTTTCAATAACTCCTTTCCATGGATATATTGAAAATCTATACAAAAAGAAAGAAGCATATGTTTAGCGCTCTTGTTTTCATCATAACACTCTAAAATGCAAATAAACATGTCTTCAAAAAATGTTTCCTGCTGCAAGTTAATTCTATTGTTCAAAACCAAAACTTACAAAAATAGCATTAAAATGTTCATGAATCACTGAAACAAAGTTATTTATAACAATGGAACATATATTAATGAATTCTTCGTCGTTACATCTCTGGGCTGGGAGCTGACTGGAACTCAAGCTCAAACTCAAACTCGAACTACTGCTGACTTGAACTCCACTCTGACTCGAACTTCTGACTGGAACTGATTGTGGTTCCTCAGGACCCTGTATTTATGCCCACGTTATGGTGTGGAGCCGATGATCAGTGGGTGTCTAAACCCTCATCTTGGCAACCAATAGAATGCTGAGGTTAGCCTTTGGTTTACGTAATAGGATTAGTCTTCTTTCCATGACGTCAACTGTTGATCGTCTCCCCCTCTTGGCACTGGTTCACAGGACCAATGAGATTCCTCTCAGTCTTATGATATCGTCTTCCCATACCCCTTTTCTGGGCTGGACTTAACTGGCGAATTTTCTTTCTCACAAAACAATTTTGGGAATTTTTTTCTTAAACAATTGCTATTAACTTTTTGAACTGTCTTTGCCCAAAACAAGTTGACAAGTGTCTATTGACATTGTCACTTAGATAAGAATTTTCCGCACCTGCGTTTTTAATATCCATTTCCGAGTCACCGACATTTTTAGGTGACAGAAAATATTTTTGTTATCTGCTCTACCCTTCCTCCCTGTCCGATGTCAAGTAAAATGTCTTTTCTCTAAATTACTAATCTAATTTTCAACTTGGAATTAGATGTTTGTTATCTTAATTCTTTTCACAATTCACACAATCAAGACAATGTCTTTTTGGAAAAAATACCTGATTAGTGCCATGTGGTTATTTTTATGTTTCAGACTCCCCAATGCCCAGTGAAAAACAATTGAATTTATCTTTTTCTTTTAGGTTTAGAATAACAATTGTTAATTTCCATGGGTGGATGAAATCAGCGTCCATTGTTCGTGGCACTCTATTGACATAAAAACAAATCTAAGTCTTTTCTTTCTTCCTCCTTTTTCTTGGGTATAGAATAACAACAGAGAAATACCATTTGTTATTTTTTTGTTTTCTTTTCCTTTGCTCCTATTCGGAGAATAAAGAAAAAAGTCTTTTAGTACGTTTTCTTCTGATCTATAATAGTAATTAGAAGATTTTCCAGTTATAGTTAATAATTAATTAATAAAATTAATGACCTCCATTTTCCTTTGCTCATATTCGGAGAATAAAGAAAATTTCTTTTAGTAGATTTTCTTCTGATCTATAATAGCAATTAGAAGATTTTCCAGTTATAGTTAATAAGTAATTAATAAAATGAATTACCTCCGTTCTGCCCAAAATATTGTCATAAACTGACTGATCTATCTATTATTATCCTTTACATTACATGTGCTCTAATAAATTGCTTGAAATCATGTGCTCTGACTAAACACTTGTAAATAAGTACTGTAAGTTACATCAAAATCTGACCATTATTTGATTTTTGCAAAAATTTCCAAATTAATGTTTTTCCAAATTAAAAATAAAGTGAGTTTAAACTTTTCTTATCTAGCCAGTTGTTTATGATAAAAAACAAAAACAAAAAAAAGATATTTAAAGAAACAATAAAAAATACTTTGAGCTTTTATTTTATTTATGTACCTCATTTTCAAAAACTAACTTTTAAATTGAATTTTTAAAAATAAAAAATTTTCTTGAAACCTTTATTTTAGTTTTAAAAGAAGTCCTAAAAAATTTGAATCCTTTCAAACCATTGTCAGATTTTAATGAAATTTTCAGGACTTATTCATAAAATGCATGAAATTAATTTTGAAATTATTTAAAATATATATATATATATATATATATATATATATATATATTTTTAAAAAATCTATATATTTATATATATTTTTCTTTTACATCTGTTACCCACCCTGTTGCTATATGTAAATTCCTGAAATTCCCAAAAATAAAATTCTGTAGACAAAAATAGTTTATTAATTAAATGCAGGACTCACTGGGCAATGTAAATTATGTATTATATTTAAAACCATTTCGCCATTTTTTTCGAAAATCTGCACCAAATAGTAGAGTAAACAATACATAAAAAATATGACGTTATTTAATTAGATAAGCTTTTAATTGCTTTAATAAATGATATGTCAGACATTATAGTCTGAACAAAAAAACATTTTTTGATTAATAACTAACTTTTAAAAGAATTGTTTTCATTATATGAATTAATAAAGTTTCAGAAATATTTTAAAAGTATTTCCAATTCTTGTGGATGTTAGGCTGGTAGGTTACATAGTGAAGTTACTAATTGATAATTGAAAAGTTTAATACAAATTATTTCACCATTGTATTTTTAAAATAATTTTCAATTTTTTTCTGTATGGTAATATTTTTTTGTATGGTAATATCCATGTGTAAATTAAAAGGTCTTTATTTCAGGGTTACTGCCCTTTACTGAAAAAAATTCATACAATTATGGCAGTTATGATCTCCATATGCTTATCTTATCTCTCTCTGTCAACATATTCTAATTATGGTGGATAGATTAGAAAGGTCAACTGTGCTATAAATAATACTTGTGTAAATCAGATTAATTTAGCATTAAATTTGCTAATTTTCCAAAAAGCATATGTCACAGATGTATATTTTATTTACATACCTCCACTTATTTTCAATACCTAAATTTAAATTGAATTTAAAAAATGATTTCTTGAAGTTTTCCTTGCAGATTTAATTGAAAGCCAAGAGAATAAATTTACTAATTCCAGTAAGCAAAATACTCTGAGTGGTATTTTTCATACCAAAATTATATTGATAGGAATCTAAAATTTTTTTTTATTTTAAAAAAATTTAAATTTTTTAGCCATTTTTCATTGATCAACACATTTTGTAAGTAGCCACCAATTTTTGGTTTTAAAAAAATCTTGCAAAAATAAAATATACTTTGCTGAAACATTATTTTATTAAAATTAGCAAATTTAAACTTACCCTTATACAATTTGAAACAAGTATTACTTGCTTACTGTTGGAAATGTACAATAAAAGCATTTCTTAATCACAGCAGTTTTCTTATCAGGGTTATCTGAGTTGAGGATGATTTAATGACAGCTGGAAGCCATCAAAAATGCTTAAGTATGGCAAACAAATATGACATAATTGTATATAATCATATGTTTCAATTTTTGTTTTTTAACTACATAGTAAAATTAAAAATTTAATTTAATATTTTCAGAAATTATATAATATTTTATATAATTTTATTTAGTTTAACTTTATAGCCATACATTTGAATATGGTTTCTAAATAAATAAAAATTAAAATATAAAACTTACTTTTAAAATAATTTTACAATTTACTAAGAAAGTTCGGTTATTTCAATTTCATTCTAACTCAGTTGATAAAATGTTATGCTAAGTAGGAACTTAACAGAAGAAAATATTTATAATTTCAATGGTAGGATTAGCAAAAAGGCTATTGTAATGTACAACAAAAACGGACCAAACACAGGTAATAAAAAATAGATAAAGAAAAGCGTTTTTAATTTCTGTAAGGTACCTGCATTCACAATTATTGAAAAAGATGAAGAAACTAGAAAGTAAAATTATTTTAAATTTTGAAATTATTTTAATTTTTGGGAAGCCTGTTGCTGGGTGATTCAGAAACACATGGCAATGAAAAGAATTGGGCACTGAATACAAATGTTCATTATAGGAATCTTTTCTTACAAGGGAGACAACCAGTGAATCACTTAACCTTTCAATGATAAATATCAAGTATGGCAACAGGTACAAATTAAAAAAAACTGGTAAACAAGCATGCACACAAACTGTTTTAATCATTTTAAAAATCCATTGGTTAAAAATTATTTGTACTAAGCTTTTCAATTTTCAATTAGTAAACAATTTAGGTACCTACAAAAAAAAATCACTACTCATTTTCGATACCTTAATTTAAATTTAATTTTTAAAAATAAAAATTTTCTTGAAGCTTTAATTTTAGCTTTAATTGAAAGCCAAGAGATCAAATTTATTAATTACAGTAAGCAAAATATCCTGGTTTAGTTCAAAGTGAAATTATATTGCTCGGAATCACAAATTTAACTGCTGAAAAAATTTTTTAAAAAATTTACCACCATTATTGAGTAATCAACACATTATGTAAACAGTAGCTAAATTTCTGTTTTAAAAATCTTGCACAAAAAAAATATACCTCCTTGACACGTTACTTAAGTCGATTTTTATAATTGAAACTTACTATTATCTGATTTCAAACAAATATTAAATGCTTACTGTTGGGAAAGTTACGAAATAAATCACTCTTTACTGATGGTAGCCCTCTTGTCAGCAGTTATCTAAGCGACAAATTATGTGTTGACAAGTAGCAGGTGTGAATGACGTTTGGATGGCGACCGAAAGTGACAAAAAATTCATGTAGCTTAAAATGTAACATTTGGAAATTAAAATTTTTTTTTGTTGTTTTTTCACTAAATAGTAAAATTAAAAATTTAACATAATATTTTCAGCAAGTATAATATTTTATAGAATTTTAGTTTAGATTTATAGCCAGACTATGCTTTCTGAATAAATAAAAATAAAATATGCTTTCTGAATAAATAAAAATTTAAATTTCTTTTAAAAGAAAGAATTAAATTAAAATAACCGAACTAAGTTATACTATGTTATTAATATTTTTCTGAAATATTAAATATTTTTTATGTTTAGATATTACATATTTATCTTAAATTATTTATTAATATGCTTTCTGAAAAATTAAAAAAATTAAATTTCTTTTAGAATAATTTTAATTTAATAAAAAAAGGATGAAATTAGAATCAAAGTGTGGTTTGTGTAGTTTTCGATGTAAGGGGAATTCATCCAAACACTTGTTAACTTCTATAAACAATACAACCTCTACGGAAACTTGTTATGACCCCTATGGAACACCGTACTTAATAAAAATTTCCAAAATTTTATTTTTTTAATTATTTTAAAAGTAAAATTGGTGAATAATTTTTATTAAACTTTTCAATTTTCAATAGGCAATGTGATAATTCTTAAGTAAAAAAGAAATTCAACAACGTTTTTATAACAGGTTTTTAAAATATTTTTAACACTTTTAGGAATTATTATAATAAAAAAATAAAAAATATAAACAATTATTTCAGAATTTTATTAGTAAACGAAAAAAATTTTTTCTTCAGACTATAATGTCCTTAATAATTATTATTTATTCCAGCAATTAAAAGTTTATCAAATTAAATTATATCAGAATTTTATTGCATTTTTATCTTACTCTTCGGAGCAGATTTTCGGCCAGGTTGTCCACTTTAAAATAAAAAACATAGATGATTTATATGCCCCAATGAGTCCTGCATTTAACTAATAAAAATTTTTTTTACAGCTAATTAATATTTATTAAAATTTCATGGATTTACGTAGGGGGGGTAACAGAGTAAGAAATTTAAAAAAATAATAATTTCAAAAATAATTTCATTCATTTGTGAATGAGTACTGAAAGTTTCATTCAAATCTGACTATTATTTGATTTTTGCGAGAATTTTCAAATTAATGTGTTTGTTACCGGGAAAAAAGTGGGTTGTGTCATCATTACGTAACCCATTGTAATAAAGGCGTAATTTTTTTTTAGCCGCTAACTCAAATAAAAACAACATTTTCTATCAAAATTTCGAAAATGTTAGCAGGGATTCAAAATTTTTTAAAAATAATTAAAAATTGCTTTGATCTTTCCTCTTAATAAAATATAAATATTTTGATGGAAAAAGTTTGTTTTATTAAGTTTATGAACTTTTTTATTCATACTTTACTATGCTGTTTCATGCTGTTTTTTTTTAGAGATAGTTAGGTACCTCCTAAAAGCAGCAAGGAAAAGGAAAAACGGCCCCAAACTAAATAACTAAATAAAAACAAAATTTTATGGGCAAAATGTTTGTTAATAATATTAAGAGAATAGAGCAAAGTATTTAAAAAAAAAAAATTCTTTTTAACACGTTCGAAACTTTGGTAGAAAATCTTGTTTTTGTTTCTTCGGGGAGTGATACAAGACAAAAAGGGTTTTATTCCGGCAAATGTAATATTACGGAACGCACTTTTTTTGCCGGTGAAAGACACATTAATTTGGAAATTCTTGCAAAAATCAAATAATGGTCGGATTTTTATTTTTTATGAAAATGTCAGGACTTATAATTGACTGACTGCAAATCATATTTGAAAATATTGTTTTGAAAATCTTGGTAAAAGTATATATTTTTTTTTTACATATGTTACCCCCCGCCCATCAATTAATTTCCTGAAATGTCTAGAAATACGCAATTGTTTCCCCATAAACCTAATGTTGATTAAATTCAGTAGTTATTGGGGAATGCTACTCAACTCAACTGTTTTATTTTTTTTTTTTTTTCAAATTTAGCCAATTTTTAGAAAATCTGCTTCAAATTGCGAAAACAAAAATGAAAAAAAAAAACAAAACACTATGCCATTTTTTTTTATTTAGATAAACTTATAATTGATTTTATAAATAAAGATATCATAGACTGAAAAGAAATTTTTTTTCAATGAATAATGAATTTTTACAAGAATTAATTTCATTTTTTTTGTTTGTTTGTTTATTAATAATTTATAAAGTTTCAAATATCTTTTAAAATTTCCTCCTTCATTGCTAATGCTAAAAAGTGTGACGACTGAAAACAAAAATAATTTTTTTTAGAAAACTTTTATTTTTAAAAATTCAATTTAAAAATAATAAATACTGTGAAATTGTCGGTTTTTATCAGAATCGTCAACAATACTTGACTTGACTAAGAAACTGTTTGTCGTTCATTAATTTTGTAAATGAAAAAAGAAAACGCTATTTACTTCTTTCCGTTTGTTTCCGTCAAATTTCTTCATTTTTGTGGGGTCAAAATGCAGAACTACAGAAGTTGAAATAAATGAAAACTTGACAACTTTCTGAGATCAATTTTCTTGAGAATGAAGCGATTGTTTTAAGCAGAAAATGTTTTCTGAAGAGTGAAACTCAAGGGAGATAATTCAGGAATAAAAAATTTTTTTTTAGTTTTTATTCGGAAAGCTGATAACCCTAAAGAAAATAAATTTGCATCATAAAAGCAGTTGTCAGAAAACTCATGACATTGAATCCTCCACACTGTTGGCCTGATGTACATTCAGTGTGAATGTTCATAGTTCTTAAATTCAAGTGCAGCCAGACATTTTAATGATTTTTTAGAGCAATTTCACTTGGTATTATTGTTGCAACTGAATTTCCAGCATTGAACATGGCTGAGAGAAGTGAGTTCTGGCATTACGGAGTGCCCTAGGGCCTTATGACACTTAGAAAACCATTCTGGCCACTTTGTCGTGGTGTAAAAAAATGTTATCACAGCCTACGTACTCCCATTTGTCATGATTTTTCAACAAAAGGGTGACATAGACATCGCACGTAACAGATGATGCCACAAGAATGTGAACTCTTATTATCAGCGTCACTTTAACCGATAACTGATTTTTTTGGCTTCGGGAGTAGGATCAAAGATTCTCACTTTCTACTCTCCGGAAACCTGAGGCGATGTGTAGGTTTGGAAGGCAATGACCAGCAGCTTTGTATCTAATTAACGCGTAAGCGGGGCTGGGTGATCTTTGACCCGTTGCCTGAGCGTATGCTCTCAGATCCCCCACGTTAAAAACTGACCTTATGTCAGAGCTCACTCCAATGCGGAGAAGGGTAAAATTCCGTGTAGGATCAAAGTGTAGTATCAGTTCTCAATACTTCCTATCTGCTCTGCACGGACCAAAGAGAAGACCGATATGCCGCGACTCAAGAGGGACCCCTTAAGAGGAGGATTTAAGAAGAGGAAGACCTCCTGGACAAGGACCTACGACGAACCACCTCCCCTGAAAGTAAGACGGCCAAATATCCAACATCCCAAGGACCTAGCAGCTAAGAGGATCAGCCCCCCCCCCCCCGCCAGGAAGCCAACTGCGAAGACCACCAACCTCCCCAGGAAGCCAGCAGCCCGGACCAGCCAACTCCACCGGAACGGAACCTGGAGAAACAGCAAATGACCCAGGATGTAGCAGCCCCGAAGACCAGCCACCGACTCAGGACACCAGCAACCCGTAAAAATAGCAGATAACCCAGGACGCCAGCACTCCCTAGCAGCAGCTGACGACCTAGGACACCAGCAGCCCAGAGGATCAACTGACTCCACCAGGATGCAGTAGACCGGAGGACAAGCTGCTAACCCAGGACGCCAACAGCCCGAATAACCGGCAGCCAACCCAGGACGACAGCAGTCCGGAAGACCAGTCGACGACCCAGGACGCCAGCACTCTGGAGGTCCAGCCACCATAAACCCGAAGCCTGCCTGTTGTTGGAAGGCACCACCTACTTGCCTCTTCAACCTGCAAGATTTCTTTGATAGAGCCGACAATTATGCTCGCTTTATTAAGGATGGTGGCTTGCTTGTAGACCTCCAGGAAGTAGAGAACTTCGCACTCAGAACTGTTTCTGTATTTATCATGAACAAAAATTCGGGGAAAATATGCCCCTCTAAAAAGGACATCTTCAAAGCCCTGCGAAGAAAAGTCCCTCTCAACCTTGCATACTTCTGCATTTTATAAGGGTTGACCCTTTTCTTTTTTCTTCCCTTTACTTTGGAGGCAGTTTGGCTAGTATAGGAGAGGGTGTTTCCGATTGGGAAGAGGAAGATTCAGGTTGAGCAGGTGTAGAGGATTTTGGGTTTTCTAACGATTTATATTATGATTCGACCAACAAGAAATAAACAACTCCAATTCGTAACCAACAAATTAATATATATTGAACAAACAACAATAATACATATAATGACAGTACATACACAGCGAGAGAAAGTGAAAAAGGAAAGAGTCATTCCCCTTTGTCTGTTCATAGAAACAAAATAAGATGTATGAAGTTTTTTCTCTAGCTGAAAGAAAGGTTCGTACAATTGTTTAGATTATCGTCAAGAGTTCAAAGTTCAAATCCTTGATGAAATTATTCGGACAGAAAACAAGGTTCTGTGTCTGTGTATGCGTTTAGACAAGAAAGTCAGACAGAAAATAAAGTTCTGTGTCTGTGTGTGCGTTGAGTAGAGAGAGAGAGACTTACATGCGATGTAGTAGTCTTAGGCAGTCTGTGGATTTCTACTGACGAAGGTTGGGAAAATCGTGAATTTATGTGTAGAAGGTGGCTCGACAAGCTAGCGCGGGAAAAATTTTCTTTATACAAGAAAAATCTGTGATTGGCTTAAAAATAAACCAATCAACAAAACACACGTGAAAGTTGCTTCTTAGGTGAAAGGTTAAAGCGACTGCGATTGCTAAATTGCCCTATACAATAACAGTAGTTATTTATAAGCCAATCGCAGACGAGTAAAGCATATGGGTCGAATGTGGGTAAGAAAAGCATATAGCAACCGCTATACAGGGGATGTTACTGGTTGGGAGAAGTGTGGTGGAAAGAAACAATGTAAGTCTTACTGGGGAAGCAAACTGACACCCACCCTTTATGGCTACAGTTTTTACAGGTGACGCAGGTCCGGATTGTGTCTTGGCGGCAACTATGACCCGTTCCGCCCTGTCGCACTCGTCAATGTCTACCTTTTCTTTCTTTTTTTTTTTTGGCTTCCTTCTTTTCTTCCCGTCCCATTTCTACCTCCATCTGCCTGTGTAGCTCCTACAGTTTTTGTTTCTTTCTGGACAGTGACGGTACTTTGGTGGGGTAGGTTTCCTGCTGAGGAGAGGGGAATCAACCTTCTTCCCTCTCCTAACGACCCCCGTCCACTCTCTAGCTGGTGATGTCTGGTTGCGCTTCTTTTCTACGGCCGCAGATGTTTTGACCACCGGCTGTGTTGCTGGTGTCACCGGTGTCGCTGGTGTTATTTGCTCTCCGTGCGGCCTACTTGAGGGGCACACCTTGGCCAAATGGCCCGCCGCTCCACATAACCAGCAATGTGGCTTCCGCGCCTCTATCGCCACAAAAAAGGTTCCTGCCTCTACAAAGCAGGATGTCCGGTACACGCAAGAAACTTGGTCTGTCCACAATTATGTGTACCGCGACATCTTCCGTGCGTACGTCAGCTTTGTTATTTAGTCGGGCCACCTCCTCAACTGATCCGAACTGAGCAAAGTAAGCCCCAATGTGCTCGCATGAAATCTGGAATAAACTGCAATAAAACCGAATGCATGGTCATCAGCAAAAAGAGCAGTTCAAAATGCCAAATGCAGGTGGGGGATACTAAAATCAAGCAGGTACAAAAATTTAAATACCTAAGAAGTGTTCTAACAGAAGACGGAAAGTGTGACACAGAGATCCGAAGGTGAATTGGCATGGCGAAAGCTGAGTAAAGTATTATGATTCAGAAGCTGAGTAAAGTATTAGGAGACAGGAAACTTTCACTAGAAACAAAGAGAGAACTGGATTGCTATGTGATGTCAGTTCTTCAATATGGCAGTGAATGCTGGACAGTATCATCAAAGATGAAGGAAAACTTGAAGCAACTGAAATGTGGTTCAACAGAAAGATGCTGCGAATATCATGGACCGAGTATGTGAGCAATTATGAGGTTTTGGAATGGATGGAAACAAAAAGAAAATTAATATTAAGCATCAGGAAGAGACAACTAAAATTCCTGGGACATGCAATGAGGAAGGAGGAATTAGAGAACCTTATACTAACAGGGAATGGCAACCTACTGCGGGAAAATCTTCTGCCCAGTCAGTCATGTCTCTTTCGAGACATGATCGCCCAAGCGTGTATCACGTATGGCACTTAACTGACTAACTCATACTAACAGGCCAGATAGAGAGAAAAAGAGACAGAGGAAAGCAGTGGATAACATATTTGAAGGGCCTGAACAGGTGGATGACAGAACGGGGGTTGCGTTGTGTTACAAGAGAAAGCGTGCTAAGAGCCAACAGGGATAGGGAGACGTGGAAAGCCATGATCGCCTACGTCCTGAAAGGCCAAGGTACATAGAAGAAGAAGACTGGCCTTTAACTTAGATTTGTTTGTTGATTTTCTGCCACTGATTTTATTGATGGTTTTCGAAGTGAGAGAAGATATTTTTGTTGGCAGTACCAGAATTGGTAAGTCAAATTGTTTTCTGGATCTATTCTGTTTGATGATCTTCATAAGAGTTCTTGAGTTGAGGAAGCGCTTCATTGAGTTCTTGCATAGATAACTATGAGTTGTCTATCCTTAACGATTGCCAGGAAATCAAGAAAGTCCTAATGAACCTGGTGGCTGGCAATGTTCTTTAAGTGTGGCCACTTCATAGCAGTTTCAGGTGTTGGGATGTGGGAGGGTTCTGCAGGAATTAATTCTCTAGAGTACGCATTTGGGATAGGTATTTTTATTTTTGACTTATATCCCCAAACCACCAGGGTGTTGAGTTTTTGACAGCCAATGACTTTTCTTTTGCCGTCATAGTTTTCAGTCGAAGATCTTGGATTGGAAGCCTTACGATTCATCCTTAACGACTTTTACATGTATGATGGCCTCACAAGCGTCCCAAATGTTGAATCGGTAATTGGGATGATTCAGAATGTTCGATCTTTCTGTGCTAAAGGAATCAAGCAGGTACAAAAATTTAAATACCTAAGAAGTGTTCTAACAGAAGACGGAAAGTGTGATACAGAGATCCGAAGGTGAATTGGCATGGCGAAAGCTGAGTAAAGTATTATGATTCAGAAGCTGAGTAAAGTATTAGGAGACAGGAAACTTTCACTAGAAACAAAGAGAGAACTGGATTGCTATGTGATGTCAGTTCTTCAATATGGCAGTGAATGCTGGACAGTATCATTAAAGATGAAGGAAAACTTGAAGCAACTGAAATATGGTTCTACAGTAGGATGCTGCGAATATCATGGACCGAGTATGTGAGCAATGATGAGGTTTTGGAATGGATGGAAACAAAAAGAAAATTATTATTAAGCATCAGGAAGAGACAACTAAAATTCCTGGGACATGCAATGAGGAAGGAGGGATGTTAGTATAAGGAGAACCTTATACTAACAGGCCAGATAGAGGAAAAAAGAGACAGAGGAAAGCAGTGGATAACATATTTTCCTCCAATGACAGACATGCCATTGAATCTTTCCCAAGGTCAGAGAGAGCCAAGGACCTGGAAGATCTTGACCTATCATTGGAAAACTTCCCCATTGAGAAAACCTTGGGATTGAAGTGGTGCATAGAGTCGGAGCGGTTCCACTTTCGGATAGTGATACAAGATCGACCCGCAACACGGAGAGGCATATTATCAATAGTGGGATCTGTATTCGATCCACTAGGGGTGGTGGCACCTTTTCCCCTAAAGAGAAAATAGATTCTTCAAGAAGTCTGCAGAACAGGTTGTGGTTGGGATCATTCTCTCCCGGAGGAAATTCTTACTCAGTGGGATAATTGCAGATTACAGCTATCTAGGATTACCTCACTAAAAGTGCTTAGGTGCCACAAACCCAAGGACTGTGGAGACACCAGAGAAATGCAGCTACACCACTTCTCCGAATGCCAGCACAACAGGGTACGGCCAGTGCACATACCTAAAAGAGATAAACAGTGAGGGTCGAGTGCAATCCTCCCTCGTAATGGGAGAGGCTCGTGTCGTTACATTGCGTCTTGTCACTATTCTCAGGTTGGAGTTACAGGCAGCTGTGACATCAGTAAAGATAATCGTGAATACTAGTGAGGCCCCAGATGGGCATATAAAGAAGGTACGCATTCAAGTGGGTGAACCGGATAGGGATAAAACTGAAAAACGCACGGAAAAGCCTGTCTGTGTACTTCGACAGACCCATCCACAAACTGGTACGCCTTATCTAACCAGATGAAAACGGATAATGCAACAGTCCG
The DNA here is from genome assembly GCA_037127315.1 of Ascarosepion bandense. Classification (NCBI taxonomy): domain Eukaryota; kingdom Metazoa; phylum Mollusca; class Cephalopoda; order Sepiida; family Sepiidae; genus Ascarosepion; species Ascarosepion bandense. The sequence continues at coordinate 284,116 of JBBBDQ010001152.1, read as the reverse complement.
GTCAGCAGAATATAAAATCACAAAGCTGATTTGGGAGGAGAGTGTAGCTGCCGCCAGGCACTATAAGGAAAGATTCAATTTCTAGTTGCTACCAAACCCTAATGTAAAATCAGCAGGTTTGTTTTCTGGGCGAAGCTAGCCTTATGACCGGCGGCCTTGTCACCCCTTAGGACAATGTAGCCAGAAAAATAGTTCCTGATATTTTAAGACAACGTAAAACAAGTATGAGGTCTAAATGGAAAGTACGAAACAGAAATACTAACGTTAAAACAAGTAAGCAACAATATAACAAGCTGTTTTTAGGGTAACTTTTTCTAGAATCTAGGATTTCTCCTCTGCGTAAGAAATACAAACCTCCTTAAAGGCCTTTTGGATTAAGACCTTCTAAGAGGTCAGACGGTAAATTTGTTATCTCCAGTGGCAGCACATTCATTCTCGGTACTGTTAGGGAGTAACTATGTAAATTGCCATAAACCGCACGAGGTGCCAACGAGTTAATTACCATTTTTTCACTTCACTTTCCAGCAAATCATAGATAAATTTTATACGTAATAGAATTTAATACTTCTAAAGTTTATTGCCTTTAGACTCTTCCTTAATTTGTGAAAATGTATTACTTTGTCGACGCAGACGATTCTTGTTGATTTAAACACTTGTTATAAGTTCCTTTGTTTGTTATAAGTATTTATGTAAATTTCATTGTTTATTTCCTCATTTTTTTCGGATTTTGTAATTATGTATCCTTGTGCACACTCTTCCTCCATGTGCTCATGTTATTTGTTTGTCTTAATTGCAGTTTTCCCAGCTGCACAAGTACTGTAAAAGGAAATAAAACCTATTACAATATATATTCGAAGTTGTCAGTTCTCTCACGCATGTTTCATGTGGCATGGCAATTATAATTACCGGCGACAAACATTTGCACTCTCTCCTTTTCACCCAACAAAGAAAGAAAAGAACAAGCTCATCACGCAATCTCCATGATAAGACAAAAACGATTTTGTCACTCAAATTTCTCATAAAAATAACTTCTTAGCCTAAAATGAATATTTTATTAACATCAATCTGGCTAATGAAACACAATCTCTTCAACGTTGTATAGGAGTTATGGGGAATGCTTAATTTCCCCAACACTATATTTTTTAGGCACACAAATGAATGACGAAACTTGCTTTTAGAATAACAACAAAGAATGGTTTATTACATAGTAAACGTACAATATTGGTAGTATGTAAGTGTCCATGGTGAAGCTAGCAGCAGATAGTATGTAAGTGTCCATGGTGAAGCTAGCAGCAGCGTCTTCCGCGAAAGCATTCCATGGGGAATCAGTGGCAGCGATGTGAGAGAGGCGTCCGTTACTGCCGTGGGCTCATGGCTCTCTGCCTTTCCTCTGTTCTACAAACAGCACTAGGGAAAATAGTTCTAGAGAGGAATCAATGCGCTCCGCCCGTTGATTGGTCAGTGAGTGACCGAATCTCCCGTCGGGGGCATTGATTCGCTAAAGGAAATAGATCTGTGGCTGCTACAGTTGTAATGAGTCGGTCTGTCAATTTGACACCCGCAAAGCGAGTACAAGTAGACAGGCGCGGAAACTGTGATTGGTAGCTGGTTTGTCTATGCAATGCGCCGTGTTTTGCATAGGCGAGGTACCAAACTCTATGTAAAGGGCAGTCAGTGGTCTTGGGAGATGTAGACTGCGTGTCGGGCGTGAACTGGGGATGTCACTGGGAATAAGTGGTGGGAAAGTCTTGAGAATACGATTAGGTCTTTCACCACCGAATATAGCCAACGGCTTAAACTACATAAAGATAAGAAGGTGAAGACATTTAAAGCTAGTTTCACCCAGGAGAAGGCTGGTAGGGATCCCCTAAAGAAAGCCTTAGCTAAGGAGGCCCTGGAGCGGTCGACTAGCGAGCGTTACATGGGTTAGGTAATTAGACATATATTAAGCAAGATATCTTCCGAAGCTGTGAACATGGGCGCAGAACTGCGCAAGGAAGAAATTCGTCGAGGTAGCGATCGGTACGAAACCCGGAGGGGCATATTCTTCGGTCGACCGACGACATGTTTCGGCGGCATTTCGAGAACCTGTTTACCAACGAGCCTGGTCTCCGTGATGAGGAGTTTCGCAGCTATTTGGCTGACTTCTCCCGACTTTTGCCGGCTTATGCAGCTAGCTGCGAGGGAGAGATTATGGAGGGAAAAGTCTACGCGGCTTTGAAGAAGGTCGGCAGAGGCCAGTCGCCAGGTCTGGATGGTTTACCCTATGAATTGTACTTGAGGCTGTCACACATCTTTGCCCCGATTTTGACTGTGGTTCCGGCAGAGATCCATCCCCAACCGGTTCACCAGGGGTGTGATCACGTTGTTGAGAAAAGGCAAGGATGTTGGGAGGGATCAAGAGGGTTACAGGCCCATAACTCTGTTAAACACAAAGTTAAAGATTTTGACCAAGATCCTGACGAATCGTTTGCAATTAACTGCCGATTCTCTGTTGGGACCTGAGCAAACTTGTGCTGTGAGGGGCCGAACAATTCAGAACAACCTACACCTGATCCGCACGATCATAGAGGGTGTCAAAAACCGCGCTGATCAATTTGGATCAGTTCAAGCATTTGGTAGGGTTGACCATCGCTACCTGACGGCTGTCCTGCAGGCCGCCGGATTCGAACCCGACTTTTGCCGCTGGATTAGCCTCCTGTATCAATCCCCCACGGCTGTGGTACAGGTGAACGGGAAGCTGTCGTGCGTTTTTGGGCTGTCTAGGTCGGTCCCACAGGGTTGTCCACTGTCGCCTTTACTTTATGCTTTGGCGTTTGAGCCCCTCCATCGCTTACTAAGGGTCAGGGCGTGCAGTGCGGCCCTACGTGGAATTGTTGTCTCTAGTGGCGCTCGAGCTATGGTTTCCGCGTACGCCGATGACGTAACTAATTTCGTGTCCTTTCGGAGTGACATCGTGGTGGTACTGAATGCGCTTGAACGGTACGAACATGTCACTGGGGCCAAGATTAACCGCGACAAGTCTTCCGGCTTGCGGTTAGTTGCTTGGAAGAGTGTTTCCCTCCTGGGGCCCTTGGACTGGATGGACGGCCGTGTCCCCATTCTTGGAGTGTGGTTTGAGCCCAACCTCCATTTGGAGAAAAATTGGTCAGAAGTACTGACAAAGGTCGGTGCGTCGGTCGAGATTTGGCGTCGAAGGAATTTGTCCCTACAGGGTTTGGCTGAGGTGTGTGTTACGTACGTCTTTCACATTATCCTTTACCGGTTGTCTGTACTTCCACGTTGTAAACGACGTAGGAAGGTGATCGAGCGTTTGCTATTTTCCCTTCTGTGGAGAGGACGGAAACATTACGTCGACAAACCTGTCTGTGTCCAACGTCCGTGCCATGGGGGTCTGGGAATACTGTACTTGATGAGCCACAAGCTCGCCTCAAGGGTGGTCTTTCTCAGGCGTTGACTCATTGGTAGCGGGGATATTAAGGAACATGTTCCCTAGCCTTACTATCACACCTCATCTCGAGGCGGTGCCGTAAGCATCAAGGGCGATCGAGTTTTCTTCTCGAATGTCTGGCGGTCTTGAGGGTCCTTCCTCGGTCCAGTGACCTTTCACAGCCTAGGAGAATCTTCTATCGGGGATTAGTGGTGGGTGTCGTGAAGGATCCACTACGAGAGGAGCTCGGTCTGTCGGAGGATGAGTATCGCTACTTTTGGCCTTGGGCGGCATAGACAGACTGTCTCAGCAACCCTGAGTTTTTGCTTACCTGGCGATTAGCTCGGAATCGGTTGTCTCTCAATGACATGGCCTTCATATGGGGCCTGGCGGATTGGCCAGATTGTGAACGCTGCAACCTTGGTTTAAAGGAGACGTCTGAGCACGCCTTCTACCATTGTTCATGGGTTCACCTTTATGGGACCGTGTCGGCGAGTTGACTGCTCGTATTGGGCCGCGTGAACTCGTGCTCATTGATCGTGCATTCGCCTGTGACAGTATGTCGCCCCCGTTCTCTGGGGTGAAGTGGATGGTGTTTCTGTCGCTGCTAGACACGGCTCGAATGATGATATGGACGATGCGACTGGAGGAAGTCTTGCGGGGTGGCCGTTTTTCACATTTTGATTTGATCCGATATTTGAGCATCAAAATGAAGATCAGAACTGATTGGAAACGTCTGACTTCGACAGACTTCAGTAAAAGGTGGGTAAATGTATCGAGCCTGGTTCGCGTGATCAGGGCTAGCCTTTATTTTCTCTTTTAGGTGTGCTAGTTACATCGGATGTGCGTTGTGGTACAGTGGATATCGACTCGGAACAACAAATCGGAGTGCCGAGTTCGAATTCCAGTTGAATTACTTGCATTCACTTACGCACAAATACCCCTGGGAAAGGTATTAATCAGTCTCTTCCCTCCATTTATGGGTTAAATAATAGGACAGATTGGGTTTTATGACCTTGGCTGGCAATCAGTCTACCGCAGAAAGCAATGGCAACCTACTGCGGGATAATCTTTTGCCGAGTTAGTCATGTCTCTTTCGAGACATGATCGCCCAAAGCGTGTATCACGTATGGCACTGAACTGAGTTACATCAGAGTGGATTCCTTTGGAACCCTCTCCTGGTTAAGGTAGTGCTTTTTTGTGTACCTAGTTAATGTGAATGAATGGGTTCCTAGCCTGTACCCGGCTTTCTCTTTTGTTATGACCCAAGTCAAGATTCCCAACCTCCCTCAGTTTGTTTTTGGTCCCATTCTATCTTAACTGGATTAGTCTTTGATCCCGTAGCGAGTGTGCTACTTGATTTTCTCTTTGGTGGAATACAGCAGCCACTCTTTTTTGTAGGTTGGACGGGTCTTTCTAACATTTGTTTATTTTTAGTTTAAAAAATTATGTTGTATTTTAATTCGTTTTGGAGTATTTCACCCACTCCCTCCTCTCATTTCATTATCATTAAATCTTTTAAAATATATTTTGTATTATTGCATTGTATAGCATTTTTAACTTATGGGTTTGTTTCCCCTTTTTTTTAGGTGCCCCTTGTAAATATGGGGTATTGTGATGTGTGAAGGTTTGGGGGGGAGATGAAAGGGTTCTTGTGGTGAATGTGCAAATTGTTAATGAGTGGTTGGGTCGTGAAGTATAGGATAGTTAGTGAGTACCACCCTCTACCCACCCCTTTTTCGGCCTTGTGTCACAATTTTCTTTTCTTTTCTTTTTTTACAAAAATAAATAGACTGTGGGCGTCGCTACGGCATTAGGAGTTAGACGGAATTAATTTTTCTTCGTGATACATTTCAACACAAACGTCTCCGAGTCAATTTAATTCGGAAAGACTTTCATATATTCAGCTTGTTATTTGAATCCACGACACTCAACTTCTTAGCTTAAATATTTTCTTAACATCAATTCAGCTAATGAAACACAATCTCTTCATTGAAATCAACAACTTTGACAGTGACAACAATCTACAAAACTCAACATATTTCCAGAAGTAATTCTTTTAATATTAATTCATCTTATAACAAACTCAAGCAAGACAAGACACCAACTCACACAAGAGAGTCAAGAAGTTTACAATAATACAGTAAAAAAAAGACAACTATTCAAACAAAACTAAAAACTGTCAGTGAACAAACTATTAGCAACAATTTCTCAACTCAAGAAAATGTTTAATTCCTGTACATACGCATAAATACATAATGAAATTGACTGATATTTTCACACTTACTTCTAAAACTATTGTTCTTTATCAATCACTTATTTGTACATGCTACCAAGAATTATTAGCTGTTATAAACAACTTTGTTATTCTGTTATATGCTTGTTGTTTGTTTTCATCGTGCAATTGTAGTAAGTAAAAATAGTATAGGGGTTTAATAACTTCTTAACCAAAAATGAATATTTTAACACCAATCTGGCTAATGAAACACAATCACTTTAATGTCTCCAACTTAATTTAATTCTATAAGAATTTCATATTCAGCTTGTCATTTGAATCCATGACACTCAACTTCTTAGCTTAAATGTTTTCTTAACATCATTTCAGCTAATGAAACACAATCTCTTCATTGAAATCAACAACTTTGACAGAGACAACAATCTACAAAACTCAACTTACTTCTTGAAGTAATTCTTTCACTTCATATCAGCTTATCAAATCTTTTTATAATCAACTCAACTTTTAACAAACTCAACCAAGAAGAGACACCAACTCACACAAGAAAAACAAAACTAAACCAGATTTAAACCAGTGGGCCAGTTGACTGATCTACGGATGCTCAGGGACCTACTGCCAAACCTTTGAGTTTGGTTAAAACCAAATAGATTCTGCAACCTGAAGAGGAACATGCCGGAGATTGAGAGGCCATGGTGGAAGAGTTAGATCTGGTATATGTTGATGAGAATAGGCCTACAAAGTGAAAGTGCTAAATATATGGTCCCATGACCAGGATTGTCCCCCTCCTTAGGGGACAGAAAGTGGTTAAATTTAACATCTCCAACTCAATTTAATTCAGTAAGAATTTCATAAATTCAGCTTGTGATTTGAATCCCCTACACTCAACTTCTTAGCCTAAATATATTCTTAACATCAATTCAGCTAATGAAACACAATCTCTTCATTGAAATCAACAACTTTGACAGCGACAACAATCTACAAAACTCAACTTACTTCTTGAAGTAATTCTTTCACTTCATATCAGCTTACCAAATCTTTTCATAATCAACTCAACTTTTAACAAAAAACTCAACCAAGATGAGACACCAACTCACACACAAGAAGAGAGTCAATAACTTTTTTAAAGTCAAAGAAAGACAACTATTCAAACAAAACTAAAAACGGTAGGCGAACAAAAATTAGCAACAATTTCTCAATAGTAAAATTTGATTTCCAGTACATACACACAAATACATTATCCAATTGACTGATATTATCACTCTTTACTTCTTAAACTATTGTTCTTTATCATAACATCTTCAATCACCTTTGTACATGCCACCCAGTATTATTATTAAATTATCATCTGTTATAAACAATTTGTTATTCTGTTATATGCTTGTTTGTTTGTTTTCATTGTGCATTTGAAGAAAGTAAAAATGGTATAGAAGTTTAGTTTTAGTGTCGCCAGTACAATGGTTAAAAATATTATTTTCTTTAGGATTATCAGCTTTCCGAATAAAACACTAAAAAAACATTTTTATTTGTGAATTATCTCCCTTGAGTTTCGCTCTCCATTAAACATTTTTTTGCTTGTAACAATGGCATCATCTTCAACAAAAAAAATTGTTCTTCGAAGGTTTTCATTTATTTCAACGTCTGTAGTGTAATGTAGTTCCTCATTTTGGCCAAAAGAAGGAAAATTGGACGAAAACAAACAGAAAAAAGTAAATATAACTTTCTTTTTTCATTTTACAATCTCAATGAACGACAAACATTTTTTCATTTCTTTGTCAACAAAAAAAAAAAAAAGTATTGACAATTCTAAAAACCGAGAATTAATCTTCCAGTATTTATTATTTTTCTCACTAGTCTAAAAGATTTAGAATTCGGTGATTTGTTTGAAGACAAACGATAAATTTATGCTTTTTTCGTTCATTATTGCCCTATCGGATCAATGTAGTTGTAGTGAAATTTCCTTCCATTTTTTTTTTGTTTTGTTGTCAGTGCCAACGACAATTTGTACTATCGATATATCAATTATTTTTTAGACTATTTCAATAAAATATGTATAAAGAAAATTCCATCTTTTCTCTTTTCGAAGATACAATTCTTTCTCGTGTTTGAAATTTGGATTTTATTCCACCTCTATTTAAAGGTAAATGTTCGTTTTAGGTGCCGACGGCTGATTTATCCAAAATAGCATTATTTCTGTGCAGATGTATATGCTGAACTCAAATCAGCAATTAGTTATTGAAGAAACTTACCTTTTTTGCTTTGAAAGTCCATAAAAAACGCGAAGTATATCTCCCACTTTTTCTCTCCCTGTAACTCTCACGAAGTCATGTAATTAACTGCAGAATGATGTTCTACGTAGGCAGCAACAAAAATTTACCTTTTTAAATTCTAGGGTCTACCTGGGTAAAATGTGTCTGTAATCAAGTAGGTACCACCAAAACAATCAGCAAAAAAAAAAAAAACAGCATATTATTATGAATAAAAAAGACCCAAAACTTAATAAAGCAAACTTTTTCCATCAAAATGTTTATATAATTATTAAGAGGAAAGATCAAAGTAATTTTTAATTATTTAAAAAAAAATCTAATCCCTTCTAACATTTTCGAAATTTTGTCAGAAAAGTTTGATTTGAGTCAGCAGCTAAAACAAACATTACGACTGTTTTACAATGGAAAATGTAATGATTGCATCAACCCCTTTTCTTCGGTGGCAAACACATTAATTTGAAAATGCTTGCAAAATCAAATAATTGTCGGATTTTAAAGAAACTTTCAGTATTCATTCACAAATATAAATGAAATTCTTTTTGAAATTCTTAATCTTATTTTTTAAAAACTTTGGTAAAAATATATTTTTTTTAACTCTGTTACCCTCCCCTCCACGTAAATCCATGAAAATTTAATAAATTTTAATTGGTCAGTTTAGGTACGTACAAAATATCGCTAAAAAACAGCATGAAACAGCATAGTATGAATAAAAAAGTTCATAAACTTAATAAAACTAACTTTTTCCATCAAAATATTTATATTTTTATTAAGAGGAAAGATCAAAGCAATTTTTAATTATTTTTTAAAAATTTTGAATCTCTGCTAACATTTTCGAAATTTTAATAGAAAATGTTGTTTTATTTGAGTTAGCGGCTAAAAAAAAAATTACGCATTTATTACAATAGGTTACGTGGTAATGATGATACAACCCACTTTTTTCCCCGGTAACAAACACATTAATTTGAAAATTCTCGCAAAAATCAAATAGTCAGATTTGAATGAAACTTTCAGTACTCATTCATAAATGAATGAAATTATTTTTGAAATTATTATTTTTTTAAAATTTCTTGGTGAAAATATTTTTTTTAACTCTGTTACTCCCCCCCTACGTAAATCCATGAAATTTTAATAAATTTTAATTAGCTGTATAAATTTTTTTTATTAGTTAAATGCAGGACTCATTGGGGCATATAAATCATCTATGTTTTTTATTCTAAAGTGGACAACTCAAAATCTGCTTCAAGAGTAAAATAAAAATGCAATAAATTTCTGATATAATTTAATTTGATAAACTTTTAATTGCTGGAATAAATAATAATTATTAAGGACATTATACTCTGAAGAAAAAAAATTTTTTCATTTACTAATAAAATTTTGAAATAATTGTTTTTATTTTTTTATTTTTTATTATAATAATTCATAAAAGTGTTAAAAATATTTTAAAAACCTTTTATTAAAATGTTGTTGAATTTCTTCTTACTTAAGAATTGATTATCACATTGCCTATCGAAAATTGAAAAGTTTAATAAAAATCATTCACCAATTTTACTTTTAAAATAATTAAAAATAATTAAATTTTGGAAATTTTTATTAAGTACGGTGTTCCATACGGATCGAAACAAGTTTCCGTAGAGGTCGTATTGTTTTTAGAAGTTAACAAGTCTTTGGATGAATTCCCCTTACATCGAAAACTAAACAAACCAAACTTTGATTCTAATTTAATTCTTTTTTTATTAAATTAAAATTATTCTAAAAGAAATTTAATTTTTTCAGAAAGCATATTAATAATGTAAGATAAATATGTAATATCTAAACATAAAAATATTTAATATTTCAGAAAAATATTAATAAATAACAGTTCGGTTATTTTAATTTAATTCTTTCTTTTAAAAGAAATTTAAATTTTTATTTATTCAGAAAGCATATTTTTATTTATTCAGAAAGCACATTTTATTTTTATTTATTCAGAAAGCATATTTTATTTTTATTTATTCAGAAAGCATAGTCTGGCTATAAATCTAAACTAAAATTCTATAAAATGTTATACTTGCTGAAAATATTATATTAAATTTTTAATTTTACTATTTAGTTAAAAAACAACAAAAAAAAATTTAAATTTCCAAATATTACGTTTTAAGCTACACGATTTTTTTGTCACTTACGGCCGCCATCCAAACGTCATTCACACCTGCTACTTGTCAACACGTAATTTATCGCCTAGATAAGCACTGACAAGAGGGCTACTGTTTTTAAAGAGTGATTTATTTCGTAAATATCAAGTCAGTAAGCACTTAATACTTGTTTGAAATCAGATAAAGGTAGGTTTCAATTATAAAAATCGACTTAAATAACGTGTCGAGGAGGTATATTTTTTTTTTGCAGGATTTTTAAATCAGAAATTTAGCTACTGTTTACATAATCTGTCGATTCGTCAATAATGGCGGTAAATTAAAAAAAAATTTTTTTTTGCAGTTAAATTTTTGATTCCGAGCAATATAATTTCGGTTTGAACTAAACCAGGGTATTTTGCTTAATGGTAATTAGTAAATTTAATCTCTTGGCTTTCAATTAAAGGTAAAATTAAAGCTTCAAGAAAACGTTTTTATTTTTAAAAATTAAATTTAAATTGAGGTATCGAAAATGAGCAGTGATTTTTTGTACATGCCTAGTATATATATATTTTTAGTTAAACACAGGACTCATTGGGGAATATAAATCATCCATTTTTTTTTATTTTAAATTTACCATCGCTATCCGAAAATCTGCCCCGAAGAGTAAAATGAAAAATGCAATAAAACTCTGATATAATTTAATTTGATAAGCTTTTAATTGCTAGAATAAATAGTAATAATTAAGGAAATTATAGTCTGAAGAAAAAATAAATTTTGATTACACATAAAACTTTAAAAGAATTGTTTTTATTTTTTTTATTATAATAATTCATAAAGTTTTAGAAATATTTTAAAAATCTTTTAAAGAACTGTTGCCATAATTTTTTTTAGTTAAGAATTGATTATATTGTTTATCGAAAATTGAAAAATTTTTAAAAAGTCATTCACTGATACTTTTTTTATTTTTTAACTAATTTAAAAAAATTTTTTTCCTATGTAAATATGTTCATTTATTAATTCATTCATTTTTATTAAGTAAGATGTTCCATAGGTGTCATAGCCAGTTTCTATAATAGTCGTATTGATTTTAGAAGTGAACAAGTGTTTTAGATTATCGCCCTTACACGGAAAGAGACAGAAACTGCACTATGTTACGCAGGATCTTTATCTTGAAGATGAGCAGGGTTGAACAGGCAATAGAGAAAAAAAAAAGGCCTTTTTCAGGGCCACAAAATATTCCAAAATGTCTTTTCTTTGAATACAAGGTATTGTATAAAAATACTGTAAGAAAATATATATATTAACTGTTCTGCATTACTATAAAAATTAAATTAGATATCTTTGCCATGCCTTAAACTTAATGATAACTTATTCATAATATGAAAAATACATAATAAAATATTAATAAATAACATAAGTAAGTTAGGTTATTTCAATTTCATTATTTCTTATTAAATTGAAATTATTTTAAAAGAAATTTAAATTTTTAAATTTTTATTTTTCAGAAAGCATATTCAAATGTCTGGCTAAAAATCTAAACTAAAATTCTATAAAATATTATATAATTGCTGAAAATATTATGTTAAATTTTTATTTTTACTATTTAGTGAAAAACCAAGAAAAAAATAAATTAAAATTTGAAAATTTTACGTTTTAAGCTACATGAAATTTTTTGTACGTTTGACGCCATACTTAGCATTCTTCACAACTTCCGGTAGTCATTAACTCTTCTGTCATCACCAATAACGTAGATAAGAGGGCTACTGTAAAGTTTTCCTGGAAATTTTCAGGCATTAAGCAATTACTACTTGTTTGAAATCAGATAAAGGTAAGTTTCAGTTTTTAAAAAAATGACTTAAATAATGTGTCAGTGAGGTATATTTTATTTTTACAAGATTTTTAAAACAGAAATTTGGCTACTGTTTATGTAATGTGTCGATCAATCAAAAATGGTGGTATATTTTAAAAAGTTTTTTAATCAGCAAAATTTTACATTCCAACCAATATAATTTCAGTTAAAAATACCCCACTGTGTTTTGCTTACTGGAATTACTAAATTTAATCTCTTGACTTTCAATTAAAGTTAATTTTAAAGCTTCAAGATAACTTATTTATTTTTTAAATTTAAATTTAAATTTAGGTATCGAAAATGTGTGGAGTACTGTGGAGGTACCTAAAGTATTTCCATTTGCGTTTTTTCTTTATTCTCCGAAACTCTGTGCTGTCACCATATTTTAAACTGTAAATGATGAAAAAGTTTCTATTAAAGTAACATTGAGTCACGATCTTTGATTTTCTGTAGTGTATGTAATTCTATGATAGTCATTTTCTGAAAATATCAATTTTTTGTAGTCGGGGTAAAATGAGTAACCAGATACTTTTTTGTGCATATTTAAAAGTGTAATTTGAAAAAACAACATAGCATTATGTTAAAAGGCCTCAAACTTAATAAAAGCAAAGTTTTGTTGCCAGAATGTTGGTATTTATTATTAAAAAGAAAGCTCAAACTATTTCCTAATTATTTCATTAAATTTTCGAATCCTTTCTAACATGTTCAAAATTTTGTTTGAACATCTTGTTTTTTTTAACTAGATTAACTGAGTGACTAGATTTTTTTTTTATAAAAGTTTTCAAATTCACTGTTTTGCCAGTGAAAAACATTAATTTGGAAATTCTTGCAAAAATGAACTCATCATCTCATTTTGAATAAACTTTCAGTCCTGACTTATTCACAAGTGTTCAAGAGCATATAATTTCAATCTGTTTATTAAGGCAGGTAAAATGGATAATAGAATAGTTAACCATTTTACCCCGGAATCCTTTACAATAAATCTAGGTACTTCCAATATTTCAGCATAAATTTTCAATACCTAAGTTTAAAATGAAAAAAACATTCTTGAAGATTTCATTTCAGATTTAATTAAAAGCTTAATGATTAAATTTATTATTTCCATTAAGTAAAAGGTTTTTGTTTTCAGATAGAAATTATATAGATTGGAATGTCACATTTAATTTTAATTTCTTAAAATTTTATTAAAAGTGGCCATTTTCTTAATTTGAAGAAATTTGTAAACAAACAAAAATTCATTAATTTTAAAAATATTTAAAAAGATATCTGACACTTTATTTTAGTATAATTAGTTTAAAAAATAATTTCATTCATTTTTTAATAAGTCCTGAAAATTTCATTAAAATTACACAATTATTTGATTTTTACAAGAATTTCCAAATAAATTTGTTTTCAACAGAAAAAGAGTGCCAAAAAACAAAATCAATGTTAAAATTGTAGAAACTAAACAAGATTTTTAACCTAAATTTCAAACGTGTTCGAAAGGATTAAAAAATTTCAAAAAATTATTGAAAAATACTTTGGTCTTTCATCTTAATAATAACAACATTTTGATGATAAAAGTTTATTTTAGTTAAGTTTGTGGCCTTTTTCATTACACTATGCTGTTTTTCCCACCAATTAGTGGAGGTACCTAAATAAATCACTGAAACAAATAGCATAGTACAAATTTAATAAAAACAAACTTTATCCATCAAAATGTTGATAGTAAAAAAATATCAAAGCATTTTTTAGTTATTTTAGATTTTTTAATCCCATTTAATATGATCAAAATTTTGGTAAAATCCTTGTTTTGATTCTAGTTACCAAATGGTAAATAAAGTTTACAATGAAAAATGTAATTCATAAAATACATCTATTTGATGCTTCAGTACACATCATCAGTGATGTTTCTAGCCGAGGTTCATTAGGGGTTTTTTTTGGGTCTTTCAACATCATACCCCCACTCCCCGGTGATCCATCCAATACTGATCAGGTATCGACTTGTGTTCTTCTTGTCAGCTACAGCTTTTTCCATCCTCTAAAACGTACGCCATACGACTCTTCTTGGCAATTTATTGTCCAATCACAGATAAATTCTGGTTCTCCAGTAGCGTACTCTCTTCCATAAAAAATGGAAGGAAACTGAGCCTCAATTTCTTTTGTGATCGTAAACATGGCAGCAGCTTGGCTTGAAGTGGTAAGTGCAGATTTGATTCCCTTCCCCCAAGACACATGCACTCACTCACACACACACAGAGAAATGCACTCAAACATCACATTCTGTTTACACTTATCCCCACTTTTATTCATGTTAATGTTCAGACAATGTTAAAAAAAATAGAAAATACTATAACCCTGGCAGGGGGAAAGCAGGTGTTAGATTCTAGCCAAGGATCACACATAGGTAACAATTATTTGGGGTACTTTCAGAACTTATTTACAAATGAATGAAATTATTTTTTTTCTAAAACTTGGTAAAATATGTTTTTGACATGTTACCCAAATCCACATAAATTTAAGGAATTTGAAGAAAGTAAATTTTGTTGTGAAAATAGGTTTTATTAGGACTCATTAAGGAGTGTAAATCATCTATTATCTTTTTTGAAAAATTTTGCCTTTGTTTCCAAAAATCTGCTCCCAATAATAAAATAAAAAATGTAATATAACTATGACATTATTTAATTTGATCAGCTTTTAATTGCTTGAATAAATAATATAAATTGAGGATATTGTTGTCAGAAGAAAATTGTTTTATGATTACTAAAGAAATTTTAAAAGAGATGTTTACATTTTTTTTTTTAAACTATAATAATTTATAAAATTTCAAAAATATTTTTAAAATACTTGAAGGATTTGCTGTGGTTAATTTATAAACTTAATAAATTTTCTGAAAATAGCAAAATTTAGGATCAATAAATGTATAAATATTTCATTCTGACTAAGAATTCATGAATATATATTCTATTATCAATAACTTGTTTTTGTGATTCATAAACATTTTAATGCCAATTTTTGTAAGTTGTTTGGTTTTGAGACAGATCCTTTGAACAATAGAATTAACTTGCAGCAGGAAGCATTTTTTGAAAACCAGTTTATTTGCATTTTACAGCGTTATGCTGAAAATTAGGTGAAAAAAAGGCCCTAATATACTTTTTTCTTTTCGTACAGATTATCAAGATATTCATGGAAAGGATTACTTGTTGAAAGTTAGCAATGCAAGCATATTCAGGAAACAATAGTGATACGTATGAAAAATATGGATTAGAATTTTCATAGAATTTGCATTTGGAAACAGCAATGGAGGCCCAAACTGAAAAAAAACCACATATTTGTGAAGTGTGTGGTTCAGTTTTCGTATTTGTACATTAAATTGTATTTTCATTTATGCAGATCTGTTAGCCATCTTTTATTTCTTAATTAAGAACAGGCCTTAATTCTTTTAGCCTTTTTTGTTGAAAGATTGTGATATGTGTGCTGGTTGAATAAGTAGCATGAGTGAGGTATTTTAAAATGTTTTAAACTAATGAAATATTGTTTTCAACATCCTGCAAAGTTATAATTAGTAAATTTTCTGGAAAAAAAAACAGAATTTAGGATCAGTAAAAGTATAAATAACTCGTGTTTACTAAGAATTCATTAATATATATTCTGTTACCAATAACCTTGTTTTAATGATTCATAAACATTTTAATGCCATTTTTTGTAAGTCTTTTGGTTTTGAGGCAGATTCTTGGAACTATAGAATTAACTTGCAGCAGGAAGCATTTTTTGAAAACCAGTTTATTTGCATTTTAGAATGTTATGCTGAAAATTAAATTTAAAATCTCATATGTGATTTCATACTGTTGAGAAGCCATATTCGTGTACAATTTGTGGGTCAACATTCGCATTGAGTTCAAGTTTAAAAGTCATTGAAGTGAAAAAGGTCCTAATATACTTTTTTTTTCTTACAGATTATCAATATATCCATGGAAAAGAATTCCTTGTTGAAAGTTAGACATGCAAGCATATTCTGGAAAGAATAGTGATACATATGAAAAAGATGGATTGGAATTTTCACAAAATTTGCATTTGGAAACAGCAATGCAGATACAAACTGAAGAAAAACCACATATTTGTGAAGACTGTGGTTCAGCATTTACAGATTTTTCAGCATTAAAGGAACACAGGCTAATACACCAATATGAGAAAACATTTTCAAATAACTCAAATTTAAGAAATCACTGCGACAAGGAGACTGAAAAAGAAGTATATTCTTGTGAAGTGCGTGGTTCAGAATTTTCAGAAAGTGCAAACGAAGAATCTCACACGCAGGCACATAATGGTGAGAAACCATATTCATGTGAAGTGTGTGGAAGAGCGTTTTCAGTGAGATCACACTTAAAATGTCATATGCGAACACACACTGGAGAGAAACCATATTCTTGTGACATTTGTGCTTCAAAATTTTCAGTTAGTTCAACGTTAAAGCGTCACATGCGGAAACATACTGGTGAGAAACCATATTCTTGCGAAATGTGTGGCTCAACATTATCATCTAGTTCATCTTTAAAACATCACATGCGGGCACATAATAGTGAAAAACCATATTCATGTCAAGTATGTGGAAAAGCATTTTCAGTGAGAACAAGTTTAAAACGTCATATGCGAACACACACTGGAGAGAAGCCATATTCTTGTGAAATTTGTTCTTCAGCGTTTTCAGATAGTTCAAACTTAAAATGTCACATGCGGAAACATACTGGTGAGAAACCATATTCTTGTGTAATGTGTGCATCAACATTTTCATCTAGTTCACATTTAAAATGTCACATGCAGAAACATACTGGTGAGAAACCATATTCATGTGAAATGTGTGCATCAACATTTTCATCTAGTTCATATTTAATATGTCACATGCGGAAACATACTGGTGAGAAACCATATTCTTGTGAAATGTGTGCATCAACATTTTCATCTAGTTCATATTTAAAATGTCACATGCAAGTACATAATAGTGAAAGACCATATTCATGTCAAGTGTGTGGAAAAGCATTTTCACGTAGATCAACTTTAAAACTTCATATGCGAACACACACTGGTGAGAAACCATATTCTTGTGAAGTTTGTGCTTCAGCATTTTCAGATAGTTCAGCATTAAAACGTCACATGCGGAAACATACTGGTGAGAAGTCATAATCGTGTGAAATTTGCGGTTTTGCTTTTTCAATAAAATCGAGATAATAACAAATGTCTCTATATTTTTTATTTCAATTGATGATACAATACAGACAAGTACACCTGTTATATACAGGACTTAAGCAATTGTCAAGTACAACTGAAAGAACAAATCCCACATCTTGACAATAACACCTATAAAATGGATTCTGCTGATGATGACAATGACTACAACATTCTAAAACAGGAGTTAATCATCCAAATAAGGATCTCAAGTGGAATGACTAAATCTGTTGCTTAGAAGATTGGTTTACTGTGCAGGGCTGGGAAGTTTTCCCCATCTGAATCCATCCTGCACATATATAAATCTACCATCTGCCAGTGTATTGAATACTGCTGCCACATCTGGTCGGGTGCCTCTGCTATTCACCTCAAAATTCTTGACAAAATCCAACAGAGAATCTGTAATGTGATCAATACTAACTTGGCAGCTCGGCTGCAGTCGCTCTCTCACCAGCGTGATGTTGCTTCTCTGTGCCTCCTTTACAAATACTTTCACGACTTCTGCTCCAATGAACTTAGCTCACTGGTGCCCCTATTTATGAATTTACATGAGCTACTAAATTAGCAACTAAGTCCCACTTTTTTTACAGTGAAACTGAAAAAATGTAATTGCAATTTCTACTCTAACAGCTTCTTTTCTCATATTTACCTCCTGTGGAATTCCCTTCCATATACTTGCTTACCTGACTGCTCTAATCTCCAGGAATTTAAATGTAAGGTCAATAGACATCTCCTATCTCACTGTCGAATCCTTTCTCTCAAGCTCTTTTCTCTATCCACACCACCTCCATTACACCAGTATTCTCATCCATCTATTACCCTCCTCCTGACATCCCCTTATAATTAACCCCTCTTTCTCATCACTTTCCCCCTATGTAACCCCCTTGTGCAACAGTGGCAATAAAACTGCCTTACTGGGGTGAAATGATTTTTAAAAAAAACGTTGCAAAATTTTTCTTTTCTAATCTAAATAAATTACATCACTTCCTAAGACCTGAGCCTGACTTAAAAGCCATTTTAGCTAATGAGTGATATTTTCTGTATTGAAATAAAAATGTATCAATGGGTGCTGTCAAATGTTTTATTTGAAGCCCTCAGTTCCTCGCAATGGTAGCCAATCATTCTTTTTATTAATGAAGTCCAATATTAGAAGGAATATTTCTGAAGGGATTTCAAATCCAATCATATTTCTCTGTGCTCAGTGACAGAAAATAATAATCAATGTTTTCAGATTACAACTGCCAAATGTTTATTGTCATTATGAGGAAAGAACAAAGTATTTCTTATTAAATTTTTTTATTCTTATCTAGCACAGTATAAATTTTGGTTGAATGTCTCTTATTTTGCATTAGTGGTTGACTTATGATCAGTGTTTTAGCATCTTTTTTTTTTTCCAGTGAAAAACACATGGATTTTGAAATTCTTGCAAAAATCAAAATATTGTTGGATTTTAATGGAACATTCAGGATATATCCACAAATGAAAAAAATTTGTTTTTATGTTTTTTTTTGTTTTTTTTTTAATTTTAGAAAATCTTACCCAATTTTAATTACATTTTCATAGGTACTTACACAAAAAACAAATGATATTTAAGCTTTGGAAAAAATGAATTTTTAAAAATGAAAAATCTTTCTTGAAGCTCTTATTGCAGTTTTAAATTCATGCTAATACAGAGTTTCTCAACCTTTTAAAGCAATGGCACACCTTATAGCAAATGAAAATAAGAAATTTGTAAAAGGGTATACATTTAAATGTTATGAAATAAAACTATAGATTTAAAAATATACACACAAATATGAACTTATTTCAACGGTTCAACTATATATTCAAATACTAAAGTTGTGCCATTACTACTTCCACACACACCCACACCCTTGTGCTAATTATTACAACAGCTTCACTTTCCTTTCTTTAAACATATGGACAGTTTTAGACCCACTGAATTATAAGGGTGTAATAGATTTCTGTTTTTTTTCTCAGATTAGGTCACTTGTGGTCATATGCAATAATGTGAATCTATTTTCAGGGTGTATGATGAAATTTGTTTTGCCTTGAAAAATATTGAAATATTGCTTCATCTGTGAGTACAGAAAATTCTTATCACATGCAGAGATCTTGACTGTTAATGAGTTTTCTAAAGTCATTGTCTGCAATGTGTATTACTCCAAGGAAGCATATGAAAATTACAATGCTTCACAAATGTCCTGTCAATATACATACTGCATCCATCAATCCAAAATGTAATGTCGAAATATAAAAACAACGCAAAAAGACAACATATATGTTCTTGGGGAAAGTGTGAAAGCTCCTAGGCAGATACTATTCGTATTGTTACAATTAATTTACACAAGGGTGTGTTTTTATGCATGCTGTAATAGTATTTTGTTGTACACTAGTGTGTCATCGCATGACAGCTGAGAATCATGGGGCTAGTGGATTGAGTAAAATTGTAATACTCCAATTGTAGTACCTGTAGAGTTTTTAGTGGTAGTACTTGTTAAATATTTCAAAGCCTTTCCCAACATGTTTCATAAGATGAAAATAGTGATGTTTCTGTATACAGATGACGTTGATTTTCATTTTAATGTTTTCTTTTTCTTTTTTTTATAATCATTTTACCTGAAGTAAATCAGGACTGCCACTGTGGGTTATGGTGAGAGAAAAAAGAAAATATGAGATATGTCGAAGAAGTAACACAACATGGATCGGAATCAGAGTAGATAGAAAATAGAAGTTGGTGTTGCATTTAATTTTTTGGAGATTGTAGCTATCAGGGAAGTAAGCAAATGGAAGGGAGTTCCATCAGTGGGAAGTGCAAGAAAAGACGCTGTTACAATGGAAGAGGGGGAGATATTTACCTGTTTCAGTAGTAAAATGGTGGTTAACTAGATGCCAATCTTGTACCATGAGTAAATATATTTGATCAGTCAACCTGTGATAGTTCGTCAGATCAGTTGTGATGAAAATACTTGTAGAAAAGACAGAGAAAAGCAACATCACATCACTGAGAAATATATAATCTTGTGGCCAGGACCTGACCTCTGGGGGCCATTGTGTTAAAAATGTATGTGTGCTCAGGAAAAGTATGAAACATCCTAGGAAGATACTATTTACTTCATTTCAATTAAATTGCCGAAGGGTGTATATATGCATGCCGTAACAGTATGTTGGTTGAGAATCACAGGGCTAGTGGATTGATTAACATTTTAACACTACCAATTGTAGAACCTGTAGAGTTTTAATGGTAGTTCTTGTTGAATTTTCCAAGCAGAAGGTGGGATGAAGACTCAGCTTTTCCCAACTAGTGTTTAATAACAAGATGAAAATAGTGATGTTTCTGTATACAGACAATGTTGAAATTTATATTAATATTTCTTTCTTTTTTTACAATCATTTTACCTGAAGCAAGGCAGGACTGCCACTGGTGTGCAGGGGTTTACAGTGAGGGAAAAACAAAGTACAGGAGATGTTGAAGAAATGGTAAGAGGTGGATTGGAATCAAAGTAGATATAGAAGATGGCAATTGGTGATACATTTAAATTTTTGAAGATTGTAGCTATCAAAGAAACAAGCAAATGGAACAAGGAATCAATAACAATAAAAGGGGCTGTATTTAAGTATTTCAATGGTAAAAGGGTGGTTAACTAGATGCCAATTTAATAGCACAAGTAAATACATTTGACCAGGAAACCAATGACAGCAGCTCGTCAGATCAGTTGCTTGGAAAATACTTGTAGAAAAGACAGGTAAGCAACATCACATCAGTGAGAAAATGACTGAAGTTAGGCTGCCTTAGTCAGGATTGATTATATTGCAGATTGTCCTTTGAATTTTCTCGAGAATCTCAAGATAAATAGCTGGAGCAACATGACAGAATTCAATGTGTTAACAAATGGTAGATTTATAAATATATAATTGCAGATGTGATCTAAACAGACAATAATTATTTTTCATTCATTTCTTAATTATCCAAAATTGCTCGCTCGTGTGGAAACAAGTCAGTGTAGTTGTAATGAAATTTTTTATTTTGTTGTCAGTGCCAGCATAATTTCAACTGCTGATATATCTATTATTTTTTTAGGTCTATTTCAGTAAAATATGTATAAAAAAAATTTCATTTTTTTTGCTTTTTTAAGATACAATTCTTTCTTGCATTTGGTGATGGGATTTTTTCCACGCATTTTATAATAGGTATCTTCACTAAATCGCTGAAAAAACAGGATAGTATGAATAAAAAAAGGCCCCAAACTTAATAAAAACAAACTTATTTTATCAAAATGTTTATATTTTTATTAAGAGGATAGATCAAAGTATTTTTTAATTATTTTAAAAAAAAAAATGTAATCCCTTCTAAGACTTTAGAAAATTTAGTAAAAATTCTTGTTTTGATTTTAACTAAAACTTACAAACGTTTATAATGGAAAATGTTTTATTGCATAACTCATTTTTTTTTCTGTTGACAAACACATTAATTTTGAAATTCTTGCAAAAATCAAATAATTATCAGATTATAATGAGACTTTCAAAACCTATTCACAAATGAATGAAATTATTTTTGAAATTTTTATTCTAAAAAATAATTTGTTTTTTATGTGTTACCCAGTATCCTTCACATAAATTCATGAAATTTTAAGAAATTCAAGTTTTTTACATTTTGCAAAAATTGCTTTCATTCCTTAAATGCAGGATTCATGTGGGAATATAAATCATCTATTCTTTTTTGAAAACTTCTGCCTCTATTTCCGAAAATCAGCTTTGAATAGTAAAATAAAAAAATTCAATATAACTAGGACATCATTTAAATTGATGAGCTTTTAATTGCTTGAATAAATAATAAAAATTAAGGACATCATAAACTGAATAAAATTTTTTCCATTAATAATGAAATTTTAAAAGAATTTTTTTCATTTTTTTTTTAATTATAATAATTTATAAAGTTTCTAAAACATTTTTAAAATACTTCAAAGATTTGTTAGTTAAAAAAACTTACTAAGAGAAGATTATATTTAGTAACTGAAAATTAAAAAGTATAAATTGCTCTGCCTCCCTATTTTTAAAATAAATTTTAATTTTGTTTTTGTATGGCAATTTCTATGTAAATTCAAAGGTCGTGTTATTCAGTTTCCTTATCTTACCCCACCAAATTCTCGTACAGTTATGCCTCTTGTAATTGCCATACACATATCTTATCTGTAATCTCACAACCTATCAACGCATTTGATATACAGCGAACTGGTCAAAATGTTCAACACTGCAATTAAGAAATAGTTTTATTCAAAATTTCATGTCATAAATAAGTAATGCTTGTGTAAATCAGATTAATTTAACATTAAATTTGCTAATTTTCCAAAAATGATGTCTCATAGATACATATTTTATTACTGCAAGATTTTTAAAACAGAGCATTAACTTTTGTTTACAAATGTGGAGGTTGCTAAAAAATGGCCAAACAATTGAAAGATTTTTAACAATTGAAAAATTTTAGATTCCAATCATAATTTCTGTGTAAAATACACCAGAGTTTTTTGCTTACTGGAAGTAGTAAATTTAATCATTTAGCTTTCAATTAAAGCTAAAATAAAGTTTCAAGAGAAGTTTTTTATTTTTAAAAATTTCTATATAAAATTTAGGTATCAAAAATCAGTGGAGGTCCCTAGGAAGTAAGTACCTCCACAAGTTTGCTGAGAAAACAGCATTGTATGAAGAAAAAATGCCCCATACTAAATAAAACCAAAGTTTTATTGGCAAAATATTCATGTTATTATGAAGAGGATAGACCAAAGGATATTTTTAATGATTTTTGAAAAATTTTAAAATCTTTCTAACATGTTTAAAATTTTGGTTTAAAATCTTGTTTTACTTTCATCCATGAGTGATGTAATTTTTACATAGATCTATCTATCTATCTATCACCCGCTTCACACTCCACCCACGTCTATTGAACAGGTTAAGAGGCTCATCCCTTGTTCCCTGTTTAGGATGTGATTTCGGCTTTCTCTTTTCCAATCTTTTCACTATTACGTAGCCCCCTGCACATCAGTGGCATTACCGCCTTGCTCAGGGTGATACAATTAAAAAAAAAAACTGCAGCAAACATAGTACAACACAAATCACGTTTTTTGCTGGTGAAAAAATACATTAATTCAGAAATGCTTGTAAAAATCAAGTAATTGTCAAATTTTGATGAAAATTTCACAACATATTCACAACTGACTGAAATCATGTTAGTAATAATTATTTTTATCAAATCTTGGTAAAAATATTTGTTTTACATATGTTCACCTCCCACCAATTAATTTAAAATTGTATCATTTTTTTTATTTAGATAAACTTTTATTTGCTCTTATAAAGCATCGCTGTGCAGTGGATATCAGCTTGGAACGAAGTCCGGTTGAATTCCTTGCAAATATGTGCAAATACCCTTGGGAAAGGTCAACCCAGAAGCAAACCTTCAGCATATACCTAGCCCCATTTTATTTTGCTGCGTTGGCTGAAGTTGCACTTATTAATGCTATAAATAGGCACTGGCAACTATCCCCATTCTGCACAGTGGTACATTTCCCCTTACAAGGACCAACGCTTAAATTGCCCATGGGAAATCTTACTATTCTCATCCCATGCAATGTCAGGTACTTACTGCTAGTTAAGAATAAAAAATAAATACATTTCAATTTCATAAAAATATTAACTTACCCTGTCATGTTACATAATTTCATTCTTTGTAATTAAATTTTAAAATTACTTTGAAAGAAAGTTTTATATTGTTTTACTTTTATTTTCCAGAAAGCATCTTCAATCTTATGGGTATAAAGCTAAACTAAAATTCTATAAAATATATTGTAGTGAAAAATCGGAAAACAGAAAGTGCTATTAGTCTCCATGAATTTTGCCAATTTTGGTCACCAAACTTAGCTTTTCTTTCACATCTTCTATCTGTTATGTCATTCATCAACTCAGATAACAGTATGATAACACTGATATATGGACTACAGTGATTAATAAACACTTTTATACTACATTTTTAAAACCGACTCACACAAGAGTCAAGAACTTTACAATAATACAGTCATAGAAAGACAACTATTCAAAAAAAAATTAAAAATTGTAAGTGAACAAATTTGTAGTGAAGAAGTGACCTTTTGGGTCCCCAGAAATGAAATAAAAGAAGGAGCAAGCTCAACCGTGACCAGAGAGTTTAGATGACGACCGCAATTAACATGTCCCCAGACAAACGTCAAGCGATTATTTTTATTATTATTATTATTATTATTATTATTATTATCTCTATCTTTCTTTCACCTCTCACCTCCTTCCTTTTCACCATTCACCCTGAGCGATAACTTCAAAGACACTCTAGAATAAACCCTGTTGTGAAATTATACGCTGATAAAATATCAACCTCTATCTAAAGACAACTGGAAAATTTTTACATGCTGTCAACTCCAGTGCTAAGTAACTCAAAATATACCCTTTTTATCCATGCAACTCTGTCAACCTGTTTTACGCTTTTCAATACTACTTTGTGTCCAACCATTGAATATACACATTTTCTTTCTAGACTATTCATTGAATTTTCAAGAGTCCCATGCATTTGAATAATTCCAGTTTCAAATTGTTAGCCAATATATTATCAGCCTCTAATGAAAACAGCGGAATTTTAAAAGAAAAAATCTCTACTCAACATTGAAACTGCGAAACACTTTTAATGTTTAACTACTTTTTTTGAAACAAGCTGCAGACAACTTCAAATATTTAAAAAAAAAAACTAATGAAATTCCTTATTTTGTTTCATCTTAAAACATGTTTTATTTTCTCAGTATTCTTACATTACTTTAATAATGTGATCTTCGATATGAGAAGAAACTAAACTTATCTACCTCTTCTTATGGCTTTCACACAAGATGTTTAACAATGAAATTGACAACAATTATGAAAACACATTTCAACCCATGAGGACAAAACAGCAAAACAAAATGAAAAACATTAGAAGTGCCATATGCAGGACCCATTTCAAGTAATAAGCTGACATAACAAATATTTTAAAATCAAAATATCTGAAAATGTGCATAATAATGTTTTCATTAACAGATTAAAATCAACATATATTTCTAAAAATACAAAAGTCAAGAGATTCTGTTGAAAGAAATCCAGAATTGAATGATTCCCAATCTCATGTTGATGGAGCTTGTGATGAAAAGCAAATAACTAAAACAAAAACCGGTAGAACAATTAAATGGAAAAAACACAACAAATATTTTTACTACTGAAACCAAAAAGAAAAAAAAATGCACAGAATTACACCCTGTTATTTGAATGAGGACTTATATGTCGTGAACTAAACAAGTTCTAAGTTTAAAAAATCAAATGCTGAGCACTGACTCATTGATTTTGTTAGAAATAGACAAATTTTTTATAATTTACACTTTGCTGAACACGCACAAAACTCAAGAAATTTCACACCTTGATGTGAAATGTTTTTTGGCCAATATAAAACTAGGAAACATCTAAAAAAAAAAAAAATTAGAAATGCTAGAATCACATCTGTGGCTGAATTTCCAAATGACTGTTTGGATACCCAGAAACAAAATAAAAGAAGGAGCAAACTTGACCATTGCCAGAAAATTAAGATGACGAGCACAATTACCACGTTAAGTGATCATTATTATTATTGTCTCTATCTTTCTTTTTCACCTCCTTCCTTTTTACCATTTACACTGAGCAATAACTTCACAGACAATTCTATCCAACAATAAACACTCATACATACATATATACGATCCTGCTTATGTACACATAAACTCACTCTTGCAAGGACTACTACAAACATTTCAACAAACTCTTGATTCGCTTAACCTTTTGATACTATTTCTTTTGGAACGTTTAACTTCTACCAATTCATGTTATTCTTTTCTATCAATAAATTTCTATTTAAACATGCAAAAGGCATACTTTTATTCTTTTACAAATCCACCATACTCCAAACTTCTGATGATAGCGATTAATCCTAAGTTGTATGACACATGGCCAATGAGAAACTGGTGAATATTGTCCTTGTGTCAGACACGGATGTTTCCCGCTACAAGAATTAACACCAGCCTGATTGTAAATTATCTACAAAGTCAGCCACGCCGGCACTCATTTTTTTATATCTAAATTTTAAATTAAATATTTAAAAATTAAAAAGTTAAATCCATTTTTTTAAATTTTAAATTAAATATTTAAAAATTAAAAAGTTACATCCATTAAAATATTGGTACATGACTGAGAAGTGAGTTTTATCCTCACTGAGTAACCCATACTTCAGAGCCTTATGACACAACTAATCTACACTTAATAAACCATGCCATGGTGTAAAATGTCTTGTTTAAACGACTTCAGTTTTGGTGAACTGGTTATCCAAAGACTTTCACGCAACTGAAGATTATTATTTTTTTACTATTTTTTGACTCCTTTGAATTTTGACAGCTGTGAATTCATGTCGATATGTTTGTAAACAAAACTGATTTACTTAACAGGCATAGCCAGGTTTGCCTTAATTTTATTTTATTATTGTTTGGAGTTCAGATGTTCAGATTTTTAATATAAAAACTTGGACGACTGAATTTCCTTATACGTACTCAGATGACTCCCTGTTGCAGGGGGTGCAAATTACTACTTCAGTGGTAGCAGAAATTGTGGAATTTTATGTGCTGTCATAGTTGGTATTACTTGTCTAGATTTAAGCACATTCTCTCAGAAAGTAACTTCAGTAGACAGTAAGTGTGACATCTGAAGGTGCATTGGGATGACGAAAGAAGCTTTGCAAAAGCTAAGAAAAGTATTAAGAAACAAGAAAAAGTCCCTGGTTGTGGTTTTAACGCTATGAGGAAAATTTTCTCTGTATACATTGGGATCCTTGGTACGCATAAAAGATTGTTTAAATAAACTGTGGAAATGCGCAGTGACAGATGGTATTACTTGCAAGCGACTTTAAATGAATCGTCTTCATCGATAACAAAGATGGCCATTGAAGACAGAATATTTTTACTCTTTTTCATTCTCCTTGAATTCATAAACATATGTTTGTAAATATAAATTATTTATTTAATAAACAAACCTATATTTTCTTTATTGTTACTTTACTATTGTTTGGAATTCAGATTTTAAATATAAAACCTGGATTCTATGGGGAATATTTTTCTGTATTCTGGGATTCTTGGTACGCATAAAATATTGTTTAAACATTGCAAACCTATGTAGGTTTTATGACTCACTACATGCCTCAGTCTATGACTAAAGTTGTCTCCATCTTTAGGTGACCATTTCATTAGAACAATGCACCTTGTGACAAATCAAAAATAAAAGTGAAGTGTGTGAAAGTCCAAAACTTTGCAAGAAGATTATCCATAATAAAGTCGCCCTGTTCATAAACTATCGCCCGGTTCATACTCCACCCACGTCTATTGAACAGGTGAAGAGGCTCATCCCTTGTTTCCTGGTTAGGATGTGGTTTCCGGTTTTCTTTTTTCCAATCTTTTCACTCTTTTCTTTATTTTTTTCAATTGGAGTAGATAGACTAAACTATCACCCGGTTCACACTCCACCCATGTCTATTGAACAGGTGAAGAGGCTCATCCCTTGTTTCCTGGTTAGGATGTGGTTTCCGGCTTTCTCTTTTCCAATCTTTTTACTCTTACGTAGCCCCCTGCACATCAGTGGCGTTATGGCCTTGCTTGGGGTGATATGATTAAAAAAAAAAAAGTAACCAGCAAATGTATTGTAGCTGCCGCCAGGCACCATAGGGAAAGATTCAGTTTCTAGTTGCTACCAAGAAAATCAGCAGGTTCGTTTTCTTGTCGAAGCCAGCTTTGTATTCTATGACCAGCTGCCTTGTCATCCACTTAAGACAATGTTGCCAGAAAAAATAGTTCCTTATATTTTAGGACAATGCAAAATAATTATGAGGTCTAAACGGAAAGTATGAAACAGAAATGGTAAAGTTAAAATAAGTAAGTAACAATATAACAAGTAAGCTGTTTTTAGAGTGTGGGGGATTTGGTATTTGCTGGGTTGTATGTTGATTATTTCCCCCACAAATACAACACTCAATTTTGCAATCGCGCAAAGGGAAGGAATAATTTACAACGGACATTCAACAACAAACAATTTATTACGTGACAAAATAAAATGGTATGTAGAAACCAACAAAATACATGATTCTAAAATTGCCTTTTTGAGAAATATAAACTTGGCAAGAAGTTAATTTTTGTCCAAAAACGTGTATATGTTTGCATTATCAGAGTCTGTAAATAAGCCTTTCCTACTTACATTTTGGTGCGTTACAGTTGGCGACAACGTGTCGCGTTGCTCAAAGAAAGTTTGTCGGCTTATTCTTTTTAAGGTCCTTGGAGCGAGGTCACGAACTTTTGGCATGGAAGAAATGACATGGCCGGCAAAGTATACGGTGTCATGCGGACTTAATGGCCTGCTTGGGTTACTGCTTGGTGACTGCTTGGTGACTGACCTTTCTTTCTAACTGTGTGTATTATATACATTAATAGGGGATCAACTAATCTTCCTAACATTAGGGTGTGAAAACATTTACTGACCAATCAGATTTATTATTTTACTATTTTGTTTTGGGGCCTAAATATTTTTGTGTTAATTTACTTCCAAGCCTATTTTTCTAGAATGTTCTTATTCTAAGTTTTTAGCTGATTGGTTGAGAAATATAAAAATGTAATCTAAATTCTACTGCTGTTTTGATCCAATTTATCTAGAATGTTCTATTGTTTTTTTGTTGCTTATTCTAATAAAAAAAATATGTATCCCATAAGAGCAACCTTTTCTAGAATCTAGGATTTTGGCCTCTGCATAAGAAATACAAATCCCCTTTAAAGACTATGAGGTCAGATGGTAAATTTTGTTATCTCTAGTGGCAGCACATTCGTTTCGGTACTGCTTAGGGAGTAACTATCTAAACTGCCATAGACCACAGAAAGTGCCAACGAGATAATTACCATTTTTCCCTTCACTTTCTATTAAATCTTAGATAAATTTTTATAGTTATATGCCACTGCCCGGCCGATCGCTGTTGATTTCGATGCAGATATCTGGTAGATTGACTCTGTTCACGGTGATCTCCTTTGTCCCACGTTGTGTTGCTTAATCACAAAGTAGTTATGCGAGTTTTCCACTGCCGAACTAAACCAAACACGGAAGCGTGCACACAATTGAGTAATAAAAGAAAGAAACATAGCACCAAGAAAAATAAGTGGACCAACGTCTGAAGTATTATAAAATAACATCTTTATATACAGAAAGTAATTCATACAATAGTCTTTTTGGATAATTCCCAGTCCCTGCTCCTATCAATTCTGGTAGCTGAACGGAAGTCTCTTAAGTAAATCGAATTATTCTCCTAAGCAATAAATGAGAAATCTGGCTAGCTGCAGCTCGCTGCTCTGAACAGAGTACTAAGTTCATCGTAAGTCTAATCAATTTAATTCTTGTTTTCCAGAAGTGCTGGGCTATGGGTACATTGGCGCAGTTTGTCTTCGGAAACAAAATCGAGGTGGATTTCATGTTCCGGGCTGAATCACTCTCACTAAAAACTCTGTTCATTTGGCAATTTCAAACTTTGTCCCCAAAGTCTCTTTGTGTCTGTTTCTTAACTTCTTCAGCTGGGAACTGTCTTTGGCAGGCGGTGATTTTCTATGGTTGGCAACCAAATGCGTGGCAATTATCTCTTTGTCATTACGTCTCTGAACCGGGAACTCAAACTCTCTGCAACTCCAGCTCTTTGTCAGCAAAATCTCTTTGTGTCTGTCTTTAACTCTGGTTGGTCGGCAGGCCCTGCGGTTGGCGCCCAACAACATGGCACCTATCTTCGTCGTTACATCTCTGGACCAAGAGCTGACTGGAACTCAACTGGCAACTCCAATCCAACTTATTTTGGTCCCGTGGGACCCTGTATTTATGCCCATGCCATGGTGTGGGGCTGACGGACGCTGGATGTCTAACCCCTCATCTCAGGAACCAATACATTGCTGAGCTTAGCTGCTACTCGTTGTTGCCTTTAGTTTACTCAATGGGATTAGTCTTATTTTCATGATGTCAACTGGTGGTCGTCTCCCCCTTTCGGGCGCTGGTTCATAGGATCAATGAGATTCCTCTCAGTCTTATGACGTCATCTTCTCATGCCCTTTTTCTGGGCTGAACTTAACCGGCGAATTTACTTTCTCACAAAACAAGTTCGGTGATTTTTTTAATCAATCACCATTAACCTTTTTGAACTTGTTTTACCCAAAACAACTAGACAAAATACTGTTGACATTGTCACTTTAGATAAGAATTTCCGCATCTGCATTTCTAATATCTATTTTCGAGTCACCGACATTTTAGGTGACGGAAAATATTTTTGTTATCTACTTTATTTTTCCTTTCTGCTTGATGTCAAGCTAAATGTCTCTTCACTTGAACCACTAATCCAGTCCTCAATTCGGAATTAGATATTTGTTATCTTATTTCTCTTTAGAATTCACGCTAGCAAAACAATGCCTTTGAGTACAATAATAAAAAGTAAAATATGTCTCTTCACTGACTCCCTAATACAGTCCTCAACTCGGAATTAGATATTCGTAATCATATTTTTCTTTGCAATTCACGCGAGCAAGACAATGCCTTTAAGTACAATAATAAAAAGTAACGCTTGTCTAGTGCCATGTGGTTTGTTTTATGTTTCAGATTTCTAATGCCCAGCAAAAATAACAGTTGAATCTATTTCTCTTTTGTTTCTCTTCCTTCTCTCCCTCCTTCTCAGGTTTAAAATAACAGAGAAACACTATTTGTTATCTTTTGTTTCTCTTCCTTCACTCATATTCGGAGAATTAAAAAACTGTCTTTTAGTATGTTTTCTTCTGATCTATAATAGTAATTAAAAGATTTTCCAGTTATAGTTAATAATTAATTAATAAAATTAATTACTCCGTTTTCGTTTGCTCATATTCGGAGAATAAAGAAAATTTCTTTTAGTACGTTTTCTTCCGATCTATAATAGTAATTAAAAGATTTTCCAGTTATAGTTAATAATTAATTAATAAAATTAATTACCTCCGTTCCACCAAAATATTGTTACAGTTAATAAAATTTAATACTTCTAAAGTTTTTATTATTTTAGACCCTTTCTTAATTAGTAAAAATGTATTATTTTGTCGATGCAATTGATTCCTGTTGATTTAAACACTTGTTATAAGTTCCTTTGTTTGTTATAACTATTTATGTAAATTTCAGTATTTATTTTCTCATTTTTTCGGATTTTCTAATTATCTTCTTCCATGTGCTTATGTTATTTGTTTGTCTTAATTGCAGTTTTCACAGCTGCACAAGTACTGTAAAGGAAATAAAACCTTTTACAATATATACTCGCAGTTGTCAGTTCTCTCACACATGTTTCATGTGGCATGGCAATTACAATTACTTGTGACAAACATTTGCACTCTCTCCGTTTCACCTAAGACAAAAAAGAACAAGCTCATCACACAATGTCCATGATAAGACAAAAACGATTTTGTCACGCAAATTTCTCATAAAAACAACTTCTTAGCCTAAAATGAATATTTTATTAACATCAATCTGGCTAAACACAATCTCTTCAATGTTGTAATGAGTCGGTCTGTCAACTTGACACCCCTAAAGCGAGTACAGGTGGACAGGCGCAGAAACTGTGATTGGTAGCTGGCTTGTCTATGCAATGTGTGGTGCATTAAACGGCTTAAACTAGATAAGGCTAAGAAGATGAAGACACTTCAAGCTAGTTTCGTCCGGGAGGAGGCTGGTGGGGATCTCCTAGAGATAGCTTTAGCTAAGGAGGCTCTGGAGCATTCGACTAGCGAGCATTACATGGTTCAAGCAATTAGACATATGTTAAGCAAGATGTCTTCCGAAGCTGTGAACATGGGCGCAGAACCGCGCAAGAAAGAGTCATTGAGGTGGCGATCCGTACATTCGAGAGGTGCGAGACCCGGAGAGGCATACTCTTCGGTTGATCAACGAAATGTGCAAGGCGTTTCATCGGCATTTCGAGATCCTGTTTACAGAAGTGGCTGGTCTACGTGATGAGAAGTTTCGCAGCTACTTGGCTTACTTTCCCCGGCTTTTGCCGGTTGATGCAGCTAGCTGCGAGGGAGAGATTACAGTGAGCGAAGTCTACACAGCTTTGAAGAAGGTTAGCATAGGCCAGTCGCCAGTCTGGGTGGTTTGCTCTATGAATTTTACTTGTGGTTGTCGCACATCTTTGTCCCGATTTTGAATGTCGTATTCAACAACTGGTTCCGGCAGGATGTTGGGAGGTAGCTAGAGGGTTACAGGCCCATAACTCCGCTCAACACAGAGTTGAAGATTTTGGCCAAGATCCTGATAATCGTTTGCAATTAGTCGCTGAGTCTCTGTTGGGACCTGAGCAGACTTGTGCTGTGAAGGGCTAAACAATTCAGAGCAACCTGTATCTGATCTGAACGATCATAGAGGGTGTAAAAGATGATGAAGAAGCCGCGCTGATCAATTTGGATCAGTCCAAGGCATTTGATGGGGTTGACCTTTGCTACCTGGCGGCTGTCCTGCAAGCCGCCGGATTCGCACCCGACTTTTGCCACAGGATTAGCCTCCGGTATCAATCCTCCACAGCTGTGGTACAGGTGAACGGAAAGCTGTCAGGCATTTTTGTGTTGTCTGGGATGGTCTGACAGGGTTGTCCACTGTCGCCCTTACTTTATGCTTTGGGGTTGGAGCCCCTCCTTCGCTGGCTAAGGGACAGGGCGTTTAGTCTGGCCCTACATGGAATTGGTGTCCCTGGTGGTGCTCAAGCCAGGCTTTCCGTGTACGCCGATGACGTAACCACTTTGGCATCCTCCCGGAGTGACATCGTGGTGGTACTGAAGGCGATTGAGCAGTATGAACAAGTCACAGGCAAAGATTAAACACGACAAGTCTTCCAGTTTGCGGTTAGGCGCCTGGAAGGGTGTCTCCCTCCCAGGGCCCTTCGACTAGACGGACGGTCTTGTCCGCATTCTTGGAGTGTGGTTTGGGCCTAACCTCCAGTTGGAGAAAAATTGGTCAGAAGTACTGACACAGGTTGGCACGTCAGTCGAGATTTGGTGTTAAAGGAATTTGTTCTTAAAGGGTTTGGATGAGGCATGTGCTACATATGTCATTCCCATTATCCTTTACCGGTTGTCTGTACTTCCACTTTGTAACTGACGTAGGAAGGCAATCAAGCGTTTGCTATTCTCCCTTCTGCGGAGAGGACGCAAACATTACGTTGACAAAGGTGTCTGTGTCCAACGTCCGTGTTATAGGGGTCTGGGAATGTTGCACTTGATGAACCACAAGCTCACCTCATGGGTGGTCTTTCTCAGACGTGCGTTGATGGAAGACTCATTGCAGGTGGGGATAGAGAGGGACATGTTCCCTCGCCTTACTATCACTCGCTCCATCTCTTGGCGGTGCCGTAAGCCTTGAGGGAGATCGGGTTTTCTTCTTGGATGTCTTGCGGCCTTGAAAGCCATTCCTCAGTCCAGTGACCTTTCACAGTCTAGGAGAATTTTCTATCTATGATTAGTGGTGGGTGTCGTGAAGAGTCCACTGCATGAGGAGCTCGGCCTGTTGGAGGATGAGTATCGCTTCTTTGATCTTTGGCACCAGGGGCGGACTATCTCATCAACTCTGAGTTTTCGCTTACCTGGCAATTAGCTCAGAATCAGTTGTCTCTCAATAAAATGGCCTTCATATGGGGCCTAGCGGATTCGCCAGATTGTGAACACTGCAACCTTGGTTTAAAGGAGACGTCTGCGCACACCTTCTACCATGTCAGCGAGTTGATTGCTCGTATCGCTCCATGTGAACTCATGTACATTGATTGTGCATACGCCTGTGAAAAATATGTCACTTCCTGGTCTCTGGAGTGAAGTGGAATGGTGTTTCTCTCACTGCTAGCCACGGCTCGAATGGTGATATGAACAACGCGACTAGAGGAAGTCTTGCCGGGTGGCCATCTTTTACAACAGGATTTGATCCGATATTTTGAGCATCAGCTCAAAATGAAGATCAGAACTGATTGGAAACAGCTGACTTTGACAGGCTTCAGCAAAAGGTGGGTAAATGTGGCTAGCCTGGTTTGTGTGAACGGGGCTAGCCTTGGTTTTCTCTTTTAAGTCTGCTATTTACATCGGAGTGGATTCCTTTGGAAACCTTCCATGGCTAAGGTAGTGCTTTCTTGTGTACCTAGTTAATGTGAATGAATGGCTTCCTAGCCTGTACTCAGCTTTCTCTTTTGTTATGATCCAAGTCAAGATTCCCAATCTCCCTAGTTTGTTTTTGGTTCTATTTTATCTTGACTGGATCAGTCTTTGATTTTCCCATTCCATTAATTATTTTAACCTCCCCCACTCCCTTAACGAGTGTGCTACTTAATTACCCCTTTGGCAGACTACAGCAGCCACTCTTTTTCGTGGGTTGAATGGGTCTTACTAACATTTGTTTATTTTAGTTCGTTTTTGGATATTTTATCACCTCCCTTTATTTAATTATCATTAAATTTTTAAAAATATATTTTGTATTATTGTATAAATTATTGTATATATTAGTATTTTTACTTCACGGATTTGTTTCCCACTTTTTTAGGTGCACCTTCTAAGTATGTGGTATTGTGGTGTGTGAATGTTTGTGGGGAGATGGAAGGGTTCTTGCGGTGAATGTACAAATTGTTAATGAGTGATTGGGTTGTGATAGTGTTTAGGTAGGTATAGGATAGTTAGTGAGTACTACTCTCTACCCACCCCCTTTTCAGTTTTGTGCCACAATTTTTGTATTTTTTACAAAATAAATAAAGAGTTTGGGCGTCGCTACAGCAGTAGGAGATAGACGGAATTAATTTTTCTTCGTGATACATTTCAACACAAACGTCTCCAACTCAATTTAATTCGGAAAGACTTTCATATATTAAGCTTGTTATTTGAATCCACGCCACTCAACTTCTTAGCTTAAATATTTTCTTTGAACATCAATTCAGGTAATGAAACAGAATCTCTTCATTGAAATCATTAACTTTGACAGCAACAACAATCTATAAAACTCATATCAGCTTGCCAAATCTTTTCATAATCAACTCAACTTTTAACAAACTCAACCAAGATGAGACACCAACTCACACAAGAGAGTAAAGAACTTTACAGTCAAAGAAAGACAACTATTCAAACAAAACTAAAAACTGTAAATGAACAAAAATTAGCAACAATTTCTCAACAAAACAAAAATAATAAAATGGTTAATACACATAAATACATTTTTAAATTGCCTGATATTATCACACTTACTTTTTAAACTATTGTCCTTTATCATAACATCTTCAATCACCTTTACATACCACCAAGAATTATTGGTAAATGTTCGTTTTAGGTGCCGACGGCTTTTCCCCCTTCAAATGTATCTAAAATAGCATTATTTCTGTGCAAATGTATATGCTGAACTCAAATCAACAATTAGTTATTGAAGAAACTTACCTTTTTTTGCTTTGAAAGTTCATTAAAAAAAAAACGAACTATATCTCGCACCATTTCTCTCTCGTAACTCTCACGAAAATTGCAGAATGACGTTGTACGTAAGCAGAATTTTCTATCGAATTTTGGTCGTTTTTCTTCCTTTACTGAATTTCCGGCGATGTACTTCCTGTCATGAAAATAACAAGCGTAAAAATACAATAGTGCATTACTTTTATTACCGGAAGTACATCGCCGGAAGTATCAGTAAATGAAGAAAAATCGAGCAAAAATCCGCCAAAATTCGTTGCATTACGCAATTTGTCATTCTGCAGTTAATTGACTTCGTGAGAGTTACGGCAAGATATAGTTCGTTTTTTATGGACATTTAGATAAAAAAAAAAGTTAAGTTTCTTCAATAATTAACAGTTGATTTGTGAGTTCAGCATATACATTTGCACAGAGATAATGCTATTTTGGATAAATTTGAAGGGGAAAAGCGTCGGGAGTTACAATGAAAATTTACCGAATTATTATATTATCATCTGTTATTAAGGAACTTATTATTCTGTTAAATGTTTATCGTTTGTTTTCTTTGTGCAATTGGAGTAAGTACAAATGGTAGAGGTTTAGTTTTAGTTTTAGTGTATTTGTCGCCATTACAATGGTTATCTCCCTTGAGTTTCACTCTCCATAAAACATTTTTTTTTGCTTGTAACAATAATGGCATCGTTCTAAAATTAAAAAATTGTTCTTGGAAAGTTTTCATTTATTTCAACGTCTGTAGTTCCTCATTTTGGCCCAAAGAAGAAAAATTGAACGAAAACAAACATAAAAAAGTAAATATAATCTTTTCTTTTTTCATTTACAATTTCAATGAACGACAAACAATTATTTTTTTTGTCATTTCTTTGTCAACAAACAAAAAAGTATTGACGATTCTAAAACCGACAATTTATCTTCCAGTATTTAATATTTTTATCATTAGTCTCAAACAATTAGATTTTGGTGATTCGTTTGAAGACAAACGATAATTTTATGATTTTTGTTTTTCATTCATTTATCGTGTCAATATAGTTGTAGTGAGTAGTGAAATTTCATTACATTTTGTTTTGTTATCAGTGCCAACGACAATTTAAACTGTTGATATATCAATTATTTTTTTAGGCTATTTCAATAAAATAAAGAAAATTCACTCTTTTCGAAGAAACAATTCTGTCTCGTGTTTAATGATTGTATCTTATTCTACTTCTTTTTAAATTATATGGTCTACATGGGAAAATAATGTGTACATGTGTACTGTAATCAAACGTACCTCCACTAAAATCGTTAGAAAACAGCATAATGAATATAAAAAAGGTCCCAAACTTAATAAAACAAACTTTTTTCATCAAAATGTTTATATTATTTTTAAGAGGAAAAATCAAAGTAATGTTTAATTGTTTAAAAAAAAAATTTAATCCCTTCTAACGTTTTCGAAACTTGTCAGAAATGTTTGTTTTTAATGGCTAACAAAAAAAGTTTAATGGGAAACGTAATGACATCACCCATTTTTTTTCCTCGGTGACAAACACATTAATTTGGAAATTCTCGCAAAAATCAAATAATTGTCACATTTTAATGAAATTTTCAATGCTCACTCGCAAATGAATAAAATTATTTTTAAAACTATTATTTTTAAAAAATCTTGGTAAATTTTTTTTTAACTCTGTTACCCCCCCCCCCCCACACACACACACATAAATCCATGAAATTTTAATAAATTTTAATTAGTTGAAAATTTTTTTTTATTAGTTAAACGCAGAACTCATTGGGGGATATAAATCATATGTTTTTTTTTTTAAGTACACAACTCGAATCGAAAATCTGCTCCGAAGAGTAAAATTATAAAATAAAAAATGCAATAAAACTCTGATATAATTTAATGTGATAAGCTTTTAATTGCTGGAATAAATAATAATTATTAAGGACATTATAGTTTGAAGAATAAAAATTTTTTTGATTACTAATAAAATTTTGAAAGAATTGTTTTTATTTTTTATTATTATTATTATTATTATTATAATTATTAAATAATTCATAAAGTGTTAGAAATATTTTTAAAAAATTTTATGGAATCGTTGTAGTTGTATTAATTTTTTTTTAGTTAAGAATTGATGATTATATTGCCTATTTAAAATTGAAAAGTTTAATAAAAACGTTCACCAGAAATATTTTTAAATAATTTAAAAAAAAAAAAGAAAATTTTTTTTGTGTAAATATGTTTTTTGATTAAGTACGATGTTCCGTAGGACTAGGAGTCATGATGCATTTCTATAAAAATTAAATTAGATATTTTTACCATGTCTTAAACTTAATAATAACTTATTAATAATATGAAAAATGCATAATAAAAATATTAATAAATAACATAACTTAGGATGAAATTAAAATAACCAAATTTTCTTATTAAATTAAAATTATTTTAAAAGAAATTTAAATTTTTATATATTCAGAAAGCATGTTTAAATGTCTGGCTATAAATCTAAACTAAAATTCTATAAAGTATTATGTAATTGCTAAAAATATAAAGTTAAATTTTTAATTTTACTATTTAGTTAAAAGCCAAAAAAAAATTTTAATTTTATGTTACAAACTAATTGAAATTTTGGCGAGTATGGTTGCCACCCTTTAGCGTTCTGGCAGTCATAAATCTGTAATCAGCCCGATAGCACAAATAAAACAGGGTTACTGGAGTTAAAAAGTTTTTATTGTAAATTTCTGACAGTAAGCAATCATTACTTGATTGAAATCAGATAAAGGTAAGTTTGAATTTTAAAAATTGACTTAAATGACATGTCAGTATGGTATATTTTATTTTTGCAAGATTTTTAAAACATAAGTTTGGCTACTGTTTACGTACTGTTGATGGAATGTGTCGATCAATCAATCATAGTAGGAAATTAAAAAAAAAATTTTAATCAGAAAATAATTAGATTAAAATCAATATAATTTCAGTTTAAAATACACCAGGGTATTTTTCATTTTAGAAATTTTACAATTAAAATTTAATCTCTTGGCTTTCAATTCAAGCTAATTTTAAAGCTTGAAGATAACTTATTTAATTTTTAAATTTAGGTATGCTGTTTTTTACAGAAATTTAGTGGAGGTACCTTACATTGTACAATGTAATTCTTTGATAGTCATTTTCTGAAAAATATCAACCTTTTGTAGTCGGGGTAAAATGGGTAATCAGACACTTTTTTTGTGCATATTTGAAAAGTGTAACTGGAAAAAAACAATATAGCATTATGTTAAAAGGCCTCAAACTTAATAAAAGCAAAGTTTTGTTGCCAAAATGTTGGTATTTATTATTAAGAAGAAAGCTCAAACTATTTCCAAATTATTTCATTAAATTTTCAAATCCTTTCTAACATGTTCAAAATTTTGTTTGAAGAGCTTATTTTTTTGACTAGAATGACTGAGTGACTAGATTTTTTATAAAAGTCTTCAAATTCACTGTTTTTCCGGTGAAGAGCTTTAATTTAGAAATTCTTGTAAAAATGAACTCATCATCTCATTGTGATTAAACTTTCAGTCCTGACTTATTCACAAATGTTCAAGAGCATATAATTTCAATCTGTTTATTAAGGTAGGTGTAAAAAGGATAATAGTTAACCATTTTACCCTGAAATCCTTTACAATAAATCTAGGTACTTCCAATATTTCGGCATAAATTTTCAATACCTAAGTTTAAAATGAAGAAATATTTTTGAAGATTTCATTTTAGATTTTATTAAAAGCTTAATGATTAAATTTATTATTTCCATTAAGTGAAAAATTCTGGTGTTATTTTAGATAGAAACTATATAGATTGGAATGTCACATTTAATTTCAGTTTCTTAAAATTTTATTAAAAGCGGCTTATCTTCTTAATTTTAAGAAATTTGTAAACAAACAAAAAATCATTGATTTTTAAAAATATTTAAAAAGATATCTGACACTTTATTTTAGTAAAATTAGAAAATTGAAAGTTAAATTAATCTGATTTTAAAGAAATATAACTTATTTGTAGCATAAAAAAGTAATATACAGCAAATTATTAATGATTGGTTGTGTTCATCTGATCGAACGTTTGATGGACTGTTGGCTGATTAGACGATGACAGCTTCTATGCATGACCAAAAACGACAATTTTCATGAATCTTAGTGAAGGGACAAAAGTCTTAAATTACGTAACCTTTTCATAATAATGGCAATTTCAGTCTACCATACATGAAAATAAGGTTAAAAAAAAAAAATTATAAATTATCTTAAAAATAGATAGTGTAACTACGTTTAATCAATCTTTGCAATTTTGGACTCGTAAATTTTGTTTCCATTTAATTACTATATCACATTTAATAAATACCCTAATGCAGAATTTTACATGATTTTAAACTATTATAAATTATTACAATTAAAATGTAAAAAAAAATGAAAAAATTCTTGTAAAAATTATTTATCAGAAAAATTTTATTTCTTCAGATAATAATGTCCTTAATATTACTTATTCACAAAAAAATTCAAAGCTTTTCTAATTAAGTAATGTCATAATTTTATTAGATTAATTATTTTTCAATTCAGAGCAGATTTTTAGTTAATTAGTATAAATTTGAAAAAAAGAAGTAGGTGATTTACAATCTACAATGACTCCTACTTTTAACAAAAAAAATAATTTCAATAAATTTCTGTGTGAAATTTCATTAAATTAACTGTGGTGGGTAACACATTTAAAAAGAAATTTTTTTACCAATATTTTCTAAAAAAAAAAAAAAATTTCCAAAATAATTTCATTCATTTTTGAATAAGTCATTAAAATCAGCCAATTATTTGAATAAGTCATTAAAATCAGCCAATTATTTGATTTTTATGAGAATTTCCAAATAAATGTGTTTTTAATGGAAAAAAGCACCAAAAAAAAATCAATGTTAAAAGTTGTAGAAGGTGATGACATAAACAAAAGATTTTTAACCTAAATTTCAAACGTGTTCGAAAGGATTAAAAAATTTCAAAAACAAACTTAATCCATAAAAATGTTGATATTAAAAGAAAATATAAAAGTATTTTTTAGTCATTTAGATTTTTTAATCCCATTTAATATGTTCAAGATGTAAAATCCTTGTTTTGATTCTAGTTACCAAATGGTAATGAAATTTTACAATTTAAAATGTAATTCATAAAATACATCTATTTGATGCTTCAGGACACATCATCAGTGATGTTTCTAGCCGAGGTTCATTAGGCGTTTTGGGTCTTTCAACATTATAACCCCCTCTCCCCGGTGACCCAGCTGATACTAATCAGGTATCGACTTGTGTTCTTCTTGTCAGCTACAACTTTTTCCATCCTCTAAAACGTACACCATACGACTCTTCTTGGCAATTTATTGTCCAATCATGGATGACTTCCAGTTCACCAGTAGTGTACGTCTTTCCATAAGAAATGGAAGGAAACCAAGCCTCAATTTCTTTTGTGATCGTAAACATGGCAGCGGCTTGGCTTGAAGTGGTAAGTGAAGATTTGATTCCCCTCCCCCAAGACACATACACTCACTCACACACACAGAGAAATGCACTCAAACATCACATTCTGTTTACACTTATCCCCACTTTTATTCATGTTAATTTTCAGACAATGTTAAAAAAAAAAAATACTGTAACTCTAGTAGGGGGCAAACAGGTTCTAGATCCTAACCATGGTTCACACATAGGTTACAATGGTTTGGGGTACTCTAATTCTGTCCCCTAGTCCAGCCTCCATTGTCAGATGAAGTTTTAGGTCATACTCAGGATCCTACCCAAAAAACATAAAAAAAATATATAGATTAAAAAAATAATGATGTTTATACATACACCGCGTTTTTTTTTCATTTCCTTACTGACTGCCACTCTTCAACCAAAGCCATCTCGAAACCTCTTTCGCTGCCAATGTAACTGAGTGAATAGCTTTGTTTTTGGCCGAACATGGTCACGTTTAGCGTTCTTGATAAATTCCAGCTGTCATATCTTTTGTCACCCCAATAACACAGATAAAAGAGGGCTACCGAAGTTAAAAAGTTTTTTATTGTAAATTTCTGGCAGTAAGTAATTATTACTTGATTGAAATCAGATAAAGGTAAGTTTGAATTTTAAAATTTGACTTAAATGACTTCTCAGCTAGGTATATTTTTGCAAGATTTTGAAAACAGAAATTTGGCTACTGTTTACGTAGTTTACATAATGCATCGATCTATCAAAAATGTTTATGTACTGTTTACATAACACGTTGATCTATCAAAAATGGTGGGAAATTTAAATTTTATTTTTCCAATTCAGAAAAAAATTATATTAAAATCAATATAATTTTGGTTTAAAATACACCAGTGTAATTTTTTTCTGGAATTAAAATTTAATCTCTATTTTAGTTTTTTTTATTCAGAAAGCTAAAATCCTAAAGAAAGCATTCTACTGGTCACAAATACACTAAAATTAAACCTATATACTATTTTTACTTACTACAATTTCACAATGAAAACAAACAACAAGCATATAATAGCATAATAAAGTTGTTTATATAACATAATAATACTTTGTGGTGTGTACAAGGGAGGATATGCGTTGTGGTACAGTGAATATCGGCTCGGAATGAGAAATCGGGGGAACCGAATTCATTGCATTCACTTACGTGCAAATACCCTTGGGAAAGATATTAATCCATCTCTTCTTTCCAGTTATGGGCTAAATAACAGGGCAGATTGAGTTCTATCACCTTAGTTGGCAACCAGTCTACTGCAGAAAGCAATGGCAACCTACTGTGGGATAATCCTCTGCCCAGTCAGTCATGTCTCTTTTGAGACATGATTGCCCAAGCGTGTTTCACGTATGGCACTTAACTGACTGGTTTGTACAAATAGGTGATTGAAGACGTTGATGATAAAGGACAATAGTTTAAGAAGTAAGTGTGAAAATATCAGTCAATTTAATTATGTGTATGTACAAGAAATAAAGATTTTTTGTTGAGAATTTGTCAGTTTTTTCACTGACAGCTTTTAATTTTGTTTGAATAGTTGTCTTATTTTACTGTAAAGTTCTTGAATCTCTTGTGAAAGTTGGTGTCTCTTCTTGATTGAGTTTGTTAAAAGTTGAGTTGATTATGAAAAGATTTAATAAGCAGATATGAAGTGAAAGAATTCAAGAAGTAAGTTGAGTTTTGTAGATTGTTGTCGGTGTCAAAGATGTTGATTTCATTGTTTCATTAGCTGAAATGATGTTAAGAAAATATTTAGGCTAAGAAGTTGAGTGTAGGGGTTCAAATGACAAGCAGAATTTATGAAATTCTTACTTAATTAAATTGAGCTGGAGACATTGAAGAAATTGTGTTTCATTAGCCAGATTGACGTTAAAATATTCGTTTCAGGCTCAGCAGTTTTTTTATTAGAAATTTGTGTGACAAACTTGTTTTTGTCTTATGGACATTGTTTAACTTGTTCATTTCTTTCTTTGTTAGGGGAAAAAGATAGAGCAAATATTTGTTGAAGATAAGTTTATTTACTGCTACATCATGGCTGGTTAACTGTCTTGAGAACAAGCTTAAATAGCCAACATAGTCATGTGACCAGATCAGAAATCAGTTGGCGCAAACTCTTGTCAACTTGTATGGGAGAAAGGATGAAAGAAAATATGATTACTATTATATATTGCCTAATCAGAAAGTGTTTTTCATTTGCAATCCATTTTTAATAAGTTTAGCATTTATACATTTCAGATTTCAATACCAAACAATATTCCTCATAAGCTAAAACAGCTTTTAAGTCATGATCAAATCTGAGGAAGTAATGTAATTTATTCTAAGACTAAAATGGAACAAGGGAAATATTCCAACTTGTATACAAGGGATGATTTGGAGAACACAAACAAGGAATTTACATAGAAGTGCAGTATAAAATGTTTCAAAATTTTGTAGTCATCGTCATCATCAGAGTTCCATTTTATAAGTGTTATTGTCAAGATATAGGATTTGTTCTTTCAGTTGTATTTTCCAATTGCTAAAGTCCCATATATAAATAAAAGAATGTGTTCGCAAGTGATTTTTTAATCTCGATTTTATTGAAAAAGCTGAAAAAGAAATTTTACACGATTATAACTTTTCGCCAGTATGTTTCCGCATGTGGCATTTTAAGTTTGAACTATATGAAAATGTTGAAGCACAAACTTCACAAGAATATGGTTTCTCCCCAGTGTGCTTCCGCATGTGACATTTTAAGGCTGAACTCTGTGAAAACGTTGAAGCACAAACTTCACAAGAATATGGTTTCTCTCCAGTGTGTGTTCGCATGTGCATTTGTATTTGAGAGTTACGTGAAAATCTGGACCCACATACTTTACATGCAAATGGTTTCTCACCAGTATGCATTCGCATGTGTCTTGTTAGATTGCCTTTTACTGAAAAGGCTGAACCACATACTTCACATGAATGAGGTTTCTCACCAGTATGGGTTCGCATGTGAGATTCCAGGTTTGCAGCCTGTGAAAATGCTAAGCCACACACTTCACATGAATAGGGTTTCTCTCCAGTATGTGTTCGCATATGTCCTTTTAATCCAGACATGCTTTGAAATGTGGAACCACACACTTCACATGAATAAGGTTTCTCGCCAGTGTGTGTCCGCCTATGAGATTTTAGTGTTGAGCTCAATGAAAATGCTGACCCACACACTTCACATGAATGAGGTTTCTCACCTGTATGCGTTCGCGTGTGAGATTCCAGGTTTGCAGCCTGTGAAAATGCTAAGCCACACACTTCACATGAATAGGGTTTCTCTCCAGTATGTGTTCGCATATGAGATTTTAGTGTTGAGCTCAATGAAAATGCTGACCCACACACTTCACATGAATGAGGTTTCT
This sequence comes from Ascarosepion bandense, assembly GCA_037127315.1. Taxonomy (NCBI): domain Eukaryota; kingdom Metazoa; phylum Mollusca; class Cephalopoda; order Sepiida; family Sepiidae; genus Ascarosepion; species Ascarosepion bandense. The sequence continues at coordinate 239,609 of JBBBDQ010001152.1, read as the reverse complement.
CACCTGTATGCGTTACCGTGTGCTTTTTTAAAGCAGAGCTGCTTGAAAACTGTGAACCACATACTTCACATGAAAATGGTTTCTCACCAGTGTGTGTGCGCATGTGCCTTTTTAAATCAAACCTGCTTGAAAATGCTGAACCACACACTTCACATGAATAAGGTTTCTCACCAGTATGTGTCCGCATGTGAGATTCTAGTTTTGAGCTCCATGAAAATTGCCGAACCACACACTTTACATGAATACACTTTCACACCAGTATGTGTTCGCATGTGTCCTTTTAAACCAAAGATACTTGGAAATGTGGAACCACACACTTCACATGAATAAGGTTTCTTTCCAGTGTGTCTGCGTGTGAGATTCTACAGTTGCACTTTTTGAAAATTCTGAATCAGGCACTTCACATGAGTATACTTCCTCTTCAGTTGCCTTGTTGCTATAAATTCTTAAATTTGAGTTATTTGAAAATGATTTCTCATTTGTGTGTATCAGCCTGTGTTCCATTAATGCTGAAAAATCTGTAAATGCTGAACCACAGCAAAGTAAATTGCTGTTTCCAAATTCAAATTCTGTTAAAATTCTAATTCATCTTTTTCATAGGCATCACTATTGTTTCCAGAATATGTTTGCATCACTAAGTTTCAACAAGAAATCCTTTCAGTGGATATATTGATAATCTGTACAAAAAGAAAAAAGTATATTAGGGCTTTTTTCACCTCATTTTCAGCATAACACTGCAAAATGCAAATAAACTTCTTTGCTTTGTGTGGGGTAAAATGATTATAAAAAATGTACATATGTTTACAAAATAAATAGAATATATTACAATAATTAATGTTATAATGTTTTATACACTACAATCTTGTTACAATTCTAACAGAAAAATATCGGTGTGTGATGATTTGTATTAAGAAGGTTTATTCATTTGCTTAAAAAATAAAGCATAGCATGATGATAAAATGCCCCAAACTTAATAAAAACCAAGTTTTAGCACCAAAATGTCTTTGTTATTTAGAGGAACAATCAAATTATTTTTTAATTCTTTCATTAATTTTTTTTAATCCTTTCTAACACATTTGAAATTTTGTTTAAACATATTGTTTTTCTTTTTGAAAGCAAGTGCATATTTTAATAAAGATTTACTATGGCAAATGTAATATTATACAACTCACATTAATAATCTTGTTTTTCTTGGAATATTAATTTGGAAATTCTTGCAAAAATGAAATACATGTAACAGCCTCTTCTAAATAAAAAGGAGTATGATTAAAGGACTGTGAAAAATCTGCATAGAAATGTCCCATATTTCTTTTCTAAAATATAGTCAACTCCCTGAAATTGCTAAGAAAAGAGCATAGTACAAATAAAAAAAGGTCCCAAACTTAATAAAACAAACTTTTTCCATCAAAATGTTTGGATTATCATTAAGAGGAAAGATCAAAGTAATTTTTAATTACTTTTTAAAATGTTTTAATCTAACCTTTCCAAAATATTGGAAAAAATCTTGTTTTGATTTGATTTAGCGGGTAACGAAAACATTTACAACTGTTTTACAATTGAAAACAAAATGATGACATCACCCCCCCCCCCCCGGTAACAAAACATATTACTTTGGAAATTCTCCCAAAAATTAATTGTCAGATTTTAATGAAACTTTCAGAAACCATTCACAAAAGTATGAAATTACTTTCAAAATTATTATTTTCTAAAAATCTTGGTAAAAATATTTTTTCGCCTCTTACTGCACTTCACATAAATCCATGAACTTTTGATAAATTTTAATTTGTACCTGTCTCTAATTTTATTAGTGAAACTGAGAACTCATTGGAGAATATAAACCATCCGTTTTTTTTTTTAAATTTTGCCTTTGTATCTGAAAATCTGCTCTGAATAGTAAAATAAGAAAAGCAATAAAACAATGATATTTAATTTGATAACCTTTTAATTGCCCGAATAAATAATAAAAATTAAGGACATTATGGTCTGAAGAAAAAAAAACATTTCCACTTACTAATAAAATTCTAAAAGAAATATTTTCATTTTTTTCTTATTAAATTTATAAAATTTCAAAAATATTTTTAAAAATCTTCAAAGATTTGTACCCATTAGATTTTTTCAGTTGAGAATTGATCATTATATTAGGTACTTCCAGTATTTTGGCATAAATTCTCGATACCTAATTTTAAAATGAACAAACATTCTTGAAGATTTCATTTTAGATTTAATTAAAACTTAATGATAAAATTTATTATTACCATTAATTAAAAATTTCTGGTGTATTTCAAATAGTATATCGATTGGAATGTCAACTTACCTGTAGCTGAGTGGAGATACGACTCAGCATTAACAACTATTGGTATTTTTGTTAATACATTATTTTATTTCACTGTTCCCGAGTCTTCTCGTTAGCTATTTCAACAATAACTCCACAATAAGCGGCTAAAGAAGCATTACAACTGTTTTACAAAGGAAACCTAATGATTGCATTCCCCTTTTTTTTCAGTGACAAACACATTAATTTGCAAATTCTTGCAAAAATCAAATAATTCTTGAATTTACGTTTGAATTTTAAAAATTGACTTAAATGACGTGTCAGCGAAGTATATTTTATTTTTGCTAGATTTTTAAAACATAAATTTGGCTACTGTTTACATACTATTGATGGAATGTGTCGATCGATCAATAATGGTGGGAAAATTAAATTTTTTTAAAATCAGAAAACAATTAGATTGAAATCTAATATATTTTCAGTTTAAAATACACTAGTGTATTTTTCATTCTGGAATTAAAATTTAATCTCTTGGCTTTCAATTAAAGCTAATTTTAAAGCTTGAAGATAACTTATTTTTAAAATTTAAATTTAGGTATGTTGTTTTTACATTGATTTAGTCGAGCTACCTACAACAGTCGTTTGAATGTTTGATCAGATGAACATGACTAATTGTTAAAAATTTGTTGTATATTACTTTTTATGTGATAACTAATATTTCTTTAAAATCAGGGTAATTTTACTTTCAATTTTCTAATTTTACTAAAATACATGTTTATAAAAATGCTTCCTTCTGCAAGTTAATTGTATAGTTCAAAGGATAGGTCACAAAACCAAAACACTTACAAAAAATGGCATTAAAATGTTTATAAATAATTAATGCAAGGTTATTGATAATAACAGAATATTAATGAATTTTAGTCAGCCTAAAATATTGATACTTTTACTGATCTTAAATTTTGCTATTTTCAGAAGTTCAAAATAATACCTCCTTAGTTTAAAACATTTTGAAAAGATCTCACTCATGCTACTATTCAATCAGCCTACATATAAGAAAGGCTGAAAGAATTAAGGCCTGCTCTTAAGAAAGAAAAAAAATGGTCATCAACTCTGCATAAATTAAATTACAATTCAATGTACAGATATGAAAACATTATGGAAGATAAGAAAATTCATTATTAAAAAAAATTACTTAATTTAATCTCTTGATTTTCAATTAAACCTAATTTTAAAGCTAAAATATAACTTTTTTATTTTAAAAATTTCATTTTAAAATCAGGTATCGAAAATTTATACTGAAAAGTGGAGGTACCTAAACCAAATTCATCTTCCATACTTTTGGTTGGCTATTGTAAATCTTATTGACTTCTGATGAGGCGATAACAGATGTGATAACAAGGATACCATAATTGAGAAACACCTTTTTTAAATATTTCAGGCAGTAAGCAGGAAATTCTTGTTTCAATTCAACCATGGTAAGTTTAAATTCGGTAATTTGAAAATAATGTATCAGCAAGGTGTATTTTATTTTTTTTAAGATGTTTTTACAACCAAGAATTGACTTCAGTTTACAATTGATAAAAAATGGCAGAAAATTTGAAATTTTGGACACATTTTTTAAATCTAAAAAATTTATGATTTCGATCAATATAATTTCAGTTGGAAATACAACAGGGTATTTTGCTTCCTGTAATTAGTAAATTTAATCTCTTGTCTTTCAATTAAAGCTAAAATTAAAGCTTCAAGAAAACATTTAAAATTCAATTTAAATTCAGGTATCAAAAACTTGTGGCATTTGAGCGCAGGTACCTACAGAGCCATGAAGAATCTCTGGAAATTCCGCCAAAAAAAAGAGTCTACTTCCGTAGCGATCACGTTGCTGAGAGTAGATCATAAAGGTAATGCGTGATAAAAAAAAATAGAATTAAAGCTAAAGGAAGCATCATCTATGCTATAACATAGGTACCTTATAAAAAAAAAAACATCACTGCTCATTTTCGATACCTCAATTTAAATTTAATTTTTAAAAATAAAAATGTTTTCTTGAAGCTTTAATTTTAGTTTTAATTGAAAGCCAAGAGATTAAATTTACTAATTACAGTAAGCAAAATTACCCTGGTTTAGTTCAAACCGAAATTATATTGCTCAGAATCACAAATTTAACTACTGAAAAAAATCTTTTTTAAATTTACTGCCTTTATTGACTAATCAACACATTATGTAAACCAGTAGCTAAATTTCTGTTTTAAAAATCCTGCAAAAAAAAAAAAAAAAAAAAAAAAATATACCTCCTTGACACATTATTTAAGTTGATTTTTATAATTGAAATTTACCTTCATCTGATTTCAAACAAGTATTAAATGCTTACTGTCATGAAATTTATGAAATAAATCACTCTTTACTGATGGTAGCCCTCTTGACAACAGTTATCTAAGCTACAAATTATGTGTTGACAAGTAGCAGGTGTGAATGACGTTTGGATGGCGACCGAAAGTGACAAAAACGTAACATTTGGAAATTTAAATTTTTTTGTTGTTTTTTAACTAAATAGTAAAATTTAAAATTTAACATAATATTTTCAGCAAGTATAATATTTTACAGAATTTTAGTTTAGATTTATAGCCAGACTATGCTTTCTTAATAAATAAAAATAAAATATGCTTTCTGAATAAATAAAAATATGCTTTCTGAATAAATAAAAATTTAAATTTCTTTTAAAAGAAAGAATTAAATTAAAATAACCAAACTAAGTTATATTATGCTATTTATTAATATTTTTCTGAAATATTAAATTTTTTTTTTAAGCTACATAGGGGAAGGTAAAGAGAAGGAGTGGTTAGACATAGGGAATGCCAAGAGCAATGAATGTTAGACATAGGGAATGTCAGGAGGAATGGGAGCAGTAGAGAAAGAAGAGATAGCTAATCGAGCTGAGAAGTGAGAGGCAGAAGCACATGAAAGAATGAACTGGGGATTCAAAAGATGACACCGTAGCTAAGGGAAGGTGTTCGCTGACATAGACACCAAGCCCATGCATATGAACATTGGAGTCCTTCCTGAAGAGGGGAAGGTAGCCAGAAACGTAGAACTCAGATGAGGGGATAGAAGGGTTAAGATTAGTTTCACATAGGGCTAATATATCAGGTGAGTTATTATGGAGGAATGAATCTACGTTGAGGAAGTTGGTGCGAATGTCGCATATGTTAGTGAAAGAGATGCAGACAGGTTTGGGCGTTTTCAAATGAGCTGGTTTAGTTTTTTTTTTTTTTTTTAATCATATCACCCCGAGCAAGGCGATAATGCCACTGATGTGCAGGGGGCTATGTAAGAGTGAAGAGATTTGAAAAGAAAAAACAGGGAACAAGGGATGAGCCTCTTCACCTGTTCAATAGACGTGGGTGGAGTATGAACCAGGTGATAGTTTAGTCTATCTACTCCAATTGAAAAAAAAGAAAAGAGTGAAAAGATTGGAAAAGAGAAAGCCGGAAACCACATCCTAAACAAGGAACAAGGGATGAGCCTCTTCACCTGCTCAATAGACGTGGGTGGAGTGTGAACCGGACGATAGTTTAGTCTATCTACTCCAATTGAAAAAAAAAAGAAAAGAGTGAAAAGATTGGAAAAGAGAAAGCTGGAAACCACATCCTAAACAGGGAACAAGGGATGAGCCTCTACACCTGTTCAATAGACGTGGGTGGAGTGTGAACCGGACGATAGTTTAGTCTATCTACTCCAATTGAAAAAAAAAGAAAAGTGTGAAAAGATTGGAAAAAAGAAAGCTGGAAACCACATCCTAAACAGGGAACAAGGGATGAGCCTCTACACCTGTTCAATAGACGTGGGTGGAGTGTGAACCGGACGATAGTTTAGTCTATCTACTCCAATTGAAAAAAAAAGAAAAGTGTGAAAAGATTGGAAAAGAGAAAGCTGGAAACCACATCCTAAACAGGGAACAAGGGATGAGCCTCTTCACCTGTTGTTCAATAAACGTGGGAGGAGTGTCAACCGGGCGATAGTTTAGTCTATCTACTCAAATTATGAATAAAATTATTTTTATATTTATGTCTTTGTGAATGATATATGTTGCCTTGTATAATTTTTTAGAATTATTCTAACAAATAAACAATCTAAATAAAAAGTATTTGATATTTTTATTTGGAATTCTCAAGAACAAAGAAAATATATAAATTCACTTTCATCATGTGTTTAGGATTTATTACAATTCTAAACATCGCCTTTTAAAGCAATAAACATTGCTAAGGATTGAAGGTAGTTAAAATAATAGTGGTGGCAAAGAAAAAGCATGCCTTTGATAATTTTTTTTTGCAAGCCAAAGATTAAAGATTGACAAAATATCAAATATATATTAATAATTTTATATTTACATTAAAAACCTAATACAATGCAAGATTTATCATTTACCAGTTTATGAAACTATAAATATGAAAATAATTTCACATGATGCTGCTGAAGGCTATAGCCATAAGTTAAATAACAACTGAGATAAACCTGCCAACTCATCTATATATATATAAAAGGCAAGATGTTTGTGTGTGTCTGTGTGTATGTCCTTTATACAAATCCAGAATTTTTATCCTATTCTCACCAAACTTCACACAAATATTCTTTAAGCTTCCAGTCAGGTCATGGACTACTTATCCAATCCCCCACCCCCATCTCGGAAGTTGATATCCCAATATCCAATCAGGTCTGATCAAGATCAGGATTTCAGCCCTTTTATCATGGTTCTTGCTGCAGAATTTGTTCTAACTTGGTACAATTATAGTTTTTAGTCTCAAACATTAGTAGATCTTCTCAGATGACTCATTTTCCTCGATATCGAAAATTGATACCCTTGATATTCTATTGAATCTGATCAAAAACCAATATTCAGACATTAATATGCCTCATTTTCTCCAGTTTTACTCCTGATGGGTACGTTAAGTTTTCATGGACTTACTTAGGTTAGTTTATCCTTGGATGACTTATTTGATTCCAATATTGGAAATCAATACTCTGATATCCTATTGAGTCTGATCAAAATCAGATTTTCAGCCCTTTTATTTTGGTTTTCGCTTTGGGTTTTGCTCTAAGTAGGTATAATTGTAGTTCTTAGTCTTAACAACCTACATTTTTCGTGCCAATATCCAGGACCATAGATTAGTTTTAAAGCTTTCATTACACCTGAGCAACACTGGGTTATACTGCTAATAATAAAATAATCCTGGCTAAAATTCAGTAAGAGAATAATGTTATTTCTATTCATAAATGTAACAAATCTGGATTGTCTGTTGAGGTTAAGAATTCTGCTGAAACCACAAATGAAAATTTAAGAAATGAATTCATTAAAGCCCACCCCTGATTATTCCACATCATTACAGTCAGGGCCGTAGCTGATACTAAAAAAACACCAGGTACAGAGAAAATTGCCCGGATTTATTAGTTGACAATGTGATGACATCATCAGTGTCATCTGTTCCAAAAACTGATTTTTTGCGGATTTTTTCTGCTATTCCAATGGAAATTAGGTACAGAACGTGAATGAAAGCAGGAAATCGGGTTCAGACTTTCTGAGTATAACCAGTCTTTTCTCCAAAAATTAATAAACAAACAGACTTTTACTGCATTCATTCGGATGTTTTCTTCGTTTTTCTTTCTTTCTTTCTTCATGAATTGTTTAGTTTGATGAAGACATTTTTCCTTGCCCGGATTTTCACTATGTTTGCACAGATTGGCCCAGACCCGTGCCCTGTGTACCCGGTAGTCAGATACGGCCATGATTACAGTGATACACCATGAATGATGGGGTAACTGTTCTGGTTTTCAAGATGGCGACTCGACTACAGCCACTTCCCCACCGACGAGATGTGGCCTCCCTTTGTCTGTTCTATAAATACTTTCATGGATTCTGCTCCAACGAACTTAAGTCACTGGTGCCTCCTCAACAGGCGTTTACTCGTGCAACCAGATTGGCAACTGGGTCCCACCCATTCACAATTAGATTAGCCAAATGCAGACGACAATTCTACTCCTGCAGCTTCTTCTCTCACACTTCCCGCCTGTGGAACTCGCTTCCATATTCTTACTTTCCTGACGGCTACAACCTCCAGGAATTTAAATGCAATACTCATCTATTAACCACTTGACTCTAGTTCTTTCACCACCCCGTATATCCTTTCCTTTCTCTCCACCTTTGCAACTTTCATCATACCTGTATTCCCATCCTTCTCTTGCTCCTTTCTAACTGGTTCGTCTTCCCCTTCACTCTCTTCTACTTAATCTTTTTACTCTTATGTAGCCCCCTGCACATCAATGGCATTACCGCCTTGCTTGGGGTGATACGATTTAAAAAAAAAATAGGGGAATGCCAAACTGTAAAGATAAGGCAATCACACATAAGCAGTTGTCACAAAATATACCAGATTAGTTGATTTTTGGCAATATTTCTATTCATTGATGATGTTGCTGCAGGATGTATGTATATGGAATCAATACCATGAAAGAAAAGCACTATTTTCACTTCAGCTCTATTTGATAGAAACAATATTCCCATTTATCAATTCAATCATTTTGTGACAGAAATGGAAAGTATATTTATTTACTTTGTATGAAAGTTGATGTTTGCTTTTTTCCATAGTGATTCAGTAAAGGAGAGGTCTTAGAATAGAATCAGTCGGTCAATCGTTTGCAACTTGTGAAAGATGGAGACTGGCGTGGCCTACAACATAATGTGGCCTCAGGGTTGCCCACCAAACGTTCATGCAGGGATGCTCGTCCATGCGCGACATGGCACTACAAGAACCCTGGTTATTATTTAACTGTTGATCAGAGCAGCCTCTCAAGACGCTACGCAAGAGTTCGGGCTCCTAACTACCAGGAAACTGCCAACCCGGTATCCTCAGAATGTAAAGACGTTGCCACCATACTCTGTAACTGCAAAAATATTTTTATGTTTACATTTTACATATTTATCTTAAATTATTTATTAATATGCTTTCTGAAAAATTAAAAAAATTAAATTTCTTTTAGAATAATTTCAATTTAATAAAAATAGAATGAAATTAGAATCAAAGTGTGGTTTGTGTTGTTATCGATGTAAGGGGAATTCATCCAAACACTTGTTAACTTTTAAAAACAATACGACCTCTATAGAAACTTGTTATGACCCCTACGGAACACAGTACTTAATAAAAATTTCCAAAATTTAATTTTTTTTAATTATTTTAAAAGTAAAATGGGTGAATGACTTTTTATTACTTTTCAATTTTTGATAGGCAATATGATAATCAATTCTTAAGTAAAAAAGAAATTCAACAACGTTTTTATAACAGGTTTTTAAAATATTTTTAACACTTTTATGAATTATTATAATAAAAAAATATAAACAATTATTTCAAAATTTTATTAGTAAACGAAAAATTTTTTTTCTTCAGACTATAATGTCTTTAATAATTGTTATTTATTCCAGCAATTAAAAGTTTATCAAATTAAATTATATCAGAGTTTTATTGCATTTTTATCTTACTCTTCGGAGCAGATTTTCGGCCAGGTTGTCCACTTTAAAATAATAAACATAGATGATTTATATGCCCCAATGAGTCCTGCATTTAACTAATAAAAAAAATTTTTTACAGCTAATTAAAATTTATTAAAATTTCATGGATTTACGTAGAGGGGGGTGGTAACAGAGTTAAAAAAATATTTTCACCAAGATATTTAAAAAAAATAATAATTTCAAAAATAATTTCATTCATTTGTAAATGAGTACTGAAAGTTTCATTCAAATCTGACTATTATTTGATTTTTGCAAGAATTTTCAAATTAATGTTTTTGTTACCGGGAAAAAAGTGGGTTGTGTCATCATTACATAACCCATTGTAATAAAGGCGTAATTTTTTTTAGCCGCTAACTCAAATAAAAACAACATTTTTTATCAAAATTTCGAAAATGTTAGCAGGGATTCAAATTTTTTTAAAATAATTAAAAATTGCTTTGATCTTTCCTCTTAGTAAAAATAAATATTTTGATGGAAAAAGTTTGTTTTATTAAGTTTATGAACTTTTTTATTCATACTATGCTGTTTCATGCTGTTTTTTAGCGATATTTTTGGAGGTACCTACAACATACAAAGGAAAAAGAAGGGAATAAAAAAATAAAAACAGTAATAAAAAAAAGACTTGCACGTTAACGAGAGGTAAAAAAAAACGAAACTGTGTCAGATAAATTTGTCTCAGATAAAGGAAGGTTCACGTTAAAAACGAGATAGCAATATAGTTGGGTTTTTTTTTCAGCAAATGTATATAAATTAGATGTCCGTGTAACATGATACGGGCATAGAATCCCACAATTTATTTTTAAAAGTGAACAATGGTACATCTATTATGGCTGTACACATTTTACTTACGTAGACAATAATTTAAAAAAAGAGATGGAGTAAAAAATCCAATTATCGAACACGAAAAAGAATTGTATTTTCAAAAAGAGATAAAATGGAATTTTGTTTATACATATTTTATTGAAATGGCCTAAAAAATTATAATTAATATATCAGCAGTTCAAATTGTCGTTGGAATTGAAAACAAAACAAACAAAATCAAACGAAATTTCACTACAACATTTTTCAGGATACTACAATTTTCGATAATGAAGAAATGAATGAAAATATCAGGAAATTATCGTTTGTCCTCAAACGAAACACCAAATTTTAAATTTTTTAGACTAACGATACAAATATTAAATACTGGAAGATTAATCGTCAGTTTTTTAAATCGTCAATGCTTTTTTTTTTCATTTTGTTGACAATTGTTTGTCGTTCATTGAATATTTGTAAATGAAAAAAGGAAACTTACTTCTTTCTGTTTGTTTTCGTCCTATTTTTCTTCTTCGGGCCAAAATGAGAAACTACAGACGTTGAAATAAATGAAAACTTTCCAAGAACAATTTTCTTGTTGAGAATGATGCCATTGTTTCAAGAAAACTTTTTATGGAGAGTGGATCTCAAGGGAGACAATTCACAAATAAAAATGTTTTTTTATTTTAGTTTTTTTATTCAGAAAGTTAATAATATCCCTAAGAAAAAATATTTTAAGCATTGTACTGGTTACAAATACACTAAAATTAAATCTATATACTATTTTTACTCACTATAATTGCACAACGAAAACAAACAAACAAACAACAAGTATACAACAGCAACAGAATAACAAATTTGTTTAGTGTAACCCTGATATAAGAGAGTTGGCGGGACAGGACAAAAGTTATCTTATATCCGGGTTTGGTCTATTTTATATACATTACCACAGACTCTAATTTGAGACCAGAGACAATCTCTCTTATATTCTGGTCTCTTATATCCGGGTTATACTGTATAACAGATAATTCTTAGTGGCGTGTACAAATAGGTGATTGAAGATGTTGGTGATAAAGAACAAGGTCACAATAGTTTAAGAAGTGTGAAAATATTAGCCAATTTCATGATTAATTTATGTGTGTGTACAGAAATTAAACAATTTATTTTGTTGCTAATAGACTAATAGTTTGTTCAAGTATAATTTTGTTTGTTGAATAGTTGTCTTTCTTTGAGTGTATTAGTGTAAAGTTTTGATTCTCTTGTGTGAGTTGGTGTCTCATCTTGGTTGAGTTTGTCAAAAGTTGAGTTGATTATGAAAAGATTTGATAAGCTGATATGAAGTGAAAAATTACTTGAGTTTTGTAGATTGTTGTCACTGTCAAAGTTATTGATTTTAGCTGAATTGATGTTAAGAATATATTTAGGCTAAAAAGTTGAGTGTCGTGGGTTCAAATGACAAGCTGAATTTATGAAATTCTTACTTAGTTAAATTGAGTTGGAGACATTGAAGAAATTGTGTTTCATTAGCCAGATGGATGTTAATAAAATATTCGTTTTAGGCTCAGTGTGTGTGGAAGTAAAAATGACACAACGTTAATATTTGAATACATAGTTGAACTATTGAACTAAGTTCATCTTTGTGTGCGTATTTTTTCAAGCCATGGTTTTATGACATAACGTATCTATACCCTTTACAAATTTCAGTAAGAGGTCTGACACATTTTCATTTGCTAAAGTGTGCCATTGCTTAAAAAGCTTGAGAAACTCTGTATTAGTTTGAATTTAAAACTACAAGAAAAATTTAAAGAAAAATTTTCATTTTTAAAAATTCATTTTTTCCAAAGCTTAAATATCATTTGTTTCTGTTTTATTTACGGAGGTACCCATTAAAATGTAATTAAAATCAGATAAGATTTTCTAAAAAACAAACAAACATGAAAAACAATTCTCTTCATTTTTGGATATGTCCTTAAGGTTCCATTAAAATCTAACAATATTTTTGATTTTTTTTTTTTGCAATAATTTTCAAATCCGTGTGCTTTTCACTAAAAAAAATTATGCTGAAACATTAATCATCAGTCAACCACTAATGCAAAAAAACAAACCAATAAAAGATTTTCAACCAAAGTTTCGACTGTACTAGACAAGATTAAAAAATTTAATTAAAAATACGTTGTTTTTTCCTCTTAATAACAACAAACAGTTTTAAGTTGTAAAAAAGTTCACAAGAACATAGTTTATCTCCAATGTGTGTTTGCATATGACATTTTAAACATGATCTCTGTGAAAATGCTGCCCCACACCTTTGACATGAATATGGTCTTTCACCATTATTTACCTGCATGTGATGTTTAAAAGATGAACTAGAGAAAAATGTTGAACCATATGATATTTTAAACCTACACTCAATGTGACTCTTGACCCACAATTTTCACAAGAATAAGGTGTTATGTTTCATAAAATGTCGAGTGTTCTAAAAATAGAAAAAGATAGACCACGACATACGAACAGAAAGCAATCTCATATACAAAATATATATACACACATAAAAAGATAAATGGAGCAGACAGGAGAGGAAACTACCCATCAAGTCAATATCAAGGCACCGGAATTCATGAAAACTGCTGTAAATGGCTGGTTTACGATATTAGAAGCCCAGTTTCACTTGCGAAATGTGACAGCGTCGAAAACAAAGTTTTATACAGTAATATCGTCGTTACCAGCCGAAGAAGTGGGTAAACTACCAAATGCTACCCTCGCATCACAAGACTACGAGGAATTAAAACGGACTCTGATAGAAGCTCACGAACAAACAAAACCGGAGCTTCTAGAAAAATTAATGTCGGCTACGACTATTTCAGGACAACCATCGACATATTTGCACGAAATGCTATCCGTAGCTAAACGGATAGGTATTAGCGACGACATTCTGAGACACAAATTCCTGCAGGCATTACTATCAACAGTAATAGCCTCGCAAAAAGATTTAAACCTACCCAACTCGACAGGTTAGCAGATGAACTGATGCCATTATTGAATAACGATAAGGCATTTGTTGTTCAGCGACCCTTATCTACTAAGAATAACTCACAAACAAATTATAAAGGAAAATACAGCCAAGACACTTCAGTGCCACTAAATGTCAGGCCGTATCAGAATAACCAACGGACAAAAATTTGCAGAGCACATATTTATTTCGCCAATGAAGCAAGAACATGTAAACCTTGGTGTAAATGGCCCAAAAAGAACAATCTACAAATGTTGCCGAGTTCCTGACCAGCAACACCTACGGGAAGTGATTCGGAAAACTAATAGGGCGAACAAGTTCAGTCCCACGAGGTTCGCCGTTATTAGAAATTACCGCAAAATTAGGGGCTACCAAATTAAAATTGATTGTAGATACTGGCGCAAGTATCTCAATATTACCAACTTCTGCTGTAAATGGTACTACATTAAAACCGACTCTCATGTCACTATTCACTGCAAATGGGGAGAAAATAAAATGCTACGGACAAGTAAGTTTGGAAATTGGAATACCCATTTTAAGGAGATCTTTTACTTGGGCATTCGTGATCACTGATATCACCAACCCACTCCTTGGACTGGAGTTCCTCAACAAGTTTGGTCTAATAGTAGACTGCAGTAACAAAACCATTTACGATCCTACAACCCAGAGAAAGAGTTTAAAAATATTTGCATCAGCGGTGAATCTAGTCGTAAATGAGACAGAGCTCCCGTCATTCATACGGGACATGATTAAAGAAAAATATCCGAACCTAATCACACCACATAAGAAAAGTAACAAAAAACACTGCGGCGTCTATCACAGAATTGACACAGGAAGCCATACGCCAGTATTTGCAAAACCCAGGTGGCTTAATGTAGAAAAACTGGAAGCCGCGTGCAGCGAATTTAAAACCCTACAAAAAGACGGAGTGATCTCCCTTTCCAAAAGTGAGTGGTCTAGCCCACTACATATAGTATCTAAACAAAGCGGAGGATTTAGATGTTGTGGAGACTATCGTTCTCTCAATAGCATAACCAAGACTGACACGTACCCTATACCAAATATAAACACTTTTTCAGCAAAATTTGAGTTATAGCCTCCTCGCTTGTGCTATCTATTAGTAGCTGTGATAGCAAACATTGTGTGCCTGTAACAGCATAAAAAGGAGAAAAAGGAGAAAAATTTGAGTTAACTCAAACGACGATTCTCCAAAATCGATTTGATTTCAGCCTACCACCAAATTCAAATGCATCCGGACGATGTAGCAAAAACTGCTCTCACCACCCCATTTGGTCTTTATGAATATAATTATATGCCGTTTGAATTAAAAAATGCGTCAGCTACGTTTCAACGGTATATGGACAAAATTTTTGAAGACATTGATTGTGTTTTTATATATATTGATGACAGTTTTTAGCAAGGATGAGACTTCTCATAAAAAAGATATTGAAACTGTTTTTAATATTTTAAATGAACACAATTTAAAAATTTCAGCCACAAAATCTGTTTTCAATGTGACTTCCCTAGATTTCTTAGGCTTTCATATTAGAGTAGATGGCATTAAACCTACAACTAATAAAATAGAAGAATTAACATTTTTACCTTACCCTAAGGACACAAAATGGCTACGCAGATTTCTTGGAATGGTAGGGTTTTATAGAAAATTAATACCAAAATTTTCAGAGATAGTCTTGAGAGAATGGGGTTATCCCCTAAAGGCTCGTTCACATTAGATGAATCATAACGGCACTCTTTCAATTCTGTAATTAAGGAACTTAATGATACATTAGCTCACCCTGAACTTAACTGTACAAATTATCAATTAGTCGCTGACAGTAGTAATTATGCTGTCGGTGCTGCATTGCACCAAATGGTGGAAGGATATCCAATACCGATCGGATTTTTCTCTAAAAAATTAACACAAACACAAATGAGATATTCTACATTCGATCGCGAGCTTATTTGTCAGTGCTGCACTTTCGTCACCTCATAGAAGGTCGCCAAGTGCTACTTTTAACTGACCATAAGCCATTGTGTGGTGCATTTTATAGTTTAAACCCCGCTAAATCAGACAGACAACGGCAATTAGCTATCCTGACAGAATTTATTTCAGATATTGAACATGTAAAAGGTAGTCAAAATATAGTTACTGATTGTCTATCCCGACCAACTGTTGCTGTACAAATAGATGCGTGTGATTTACCTGCACTTTCAGAAGCACAGGCATCTGATACAGAAATTCAATCTTTTCAGGACTTTAAAAAATTCACCATACCTGGAGAGAACCAATTTATATGGTGTGACTTATCAATGTCTTACCCCAGACCTTTTGTTCCATCTAAATTGCGCGAGTCCATATTCTATAGTATCCATTCCATAAATCGCCCTGGCATTAAATCATCCATTAAGATGATTAAAGCTACATATTACTGGTCAAACATGGATAAATCAATCAAAGACTTTTGTGCATCATGCACATCCTGCCAACAAGCAAAGGTCTACAAACATACAAAATCACCTATACAGACATTAGAAATACCATCAGCTAGATTTCACACAGTCCACATAGATATAGTAGGACCACTCCCACCAGCAAAACGCCCAAATAGCAGTTACATCAGCCTGTATAGATATATCCTCATATGTATTGACCGCACAACTCGTTGGGTAGAAGCACAACCCATCAGCGAAATCACTGCATCTAGTGTGGCCGAGGCTTTTATAAACACGTGGGTCACACTTTGGGGTGTCCTACTGCATGTTATAACCGATAGAGGCCGACAATTTGAAAGTGAGTTGTTTAGTGAAGTAGCAAAAATAATTGGTTTTTATAGACTACGTACGACAGCTTATCATCCTCAATGTAATGGTTTGATCGAGAGAATGCACAGGACCATTAAAACTGCTATTATAGCACGAAGAGTTCTGGCTCTCAGCTCTTCCAATAGTACTTCTTGGAATTCGCAGTATACCCAATAGCTCTGATTTTTCTCCTTTTTATGCTGTTACAGGCACACAATGTTTGCTATCACAGCTACTAATAGATAGCACAAGCGAGGAGGCTATAACTCAAAAGTTCACAAGAGATTTACATAAACCATGTCACAAATTGATGTGAGAGACTTCACCAAAAGAGTTAATAAATCCGCAAAATCTTATGTCCCAGAAAATCTTCAAACTTGTGATAAAGTTTGGATTAGAGTGGATTGTGTTCGAAGACCATTGGAGGCACCTTATTCAGGCCCCTACACAGCCCTTCAGCGACTGCCTAAATATTTTCTGGTTAAGATAAATAATGATATGGATACTCAAGTTTCTGTGGACAGGTTGAAACCATATATAGAAGTACAAAAACAAATAGTAGAGAAACGAGTAGAAGAAAAGATGAATAAAAACAAAATGCTTAGTGATTCAAAACAAGAAATAAATACAAGGAATAAAAAAGAAGATTCTCCCATGATAAATACAAAGTCTCGTTCAGGTCGAAAAGTTTCCTGGAAGAAATATAACGAGTACTATTATTATTCGAACACTCCGTTCTAAAGGGCGAACTTCTGTTATGGTTTATAAAATGGCGAGTGTTCTAAAAATAGAAAAAGATAGACACAGTGACACCAAGCATTCAAAATTGGGCGGCAAAATAAGGAACCGTTTCTTTTGGTAGGCGTAGGAGTAAGAAGTAGGAGTTAAGGACTGTAGTTTTGTGTAGGAGATTTGAAAAGGGGAAGGGGCTAGTCAGTTGACCACTAGAGTCCAGAAAGGATAGGCTCGTTTACAACTAGCATCCCACAGTAAAGAGAATTTAGCTAGTCTGCTCCTGTATCCACACAAAATTTAAAGGTTGTAACTTGAGGTAAAAACCTAAAGTCTTATACCAAAAAAAATAAACATCATTAATTCAATTTAAACATCATTACTTATCTTCTAATTATACCAAAACTAAGCAACACAACAAAGGTTTCTCACCTGTATGAACCTCATGTGAATCATAAAATTTGAACTTTGTGAAAACGTTGACGACACACATCACAAAAAAATAGTTTCTCTCCAGTATGCACGCACGTATGTATTTTCTACTACAAATTTGACATGAATAAGGCTTGTTACCAGTATGTTTCATCATGTAAGATCTCAAAAATGTGAATCCTGTGAAAATGTTGAAGCAGAAACATTGCAAGAATATTTCTCTCCAGTGTGTGTTTGCACATACATATGAGTTCCATGAAAATTTGGATCCACATATCTTACATGCAAATGGTTTCTTACCAGTATGTATTCACATGTGCCTTGTTAAACTGCATCTTACTGAAAAGGCTGAACCACATACTTCACATGAATGACGTTTCTCACAAGTATGGGTTCGCATAACAGATTCCAGGGTTGCAGCCTGTGAAAATACTGAGTCACATATTTCACATGAATAAGGCTTCTCACCAGTGTGTTCGCCTGTGGGATTCTAGGTTTGCACTTTTTGAAAATTCTGAACCACGCAATTCACAAGCGTGTACTTCCTCTTTAGTTTCATTTTTGCTGTAAATTCTTAAATTTGAGTTATTTGAAAATGATTTCTCATTTGTAATTATCAGCCGGTGTTCCATTAATGCTGAAAAATCTGTAAATGCTGAACCGCACACTTCACAAATATGTTATTTTTTTCAGTTTGTGTCTGCATTACTGTTTCGAAATGCAAATTTTGTGCAAATTCCAATCCCTCTTCTTCATATATATCACTATTGTTTCCAGAATATTCCAGAATATTCCAGAATATTCTCGCATGGCAACTTTGAACTAGAAATCCCTTCCATGGATTTATTGATAATCTGTACAGAAAAAAGTATATTAGGGCATTTTTCACTTCATTTTCAGCATAACACTCTAAAATGTAAATAAACTGGTTTACAAAAATTGTGGCAAGTTAATTTTATAGTTTAATGGATCTGTATGAAAAGCAAAAGACTTACAAAAAATGGCATTAAAATGTTTATGAATCAATAAAACAAGGTTATTGATAATAATAGAATATATGTTAATGAATTCTTAGTAAGCATGAAATATTTATACTTTTACTAATCTTAAATTCTATATTTTCAGAAATTTTACTAATTATGACATTGCAGGATGTCGAAAACAATATTTCCTTAATGTAAAACATTTTTAAAATACCTCATCATGTTACTATTCAATCAGCCTTCATATTACAATCTGTAAACGAGAAAGGCTGAAAGAATTAAGGCCTGCTATAATTAAGTAACGAGAAATGGCTAACAGTTCTGCATAAATTAAAATACGATTCAATGTACAGATATGAAAACATTATGGAGCATAAAAAAATTCAGTCTTAAAATAAAATTGCATGCAATTTTCACCCAGTTAGTTTCATACTTTGTTTTGGCAAAGGTATTCGAGGCTATTATCAATACTGAAATATGGATTTAACATCTCACAACCTTTTCTCTGACAAACAATATAGCTTCTGTTTTGCCAGGTCTACTGAGGTGTTAACTACCATCACCAAATATATATATATATGTATATATATAAAATAGCTACTTTTGTAGTGATATTATAACATATCAATGTTATAATTTATTAATAAATATTATTATTATTATGTATATATATATATATATATATATATATATACTAGACTCTTGATAAGAACGGTGGAGTTAAGCTGTTGCTCTGGATATCTGGAAAGAATTTGACTGAGTTTGGTATAATCATTTTAAGTGCAGGCTTCAAAGCTGTGGTATTTCTGGACGTTTGGTAGATTTAATTCAATCATTCCTATCAAACAGTGAAATCAAGGTTGATTTTAATGGGCTAGTTTCCAGATCTTTTTATAAAAACGCGGATGTTTATCAATGTTCTCTCCTACCCCTTATATATTTCAGATCTTTGTTAATGATCTTCCTGATGTAATAAATTCCCAAGTTGGCATCTATACAGATGACAGAACCATTTACGACTTCCTGTATAAGAAGTTTTCCAAGGCTGACAAAGTAAACGTGGCTGTTTCATTTCAAAATGACCTCAGATTTGGGTAGGAAATGGCTCGTAAATTTTAATACCTCCAAAATGAAGCTGCTCTCCTTTAACGACCACAGGGAATCATCTCTGCTTACCATTAGAATAGAGGACATGAGTCTCCTAGAGAGCAACACACTGCGCCTACTCATCCTCACTCTCTCAAATGACCTCAAATGGTATGACTACTTTGAATCCAGAGCTGCATCTACTGCTAGCAAGGTTGTTTCACTAAGTTGGGTCAGGAAGTTTTTCTTGTCAGAATCGATTTTGCACATTCATAAATCAACCATTTGTTTGTGCATTAAATATTGTTGCCATATCTAATTGGGGTCACCTGCTATTCCTCTTAAGGTTCTCGCCAAAATGCAAAGAAAGATCTGCAATATCATCAATCTTGACTTGGCAACTAGCCTTCAGTCACTTTCTCCCTGATGAGATGTGGCTTCCCTCTGTCCTTTTAAAAATATTTTCATGGAAAATGCTCTAACATTTTTTCCACGGTACTCTGACCACACGTATTTACCCATGCTACTAGATTGCATCACGATCAAAACCTTTTACCATAGAAATAGTTAAATAATAGTTAAACCTCTTCTACTCTAACATTTTCTTTTTTCACACTACCTATTTGTGGAACTCACTTCTATTTTCTTACTCCTCTGATAGCTATAATCTTCAAAAGTTTAAATGCCATGTCAATTGCCATCTTTTATCTACTTGATTCACCTCTTAATGTTATGTTTTATACACTACAATCTTGTTACAATTCTAACTGAAAAATAATGGTGTCTGATGATTTGTATTAAGAAGGTTCATTCATGTGCTTTAAAAAACAAAGCAGAGCATGATGATAAATGCCCCAAACTTAATAAAAACTAAGTTTTATCAACAAAACATCTGTTATTATTAGAAGTAATGATGAAACTACCTTTTAATTATTTCATTAAATTTTTTCATCCTTTCGAACAAGTTTGAAATTTTGTTTAATAATCTTGTTTTTCTTAGAACATTAATTTGAAATTTTTGCAAAAATGAAATACATGTAACAGCCTCTTCTAAATAAAAAGGAGTATGATTTAAGGACTGTGAAAAATCTGCATAGAAATGTCCCATATTTCTTTTCTATAGGTACCTCCCTGAAAACGCTAAGAAAAAAAGCATAGTATGAATAAAAAAGATCCCACATTAAAAAAAAAAATTTCCATCAAAATGTTAATATTATTATTAAAAGGAAAGATCAAAGTAATTTTTGATTATTTTTTAAAAAAATTTGAATCCCTACTAACCTTTTTAAAATTCTGGCAGAAAATCTTATTTTAATCTGAGTTAGCGGGTAACCAAAATGTTTACGACGGTTTTACAATGAAAAACGTAATGATGACATCACCCACTTTTTTCCTGGTGACACATTAATTTCAAAATTCTCGCAAAAATCAAAGATTTGTCAGATTTTAATGAAACTTTCAGTACTTATTTACAAAAGAATGAAACTGTTTTTGAAATTATTATTTCTTAAATATCTTGGTGTGAGTGCCAGTCGACCTTGCAAATAAGAGAGTGGACACAAAGGCAAGGAAAGGAGACGGCAATAGCAAAGAAGGATGACAAACGCAGATGGTCAGTTGGAGACGATAAAAATCATGTCTTTTTTTTTCTTTTCTTAAGCAATCGGTGAGTGGTATGGTGATGGAAGTCGTGTATTGGGAGTGGTATCAGGACGTCGGCAGGCGTTGAACGTCAGTGGGCACTGGAACAGGTCATCAGACGTCAGTGGGCACTGGAACAGGTAGCAGGACGTCAGTGAAACGCTGCTGTAGGTAGCTGGTGGCTGCCCGGGTCACTGGAAGCTGCAGGAATTAGTTGAGGTTTGCAGGTGTGAGCTAGATTCCGCTGGAAACTGCAGGAGTGAGCTGGAAGCCCGGTCGACCTGACTGGGCACGACAAAGTTGCTATGCAGTGAGGTTCCTTACCCACTTGCCAAGAGGTCCTTTGCTGTAAAATTGCTGGCATTCATACAAAAATGTTCATACAACAACAGCGAGCTCGCTAAATAAATAAATGACTATAATTAATTTCAGGCCGTATTAATTACAGTCAAAAGTGTATTCGATGTTTGTTGACTGTATTTAGATTAATTTCGGTTCAAAATTAAATGTCTTTTGTTTTTTGTTTTGTGGCGAAAATTAAGTTTTTTTTGTTTGTTTAAAAAGATGTAGTTTGTATTTTTAGCACACATGTGTCGGGACCGTTCTCTGCTGAAAGGCAAATCTGGGATTGTTTACACAAAGTGTGTGTGGTGATGGGGCACACCGCGACAGTATTAAAGAAGGTTCATTCATTTGCTTAAAAAAACAAAGTATAGCATGATGATAAAACACCCCAAACTTAATAAAAAACAAGTTTTATCGCCTAAACATCTGTTATTATTAAGAGTAATGATGAAACTACCTTTTAATTATTTCATTAAATTTTTTCATCCTTTCGAACAAGTTTGAAATTTTGTTTAATAATCTTGTTTTTCTTAGAACATTAATTTGGAAATTCTTGCAAAAATGAAATACATGTAACAGCCTCTTCTAAATAAAGTAAAAGGAGTATGGCGAAACGACTGTGAAAAATCTGCATAGAAATGTCCCATATTTCTTTTCTAAAATTAATTCTTAACTAAAAAAATCTAAAGGGTACAAATCTTTGAAGATTTTAAAAAATATTTTTGAAACTTTATAAATTATTTTAATAACAAAAAAATGAAAATAATTATTTTAAAATTTTATTAGTAATCGGAAAATTTTTTTTTTTCAGACTATAATATCCTTAATTTTTAATATTATTTATTCAAATTATAGACAGGTACAAATTAAAATTTATTAAAATTTCATGGATTTAGGTGGAAAAAATATTATACCAAGATTTTTAAGAAATAATAATTTCAAGAACAATTTCATTCTTTTGTAAATAAGTACTGAAAGTTTCATTAAAATCCGACAATGTTTTTGATTTTTGCGAGAATTTCCAAGTTCATGTGTTTGTCACCAGGAAAAAAGTGGGCGATGTCATCATTACGTTTTTCATTGTAAAACTGTCGAAAGCGTTTTGGTTACCCGCTACTAACTCAAATCAAAACAAGATTTTCTGCCAAAATTTTAAAAAGGTTAGAAGGGATTCAGAAATTTTTTAAAATAATCAAAAATTACTTTGATCTTTCCTTTTAATAATAATCTAAACATTTTGATGGAAAAAGTTTGTTTTTTAGTAAGTGTGGGATCTTTTTTATTTATAAATCTCTTAGCGTTTTCAGGGCGGTACCTCCAGTCCAGTCAAATCAATAAAACAGCATAGTATGAATAAAAAAGATCCCAAACTTAATAAACCAAACTTTTTCCTTCAAAATTTTTATATTAAGAGGAATGATCAAAGTAATTTTTAATTATTTTTTAAAATTTTGTCAAAGATTTTTGATGGAGTTAGCTGCTATGAAACGTTTACTACTGTTTTACAATGGAAACCTAATGATTGCAATACCCGTTTTTTTCGGTTACACATTAATTTGAAAATTCTCGCAAAAATCAAAGAATTGTCGGATTTTAATGAAATTTTCAGTACTCATTCACAAATGAATAAAATTAATTTGGTAATTACTTTTTTAAATCTTTTACCCCCCTCCACGTAAATCAATCAAATCTTTATACATTTTACACTATTGGCTAACTTTTGTTTTATTAGTTCAACGCAGGACTCATTGGGGAATATTAATCATGTATTTTTTTTATTTTAAGTTTGCAATCATTATCCGCAAACCTTCTTCAGAGAGTAAAATAAAAAATGCAATAAAACAATGCAATATATTGTAATTTGATAAGCTTTTAATTGCTGGAATAAATAATAACTATCGAGGACATTATACTCTAACGAAAAATAATTTCGATTAATAATAAAATTTTAAAACAATTTTTTTATTAACTAGTTTAATAATATATAAACTTTCAAAAATATTTTTTAAATCTCCAAAGAATTCATTGTGGTAGACTTTTTAGTCAAAAAATTATGATTATATTGCCTATCCAAAATTGAAAAGTTTAATAAATCTTTTTGAAGAAATATTTTAAATTAATTTAAAAAACTTTTGTGTATATGTTCATTTTGATTAAGAACAATGTTCCATAGAAGTCATAACATGTTTTCATAAAAATCAAATTAGATATTTTTTACCATGCCTAAAGCTGAATGATAACTAATTAATACATAACATAATATAACTTAGTTCAGTTATTTCAATTTCAATCTTTCCTATTAAATTAAAATTATTTAAAAAGAAATTTTAATTTTTATATATTCAGAAAGCATATTCAAATGTCTGGCTATAAATCTAAACTAAAATAATATTATATAATTGCTGAAAATATTAAGTTAAATTTTTAATTTTACCATTTAGTTACAAACCAAAAAAAAAAGAAAATTTGAAAATTTTATGTTTTAACCTAATTGAAATTTGGCCCGTATGGTCGCACCCACTTTTAGTGTTCTTAATCAATTCCAGCTGTCATATCTTTCGTCACCCCAATAACACAGATAAAAGATGGCTACCGGAGTTAAAAAGATTTTTTATTGTAAATTTCTGGCAGAAAGCAATTATTATTTGATTGAAATCAGATAAAGGTAAGTTTGAATTTTAAAAATTGTACCCGTGCTACTAGATTAGCATCTAGATCTCACACATCTTGATCTACCATCAAAATAGTTAAATGTAACCAACACTTCTATTCTAAAAGCTTCTTTTCTCGCACTTTCCATTCATGGAACTCTCTTCCATTTTCTTTTTCTCTGAGAGCTACAATCTCCAAAAATTTAAATGTACCACCAATTGCTGTCTTCTCTATCGACTTTGATTCCAATTCATCTCTTACCATTTCTTCAACATCACCTGTACTTTGTTTTTTCTCTCACTGTAAACCCCTGCACACCAGTGGCAGTCCTGCTTTGCTTCAGGTAAAATTATTATATAAAAGAAATATTAAAATGAATGTCTCTGTTGTCTGTATACAGAAACATGGCTATTTTCATCCTGTTAATAAACACATGTTGGGAAAAGCTGAGTTTTCATATCACCTTCAACTTAAAAAATTCAACAAGTACTAACATTAAAAACTCCATAGGTTCTATAATTGGTAGTGTGAAAATGTTACTTAATCTACTAGCTCTGGGATTCTCAACCGTCACATCACGGCACGGCACACTAGCGTACAACAAATACTGTTACAGTATACATACAAACACCCTTGTGCAAATTAACTGAAACAAAATGAATAATACCTTCCTAGGATCTTTCACACATTCCTTGAGAGCATATATGGACATAAAACAACTTATCAGCAGTCAAGTATAGTGTCTGGGTGTGATAACAATCTCATACACTAACAGATGAAGCAATATTTTTCAAGGCCAAACAAATTTAATCATACACCCTGCAAACAGGTTTATATTACATACTACCTTATTATTCAGTGCGTCTAAAACCATTCATATGTTGAAAAAAAGGAAAGTGAAGCAGTTGTTTATATTAATTTGCACAAAGGTGTAGTGTGTGTGAAAATAGTAATGGCACGTTAGTATTTGAATATATAGCTGAACCATTCACGTAAGTTCATCTTTGTGTGTGTATATTTTTAAAGCCATAGTTTTATTTCATAATGTAATGTATACCCTTTACAAATTTCAGTAAGTAGTCTGTCATATTTTCATTTGCTATAATGTGTATCATTGGTTAAAAAGTTTGACAACCTCTGTATTAGCATGAAATGAAAGCTTCAAGAAAGACTTTTCATTTTCAAAAATTCATTTTTTCCAAAGCTTAAATATAATTTGTTTCTGGATTATTTGTGGAGGTACCCATTAAAATGTAATTAAAATCAGATAAGGTTTTCTAAAAAACAAACAAACATGAAAAACAATTTCCTTCATTTGTGGATATGTCCTTAAGATTCCATTAAAATCCAACAATATTTTGATTTTAGCAAAATTTTCAAATCCATGTGCTTTTCACTGGAAAAAAATGATGCTAAAAAAACTAATCATAAGTTAACCAGTAATGAAAAAAAAAAAAAAAAAAAAAAAATAGATGTTAAAACAAAATTTCTACTGCATTACATGAGAAAAAAATTTAATAAAAAATACATTGTTTTTCCTCTTAATAATAACAAATACTTTTAAGTTGTAATCTGAAAGCATTCAATGATTATTATTTTCTATCTTTGAGCAAAGAGAAGTATGATTAGATTTAAAATCTCTTCATACATATTCCTTCTAATATTAGACTTCATTAATATAAAGAAAAATTGGCCACCATTGCAAGCAATTCAGGGTTGAAGATAAAACATTCTAGAGCACCCATTGATACATTTCGGATTTCAATACAAAAAAAATATCCCTCATAAGCTAAAACAGCTTTTAAGTCATGATCAAATCTGAGGAAGTAATGTAATTTATTCCAAGACTAAAATGGAACAAGGAAAATATTCCAACTTGTATACAAGGGATGATTTGGAGAACACAAACAAGGAATTTACATAGAAGTGCAGTACAAAATGTTTCAAAATTTTGTAGTCATCGTCATCATCAGAGTTCCATTTTATAGGTGTTATTGTCAAGATATGGGATTTGTTCTTTCAGTTGTATTTTCCAATTGCTAAAGTCCCATATATAAATAAAAGAATGTGTTCACAAGTGATTTTTTAATCTCGATTTTATTGAAAAAGCTGAAAAAGAAATTTCACACAATTATGACTTTTCACCAGTATGTTTCTGCATGTGACATTTTAAGTTTGAACTATATGAAAATGTTGAAGCACAAACTTCACAAGAGTATGGTTTCTCCCCAGTGTGTGTTCGCATA
The DNA here is from genome assembly GCA_037127315.1 of Ascarosepion bandense. NCBI lineage: Eukaryota > Metazoa > Mollusca > Cephalopoda > Sepiida > Sepiidae > Ascarosepion > Ascarosepion bandense. Next base: position 213,064 of record JBBBDQ010001152.1, on the reverse strand, counting down.
TGATGTTAAAACATCATATGCGAACACACACTGGGGAGAAACCATACTTGATCTGCATGAAAATGCTGCTCCACACACTTGACACGAATACAATCTTTCACCATTGTGTGCCTGCATGATATTTTAAAGATGAACTGCATGAAAATGTTGCGCCACATGTTTCACAAGAATATGGTTTCTCTCCAGTATGTATACAAGTATGATTTTAAATTTCCGCTCGATGGGAAACTTGACCCACAAATTTCACAAGAATAAGGTTTCTCACCAGTATGAAACCTCATATGCATTTTAAAACTTGAACTACCAGAAAATGCTGAACCACAAACCTTACAAGAATATGGTATCTCTACTGTATGGGTTCACATATGTTTTGTTATCGCTGCTTTTTGTGCAAATCTAGAGCCACAAACTTAACATGAATAAAGCTTGTGACCAGTATGTTTCAGCATGTGATGTTTTAAGGCTGAACTCTGTGAAAATGTTGATGCACAAACTTCACAAGAATATGGTTTCTCATCAGTGTGTGTTCGCATATGCATTTGTACATGAGAGTTACGTGAAAATCTGGACCCACATACTTTACATGCAAATGGTTTCTCACCAGTATGGGTTCGCATGTGAGATTCCAGGTTTGCAGCCTGTGAAAATGCTAAGCCACACACTTCACATGAATAGGGTTTCTCACCAGTATGGGTTCGCATATGTCCTTTTAATCCAGACATGCTTTGAAATGCAGAACCACACACTTCACATGAATAAGGTTTCTCGCCAGTGTGTGTCCGCATATGAGATTTTAGTGTTGAGCTCAATGAAAATGCTGAACCACACACTTCACATGAATAAGGTTTCTCACCTGTATGTGTTCGCATGTGCTTTTTTAAAGCAGAGCTGCTTGAAAACCGTGAACCACATACTTCACATGAAAATGGTTTCTCACCAGTGTGTGTGCGCACATGCCTTTTTAAATCAAACCTGCTTGAAAATGCTGAACCACACACTTCACATGAATAAGGTTTCTCACCAGTATGTGTCCGCATGTGAGATTCTAGTTTTGAGCTCCATGAAAATGCCGAACCACACACTTTACATGAATACTATCATGTTACCAGTCTGCTACGGCTTACCTCCCTTCCAGCCCTCCTATCCAAAGGGTCTCTCTCACCTTACTCCGGTTACTTCCGCCGGTGCCCTGGCCTTTTCGACAGCTTCGCTGACGGCGTGCGGACGGCATGCGCCTTCTTTCTTTCTTTCTGTTACCTAAATCCCTTCGACATCTCCGTTTTTTTACCTTGTCCGAGTTTCAATAAACCTGTTTTGAAATGTACTTTGACTCAGAGTCTTGACTCTCGGCAGGAGTTAAATGCTAAATGTCTAAAGGCCCCTTACGTTCGGCGAACACAAGGCGGCCCGGAGGCATTATAGTAAAAAAACGGAGATAGATGTCCCGTAGAAATTCCAGTGAAAGAAAGACGTTTTCCCTCCTTACGGAAAGTTGTTTAACGGTCCTGGACCGTCAGAACTCGAGCGTCACGGTCAACTAGAGTAGTGTCTCTACACGGTCACCACCTTTTGCTCCCTCACCCCAACTATGGAAGAAAATTTGTCGAGTCGCTCGAGGACCCACTCCTCAACCCGCTCTCGGACTTCCCGAAGGTCGTCCACAGCGGCCGCCGCTGTTGCCGCCCAAGCGAAGGCGGAAGCTGCTAGAACACGCGTGGCCTACATTGATGAGGAACTGAGGGTTAAAATGGAGCTAGAGAGGATAAAAGCTAGAAAGGAAGCGGCTGTAGCCGCAGCCGAAGCAGAAGTCTTAAGGGAAGCTGCCGAACAGGAAAGCGAACGGTCCAGCCATCACCGCATGAAACTTATCTCCGCTCCGGTCGACCCCAGCGCACGGGTCAGGGAGTATTTAGCCGACCAAGCGAAGCAACCAAAACAAGAGATGCCTGGACCCCTACCACTTCCCAATGAAGAGAGCGCTCAGGTAAGCCAGCTCGCCTCACATAGACTGGCTAATCTGGATAGACCCGCCCAAACGACACCCCCCGTCATAAGCTACCATTCTCCCAACTCACACATCGGGGGCAATGAACCACGCGACAACTGGTATCCCTCTCACACTAGGGACATCCTCCAGCCTCAACAAACCACGGAATTCATGAGGTATCTAACCCGGCGGGAACTTATGACCACTGGTTTGCCACCTTTTAATGATAGACCAGAAGATTATAAAAAGTGGAAACGGTCCTTCCAAGGCGCCGTAAGACGCCTCAGACTCACACGTGATGAAGAGATGGACCTTTTAGTGAGAGGGCTCGGCAAAGAGTCACGGGAACATGCCGAGAGGCTAAGGTCAGCCCACCTCAACCACCCTGAAAGGGGACTCCAAAGGATATGGGAGCGACTCGAGGAATGTTACGGCGCCCCTGAAATGATTGAAGACGCCCTCTTCAGAAGAATCGACAATTTTCCCAAACTATCGAGCGGTGAATTCCCCAGACTGAGGGACCTCAGCGACTTGGCCACAGAACTTCTGTCCGCTAAAGAGGACGGAGATCTCCCCAGCCTTGCCTTCCTGGACACTGCTCGAGGCCTTCATCCCTTTGTGGCCAAGTTACCACCCTCGCTTCAAGATGAATGGCTATCAGTCGGATCCGACTACAAGGAACGACACCGAGTCATGTTTCCCCCCTTCGAGGTATTCGTGAGCTTTGTATCACGACAAGCTAGGATCAGGAATGATCCTAGTTTCAAAGTCAATCTTCTAGCTAGCGGGTTCTCCCGTAAAGAAAACAAACAAAAAATTGTAACGGTACACAAAACCATGGTATCTCCTACGCCCTCCGACACCACACGTCCCCACAGTGAAGCAAGGGACTTGACCCAGTACTGCCCGCTACATGAGAAGTCCCACCACCCACTGCTGAAATGCCGGGCCTTCCGAGAAAAGGCATTGACAGAGCGCAAGACCTTCGTCAGAAACAGGGGCATCTGTTTTAAGTGCTGTGCTTCCACCGCGCACGTGGCAAGATTCTGTAAAGCAGATGTTACATGCAATGAATGCAACAGCAAAGATCACAACACTGCTCTCCATCCTGGACCACCACCAGAGACCATCAGCACTAAACCCGCCACTAAGGACGGCGGGGAGGATAAAACCCCTGCAGCTGCCGGAGTAGTTTCGCAGTGCACTCAAATCTGTGGCGGCGACCTCTCGGAGAACTCCTGTTCCAAGATATGCCTCGTCAACGTTTACCCTGCAGATCAACCCGACAAGGCAGTGAGGATGTACGCCATTATCGATGAGCAGAGCAACCGGTCTTTGGCAAACTCAAGCTTCTTCGATAGATTCAACAGCAACGAGCCCAGTTTCCCATACTCCCTTAAAACCTGCGCAGGAGTAACTCAAACCATGGGAAGAAGAGCGACAGGCTTCCAGGTGGAATCCTTGGACAGAAAGATCAGCCTTCCTCTTCCCAGCTTGGTGGAATGTAACAGAATACCCGACGACAGGTCCAGCATTCCCACACCTGAGGCAGCCTTCCACCATCCCCATTTGAAGAAGATAGCGCACCTCATCCCTACTCCGGAGCCTAAAACCCCTATAATGCTCCTTCTAGGACGTGATATCCTGAGAGTTCACAAGGTACGTGAACACATAAACGGGCCCCATGACGCCCCTTACGCACAAAGGCTGGACCTGGGGTGGGTGATAGTAGGCAACGTCTGCCTAGGGAGATTTCACCCACCCACCGTGGTGAAAACGATGCATACAAATGTATCCGAGGGAGGCCACCCTACCCTTTTCGAATTATGCCCGAACAACTTTAAAGTTCAGGAGAACTACATCGGCAACGGGCTTTACTCCACCGATAACGATGGCTATATATTTCAACGGACCAGTGATGACGAAAAGGTAGCCCCCTCCATTGAGGATATTGCTTTCCTCAACCTCATGGAACGAGAAGTCGAGAGGGACACCGACCACAACTGGGTTGCTCCCTTGCCGTTCAAAACCCCAAGACGCCGTCTCCCTCCAAACAAGATACTGGCCGAAAGACGGTTTACCGGATTAGTCCGTAACCTGGAAAAGAAGCCAGATACGAAGAAGCACTTCTTCTCCTTCATGGAGAGACTGTTCGAAAACAACCATGCGGAAAAGGCCCCTCCACACAAACAAGATGAGGAATGTTGGTACCTGCCCATCTTCGGCGTGTACCACCCTAAAAAACCGGACAAAATCCGGGTAGTCTTCGACTCCAGCGCTAAGCACGATGGAATATCCCTCAACGATGTGTTAATAAGCGGACCCGACCTTAACAACTCATTGATTGGCGTCCTCAGTCGTTTCCGAATGGAGCCTGTCGCCGTCATGGCAGACATCGAACAGATGTTCCACTGCTTCCTGGTAAAGGAAGAGCACAGGAACTACCTAAGGTTCCTTTGGTACCTAGAAAACGATCCTAGCAAGGAGATGACGGAATACAGGATGAGGGTCCATGTATTCGGAAATAGCCCATCCCCATCCATAGCCGTCTACTGCCTTCGGCAGGCGGTTAAGAAGGGCCTGCCTAACTACGACCCAGCAGTCGAGCAATTGGTCAATAACAACTTTTACATTGATGACTGTTTGGGATCCTTCACCACCGAGGAAGAAGCCATTTCCTTAATCAAGAACACACAGGACATCTTGGCGCAGTCTAATTTAAGGCTTCATAAAATAGCCTCCAACAGTAGAAGAGTCATGGGCGCCTTCCCTTCCACAGACCATGCGAGCGTTATGAAGAACCTCGATTTGGGCACAGATGAATTACCTAGACAGCGCAGCCTCGGGCTTGAGTGGGACATCGGGAAGGACATGTTCACGTTCAGCGTGCCAACATCAGAAAAGCCGTTTACACGCAGAGGTGTCCTGTCGACGCTCAACAGCCTGTACGACCCTCTGGGATTTGCTGCCCCCGTCGCTATCGAGGGAAAATTCATCCTGAGGGAGTTGACGGACAAGAACGCCGAATGGGACTCCCCCTACCCAAGGAGATGTACGAACCTTGGTCGTTGTGGAGAGACTCCTTAAAGGCCCTAAACGAGATTCTCATCCCTAGGATGTTTACAACTCTACCTCCCTCTAAAGCGGCACGCAGAGAGCTGCACATCTTTTCCGATGCATCCACTAAAGCCATCGCTGCAGTAGCCTACCTCAGAGTCATCGACGGTAAAGGAAAAAGCCACGTTGGCTTCGTCATGGGGAAAGCAAAGCTAGCTCCACGGCCCGAACACTCGATTCCAAGACTAGAGCTCTGCGCGGCCCTCCTTGCAACGGAACTGAGTGAGCTGATCTCTTCCGAGATTGACCTGAAGCCTCATTCCACCACCTTCTACACTGACAGCAAAGTGGTGTTAGGCTACATCCACAACGAAACTAGACGTTTCTATGTGTATGTTAGCAATCGAGTACTGCGGATACGAAGATCCTCTCACCCCGATCAATGGAGATACATACACACAGACCTGAACCCCGCTGACCTCGGCACTCGTTCCGTGCCCGCATCTCACCTGCAAACCACCACCTGGCTCAATGGCCCCAGCTTTCCTCTGCCAGGAGGCAAGGACGACCCCGGCTACGATCTAATAAATCCAGAAAGAGACGCAGACGTCCGTCCTCAAGTGTCCACGTTAGCTACGTCTTCGGCAAATCTACAGCTCACTACGCTGCGTTTTGAGAGGTTTTCCACTTGGCTGTCGTTGACTAGAGCCCTAGCCAATCTCATACATATCGCTGGCACCTTCCACCAAGCTCATACCACCTCAAAAGGTGAATGTAGAGGGTGGCATTATTGCCCCAAAACACGCACTGTCGAGGAACTCTTACAGTCAAAAAATACCATCATCCGATCGGTGCAGGAAGAAGTCTACCCTGAAGAACTCTTGAGTATAGCACGCAAGGAGGATCTCCCTAAAGGCAGCCCGCTTAAAGACCTCAATCCTTTCATCGACAATCACGGCTTGTTGAGGATTGGGGGTCGCACTGGCAAAGCAGAGATCGAAACCAGAGAGAAAAACCCTATTGTCATCCCTGGGAGACACCACGTCGGATCTTTGATCGTGGGCTACTACCACGAGCAATCCAAACACCAGGGACGTCTGTTCACCGAGGGAGCCATCCGTGCAGCAGGATTTTGGATAATCGGTGGGAAGAGATGCGTGAGCCGGCACATTCACCGCTGCGTCACCTGCCAAAAACTCAGGAACCCCACCCTGACACAGAAGATGGCTGACCTTCCTGCCGACCGTCTCAGCACTAGTCCTCCCTTCACCAACATCGGCTTAGATGTGTTTGGTCCTTGGGTAGTCTCCTCACGCCGAACTAGAGGCGGACTCGCCAACAGCAAGAGGTGGGCGGTAATGTTTACTTGTATGAGCACTCGAGGTGTTCACATTGAAGTCATTGAATCAATGACCGCCTCCAGCCTCATCAACGCGCTCAGACGCTTCTTCGCCATCCGCGGCCCCGCTAAGCACATACGCTCCGATTGCGGAACCAACTTTGTGGGCGCTTGCAGGGAGCTGGGCATCGAGTCTCCCATAGATATAAGCTCAGTCTCTAGATACTTGGCAGGGCAGGAGTGCACCTGGTCTTTCAACCCTCCCCATGCTCCACATATGGGAGGAGCTTGGGAAAGGATGATCGGCATAGCAAAAAGAATATTGGATGCCATGTTCTTGCAGTACAAGCATAGGATGACCCATGAATCGCTCACCACATTTTTGGCGGAGGTCTCTTACATAATCAATGCCCGCCCCCTCATTCCTGTGTCGTCAGATCCGGATCAACCCCTGATACTTACCCCTGCTATCCTCCTCACTCAAAAACAGGTGTTCCCTTCACGCACGAGCGTGAATACGGACCCAAGGACATCCTAAGAAGCCAGTGGAAATTCGTTCAGCATCTGGCCGAGATTTTTTGGAGCAGGTGGAGAAGAGAATATCTATCCTCGATCCAAAAACGTTCCAAATGGAGGTCGGAGGTACCCAACCTTGAACCGGGGAACGTGGTGCTGCTCAGGGACGAGCAAACCAGCAGAAACAAGTGGCCTCTAGGACTTATAACCCGTGTCTTCCCTAGTGAGGACAATCTAGTACGTAAAGTTGAGGTCAAGATCTACACTGGGAATTGCGCTAGACTCCTCCTTAGACCCATCACTGAAATTGTCCTTCTCAGCGCCAAAGAATAACTATTTATGACGTGTCATACGTCAGGCGGGGAGTATCATGTTACCAGTCTGCTACGGCTTACCTCCCTTCCAGCCCTCCTATCCAAAGGGTCTCTCTCACCTTACTCCGGTTACTTCCGCCGGTGCCCTGGCCTTTTCGACAGCTTCGCTGACGGCGTGCGGACGGCATGCGCCTTCTTTCTTTCTTTCTGTTACCTAAATCCCTTCGACATCTCCGTTTTTTTACCTTGTCCGAGTTTCAATAAACCTGTTTTGAAATGTACTTTGACTCAGAGTCTTGACTCTCGGCAGGAGTTAAATGCTAAATGTCTAAAGGCCCCTTACGTTCGGCGAACACAAGGCGGCCCGGAGGCATTATAAATACACTTTCACACCAGTATGTGTTCGCATGTGTCCTTTTAAACCAGAGATACTTGGAAATGCGGAACCACACACTTCACATGAATAAGGTTTCTCACCAGTGTGTGTCTGCATGTGAGATTCTACAGTTGCACTTTTTGAAAATTCTGAATCAGGCACTTCACATGAGTATACTTCCTCTTCAGTTGCCTTGTTGCTATAAATTCTTAAATTTGAGTTATTTGAAAATGATTTCTCCTCTGTGTGTATGAGCCTGTGTTCCATTAATGCTGAAAAATCTGTAAATGCTGAACCACACACTTCACAAATACGTGTTTTTTCTTCAGTTTGAGTTTGCATTGCTGTTTCCAAATTCAAATTCTGTTAAAATTCTAATTCATCTTTTTCATAGGCATCACTATTGTTCCCAGAATATGTTTGCATCACTAAGTTTCAACAAGAAATCCTTTCAATGGATATATTGATAATCTGTAGAAAAAGAAAAAAAGTATATTAGGGCTTTTTTCACCTCATTTTCAGCATAACACTGTAAAATGAAAAACTATTTTTCAAAAAATGCTTCCTGCTGCAAGTTAATTTCATAGTTCAAAGGATCTGTCTGAAAACAAAAGACAAAAAAAAAATGTTAATGAATTGCTAAAACAAAACTATTGATAATAATGAATTCTTAGTAAACATGAAATTATACTTTCCCTGATCCTAACTTCTGTATTTTCAGAAATTTTACTAATCATAACATTGCTGGATGTGGAAAACAATATTTCCTTCAGCTAAAACATTTAAGAAACACCTCATCATGCTACTATTCAACCAGCCTACATATCACGAACCTTAAACAAGAAAGGATGAAAGAATTAAGGCCCACTCTTAATTAAGAAACGAGAAATGGCTGACAGTTCTGCATAAATTAAAATACAATTCAATGTACAGATATGAAAACATAGCCTTAAACTAAAACTGCATGCAATTTTCACCCAATTAGTCTCATACCGCTTTTTGGTAAGGTATTCAAGGCTAGTATCAATGCTGAAATAGAGATGCTGATCTCACAAACTTTTCTCTGACAAACAATATGGCTTCTGTTTTGCCAGGTCTACTGATGTGCTAACTGCCATCAAACAGTGAAATCAAAGTTGGTTTGAATGGGCAAGTTTCCAGATCATTTCATACAAATGTGGATGGTCCTCTAGGTTCTATCCAACGTTGTACATAGTCCTGATCTTGGTTAATAATCTTCATGATGTAATAAATTCCCAAGATGGCATCTGTGCAGATGACAGAACCATTTACGACTGCCTGTATAAGAAGTTTGCAAAGGCTGAAAAAGTAAACGTGGCTGCTGTAATTCAAAAGAAACTCAGATCTGTGATTTAATGGGGCAGAAAATGGCTAGTAAATTTCAATACCGCCAAATAAAGCTGCTCCTCTTTAATGACCACAGTGAATCATCCTTGACTACCATTAGAATAGAGGACACTAGTCTCCTAGAGAGCAACACACGGCACCTACTTATCCTCACTCTCAAATGACCTCAAATTATATGACTACTTTGAATCCAGAGCTACATCTACTGCTAGCAAGGTTGGTTCACTGAGTTGGGTCAGGAAGTTTTTCTTGTCAGAATCGATTTTGCACATTCAAAAATCTACCATTTGTTTGTGCATTAAATATTGTTGCCATATCTGGTTGGGTGCTCCTGTTATTCCTCTTCAGGTTCTCGCCAAAATCCAAAGAAAGATCTGCAATATCATCAATCTTGACTTGGCAACTCGCCTTCAATCACTTTCTCACTAATGAGATGTGGCTTCCCTCTGTCCTTTTTAAAATATTTTCATGGAAAATGCATGGATATTTTTTGTGCTACTAGATTGGCATCACGATTCGACCCATTTACCATAGAAATATTTAAATATAACAGCCTTTTCTATTCTAACATTTTTTTTTCACACTGCCCATTTGTGGAATTCACTTCCATTTGCTTACTTCCCTAATAGTTACAATCTCACAAGTTTAGATGCCATGTCAATTGCCATCTTTTATCTCCTTAATTCCTATCCATCTTTTAATTTTTCTTGCTGTAAATTTGTATGTCTTGTGTGGGGTAAAATGATTATAAAAATGTACATATGTTTACAAAATAAATAGAATATATAACAATAATTAATGTTATAATGTTTTATACACTACAATCTAAAACTTGTTACAATTCTAACAGAAAAATATCGGTGTGTGATGATTTGTATTAAGAAGGTTTATTCATTTGCTTAAAAAATAAAGCACAGCATGATGATAAAATGCCCCAAACTTAATAAAAACCAAGTTTTAGCACCAAAATGTCTTTGTTATTTAGAGGAACAATCAAATTATTTTTTAATTTTCATTAAATTTTTTTAATCCTTTCTAACACGTTTGAAATTTTGTTTTTCTTTTTGAAAGCAAGTGCATATTTTAATAAAGATTTACTATGGCAAATGTAATATTATACAACTCACATTAATAATCTTGTTTTTCTTGGAATATTAATTTGGAAATTCTTGCAAAAATGAAATACATGTAACAGCCTCTTCTAAATAAAAAGGAGTATGATTAAAGGACTGTGAAAAATCTGCATAGAAATGTCCCATATTTCTTTTCTAAAATATAGTCAACTCCCTGAAATTGCTAAGAAAAGAGCATAGTACAAATAAAAAAAGGTCCCAAACTTAATAAAACAAACTTTTTCCATCAAAATGTTTGGATTATCATTAAGAGGAAAGATCAAAGTAATTTTTAATTACTTTTTAAAATGTTTTAATCTAACCTTTCCAAAATTTTTAAAAAAATCTTGTTTTGATTTGAGTTAGCAGGTAAGGAAAACGTTTATGACTGTTTTACAATTGAAAACGAAATGATGACATCACCCACCTTTTCCCTCGGTAACAAACATATTACTTTGGTAATTCGCGCAAAAATTGTCAGATTTTAATGAAACTTTCAGAAACCATACACAAAAGTATGAAATTACTTTCAAAATTATTATTTTCTAAAAATCTTGGTAAAATATTTTTTTTCACCTCTTACCACACTTCACATAAATCCATGAACTTTTGATAAATTTTAATTTGTACCTGTCTCTAATTTTATTAGTGAAACTGAGAACTCATTGGAGAATATAAACCATCCGTTTTTTGTTTTTTTTTAAATTTTGCCTTTGTATCTGAAAATCTGCTCTGAATAGTAAAATAAGAAAAGCAATAAAACAATGATATTTAATTTGATAACCTTTTAATTGCCCGAATAAATAATAAAAATTAAGGACATTATGGTCTGAAGAAAAAAAAACATTTCCACTTACTAATAAAATTCTAAAAGAAATATTTTCATTTTTTTCTTATTAAAATAATTTATAAAATTTCAAAAATATTTTTAAAAATCTTCAAAGATTTGTACCCATTAGATTTTTTCAGTTGAGAAGTGATCATTGAAGAATCTCTGGAAATTCCGCCAAAAAAAAGTCTACTTCCGTAGCGATCACGTTGCCGAGAGTAGATAATAATGCGTGATAAAAATAATGGAATTAAAGCTAAAGGAAGCATCGTCTATGTTATATAAAAGGAAAAAGAAGGGAATAAAAAATAAAAACAGTCATAAAAAGACTTGCACGTTAACGAGTGGTAAAAAAAATAAACGAAACTGTCAGATAAAGGAAGGTTAACGTTAAAAATGAGATATCAATAATTGGATTTTTCAGAAAATGTATATAAATTAGAAGTCTGTGTAACATGATACGGACATACAATCCCACAATTTATTTTTAAAATGGTACATCTATCATGGCTAATATTTGTACACATTTTACTTACGTAGACAATAATTTTAAAAAGAGATGGAGTAAAAAATCCAATTATCGAACACGAAAAAGAATTGTATTTTCAAAAAGAGATAAAATGGAATTTTGTTTATACATATTTTATTGAAATGGCCTAAAAAATTATAATTAATATATAAGCAGTTCAAATTGTCGTTGGAATTGAAAACAAAACAAAATCGAACGAAATTTCAATAACAACATTTTTTCAGGATACTGCAATTTTCGATAATGAAAAAATCAGGAAATTATCGCTTGTTCTCAAACGATTAACCAAATTCTAAATCTTTTAGACTAATGATACAAATATTAAATACTGGAAGATTATAGTCAGTTTTTTAAATCGTCAATGCTTTTTGTTTTGTTAACAAAATAATTGTTTCTCGTTCATTGAATTAGTAAATGAAAAAAGAAAAGGTTATATTTACTTCTTTCTGTTTGTTTTCGTCCAATTTTTCTTCTTGGGGCCAAAATAAGGCACTACAGACGTTGAAATAAACGAAAACTTTCCAAGAACAATTTTCTTCTTTGGAATGATGCCATTGTTACAAGCAAAAATGTTTAATGGAGAGCGAACCTCAAGGGAGATAATTCACAAATAAAAATTTTTTTTTTTTTAGTTTTTTGCTTCAGAAAGTTAAAATCCTTAAGAAAAATACTTTTAAGCATTGTGCTGGTCGCAAATGTACAAGTAGGTGATTGAAGATGTTGATGATAAAGGACAATAGTTTAAGTAAGTGTGAAAATATCAGCCAATTTCGTGATTAATTTATGTGTGTGTACAGGAATTAATTTGTTTTGTTGAGAAATTGTTGCTAATAATTTGTTCACTTACAGTTTTTAGTTTGTTTGAATAGTCGTCTTTTTTTCACTGTATTATTATAAAGTTCTTGACTCTCTTGTGTGAGTTGGTGTCTCATCTTGGTTGAGTTTGTTAAAAGTTGAGTTGATTTTGAAAAGATTTGATGAGCTGATATGAAGGGAAAAAATTGCTTCAAAAAAGAATTACTTCCTGAAGTAAGTTGAGTTTCATAGATTGTTGTCTCTGTCAAAGTTATTGATTTCAATGAAGAGATTGTTTCATTAGCTGAATTGATGCTAAGAATATATTTAGGCTAAGAAGCTGAGTGCTCTGGATTCAAATGACAAGCAGAATTTATGAAATTCTTACTTAAGTAAATTGAGTTGGAGTCATTGAAGAAATTGTGTTTCATTAGCCAGATTGATGTTAATAAAATATTCGTTTTAGGCTCAGTGTGTGTGTGTGGAAGTAGTAATGGCACAACGTTAGTATTTGAATACATAGTTGAACTATTAAACTAAGTTCTTTGTGTGTGTGTCTATTTTCAAACCATAGTTTTATTTCATGATATATGTCTACCCTTTACAAATTTCATAATGTAATGTATACCCTTTACAAATTTCAAAAGTGGTCTGTCATATTTCCATTTGCTATAAAAGGTGTCATTATAGTATTATAATAATTCATAAAGTTTTAAAATATTTTTAAAATCTTTTAAAGAATTTTTGCCTTTAGATTTTTTAGGTTAAGAATTGATAATTATATTTCCTATCAAAAATTGAAAAGTTTAATAAATATCATTTTGCTCTCATATTTTTAAAACTTTTTGTGCATTTTATGTTTTTTTTTGTATGGTAATTTCTATGTACAAATTAAAAGGTCAGCATTTTTTCCATTACCCAAAAGAAAATGAGTAAAGTTATTACATCAGGAAGATCATTAACAAAGATCAGGAATATGTAGGAGCTACGATAGAACCTTAAGGAATGTCCATGTTTGTATGAAAAGATCTGGAAACTTGCCCATTCAAAACAACCTTGAGTTCCCTCTTTGATAGCAATGACTGGATTAAATCATTCAATCATCCAGAAATACCATAGTTCTGGACTTTACACTGAAAAACACTATACCAAACTCAGTCAGATGATTTTCAGATATCCAGAGCTTCACCGTTCTTATCAAGAACCTAGTATATACAGGGGGAAAAGCAAAGTAAATTGCTAATAAATATTGATTATTTAAAACTAGGTGCAAAAGAAATTATTTGTTGATTAAATCAAAAAAATTATTTTAATTAAATTGTTTATTTTCTGTCAGTATGCCTCACAAAAGTTAAAATAGTTCTAAAAATACTTTTGCACAGTACTATATATATATATTCGTTGATGGTCGTTAGCACATCAGCGTTAGACCTGGCAAACAGAAGCCATATTGTTTGTCAGAGAAAAGGTTGTGAGATGCTAGATCTCTATTTCAGCATTGATAATAGCCTCGAATACCTTGCCAAAAAGAGGTATGAGACTAATTGGGTGAGAATTGCATGCAATTTTATTTTAAGATTAAATTTTCTCATCTTCCATAATGTTTTCATATCTGTACATTGAATTGTATTTTAATTTATGCAGAACTGTCAGCCATTTCTTGTTTCTTAATTAAGAGTGGGCCTTAATTCTTTCATCCTTTCTTGTTTAAGGTTCGTGATATGTAGGCTGGTTGAATAGTAGCATGATGAGGTGTTTCTTAAATGTTTTAGCTGAAGGAAATATTGTTTTCCACATCCTGCAATGTTATGATTAGTAAAATTTCTGAAAATACAGAAGTTAGGATCAGGGAAAGTATAATTTCATGTTTACTAAGAATTCATTAACATATATTCTATTATTATCAATTTATGGTTCATAAATATTTTATTGCCATTTTTGTAATTTTTGTGGTTTTGAGACAGATCCTTTGAACTATAGAATTAACTTGCAGCAGGAAGCACTTTTTTAAAAACCACTTTATTTGAATTTTACAGTGTTATGCTGAAAATGAGGTGAAAAAGACCCTAATATACTTTTCTTTTTGTACAGATAATTAATATCATGGAAAGGATTTCTAGTTGAATGTTAACCATGCAGGCATATTCTGGAAACAATAGCGATGCCTATGAAAAAGATGGATTATAATTTTCAAAGAAGTAGCACTTGGAAACAGCAATGCAGACCCAAACTGAAGAAAAACAACATATTTGTGAAGACTGTGGTGCAGTATTTATAGGTTTTTCAGCATTAATAGAACACAGGCTGATACACACATATGAGAAATCATTTTCAGATAAGTCAAATTTAAAAATTTACAGCAACAAGGAGACTGAAGAGGAAGTATGCTATTGTGGAAAGCATGGTTCAGAATTTTCATAAAGTGCAAACCTAGAATCTCACATGCAAATACATACTGGTGAAAAACCTTTTTCATGTGAAATATGTGGCTCAGTATTTCACAGTCTGCAGCCCTGGAATCTCTTATGTGAACCCATACTGGTGAGAAACCTCATTCATGTGAAGTATGTGGTTCAGTCTTTTCAGTAAGATGCAGTTTAACAAGACACATGCGAATACATACTGGTGAGAAACCATTTGCATGTAAGGTTTGTGGATCCAGATTTTCATGGAACTCATATTTACAAATGCATGTGCAAACACACACTGGAGAGAAACCATATTCTTGCAATGTTTGTATAACGGTCATGTCACGTTGAATACACCGGTTCCCGCTCGATCACCGAAGTTAAGCAACGTTGAGCCTGGTCAGTACTTACGTGGGTGACCACTTGGGAATACCAGGTGCTGTTAGCGTTCACGGATGTGCGTTGTGGTGCGGTGGATGTCGGCTTGGAGGGGGAAATCGGTGAGCCGAGTTCCAATTTCAGTCGAGCACACTGCACTCACTTGCGCACTAGTACCCTTGGGAAAGGTATTAATCCGTCCGTTCCTTCCAGTTATGGGTTAAATAACGGGGTAGGACTTGGGACCCTGCCCTTAAACAAATCCCAATGAGACTTGCTCCGTCAGGGAGGAAGCCCGCTCAACCCGACTAGGGTGAATGCGGCATACATACATACATACAATGTTTGTGCTGCAACATTTTCACAGAATGTACATTTGAGAGCATACATGATGAAACATACTGGTAACAATCCTTATTCATACCAAATTTGTAGCAGCAAATACATATGCACATGCATACTAGAGAGAAACCATTTGTTTTGTGAAGTGTGTTGATCAACATTTTCACAAATTTCCAATTTTAAGAGTCACATGAGGTTCATACAGGTGAGAAACCTTATTCTTGTGAAAGTTGTGAATCAAGAGTAACATTAAGTGCAGGTTTAAAATATATGCGTCTACATATTTGAGAGAAACCATAATCAGCATGTGGTTCAACATTTTTATCTAGTTCATCTTTTAAACATCACATGCAGTTAAATAATGGTGAAAGACCATATTCATATCAAAGGTGTGGAGCAGCATTTTCACTGAGATCATGTTTAAAATGTCATATGCAAACACACATAGGAGATAAACCATGTTTTTGTGAACTTTGTGCTTCAGATTACAACTTAAAAATGTTTGTTATTATTAAGAGGAAAAACAATATTTTTTATTAAATTTTTTACTCTTATCTAGGACAGTAGAAATTTTGGTTGACCATATTTTGTTTTTGTTTGTTTTGTTTTTTTTGCATTGGTGGTTGATTAATGATGAGTGTTTTAGCATCATTTTTTTTTTCAGTGAAAAGTACATGATTTGAAAATTATTGCAAAAATCAAAATATTGTTGGATTTTAATGGAACCTTAAAGACTTATCCACAAATGAAGGAAATTGTTCTTAATGTTTGTTTGTTTTTTACAAAGTCTTATCTGATTTTAATTACATTTTAATGGGTACCTCCATAAATAAAACAGAAACAAATGATATTTAAGCTTTGGAAAAAATGAATTTTTAAAAATGAAAATTTTTCTTGAAGCTTTTATTGTAGTTTTAAATTCATACTAATACAGAGTTTCTCAATCATTTTAAGCAATGGCACACTTTATAAGAAATGAAAATATGTCAGACCACTTACTGAAGTTTGTAAAGGGTATACATACATTATGTAATAAAACTGTGGCTTGAAAAATATACACACACAAAGATGAACTAAGTTTAATAGTTCAACTATTTATTCAAATACTAACGTTGTGCCATTACTACTTCCACACATACACACTGAGCATAAAACGAATATTTTATTAACATCAATCTGGCTAATGAAACAATTTCTTCAATGTCTCCAACTCAATTTAATTAAGTAAGAATTTCATAAATTCTGCTTGTCATTTGAATCCACAGCACTCAGCTTCTTAGCCTAAATATATTCTTAGCATCAATTCAGCTAATGAAACACAATCTCTTCATTGAAATCAATAACTTTGACAGAGACAACAATCTATGAAACTCAACTTACTTCAGGAAGTAATTCTTTTTTGAAGCAATTTTTTCCCTTCATATCAGCTCATCAAATGTAGATTTTTTGCATGCCAGGAGTTGTGTTATAAGGTATTGGGTACCCAATGAGGATAGAACTCACTACTCAATGATAAATAAATATTCTACTGGATTCAGTTCAAATTTAGTTGCAACAGATTTACCAGTTGAAATTGCCCTGGTAGAAACACATTCCTACATTTTTCAGTTTTAAACCAATTAAAAGTAGATCACAGCAATATATTCTCAACTTCTGCTAAACTCATTAAAAATGGATCGCAAATCAAAAACAGTTTCTGATTAGTCAATATATAATAGTAATCATATTTTCTTTCATCCTTTCTTCTGTACAACAAGCAGACAAGAGTTTGCATCAACTGATCTGGTCACATGACTGTTGGCTATTTAAGCAAGTTCTCAAGACAGTTAACCAGCCATGATGTAGCAGTAAATAATCCAACTATTACTGTCGACAAATATTTGCTCTCTCTCCTTTTCCCTCAACAAAGAAAGAAAGGAACAAGCTCATCAATGTCATTGATGAGGCAAAAACAAGTTTGTCATGCAAATTTCTAACAAAAAAATTTTCTTAGCCTAAAACAAATATTTTATTAACACCAATCTGGCTAATGAAACACAATTTCTTTAATGTCTCCAACTCAATTTCATTCAGTAAACATTTCATTAATTCAGCTTGTCATTTGAATCTACGCCACTCAACTTCTTAGCCTAAATATTTTCTTAACATCAATTCAGCTAATGAAACACAATCTCTTCATTGAAATCAACAACTTTGACAGCGACAACAATCTACAAAACTCAACATATTACCGGAAATAATTCTTTTAATATTAACTCATCTTATAACAAACTCAAGCAAAACAAGACACCAACTCACACAAGTGAGTCAAGAAGTTTACAATAATACAGTAAAAAAAAGATAACTATTCAAACAATACTGAAAACTGTCAGTGAACAAACTATTAGCAACAATTTCTCAACAAAACAAAATGTTTAATTCCTGTACATACGCATAAATACATAATGAAATTGACTGATATTTTCACACTTACTTCTAAAACTATTGTTCTTTATCAATCACTTATTTGTACATGCTACCAAGAATTATTAGCTGTTATAAACAACTTTGTTATTCTGTTATATGCTTGTTGTTTGTTTGTTTTCATCGTGCAATTGTAGTAAGTAAAAATAGTATAGGGGTTTAATAACTTCTTAACCAAAAATGAATATTTTAACATCAATCTGGCTAATGAAACACAATCTCTTTAATGTCTCCAACTTAATTTAATTCTATAAGAATTTCATATTCAGCTTGTCATTTGAATCCATGACACTCAACTTCTTAGCCTAAATATATTCTTAACATCAATTCAGCTAATGAAACACAATCTCTTCATTGAAATCAACAACTTTGATAGCGACAACAATCTACAAAACTAAACTTACTTCGGGAAGTAATTTTCTCACTTCATATCAGCTTATCAAATCTTTTCGCATGTTGAAATTTTATTTCTATATGTTCTATTTTTTCTTCTTTTTCTGCCTCCCACTTCTTCTTCTTTCCCACTCTATGTATTGTTCGACTTCTTTGACTGCTATGTCATGTGATCGGAATCTGCATTCTGAGTGGTTCGGAGAAACTTTTCCTGCCTTTTTGAAAGAAATTTGAAGTAAAGAGGCAGTTGGTGAAAAGACTCGACAAAGAACAGACATGAGGGAGAAGCCAACGTCTAAGTTACCTGATGCCATGTTCTGGTCTCTGAAGAAATACAGATGTCCAGTGGATTAACCAACTCTGTCCTGACTGGACATTAAAGTATTCACAAGAACTCAAGACTCAAGAAGAAATGCTGACTAAAGATTTAGTCACGTCGATTCTCCTCCGTCAATATTAGACATAACTCAAGGAACGAAATGTCGTCTATGATCAAGTCGTGTTCTTATTCAGGTCTCTAAGTGAATGCTGAGACTGAATGATTATTCCAGCACTGTCATAACTGAACTTAACAATTGAAAAACGGATTATCCTAAGGTCAGGATGAAAGGAAGAAGTTTATATTGGCGGATTAAGGGAGGAACGAATCGGCATGTAAATTAAGATTCAACAAAGTGCAATATTGGAAAAAAGACAGAGATTCCCCCACCCCACCCCAAAAAAAAATGGACTCTGAAGCTATGATACAAGGGAGAGAACTTTTGAGACTATTCTTAAATTCAACTAAATAAAAAAAAAATAATGATAAGAATGTGAATGTCGAATTAAAACTGTAAGATCTACCAAACTGTAAGTGGACAATATCTTCTCTTCTACCTTTCTATCTTTCTTTCTTGTCTATCATTTCGTTTTGTTACCATCACAAGATTAATTTCTTGTGAGCTTAGGAGGACATTATTAAGCAGTAACAGTTGTGAACAACATCCGTTTCTTTCCTTCTTTTTATTAATATAGACACTGCCTTATTGCTATAAAATTGATTTTATATCATAAATCTTTTTCTCTCTAGAATTGTGTAATGGTAACGTATACGTGAAAAGCCCTTCGTTGGAAGTGACGAACAAAATTTTCACACATAATCAACTCAACTTTTAACAAACTCAACCAAGATGAGACACCAATTCACACAAGAAAGTCAGGAATTTTACAGTAAAAAAAAGACGACCATTCAAACAAACTAAAAACTGGAAGTGAACAAATTATTAGCAACAATTTCTCAACAAAACAAATTGTTTAATTCCTGTACACACACACAAATTAATCACGAAATTGGCTGATATTTTCACACTTACTTAAACTATTGTCCTTTATCATCAACATCTTCAATCACCTACTTGTACATGTCACTAAGAATTATTGGTCCTTACGTATTATCGGGAGGACCTTTGATTTTTACTTTTTCTTTTTTTCCCCGCTTATAACACCAAGGAACTGGAAAAATCAGGCTTTCATCACCTCAACGTCAACCACAAGTACAACTTTGTGGATTCGAACACCGGGGCTCATACGCAGACAGTGGAACGCCTAAGGGGATCGATAAAGTGGCGAAACAAGAAGCACTGTGGCACTGCACGTCACCATTTGGAGTCGTATTTGGCCGAATTCATGTGGCGGAAGCATGTTGCCTGTACTGATGTCTTTGAGTCACTTTTGGAAGCAATTGCGACGTTCTGGCCTCCGGAATTACAAATGTAATTCCATTTTATTGTTTTAACCGTTACAATAAATAATTTACTTTAATTTTTGAGTCGTTTTTTTAAAGGTCCTCCCGATAATACGTAAGCACCGAATTATTAACTGTTATAAAAATAAATTTGTTATTCTGTTATATGCTTGTTGTTTGTTTGTTTTCATTGTGCAATTGTAGTACGTAAAAATAGTCAATAGGTTTTATTTTAGTGTATTTGCGACCAGCATAATGCTTAAAAGTATTTTTCTTAAGGATTTTAACTTTCTGAAGCAAAAAACTAAAAAAAAAAATTTTTATTTGTGAATTATCTCCCTTGAGGTTCGCTCTCCATTAAACATTTTTGCTTGTAACAATGGCATCATTCCAAAGAAGAAAATTGTTCTTGGAAAGTTTTCGTTTATTTCAACGTCTGTAGTTCCTTATTTTAGCCCCAAGAAGAAAAATTGGACGAAAACAAACAGAAAGAAGTAAATATAACGTTTCCTTTTTTGATTTATAAATTTAATGAATGACAAACAATTATTTTGTCAACAAAACAAAAAAAAATCATTGACAATTTTATTGACGATTAATCTTCCAGTATTTAATATTTGTGTCATTAGTTTAAAAGATTTAGAAGTTGGTGTTTCGTTTGAGGACAAACGATAATTTCCTTATATTTTCATCATTCATTTTTTCATTAAAAATTGCACTATCTTGACAATGTTGTAATGAAATTTCCATCGATTTTGGTTTGTTTTCAGTTCTAACGACAATTTGAACTGCTGATATATCAATATTTTTAGGCTATTTCAATAAAATATGTATAAACAAAATTCGATTTTTTTTTCTCTTTAAAAATACAATTCTTTTTCGTATTTGATGATTGGATTTTAGGAATAAGTTCTGAAGTTTTCATGAAAATCCAACCATTATTTGATTTATGCAAGAATTTCCAAATTAATGTATCTTTCACGGCCAAAAAAAAGTGCATTGCGTAACAATTACATTTGTTTACTTAATAAAATAGCGGCAATTTGGATATCGTACTTACGTAATAAAAAAAAGACTTTTTACATTACAACATTGTTACAACAATTTCGAACGTGTTAGAAATAATTAAAAAATTTTAAAAATATTTAAAAAACGCTTTGTTCTATCCTCTTAATGGTAATATAAACTTTTTGCCCATAGAACTTTGTTTTATTTAGTTTGGGACCTTTTCCCTTCTGACTATGCTGTTTTTTTCAGCGATTTTGTGGAGGTACCTAAAACCGAAATCAATGTTGAAATAATTATTTTGTATAAAATATTGGTAAAAATATTTTTTTTTACATATGTTACCCCCCACGAATTAATTTTTACAAATGCTTAAAAATTCGAATTTTGTCCTCAATAAGCCTAATATAATTCAATTCAGGAGTCATTGGGGAATGCTAATCAACAGTTGTTTTTTTTTCTCCAATAGAGCCCCTTTCCTAAAAAATTGGTCCAAATTGCGAAAAATGCAATAATTATGTTTCTATGTGGATAAACTTCTGATTGCTTTTATGAATTAAGCGTATCATAGTCTGAAAAGAAAAAAAAATTCAATGAATAATGAATTTTTACAAGAATTATTTTCATTTTTTTTTAAATTTTTAATTATATTTAAAAATTATTTATAAAAAGTTTAAAATTATTGTTAAATTTCTTCCTCAACGTGTTCGGCAAGGTTATGTAATTAATGAATGAAGACTACAATTACTAATCGAAAATGTAAAAGCTTAATACAAATGATTAAGCCATTGGATTTTTAAAATAATTAAAACATTTTAATTGTGTGCATTTTTACGGTTGGCCGTACATGATATTTATCATTAAAAGGTTACATGATTAAAGGGTTGTCTTCCCTTACATAAAAAAATTACATTCGTATAATTTTGTCACCTCTGGACCTCCCTACTTTAGCCTTGTTTATAACTTCCGGTTGTCATTATGTCACTCGGCA
The DNA here is from genome assembly GCA_037127315.1 of Ascarosepion bandense. Classification (NCBI taxonomy): domain Eukaryota; kingdom Metazoa; phylum Mollusca; class Cephalopoda; order Sepiida; family Sepiidae; genus Ascarosepion; species Ascarosepion bandense. Next base: position 191,139 of record JBBBDQ010001152.1, on the reverse strand, counting down.
CTTTAGATAGCCGGCTTATATCGGATTACCTTAGCTAATAAAATGCTATAGCAAATATTTCAGAGAGTAAGCAAGTACTTTAGTTTGAAAACAGATAAAGGTAAGTTTTAACTTAAAAAATTGACTTCAATAACGTGTCAGCGACGGATATTTTATTTTTGCCAGATTTTTAAAACAGGAATGTGGCTACTGTTTAAAAATCTGTCATCAATCAATAAAATGGCGGTACTTTTAAATTTTTTTTTTAATCTGAAATATTTTAGATTCCAATCAATATAATTTCGCTTTAAAATACGCTAGTGTATTTTGTTTAATGGAATTACTTAGGTACCTCCACTTTTCACGGGGAAATCAGCATAGCGTAATGCAAAACGCCACAAACTTAACGAAAATAAATTTTTATCGTCAAAATGTTTATCTTATTATTAAAATGAAATACCAAATTATTTTTTAATTATTTTTTGAAATTTTTTTAATCCTTCTAACACGTTCGAAATTTTGGTTAAAATCTTGTTTTGTTTTACGTCATCAACTACTCCGAAAAATAACATTGTTTTTTTTCGCGCGTTTTTTCCGTAGAAACCAAATTAATTTGGAAAATTCTTGTAAAAATCAAATAGTTGTCCGATTTTAATGAAATTTTCAGGACTTATTCAGAAATGAATGAAATTATTTTTAATTTTCTGTTTTGTTTTAAATATTGGTAGGAACATTTTTTTTTTCAAATGTATTATACCCCACTTACATTAATTTCATGAAATTTCACACAAAACTTTTTTGTTCCAGTGATTTTTTTTTTTGGTTAGAAGTAGGAGTCATTGGAGATAGAAAAAACAAAGTCGGTGATTTCCAAATTGACGCGCAAAGAACTTCAAATCTGCTCTGAATTGAAAAATAATAAATCCAATAAATTTATGACATTATTACTTAATTAAAAAAGCTCCTAATTGCTTTTGTAAATAAATAATATTAAGGACAATATTGTCTGAAAAAAATTTTAAAAATTTGATAAATAATGAATTTTTACAATAATTTTTTTTCAATTTTTTTCTATTTTAATTATAATAATTTTTAAAAATTTTAATAGTTTAAAATCGTGTAAATTTCTGTATTTGTTTGTTCCGATGAGATTATATAATAATTAAGTGAAAAAAAAAATTACGAATCCAAAATTGCAAAGATTATTATTTGTTAGGGGGGCTCAATGATTTTTTAAATAATTTTATTTGTATTTTTTGGGTTTCTTATTTTCATGTAAGGTACACTATAAGTGCCATTATTATGTAGCAGGTCACGTGATCTAAGAGTTTTGTCCCTTTATTCTACTTATGTCAAATTTATATGTAAAGTTAATTTTTCTTTTTTTCATTTACTACTTCACTAAATATTTTTCTTTTATGTATTTACATAAGTGTGGGTCATACCGTAACCCTCGAACCCTCCTTAGGTCAGTAAGTAGTTTTTGAGACAGTAAAAGATAAGAGGAGAGAGGTAAGGTAGGCGAACATAGTAAGCTGCTTGACTTGGGGTTAAATGAACAATAATTGTTACAATAAATCCCAAATGAGCTGCAGTTCTCCAAAAAAGATATAAAAATCAGATACAGAACCATGGACAGGAGAAGAGAGTAATTAGTAGCTCCCTTGACCCCAAGTCAAGCAGCTTACTATGTTCGCCTACCTTACCTCTCTCCTCTTATCTTTTACTGTCTCAAAAACTACTTACTGACCTAAGGAGGGAATATATCAAAGACATTCCTTAATTCCTAAGCATAGGAATACTGACTGAACTTGAATTCTTTTTGTCGTTCGCACTTTTTTTTTAATGACATTTATTTTGTTAAAGAAAGACGTTTAAAAATGTATTTTTTTATTTTAATGACAGTTATAATTTTAATAAAGAAAGACATTTAAATTAATTTTGAAAATTATGTTTAATTAATTTGAATTATTTTTAAACTTTATTTCCTGCTTATTTGAAATTAGCCTAGGTTTTTCATTTTCTATTAATTTTTTGTTGAATAGTTCTACTTTTCTTTTCTACTGTGTTCATTTTTTTTTCGAAATAAAAAACTAGTTTTTTATTTTACTTAATGTTAATTAAAGTTTATTAATGATTACTGATTAAATAATAATTGATTTATTAAAAAAATTCCAAATCAAGATGTTAATTTTTTGGCTTATTTATGTTATTTTTAATTTTTGTTAATTATAGATGTCTATGAAAATTTGTCATTTCTGGCCATCCGTAGCAGCTGTCAACACCTTGTCTGTTAACACTTCGTCAAACATTCGATCTGATAAACACGATCAATCGTTAATAATTCGTTGCATATTACTTTTTTATGCAATAAATAAGTAATATTTGTTTCAATTCAGATAAATTAAACTTTCAATTTTCAAATTTGACTAAAATAAAGTGTCAGAAATCTTTTGAAATATTTTTAAAAAATTTATGATTTGTGTTTGTTTACAAATTCTTTAATTTTAAGAAAATGGCCGCTTTTAAGAAAATTTTAAGAAATTGAAATTAAATGTGACATTCAAATTTAATAATTTCTATATGAAATACACCAGAATTTTCTAATTAATGGAAATAATAAATTTAATCATTAAGCTTTCATTTAAATTTAAAATGAAATCTTGAATGTTTTTTTATTTTAAAATTTTAATTTGAAAAGTAGGTATCGTAAATTTTTGCCGAAAAGGTGGAGGTACCTAGAATTACTAAATTTAATCTCTTGACTTTCAATTAAAACTAATTTTAAACCTAAAATATAACTTATTTATTTTAAAAATTTCATTGTAAAATTAGGTATTGAAAATTTATACTGAAAAGTGGAGGTACCTAATTTTATTCGAGGTCTTTTTAAATTATTGTCTACGTAGGTAAAATGTGTACAAAGTATTAGCCATGATAGGTGTACCATTGTTCATTTTTAAAAATAAATTGTGGGATTGTATGCCCGTATCATGCTACACAGACTCCTATAGGTACCTCTACTCATGTTTCTATACCTAAATTTAAATTTTAAAAATAAATAATTTATCTTCAAGCTTTAATATTAGCTTTAAGTGAAAGCCAACGGATTGAAGTTACTAATTTCAGTAAGCAAAATACCCTGGTGTATTTTAAACCGAAATTATATTGATTGAAATCAAAAAATTTTTTAATTTTTAAAAAATTTCAAAATTTCCGCCATTTTTCATCGATTGTAAACAGAAGCCAATTCTCAGTTTTAAAAAATCTTACAAAAATAAAATACATCTCACTGACAAATTATTTTCTTCAAATTACCAATTTAAACTTACTTTAGGTTGACTTGAAACAAGAATTAATTGCTTACTGTTTGAAACATTTTTCAAAAAGCATTCCTCAATTACGGTAGCCTTGTTATCTTCAGCTGTCAACACCTATCAGGAGGCTATGATGAATGATTTACAGCAGACGGCCAAAAGTATGGAAGACGAAGTATAAAAAGGTTTATATACGGATTTTTTTTTTGTTTTTTCATGTAAGGGAGGACGAACCCTTGAATCACGTGACGTTTTACAGCCACCGGTACAAACAAAAACGGGAAATTAACATACAGAAAATTAAAATTATTTACTAATTTATATTTATTAAAATTATTTATTTTACAAAAAAGGAGCACCCCTTTTTAGAGTAAGTGTTTAAATTTTTCGATTAATATCTTTGCCACACATTAATTAAAAAAATATGAGGAGGAAATTATGAAACTTTTAGAAATTACTTAATAAAAAAAAATAATAAAAATAAAAACAATTCTTGTAAAAATTCATTACTAACAAAAAATTTTTTTTTATTCAGATTATGATATAATTTTAATTTATGTTTATAAAAGCAATTAAAAGTTTATCCAACCTGGAAACATTTTATGATGCCTATGAAACATTGTACTTAATCAAAATGAACATATTTACACAAAATTTTTTTTTGATTAATTTAAAATATTTCTGCAGAACAATTTTTATTAAACTTTTCAATTTTAGATAGGTAATATAATCATCAATTCTTAACTAAAAAGTCTACTCACAATCAATTCTCTGAAGATTTTTAAAATATTTTAAAACTTTGCATATTATTAAATTATTTAATTTAATAATAATAAAGATAAAAAATAAAACAATTTTTTAAAAATTTTATTATTAATTAAATTTTTTTTCTTTTTCAGAGTATAATGTCCCTAATAGTTATTATTTATTCCAGCAATTAAAAGTTTATTAAATTAAATTAAATTATATCAGAGTTTTATTGCATTTTTTATTTTACTCTTCAGAGAAGATTTTCGAATAATGATTGCAAACTTAAAAGAAATAGATGATTTATATTCCCCAATGAGTCCTGCATTGAACTAATAAAACAAATGTTAGCCATCAATTTAAAATTTATTAAGATTTCATAGTTACATGGAGGGTGAAATCTGAGAATTATTTGATTTTTGCAAGAATTTGCAAATTAATGTCTTTGTCATCAAAAAAATGGGAATGCAACCATTAGGTTTCCATTGTAAAACAGTTGTAATGCTTCTTTAGCCACTAACTCAAATCAAAAACCAAATTTTCTGACAAAATTTCGAAAATTTTAGAAGAGATTAAAAAAAATTTTAAATAATTACAAATTACTTTGTTCTTTTCTCTTAATAATAATACAAACATTTTGATGGAAAAAGTTTGTTTTATTAAATTTGGGACGTTTTTTATTCATACTATGCTGTTTGTAATCGATTTGACCGGAGATACCTAGGCTGTTGAATGACAAAGCAATGACAGCTGCTATGCACGACCATAATAGCTATTTCCATAAATCTAAGGAAGGGACAAAATTCTTAAAATACGTAACCCTTTCATAATAATGGCAGTTTTAGTCAACCACACATGAAAATAAGGAATGTATTAAGTAAATAAAAATTATTTTACAAATATTTGTCACCACTACATTTAATAATCTTTGCAATTTTAGACTCGTAAATTTTGTTTCCAATTAATTATTATACAACTTCCAGAGAACAACCAAATACAGAATTTTACATGATTTTCTTGTGAAAATCCATTATTAATGGAAAAATTTTTTTCTATTCGGACTATGATATCATTAATTTATTTTGTTTATAAAAGTAATTAATAGTTTATCCAAATACAAAATGGCATAGTTTTATTGCATTTTTGTTTTCGCTATTCAGAGCAGATTTTCTAAAAATGAGCCGGTATTGAAGAAAAAAGAACAGTTGATTAGCATTCCCCAATGACTATTGAATTTAATTAAAATTAGCTGTATGAGTGGACCTAGTCTCATTTTTTGACATTTCTGGAAATTTATTTGTGGGTGGGGTGGGGGGTAACATATTTATAAAAAAAAATGTATTTTTACCAATATTTTCTAAAAATAATTATTTCAAAACTGATTTCAGTCTTTTATGAATGAGTTCTGAAATTTTCATCAAAATGTAACCATTATTTTATTTTTGCAAGAATTTCCAAATTAATGCGTCTTTCACTGTCAAAAAAATGCCTTGCGTAATATAACGTTTTGACGCAATAAACTCTGCATCAATTAAGGTTTCTCTCACTGACGAAAGAAAGCAAGATTTTCTAATACAAAACGAAGCTGTTAGAAACAATTACAAAAAGTTTTAAAATAATTTTAAAATACTTTGATCTATCTTCTTAATGATAACAAACATTTCGCCAATAAAACTGTTTTTATTTAGTTTGAGGCCCTTTCTGTCATACTGTTTTTTTTTGTTTTTTTTTGTTTTTTTTTTCAGTGAATTCATGGAGGTACTTATTTTTGTGTGATCGACAAATTTTTTTTTGTAAAAAACTCCTTTTTTAAATATGTTACTTTCCACCTTTGTTAATTTCATGAAATTTCTCACAGAATCTTATGATCCATTCAAAATTTTTATTTTGTTAAAAGTAGGAGATTTTGGAGATTGTAAATCACCTCTACTTTTTTTTCTTCTAATTAGTGCTATTTAAATGAAAATCTGCTCTGAATTGAAAAATAATGAATTTAATAAAACTATGACATTACTTAATTAGAAAAGCTTTTAATTGCTTTTGTAAAGAAGTAATATTAAGGACATTACTGTCTGAAGAAATAAAATTTTTCTGATGGATAATGAATTTTTTTACATTTTAATAATAACAGTTAATAGTTTAAAATCATGTAAAATTCTCTGTTGAAACAAACTTTAGGAGTTCAAAAATGGAAAGATTATTAAACGTAGTTGCGCTATTCTATTTTTAAAATAATTTTTATTTACTTAATACATCCCTTATTTTCATGTATGGTTGACCAAAATTTCCATTATGATGAAAAGTTTATGTAATTTAAAAGTTTTGTCCCTCCCTTAGATTTATGAAAATTGTTATTATGGTCATGCGTAACAGCTGTCATCGCTATGTCATTCAACAGTCCGTCAAACATTCAATCAGATGAATTCGACCAATCGTTAATGATTTGTTGCATATTACTTTTTATGCGATAAGAAAGTAATATTTTTAATCAGATTAATTTAACTTTGAATGTTCTAATTTTACTAAAATAAAGTGTCAGAAAGCTTTTGAAATATTTTTAAAATCAATTTGTTTACAAATTTCTTAAGATTAAGAAAATGACTGCTTTTAAGAAAATTTTAAGAAATCAAAATTAAATGTAACATTCTAATCAATATAATTGCTATTTGAAATACACCAGAATTTTTTAATTAATAGTAATAATAAATTTAATCATGAAGTTTTTAATTAAATCTAAAATGAAATCTTCAATTTAATTTTCTCACCATTATTGATTGATCAACACATTCCATCAATAGTATGTAAACAGTAGCCAAATTTATGTTTTAAAAATCTTGCAAAAATAAAATATACTTCGCTGACACGTCATTTAAGTCAATTTTTAAAATTCAAACGTAAATTCGAGAATTATTTGATTTTTGCAAGAATTTGCAAATTAATGTGTTTGTCACTGAAAAAAAGGGGAATGCAATCATTAGGTTTCCTTTGTAAAACAGTTGTAATGCTTCTTTAGCCGCTTATTGTGGAGTTATTGTTGAAATAGCTAACGAGAAGACTCGGGAACAGTGAAATAATGTATTAAGAAAAATACCAATAGTTGTTAATGCTGAGTCGTATCTCCACTCAGCTACAGGGAAGTTGACATTCCAATCGATATACTATTTGCAATTCACCATAATTTTTTAATTAATGGTAATAATAAATTTAATCATTAAGTTTTAATTAAATCTAAAATGAAATCTTCAAGAATGTTTGTTAATTTTAAAATTAGGTATCAGAAATATTGGAGGTACCTAAAATGATCAATTCTTAACTAAAAAAATCTAACGGGTACAAATCTTTGAAGATTTTAAAAATTATTTTTGAAATTTTATAAATTATTTTAATAAAAAAAAAATGAAAATATTTCTTTTAAAATTTTATTAGTAATTGGAAAATGCTTTTTTCTTTAGACTATAATGTCCTTAATTTTTATTATTTATTCAAGCAATAAAAAAGTTATCAGTTTAAATAATATTGTTTTATTGATTTTCTTATTTTACGATTTGGAGCAGATTTTCAGATACAAAGGCAAAATTTAAAAAAACGGATGATTTATATTCCCCAATGAGTTCTCAGTTTAACTAATAAAATTATAGACAGGTACAAATTAAAATTTATTAAAGATTCATGGATTTATGTGAAGTGTGGTAACAGGTAAAAAAAATATTTTTACCAAGATTTTTAGAAAATAATAATTTTGAAAGTAATTTCATACTTTTGTGAATGGGTACTGAAAGTTTCATTAAAATCTGACAATTATTTGATTTTTTGCATTAATTTCCAAATTAATGTGTTTCTCACCGGGGAAAAAAAGTGGGTGATATCATCATTTTGTTTTCCATTGTAAAACAGTTGTAAACATTTTCTCAAATCAAAACAAGATTTTCTGCCACAATTTTGGAAAGGTTAGAAAGGATTCAAAAATTTTTAAAAAAATAATTAAAAACTACTTTGATCTTTCCTCTTAATAATAATCCAAACATTTTGATGGAAAAAGTTTGTTTTATTAAGTTTAGGACCTTTTTTATTCATACTATTCTCTTTTCTTAGCAATATCAGGGAGGTACCTATATTTTAGAAAAGAAATATGGGACATTTCTATGCAGATTTTTCACAGTCCTTTAATCATACTCCTTTTTATTTAGAAGAGGCTGTTACATGTATTTCATTTTTGCAAGAATTTCCAAATTAATTTTCCAAGAAAAACAAGATTATTAATGTGAGTTGTATAATATTACATTTGCCATAGTAAATTTTTATTAAAATATGCACTTGCTTTCAAAAAGAAAAGATTTTTAAACAAAATTTCAAACGTGTTAGAAAGGATTAAAAAAATTTAATAAAAGAATTAAGAAATAATTTGATCGTTCCTCTTAATAGACATTTTGGTGCTAAAACTTAGTTTTATTAAGTTTGGGAATTTTAGCATCATGCTATGCTTTGTTTTGTTTTTTTTTAAACAAATGAATGAACCTTCTTAATACAAATCATTACACACCAATATTTTTCATAGAGAACTGTGCAAGTTTTAGATTGTAGTGTATAAAACATAATATTTATTATTGTTGTATATTCTATTTATTTTGCATACATATGTACATTTTTTATAATCATTTTACCCCACACAAGGCATACAGGTTTACAGTAAGAAAAATTAAGAGATGGATAGGAATCAAGGAGATAAAAGATGGCAATTGACATGGCATTTAAACTCGTGAGATTGTAACTATTAGGGGAGCAAGCAAGTGGTAGTGAGTTCCAAAAATGGGCAGTGTGAAAAAAGAAAATGTTAGAGTAGAAGAGGCTGTTACATTTAACTATTTCTATGGTAAATGCGTTAGATCGTGATGCCAATCTAGTAGCCCGGATAAAGATGTGTGGTCAGGGTAGCACAGAAAAAATCTTATCAAAGCATTTTCCATAAAAATATTTTTAGAAAGGACAGAGGGAAGCCACATCTCATTAGTGAGAACGTGATTCAAGGTGGGTTGCCAAGTCAAGATTGATGATATTGCAGATCTTTCTTTGGGTTTTGTCAAGAACCTGAAGAGGAATAGCAGAAGCACCCAACCAGATATAACAATAATATTCAATGAGCAAACAAATGGTTGATTTATGAATGTGCAAAATTGATTTTGCCAAAAAAACTTTTTGACCCAACTCAGTGAACCAACCTTGCTAGCAATAGATGCAGCTCTGGATTCAAAGTAATCATACCATTTGAGGTCATTTGAGAGAGTGAGGCCAAGGAGTTACAGTGTGTTACTCTCTAGGAGACTAGGGTTTTCTATTCTAATGATAGGCAGGGATGATTCACTGTTGTCGTTAAAGGAGAGCAGCTTCATTTTGGAGGTATAAAAATTTACTAGCCATTTCCTGCCCCATTAAATCACAGATCTGAGTTTCTTTTGAATTACAGCAGCCACGTTTACTTTTTCAGCCTTTGCAAATTTCTTATACAGGCAGTCGTAAATGGTTCTGTCATCTGCACAGATGCCATCTTGGGAATTTATTACATCATGAAGATTATTAACCAAGATCAGGAATATGTAGGAGGTAGGATAGAACCATGAGGAACTTCCACGTTTGTATGAAATGATCAGGAAAATTGCCCATTCAAACCAACTTTGATTTCACTGTTTGATGGCAGCACATAAGTAGACCTGGCAAAACAGAAGCCATATTGTTTGTCAGAGTAAAGGTTTTGAGTTGCTAGATCTTTATTTCAGCATTGATAGTCTGTTGTATATCAATAAACAACAAACACGCATATATATAAAAATATGAGTTATATTTTTATTGATGACGATGAACCGTGTAGCCTAGGGTACAGAGAGTTGAGGGAGCGCTCTTCTAAGGGTTGACGGGTTGACGAATGCGTACCCCCCAATAGCAGCATGCTATTGGGGGCAGCTGTGAACTGCCTTCCTTCGTGTTCTGTGGTTCTGCTGCTCTCACTTCTTCTGACTCTCTGCTCTCACTTCTTCTGACCGACTGTTGAATCCGTGTTTTCGCGGTCTTTATATATCTTCCAAAACCGGGACTTGTTTCTTCCGGCTTTGCCTTGATCACGTGACGCCCACGCGACGCCTACGTAATTCTCAGAGTCACCTGTCTGTTTGCCTCTGAGTTATTTCCGCATCTGCCGGAAATAGGGTCAAAGTGACATCCGTTACTTTCAACGACCGGAAAACACCCCCGCTTGCATCAGCTTTCTTTGGGTGGGGCCAGATTATTATATTACATTCCTCGCCCACCCATTTTCCAAAATGTTCGCCTAAGAACATTTTAAGCGCAACACCCTCACTCTCCTCCCCATGCCACACAAGCCCGACAATTGTATAAAACATGTGTCGAAACAAACAAAACAACAAAAAAAAAAAAAAAAAATATATAGGGGAGCCTACATCGGCAACCCAACAATGTTCGTGTCCAACTTGAAAATTGTTCTACCAGCTCGATGTTTCATTGTTCCTTTTTTTTTTTTTTTTTTTAATATCCATTTTCACAGAATTGGGCAAAGTTCTTAAAAATGTTCATTTTCTTTCTCGACTCTGTCCATAAGCGTAGACTCTTCGATGCATAATCCACATGATTATAGGCGGTAATCACGCCCCAGTTTCCAAACTAACATCGAGTAAATGACCTTTGACCAACACCATGCGTGCCTCTGCTCGAGTTTATTGTTACACATGTAACCTCATTTAATTTAATTTAATTTCAAACATACTATGTTTGAACACAGAAAAATGGCCATTATCTGCCGTACATATCATTCATAGTCTGACCGAGAACTGTTCAATAGAAAATGAAGAAAATTACCCCGATTCCAACGTTAATCCGCATGCAATTTACTTGTGGAGGATATTAATTTAGTCTAAAAAAAAAAATGGACCCGTGACTCGTAGTTCCTTAGTTTGTACAATGTTTTCTATTCCCTGAACTACTTCCTCTGGATTCGAAACCAAGCATATCTGATTTGTTGACACCTCTCTGTTTAACGCAGAGACATTTGCGTTTGAATACCCGTTGACACCGGAGTACTATTCACAACGGATAACTCAATTTCCTTTTCCGAAGCACTGTTGCTTCTTTTACACTTAAAAATCCGCTTCCTGGCTATTATTCCCAGGATTATTATTACGCTGACCACGCCAGCAATGACTCCTATCGTCAACTTCTTCGGGAGTTCTTCATCCTTCACTAAATCTTTCCATATCTATCTGTTCCAAGGTATTTACTAGTTTTCAGAAATTAATATATCTTCAAAAGATATTTCCCAAGTCACATAAATGAAAATTCACAGAGGATGTTGAATTGATGGGAACCTGCACAAAAGCATAAAAGTGAAGTACTTTTACGTAAATAAAAATAAGTTTTAGATTTTAATTTAATTTTCCCAAATCTCCCCAAATAATCCGATTCCACCATATTGATAACAAAATATCTTTTCAATATCTGACTCATATCGCGAAACACTGAGACGCGGGTGAATGTTTTAAGAATATATATAATCGGTGTATTCGCAAAGAAATAACCAAACAATGCAGTTGTTTTCAAGCAACGATGTTGAGATATATTTATAATTGGCGATTTTGTTGGCTGTTGTTAACTGCATAATTAAAAATACACTTTAAAACTCTCGATAACATTTAAGTCATTTCTATGCTGTAGAAATAGCACGCAAAACACAAACATTTTTAAATTTTGACAGTATCTGTGTAAAAATTACAAATTGACGTTTACGAACAAATTCTGTTGACGAGATCAAAATTAAAGAACCCTTTCGTTTCTATCCATAATTTGTCAATGTTTACCAAATTTGATTTAGTTCATGCAATACAAGGCCAAATGGAGAAAATGAAGAGGGTCATTTTACGCTAATACTCCAATTGGGGAAAGTTTGTGTACGTAGAACATCGATTGTTTTTTTATTTTTAATTCGGCTCGAGTACTGGTCAGAAAAACTCAACTATTTCAACCATACAACTGACCTTCATAATCACATTGAGAATAGTTGTTCGTCAATATTTCTATTGGGTTGTCTGGAAAGTTCATGCCGCTTTTTACGTAAAATTAAGACACAACCAAAATTATTTCATTAAATATTTATTCTACGAAATATTAACTATTTTCTTGCACAACCCAAAGAAAACACTGTTATCAACAAGTTAATCCAATCATCCACTTTAAAGAGTAGAATAAACTTCCTTTACATATATGGTAAAACATTAACAAACAAAGAAAAAACAAATCACCAACTCAGATGCCCCACACCTACAGATAGGCAAATATTTCAACTTTCTTCCTCCCCGTCAACTTTAACACCCCACTCTAACACCCCACTCAATTTTAACACCCCTGTCAAGCCCAACCCTATGCGCTCGTCTCTACATGTATTCCTGTACCCCGTCCGTTCTACCGAACAATCCATATTTCTCATTTCTACAGTCAGATCGGCAAAAGTATGCTGTCCCATTTTTTTTTTTTAACGAGACCTACTATAAACACGAGCAGAACACACACACTATCCAATCAAAGAGACACCTACCTTGGCTGACTGTCTATATATTTTCGTCTTCTTTTTTTCTTTTTCTTCCTTCCTCGCTGTCGTCCGGTTGTTTACTATTTTCGTCTTCTATCCGGTAGTTTTAATTCCAGAAATTTCAAGTCTGTTGAATTTTCAATTGTTGCCATGGCAACCAGCTCGCATCACTTAGACACCAAAAAGAGAAGTCTGTTATATATCAATAAACAGACAAACACGGGTATATATAAAAATATAAAGTATTTTTATTAGCGACGATGGACCGTGTAGAATAGAGGCAGGAGTGAGAGAGAGAGAGCGCGCTTCCAAGGGTTGACGGGGTGACGGATGCGTACCCCGCTATTGGGGGCAGCTGTGAACTGCCTTCCTTCGTGTTCTGTGGTTCTGCTGCTCTCACTTCTTCTGACCGACTGTTGAATCCGTGTTTTCGCGGTCTTTATATATCTTCCAAAACCGGGACTTGTTTCTTCCGGCTTTGCCTTGATCACGCGACGCCTACGTAATTCTCAGAGTCACCTGTCTGTTTGCCTCTGAGTTATTTCCGCATCTGCCGGAAATAGGGTCAAAGTGACATCCGTTACTTTCAATGACCGGAAAACACCCCCGCTTGCATCAGCTTTCTTTGGGTGGGGCCAGATTATTATATTACAAATAGACTTGCATACCTTGCCAAAAGAGGTATAAGACTAATTGGGTGAAAATTGCATGCAATTTTAGTTTAAGGCTAAATTTTCTCATCTTCCATAATGTTTTCATATCTGTACATTGAATTGTATTTTAATTTATGCAGAACTGTCAGCCATTTCTCATTTCTTCATTAAGAGCAAGGCTTATTTCTTTCATCCTTTCTTGTTTAAGGTTCATGATATGTAGGCTGCTCGAATAGTAGCATGAGCTATTTTTTAAATGTTTTAACTTAAGGAAATATCATTTTCAACAACCTGCAATGTTGTAATTAGTAAAATTTCTGAAAATACAGAAGTTAGGATCAGTAAAAGTATAAATATTTCATGTTTACTAAGAATTCATTAATATATATTCTATTATTAATAATAATATTGTTTTAGCCATTCATAAACGTTTTAATGCTATTTTTTGTCTTTTGCTTTTCAGACAGATTTTTTGAACTATGAAATTAACTTGCAGCAGGAAGCATTTTTTGAAAAATAGTTTATTTGCATTTTACACTGTTATGCTGAAAATGAGGTGAAAAAAGGCCTAATATACTTTTTTTCTTTTCGTACAGATTATCAATATATCCATTGAAAGATTTTCTTGTTGAAACTTAGTGATGCAAACATATTCTGGAAACAATAGTGATGCCTATGAAAAAGATGGATTAGAATTTTTACAGAATTTTCATTTGGAAACAGCAATGCAAACTCAAACTGAAGAAAAACCACATATTTGTGAAGTGTGTGGTTCAGCATTTACAGATTTTTCAGCATTAATGGAACACAGGCTGATACACACATATGAGAAATCATTTTCAGATAACTCAAATCTAAGAATTTATAGTAACAAGGTGACTGAAGAGGAAGTATACTCTTTTGAAGTGCGTGGTTCAGAATTTTCAAAAAGTGCAAATGTAGAATCTCACATGTGGACACACACAGGTGAGAAACCTTTTTCATGTGAAGTGTGTGGATCAGCATTTTCAAGCAGCTCTGCTTTAAGAAAGCACATGCTAACACATACAGGTGAGAAACCTTATTCATATGAAGTGTGTGGTTCGTCATTTTCATGGAGCTCAAAACTAAAATCTCATATGCGGACACACACTGGTGAGAAACCTTATTCATGTGAAGTGTGTGGTTCAGCATTGTCAAGCAGCTCTGCTTTAAAAAAGCACATGCGAACACATACTGGTGAGAAACCTTATTCATGTGAAGTGTGTAACTCTTCATTTTCACAGGCTGCAACCCTAGAATCTCACATGCGAACACATACTGGTGAGAAACCTTATTCATGTGAAGTATGTGGGTCAGCCTTTTTAGTAAAATGCAATTTAACAAGACACATGCGAATGCATACTGGTGAGAAACCATTCTCATGTAAAGTATGTGGGTGCAGATTTTCATGTAACTCACATTTAAAAGTGCACATGCAAACACACACTGGAGAAAAACCATATTCTTGTGAAGTTTGTGCTTCAACATTTTCATGGCGGTCAGACTTAAACCGTCACATGCTGAAACATACTGGTAACAAGCCTTATTCATGTCAAATTTGTGGCAGAAAATTACAAGATATTTCATGTTTAAAATCTCATATGAAAACTCATACTTGTGAGAAGCCATATTCATGTGAAATTTGTGGCTCAAGATTTGCACGAGAACCATCAGTAAAAATACATATGCGAACACATACAGGAGAGAAACCATATTCTTGTGAGGTGTGTGGTTCAACATTTTCACATAGTTCTGCTTTAAAAACTCACATGAGGCTTCATACAGGTGAGAAACCTTATTCTTGTGAAATTTGTGGGTCAAGAGCAGCATCGATTGCAGGTTTAAAATATCATATGCGTATACATACTGGAGAGAAACCATATTCTTGTGAAACATGTGGCTCAACATTTTCATCTCATTCATCTTTAAAATGTCACATGCAGACACATAATGGTGAAAGACCATATTCATGTCAAGTGTGTGGTGTAGCATTTTCAGGCAGATCAAGTTTAAAACGTCATATGCGAACACACACTGGGGAGAAACCATATTCTTGTGAAGTTTGTGCTTTAACATTTTCAGATAGTTCAAACTTAAAATGTCATATGCGGAAACATACTGGTCAAAAGATATAATCGTGTGAAATTTGTTGTTCAGCTTTATCAATAAAATCAAGGTTAAAAAATCACTTGTGGACACATACTTTTATTTATATATGGGACTTAAGCAAATGCCAAATACAACTGAAAGAACAAATCGCATATCTTGACAATAACACCTATAAAATAGAATTCTGCTAGTGATGACAATGACTACAAAATTCTAAAAGATAATCCATGAAAACCCTTGAAACATTTTGTACTGCACTTTTATGTAAATACCTCGTTTGTATTCTCCAAATCATCCCTTGTGTACAAATTGGAATATTTTCCTTTTTCCAATTTAGTCAGTGAATAAATTAAGTAATTTCCTCAAATCTAATCCTGACTTGAAAGGTGTTTTAGCTCATGAGGGATAATTTTTTTTGTATTGAAATTCAAAATGTATCAATGGGTGCATCGAATCTTTTATTTTAAGCTCTCAATTACTCACAATGGTGGCCGATTGTTCTTTATATTAATGAAGTCCAATATTAGAAGGAATATGTATGAAGGGATTTTAAATTTAATCATACTTCTCTGTGCTCAAAGACGGAAAATAATAATCATTGATTTCACTGAATGCTTTCAGATACATGTTAACTTGCGATTAGTGTTTTAGCCTCATTATTTCCAGTAGATTTGACAATTCTTGCAAAAATAAAAAATTCTTAAATTTCAATGGAACATTCAGGACATTTCCACGAATGAAAGAAATTGTTTTTAATGTTTTCTTTGTTTATTTTTTTAGAAAATCTTTTCTGATTTTAATTACATTTTCATAGGTACTTACACAAAAAACAGAAACAAATGATATTCAATCTTGGAAAATAAAACGTCTTTCTTGAAGCTTTTATTGTAGTTTTAATTTTATGCTAATATAGAGTTTTCAATCTTTTTAAGCAATAGCACACATGACAAATGAAAATTTGTAAAGAGTATACATTAGATTATGAAATAAAACTATGGCTTTAAAAATATACACACAAAGATGAACTTGAATGGTTCAACTATATATTCAAATACTAACGTTGTGTCATTACTACTTCCACATGCACCACACTCTTGTGCAAATTAATAAAAACATTCAGCAGTTAATTACATGACTACATTAGAGTTACGGGAGACAAAATGTAGTTCAATATTTTTATGGATGTTCAGATCAAAAAGGTAGGTTTCTTCAAAAACTAATTGTTGATTTGAGTTCAGCATATACATTTGCACAGAAATAATGCTATTTTGGATAAATTTGAAGGTGGAAAAAGCCTTTGGGACCTAAAACGAAAATTTACCATAAAAACAACTGCTTCACTTTCCTTTCTTTCAACATGTGAACGATTTTAGACCCACTGAGTCAGATTAGGTCACTTGCAGTGGTGTGCAGTAATATGAATGTGTATGATGAAATTTGTTTAACCTTAAAAAATATTACTACATCTGTGAGCACATCAGATTTTTGTCACACTGCAGACAATATTGACTATCAATGAGTTGTTCTGAAGCCATTGTCTGCAATGTACGTTACTCCAAAGAAGCTTATGAAAATTGCAGTGCTGCACAAACATACTAGCAATATACATACAGCATCTGTCAATCCAAAATGTAAAGTCAAAATAGAAAAACAGTGCAAAGAGACAATGTATATGTTCTGAGGAAAAGTGTGAAAGATCCTAGGAAGTTAATTGATTTGGTTTCCATTAATTTACACAAGGGTGTATATAGATATGCTGGTGAAAAGCTATAATCATGTGAAATTTGTTGTTTAAAAAATCACTTGCGGACACATTCTTTTATTTATATATGGGACTTTAGCAATTGGCAAATACAACTGAAAGAACAAATCGCATATCTTGAAAATAACACCTATAAAATGGAATTCTGCTGGTGGTGACGATGACTACAAAATTCTCAAACATAATCCATGCAAACCATTGAAATGTTTTGTACAGCATTTTTATGTAAATTCCTCCTTTGTGTTCTCCAAATCATCCCTTGTGTACAAATTGGAACATTTTCCTTTTTTTTTTTTAGTCTGGGAATAAATTACGTCACTTTCGTAGACCTGATCCTGACTTGAAAGGTGTTTTAGCTCATGAGGGATTTTTTTTCTTTGTATTGAAATTCAAAATGTATCAATGGGTGTGTCAAATGTTTTATTTTAAGCCCTCAATTACTCGCAATGGTGACCAATTGTTCTTTATATTAATTGAGTCCAATATTAGAAGGAATATGTATGAAGGGATTTGAAATCTAATCATACTTCTCTGTGCTCAATCACGGAAAATAATAATCATTTTTTTTCATTGAATGCTTTCATATTACAACTTAAAAATGTTTGTTTTTATTAAGAGGAAAAAACAACATATTTTTTATTAAATTTTTTACTCTTATCTAGCACAGTAAAAATTTTGGTTGAACATTTTTTTTTTGTTATTTTTTTGCATTTGTGGTTGACTTAGAATTAGTATTTTAGCATTATTTTTTTTCTGGTGGATTTGACAATTCTTGCAAAAATAAAAAAATTGTTGAATTTTAATGGAACATTCAGGACATTTCTACTAATGAATGAAATTGTTTTCAATGATTTTTTTTGTTTTTTTTAGAAAATCTTATCTGATTTTAATTACATTTTAATAGGTATTTCCACAAACAACAAAAACAAATGATATTCAATCTTTGGAAAAATGAATTTTTGAAAATGAAAAGTAATATATTGTAGTTTTAATTTCATGCTTAGTGTTTTAGCATGATTTTTTTTCCACTGAAAAGCACATGGATTTGAAAATTCTTGCAAAAATAAAAACCTGTTGAATTTTAATAGAATATTAAGGACATTTCCACCAATGAAGAAAATTGTTTTTAATGTTTTCTTTGTTTTTTTTGTTTTAGAAAATCTTATCTGATTTTAATTATATTTTCATAGGTATTTCCACAAAAAACACAAACAAATGATATTTAATCTTTGTTAAAATGAATTTTTCAAAATAAAAAGTCTTTCTTGAAGCTTTTATTGTAGTTTTAATTTATGCTAATACAGAGTTTCTCAATCTTTTTAAGCAATAGCACACATGGCATATGAAATTTGTAAATGGTATACATTTAAATGTTATGAAATAAAACTGGATTTAAAAATATACACACACAAATATGAACTTATTTCAATGGTTCAATTATATATCTTTAAATACTACTTCCACACACCCACACCCTTTTGCAAATTAAGAAAAACTGCTTCACTTTCCTTTATTTCAACATATGAACAATTTTAGACCCGCTGAATTATAAGTGTGTAATAGATTTCTGTTTTTTCCTCAGATTAGGTTACTTCCAGTGGTGTGCAGTAATATGAATCTGTTTTCAGTGTGTATGATGAAATTTGTTTGGCCTTGAAAAATGTTGCTTCATCTGTGAGCATATCAGATTGTTGTCATAGGAAGACACTACTGTCAGTGAGTTGTTTCTAAAGCCATTGTCTGCAATGTACGTTACTCCAAGGAAGCATATGAAATTTGCAGTGCTGCACAAACGTACTGGCAATATACATACTGCATTCCTCAATCCAAAACATGAAGTAGAAATAGAAAAACAGCACAAAGAGACGGCATATATGCTCTTAGAAAGTGTGAAAGATACTATTCATTTTGTTTCAATTAAATTGCATAAGGGTGCATATTAGTGCATATTATATTAAATTGCATAAGTGTGTATATAGATATGCTGTGACAGTATTTTGTTATCAAATGGTAGATTTATAATTGCAGATGTGACAGTTGATTAATGGAGATAAGTGTGTGAATGTTGAAGACTGAAATAATGTAGTTTTTTGTATGGAATGAGTTTTGCTTGGTGATTCATGGCTAAGACGACAATGGAACATCTACCCTTCATCACTCGTGTGACAGGCGATACAGAATAAGTTAGTGGCATTTCTATTAAACAAGTTTTTTGAAATAACTCATTATTTTTGTTTATTTTTTTTTTAATTATTTCACCCCAAGCATGGCATTCCATTGCCACTATTGCGCATGGGGCTACATAGGGGAAGGTAAAGAGGGGGAGTGGTTAGGTGTAGGAAATGTCAGAAGTAAGGTGATAGATGGGTAAGGATACCAAGGATGAGGGTTGGGCAGATGGGAAGAGTGTTTGAAAGAAGGGGAGTGAGTATGTTAGGAGGTGTCTATTGACCTTACATTTAAACTCCTGGAGATTGTAGCTGTCGGGGAAGCAATCATGTGGAAGGGAATTCCACAGTCGGGAAGTGCGAGAAAAGAAACTGTTGGAGTAGAAGTTGCGGTTGCATTTTATTGGTTTCACTGTAAAAGGGTGGGATCTAGTTGCTAATCTAGTTTCTCATGCAAATTCGTATCTAGGGGGCAGCAGTGATCTAAGTTCATTGGAGCAGAAGCTGTGAAAGTATTTATAGAAGAGACACAAGGAAGCCATGTCGTGCCGGTGAGAGAGAGACTGCAGGTGGTCTGCCAAGTTGGTATCAATCACATTACAGACCCTCCGCTGTACCCGACCAGATATGACAGCAGTATATGACTGACTTTTTTCTTATTCTCCCTCTTGAATTGATAACAAGTATTTTTTTCTTGTTAAAGCATTTGTTGAGTAAATCAAATAAATTACTTTAATTAAATTGTTTATATTTTGTCAATATGGCTCATAAAAGATAAAATAGTTCGTCCTAATACTTTTGCACAGTGCTATATATATATATATATATATATATATTGATGGTCATTAGCACATTAGCATTAGACCTGGCAAAACAGAAGCCATATTGTTTGTCAGAGAAAAGGTTGTGAAATGCTAAATCCCTATTTCAGCATTGATACTAACCTTGAATACCTTACCAAAAAGATTTGAGACTAATGAAGTGAAAATTGTATGCAGTTTTATTTTAAGACTGAATTTTCTTATGTTCCATAATGTTTTCATGTCTGTACATTGAATTGTTTTTTAATTTAATTTTTTGTTTCTTAATTTAGAGCAGGTCTTTGAGCCTTTCTTGTTTAAAGATTGTGATATGTAGGCTTCTTGAATAGTAGCATGATGAGGTATTTTTAAAATGTTTTAAACGAAGGAAATATTGTTTTCAACATCCTGCAAAGTTATAATTAGTAAAGCAAATTTGATTTCATTGTTTGATAGAAATGATTGGATTAAATCTAAAAAACGTCCAGAAATACCATAGCTTTGGAGCCTGCACTTAAAACAATTATACCAAAATTAGTCAAATGCTTTCCAGAGCTACAGCTCAACTTCACTGTTATTATGAAAAGCCTAGTATATATATATATATATATATTTGATGATGGTAGTTAGCATATCAGGAGACCTGGCAAAACAGAAGCTATATTGTTTGTCAGAGAAAAGGTTGTGAGATGCTAAATCCCTATTTCAGCATTGATAATAGCCTCGAATACCTTGCCAAAAAGAGGTATGAGACTAATTGGGTGAAAATTGCATTCAATTTTATTTTAAGACTGAATTTTGTTATGCTCCATAATGTTTTCATGTCTGTACATTGAATTGTATTTTAATTTATGCAGACCTAATAGCAATTTTTTGTTTCTTAATTAAGAGCAAGTCTGTGAGCCTTTCTTGTTTAAAGATTGCAATATGTAGGCTGGTTGAGTAGTAGCATGATGACGTATTTTTAAAATGAAGGAAATATCGTTTTCAACATCCCGCAAAATTATAATTAGTAAAATTTCTGAAAATACAGAAGTTAGGATCAGTAAAAGTATAAATATTTCATGTTTACTAAGAATTCATTAATATATATTCTATTATTAATAATAATATTGTTTTGGTGATTTATAAACATTTTAATACCATTTTTTGTAAATCTTTTTGTTTTCAGACAGATTCTTTAAACTATAGAATTAACTTGCAGCAGGAAGGATTTTTTTGAAAATCAGTTTATTTGCATTTTAGAGTGTTATGCTGAAAATGAGGTGAAAAAGGCCCTAATATACTTTTTTTCTTTTCATACAGAGCTAGTGGGTTGAGTAACATTTTAACACTACCAATTATAGATTCTGTGGAGATTTTTAATGTTAGTACTTGCTGAATTTTTTGAAGCTGAAGGTGATATGAAAACCCAGCTTTTTCCCAACTTGTGTTTAATAACAGGATGAAAATAGTGATGTTTCCATATACTGAAGACATTGATATTCATTTTAATGTTTTTTCTTGCTTTTTTTAATAATCATTTTACCTGAAGTAAGGCAGGACTGTCACTGGTGTGCAGGGGTTTACAGTGAGAAAAAAAAACAAAGTACACAAGATGTTGAAGAAATGGTAAGAGATGAATTGGAATCAACGTCGATAGAGAAGATGGCAGTTGGTGGTACATTTAAATTTTTGAGATTATAGCTATTAAGGAAACGAGCAAATGGAAGTGAGTTCCATAAATAGGAAGTGCGACAAAAGTAGCTTTCAGATTTGAAGTGTTTGTTACATTTAAGTATTTTGGTGGTAGACCAAGATCAGTGAGACCTAGATGCCAATCTCGTAGCACGAGTAAATACATTTGTTCAGGAAACTAATGAAAAAATCTTGTCAGAGCAGTTGCCATGACAGTACTTGTTGAAAGGATAGAGAGAAGCAATACCACATTGGTGAGAAAGTGACTGAAGGTGGGCTGCCAAGTCAGGATTTATTATATTGCAAATCTTCATTTGGATTTTCTCAAAAACCGCAAGATAAATACCTGGAGAACCTGACTAGATATGGCAACAATATTTAATGCCCAGACCAATGGTAGATTTACAAATTTGTAATTGAATATGTGATAGGCTCAGACATATGATTTATATAAAGTTTCTGAATGTCAACAATTGAAAATAATGTAGACTTTTTACATGCCAGGAGTTGTGTTATAAGGTATTGGGTGTCCAATGAGGATAGAACTCACTTCTCAATCATAAATAAACATTCTACTGGATTTAGTTCAAATTTAGTTGCAACAGATTTACCGGTTGAAATTGCCCTGGTAGAAACACATTCCTACATTTTCAGTTTTAAACCAATTAAAAGTAGATCACAGCAATATATTCTCAACTTCTGCTAAACTCATTAAAAATGGATCGCAAATCAAAAACAGTTTCTGATTAGTCAATATATAATAGTAATCATATTTTCTTTCATCCTTTCTCCTGTACAACAAGCAGACAAGAGTTTGCATCAACTGATCTGGTCACATGACTGTTGGCTATTTAAGCAATTTCTCAAGACAGTTAACCAGCCATGATGTAGCAGCAAATAATCCAACTATTACTGTCGACAAGTATTTGCTCTCTCTCCTTTTCCCTCAACAAAGAAAGAAAGGAACAAGCTCATCAATGTCATCGATAAGGCAAAAACAAGTTTGTCATGCAAATTTCTAACAAAAAAATCTTCTTAGCCTAAAACAAATATTTTATTAACACCAATCTGGCTAATGAAACACAATTTCTTTAATGTCTCCAACTCAATTTCATTCAGTAAAGATTTCATAAATTCAGCTTGTCATTTGAATCTACGCCACTCAACTTCTTAGCCTAAATATTTTCTTAACATCAATTCAGCTAATGAAACACAATCTCTTCATTGAAATCAACAACTTTGATAGCGATAACAATTTACAAAATTCAGCTTACTTCTTGAAGTATTTTTTTCTTCATATCAGCTTATTAGATCTTTTCATAATCAACTCAAATTTTATCAACCTCAAGCAAGATGAGACACCATCTCACGCAAGAGAGTCAAGAACTTTACAATAATACAGTCAAAAAGACAACAATTCAAACAAAATTATTTTCTTCAGGATTAACATCTTTCTGAATTAAAAAAAAACATTTTTATTTGGGAATTATCTCCCTTGAGTTTCGCTCTCCATAAAACATTTTTGGCTTATAACAATAATGACATCATTTTCAAGAAAATTGTTCTTGGAAAGTTTTATTTTAACTTCTGTAGTTTCTCATTTTGACCCGACGAAGAAAAATTGAACGAAAACAAACAGAAAGAAGTAAATATAACGTTTTCTTTTTTCATTTACAAATTCAATGAACGATAAACTATTATTTTGTCAACACAACAAAACAAAACAAATTGGCGATTAAAAAAACCGACAATTAATCTTCTTAGTATTTAATATTTTTATCATTAGTTTTAAAAGATTTAGAATTTGGTGATTTGTTTGAAGACAAACGATAATTTTCTGATATTTTCATTCATTTCTTCATTATAAAAAATTGCACTATCCTAAAAATGTTGTAGTGAAATTTCGTTCGATTTTGTTTTGTTTTCAGTTCCAACGACAATTTTGAACTGCTGATCA
The DNA here is from genome assembly GCA_037127315.1 of Ascarosepion bandense. Taxonomy (NCBI): domain Eukaryota; kingdom Metazoa; phylum Mollusca; class Cephalopoda; order Sepiida; family Sepiidae; genus Ascarosepion; species Ascarosepion bandense. The sequence goes on along the minus strand of JBBBDQ010001152.1, from coordinate 167,362 downwards.
ATTTTTTAGGCAATTTTAATAAAATATGTATAAACAAAATTCGATTTTTTCTCTTTTTGAAGATATAATTTTGTTCGTGTTTGATGATTGGATTTTATTCCACGTCATTAAATTATTGTCTCTACTTAAGTAAAATGTGTACAAAGTTTATTTAGATGTGCCATTGTTCACTTTTAAAAATAAATTATGGGATTGTATGCCCGTATCATGTTACACGGACTTCTAATTTATATACATTTGCTGAAAAACCCAATTATTAACTTGGACCTTCCTTTATCTGATAAATTCATCTGACACCGTTTCTTTTTTTTTTACCTCTCATTTCGCTGCGACGTCGTTTTTGTCTTTTTTTTTGTTACTGTTTTTATTTTTTATTCCCTTCTCTTTCCTTCTTTGGGTGAATTTTCGTTTTGAGATCCGAAGGCTAATATAATATCCCTTCAAATGTTTCCAAAATAGTTTTATTTCCGTGTAAATGTATACTGAACTTAAATCAACAATTAGGTTATTGCAGAAAACAGGTAGGAATATAAAATTTGGATCTATTTTCTTCCTTTTACAGAAATGTCCTTACAAAAATTAGGGTAAATTTTCGTTTTAGGACTCAAAGTCTTCAATTTTTTCCAAAATAGTCTTATTTTCGTACAAATGATGCTGAACTTACTAAAATCAACAATATGTTGAAGAAATTTACCTTTTTATGTTAACCACCAGAAAAAAATCGGACTTCTCGCTCTTTTTGTCAGCCATTATTGCCTAAGTGACAGTCATTCGCCGCTAAATGATTTTAGGCGTAGGAAGAAAATTTGGGCCTATTTACTTCCTTTATTGTAAAGTCTTTGCAGAAATTACTACGCGATTTTTTTTTTCTTTTTGGTACTTAATTTCAGAAGAAGGTTAACTTTCAAATATATGAAAATAAGTGATGAGTGTAGTTTTACTTAACCTTCAAATAAATGAAAATGCTTATAAATTATAAATAACAAAAAGAACAAAATAAGTAATACAGTAAAGCATTTTTTAAATACTTAACATTGAAAATAAAACAATAAATACATCAACTGTAAAGGAAGTTAAAAAATGGAAAAAAATGACATTGACAATTTAAAACAAATGCAGTAGTTTCAGGGTCCTTGATAAATTCTGCTCACCTCTGTCAGGAAAACGTGGAGGCACTGACTATGCTTAGGGACTGCTTTTAAAAATAGAAAATGAGCAATATGCTGTTTTAAATAAGCAGTTCTGTGTCCTGATCTTTTAATTATACTCTTAGTCATCCTCCATAGTCTTTCAACCGTCTGTGTGTGGATATTTTGGTCTGTTGCATCTACAAACTGTTCAGAATGGTTTATCTGCTTGTGTGTATAGCCGTGTTCCGGTATCTGCACATACGCCGACCAGTAATCACTGTAAATGATTGATACTGGTCAGATGTTTTGCATAATCGAGGGGACAAATGTATGGGCATCTTTGGCTTCTTCCCCGCAATCAGACATAAGTGGTACCATAAAGGTCTTTTTTGAGACTGTTTCAACTCCACCAAATAGCCAGACCATTTTCAATCGACATTCCTGGTTATATTTTCATTTTGAGACAACTGCTTTGTTAATTTCTACCTTGACACCCAACTTTTCCTGCACATTTTTTAGCCCAAGCTGGCACACCTCACTGCAGAAAGAGCATCAATTCACTGAATTTTTTTTCCCAATGTCCAAGTTTTCAGACATTATCCTGTGGCACCAGCTAAGATCAAGGAAATGTGTTACAAAAAATATCACTTTCTGCACAGGCATGCATGACTTCTCCAAAAATGTATTTTTCCTATCACTAACACTGAAGCCACATTCTGTTTTCCAGCTGTTAGGATGATTAGAATTGCTAGTCTTAATTGGAGTAGATAGATCTATCTATCGCCCGGTTAACACTCCACCCACGTCTATTGAACAGGTTAAGAGGCTCATCCCTTGTTCCCTGTTCAGGATATGGTTTCCGGTTTTCTCTTTTCTAATCTTCTCACTCTTATGTAGCCCCCTGCACATCAGTGGCATTACCGCCTTGCTCGGGGTGATACAATTAAAAAATAAAAAAGGACTGGATAGGTTTTCTGCAGCGCCATACTTTCTTGTTGGCACACAACGGGGATGGTGAATGGCATCGAGGACATTCCACAGAGGACGGTACTACTTCCGTGTAGTTGAAGTAATTCTACTGAAGCCTATTCTTTCATTCGAAAGCATTAAATTGCTTTGTACATACTGATGGAACAATTTGTGCAATTTCACTTGTTTCAATTTCGCGAGACTGTAAAAGTTTTAAAAAACTTGGCAGTCCTGAAGCAGACTACCACCATGTTTAATTGCGTTGTTTTTCATTTGTATTTTTTTTTCTTTTTTTTTTTCAGCGCAATTCTATCGATTATTACTTGAACTTTCCGATTATCAAAAAAAAATTTGAAAAATGACAATATTTAAACAAATTTGTGGGGTGGGGGGTCAGTTTCTCATACAACGTTAAAGTAAATCAATCCTCCATTTTCAATCCACTCGCGGTGGGTCTGCTTTGTTAATTTTGCTGTTTTTCATTTTATTTTTTACTTTTTTCAGCGCAGTTCTATTGAGTGTTACTTAAACTTTCTGATTATCAAACAAAATTTGAAAAATTACAATATCTAAACAAATTGGGGGGGCCAGTTTCTCATACAACATTAAAGTAAATCGATTCTCCATTTTCATTCCACTATAAGGTTGTATGAGAAACTCCCCTCCCAAAATTGTTTAAATATTGAAATTTTTGCAAATTTTTTGTCATTTGTAACGTTTAAGGTGTAAAAGATAATATTGCACTAGAAAAAGTCTAAAAGATTTGATAATTAACGAATTTACAGGTGGTGGTAATGTCGTCCCAGAAACTGGCTTCAAAATGGAGGCTCGATTTACTATAACATTGTATGAGAAACTGATCCCCACCAGAAAATGTTTGAATATTGAAATTTTTCAAAATCTTTTTGTCAATCATAAAGCTAAGGGGGTAATCGATAGGACTACGCTAAAAAAAGTTAAAAAAACTGAAAAACAACAAAATTAAATGTGGTAGTTTGCGTCAGGTCCGCTATAAACTTTCTTCTGAAATTAAGTACCCCCCAAAAAAATTGCATAAACTGGAACAATTTCTGCAATTCAACATTTCTGCGGTAGTGTGTAGTGTAGATGAGGACTTTTTATACAAGCAAATATCTTTTTAAACATGCAAATAACTTTTATTTTTTTTCACTTGTTTCAATTTTGCAAGCCTGTAAAAATTTTAAATAAACTTTCATCTTAAAAAATTAAATAAAACTACAATTATCACTTATTTTCATATATTTGAAAGTTAACATTCTTCTGAAATTAAGTACCAAAAAAAAAAAGGAAAAAAAAACACGCAAATACATGCAATATATTTGAAGGTTAATTAAACTACACTTATCACTTATTTTCATTGATATGAAAGTTAACTTCAGTACTTAATTTAAATTTAGTACACGCAATTTTCTTCTTAAATTAAGTACCAAAAATAAAAGAAAAAACACGCAAATATATGCAGTTTCTACTGAAATTGACACCGAAAAAAAATTGTGTAGTATTTTCTGCAATGACTTTACAGTAAAGGAAGTAAATAGGCCCAAATTTTCTTCCTATGCCTAAAATCATTCAGCAGCGAATGACTATCACTTAGTTGGTAATGGCTGACAAAAAGAGCGAGAAGTCTGTTTTTTTTTGTCGTTAACATAAAAAAATGTAGGTTTCTTCAATATCTAATTGTTGATTTGAGTTCAGCATATACATTTGCACGGAAATAAGACTATTTTGGAAAAAATTGAAGAGATGAAAGCCTTCGGGTCCTAAAACGAAAATTTACCAAAATTAGTACACAATTTTTAAAATTTTGTACTTAATTTCAGAAGAAAGTTTATTTGAAATTTTTACAAGCTCACAAAGTTGAAACAAGTGAGAAAAATAAAGAGTTACATACCTTCAAGTATATGAAAATATGAAAATAGTTATAAATTATAAATAACAAAAAGAACAAATTAAGTAGCAGAGTAAAGCAATCTTTAAAATTTAACATTGAAAATAAAACAATAATTACATCAATTGTAAAAGAGGAAGTTAAGTTTCATATCTATGGAAAAAATGACATTGACAATTTAAAAAAAATGCTATAAAGGAGATTCTTCACTTACAAATATACAATGAAAATTACAGATGTCTAATTTATGAAGTAGTTTTAGGGTCCTGAATAAATTCTACTCACCTCTCTCAGGTAAACATAAAGGCACTGACTGTGTTTAAGGATTGCTTTTAAGAATAAAAAACAAGCAATATACTGTTTTAAATAAGCAGTTCTGTGTCCCAATCTTTTAATTATATTCTTGGTCATCCTCCATAGTCTTTCAACCGTCTGCATGTGAATATTTTGGTCTGTTGGATCTACAAACTGTTCAGAATGGTTTATCTGCTTGGGCATATAGCCGTGTTCCAGTATCCACACATATGCCGACAAGCGATCACTGTAAATGATTGATCCTGGTCAGATGTTTTGCATAATCGAGGGGACAAGGGTATGGGCATCACTGGCTTCTTCCCTGCAATTTTATTTAATTCTTCTTTAGCCTTTTTATTAAAAATTTATTTTTGTGGCACGACGAATAGTTTGTTGACCCTTATGTACCTCCACTAAATCGTTAAAAAAACAGCACTGTGTGATTTAGGTACCTCCAGTCATTTTTCTATACCTAAATTTAAATTTAAATTTTAAAAATAAATAAATTATGTTCAAGCTTTACAATTAGCTTTAATTGAAAGCCAAGGGATTAAATTTAGTAATTCCAGTAAGCAAAATACCCTGGTGTATTTTAAACTGAAATTATATTGATCGAAATTAAAAATTTTCTAAATTTAAAAAAAAAAGTTTTTTAAAATTTCAAATTTTCTGCCATTTTTCATCGATTGAAAGCAGAAGCCAATTGTTGGTTTTAAAAAATCTTACAAAAATAAACTACACCTTGCTGATGCATTATTTTCTTCAAATTAATGAATTTAAACTTACTTTAAGTTGACCTGTAACAAGAATTACTTGCTTACTTCCTGAAATGTTTGAAAAAGCATTTCTCAATTATGGTAGCCTTGTTATCACAGTTGTCATCACCTTATTAGCAGACAATTGATGATTTACAGTATCTGGCCAAAAGTATGGAAGACGAATTTGGTATAAATCTTATTCATACAAATCGTTTTTTATTTTTAACTATGTCAAAATGAAAAATTTAACACAAAGTTTTTAGCAATTATCCAATATTTTATGGAATTTTAGTTAGTTTAGCTTTGTAGGCTTACATTTGAAGATGTTTTATGAAAAATTAAAATAATATAAAACTTTCTTTTTAAAAATTTTACAATTTCATAACAGAATGAAAATAACAGCAGAGGTAACTCAATAATTTATGAAATTTTATGGCATTTATTAATTTTTATTTTTAATATCTATTTTTTATATTCTTTTTAGGTACCTCCACAAATTGTGAATTTCCCAATTATTTTTTTTTTAACAAAATTAGTAATTAAAATGCAAAAGTTGCTTTAAATATTTAAGGAATGACTTGCAAAACAGGCTATTGAATTTTATAAACGTCTTGAAGAAACTTGAATCAGAATCAAAGTGTGGCTTCTCTCATTTTCCATGTAAGGGGAATAATCCAAAACACTTGTTAACTTCTAAAATAAATATGACCCCTATGGAAACTTTTTATTACTTTTATGGAACATTGTACTTACATGAACATATTTATTTACACACAAAAATTTTTTTTTAATGGTTTTGAAAATATATTTGGTGAACAATTTTTATTAAATTTTTTAGTTTTTGATAGGCAATATAATCATTAATTCTTAACTAAAAAAAAGGCAACAGTTCTTTAAAAGATTTTTGAAATATTTTTAAAACTTTGTGAATTATTATAATAATAAAAAAAATGAAAACATTTCTTTTGAAATTTTATTAGTAATCAAAAAAAAAATTTTTTAGACTATAATATCCTTAATTTTTATGATTTGTTCCAGCAATTAAAAGCTTATTAAATTATATCGAAGTTTTATTGCATTTTTTATATTTCTCTTCGGAGCAGATTTTCGTTTTGTGAATCATAATTTTAAATAAAAAAAATAAATGATTTATATTTCCCGATGAGTTCTGCATTTAACTAATAAAAAAAATACCAGAAAATTAAAATTTATTAAATTTTCATGAATTTACTTGAAGTGGGAGGTAACAGAGTTAAAAAAAATTTTTTTCATCAATATTTTAAAAAAGTAATAATTTCAAAAATAATTTTATTCATTTGTGAATGAGTACTGAAAGTTTCATTCACAACAATTCACCGACAATTATTTGATTTTTGCGAGATTTTCCAAATTAAACGTGTTTGTCACCGAAAAAGTGAGATACGTAAAAAATTACGTAATTATCTGCGGCCACGCTAACTTTAAATCAAAACAAATTTTTTTTTCTTCAGAGTATAATGTCCTTAATTAAAAGCTTATCAAATTAAATTATATCAGATTTTTATTGCATTTTTTATTTTACTCTTTGGAGCAGATTTTCGGATAGTGCCAAAAATAAAAAATAGATGATTCATATTCCCTGATGAGTCCTACATTTAACTAATAAAAAATAATTTGCAGCCAATTAAAATTTTTTGAAATTTCATGGATTTACATGGAAGTGGGATATCAGAGTTAAAAAAAAATTTCACCAAGATTTTTAATAATCAACTACCCAACTAATTAGTACCTTCATCATTTAATTTCTTGAAATTTCATGAATTTTGGTGGGGGGTGGGTAACAGATGAAAAAAAAATATATTTTTACCAAGATTTTTAAAAATATTAATTTACAAAATAATTTAAGTCATTTGTGAATAAGTCCTGAAAGTTTCCTGAAAATCGGACAATTATTTGATGTTTTACAAGAAGTTCCAAATTAATGTGTTTTCTACTGGAAAAAAACTGAGTTAATTAGAGTAGATAGATCTATCTATCACCCGGTTCACACTCCACCCACGTTTATTGAACAGGTTAAGAGGCTCATCCCTTGTTCCCTGTTTAGGATGTAGTTTCCAGCTTTCTCTTTTCCAATCTTTTCACTATTACGTAGCCCCCTGCACATCAGTGGCGTTACCGCCTTGCTCAGGGTGATATGATTAAAAAAAAAAACATACTACATTTTCCATTGTAAACTCTCGTAATGACTTGTCTACTACTAATTACAATCAAAAGAAGATATTTACCAAACATTTGAATGGGTTAGAAAGGATTAAAAAATTATAAAAAAACACTTTGATTATTCATAAAAATATTGATGAAAAAAGTTCATTTTTATTAAATTTGGGACCTTTTCTCTTCATAGTATGCTGTGTTTTCAGTGATTGTGGAGGTACCTACTTAAATCTATTCCTAACAGTGGTAATGGTAAGGTTTGTTTTTGATGGCTCTAAATTATTTTGAAGTAAATGAATTTATTTAAGTTTGGAATTAGTTCAAAGCAACTTACATATTCCTTTTAAACAACCCATAATTTGTGATTATGAAATGGGAAAGGAGACAGAGAATGCTTTCTTTGATGAAACAACTAAAGCCATCCACTCCACCTACACAGACACACTTTGTGCCCCATCCAGTATAATTCATTTCATATCACTTACCTTTTCACAAACTGAAATTGTTTAGTTTCTAAGATGGTGGGTGAAAGAAAAATATTATACACAAATCATGGAGGTGAATTCTCTCACAGTGAGTTGTATAATATTACTTTTGCCATAGTAACTTCTTATTAATGCATGTACTCACTGGCAAAAAGTAAAACAAGATTTTTAAACAAAATTTCGAACATGTTCGAAAGGATGAAAAATTTAATGAAATAATTGAAAGATAATTTGACCATGACTCTTAATAATAACAGACATTTTGGTAATAAAAACTTGGTTTTAATTAAGTTTGGAGCATTTTAACATCGTGCTATGCTTTGTATTTTTTTATTTTTAAGCAAATGAATGAATCTTCTTAAATGCAAATCATCACACACCAATATTTTTCAATGAGTATTCTAACAAGATTGTAGTGTATAAAATATTATATATTTTGAAAATGTTAGAAGGGATTAAAAATTTTTTAAAAATAATTAAAAATTACTTTGATCTTTCCTCTTAATAATAATATAAACATTTTGATGGAAAAAGTTCATTTTTATTAAGTGTGGGACCTTTTTTATTCATACTATGCTCTTTTCTTAGCGAATTCATGGATGTACTTATATTTTAGAAAAGAAATATTCGACATTTCTATGCAAATTTTTTGCAGTCGTTCAGTCATACTCCTTTTACTTTATTTAGAAGAGGCTGTTACATGTATTTCATTTTTGCAAGAATTTCCAAATTAATGTTCTAAGAAAAACAAGATTATTAAACAAAATTTCAAACTTGTTCGAAAGGATGAAATAATTAAAAGGTAGTTTAATCATTACTCTTAATAATAACAGATGGTTTGGTGATAAAACTTGGTTTTTATTAAATTTGGGGCATTTTATCATCATGCTATGCTTTGTTTTCTTTAAGCAAATGAATGAACCTTCTTAATGTAAATCATCACACACCAATATTTTTCAATGAGAATTCTAACAAAATTGTAGTGTATAAAACATTATAACATTTATTATTGCTATATATTCTATTTATACATATGTACATTTTTTTATAATCATTTCACCCCACAAGGTATACAGGGTTACAGTAAAAGAAAAAAAGATAAGAGATGGATGGGAATCAAGTAGATAAAAGATGGCAATTGACATGGCTTTTAACTTTTGGAGATTGTAGTTATTAGGGGAGCAAAAAAATGGAAGTGAGTTCCACAAATGGGCATTGGGAAAAAAGAAACTGTTAAAGTAGAAGAGGATGTTACATTTAACTATTTCTATGGTAAAAGGGTGGGAGTGTGATGCCAATCTAGTAGCACAGGTAAATATATGTGGTCAGGGTAACACGGAAAAAATCTTATCAGAGCATTTTCCATTAAAATATTTTTAGAAAGGACAGAGGGAATCCACATCACATTAGTGAGAACGTGATTCAAGGTGGGTTGCCAAGTCAAGATTCATTATATTGCAAATCCTTCTTTAGATTTTGTTGAGAACCTTAAGATGACTAGCAGGAGCACCCAACCAGATATAGCAACAACATTCAATGCACAAACATATGGTAGATTTATAAATGTGCAAAATCAATTCTGACAAGAAAAACTTCCTGGCCCAACTCAGTGACCCAACCTTGCTAGTCGTAGATGCAGCTCTTGATTCATTGTAGTCATACCACATATATTCTATTCCATTTTTTTGGTAGTGTTTTGGTTTTGAGACAGATCCTTTGAAATATAGAATTAACCTACTGCAGGAAGCATTTTTTGAAAACCAGTTTATTTGCATTTTTGAGTGTTATGCTGAAAATGAGGTGAAAAAAGCCCTAATATACTTTTTTCCTTTTGTACAGATCAATATATCTATGGAAAGGATTTCTTGAAAGTTAGCCATGCAAGCATATTCTGGAAACTATAGTGATGCCTATGAAAAAAATGGATTGGAATTTTCACAAAATTTGCATTTGGACACAGCAATGCAGACCCAAACTGAAGAAAAACCACATATTTGTGAAGTGTGTGGTTCAGCATTTACAGATTTTTCAGTATTAAAGGAACACAGTCTGATACACACATATGAGAAATCATTTTCAAATAACTCAAATTTAAGAACTGACAGCAACAAAAAGACTGAAGAGGAAGTAGGCTCTTGTGAAGTGTGTGGTTCAGAGTTTTCAAGAAGTGTGAACCTCGAATCTCGCATGCAAACACATGCTGGTGAGAAACCCTGTTCATGTGAAGCATGTGGTTCAGCATTTTCACAGAGCACAAAACTAAAATCTCAAATGCAGACACATACTGGTGGGAGGCCATACTCATGTGAAGTGTGTGGCTCAGCATTTTCAAGGAGCTCTAATTTAAAAATTCACATGCGAACACATACTGGTGAGAAACCATTTTCATGTGAAATATGTGGCTCAGCTTTTTCAGAGGCTGTAACACTGGAATCTCACATACGAACACATACTGGTGAGAAACCTCATTCATGTGAAGTATGTGGTTCAGCCTTTTCAGTAAGAAGCAGTTTAATAAGACACATGCGAATACATACTGGTGAGAAACCATTTGCATGTAAAGTATGTGGTTCCAAATTTTCACGGAACTCATATTTACAAATGCACATGCGAACACACACTGGAGAGAAGCCATATTCTTGCAAAGTATGTGCTTCAACATTTTCACGGAGTTCACATTTAAAATGTCACATGCGAAAACATACTGGTGACATGCCCTATTCATGTCAACTTTGTGGTAGAATATTTCCAGAGAGTTCACCATTAAAACTTCACATGCGAACTCATACTGGGGAAAAGCCATATTCATGTGAAATTTGTGGCTCAAAATTTGCACGGAGACCAGCAGTAACAAGACATATGCGAATACATACTGGAGAGAAACCATATTCTTGTGAGGTGTGTGGTTCAACATTTTCACAAAGTTCAAGTTTTAAAATTCACATGAGGCTTCATACAGGTGAGAAACCTTATTCTTGTGAAATTTGTGGGTCAAGAGTTGCATCAGGTGCAAGTTTAAAATATCATATGCGTATACATACTAGAGAGAAACCATATTCTTGTGAAACGTGTGATGCATCTTTTTCATCTCGTTCATCTTTAAAATGGCACATGCAGGCACATAATGGTGAAAGACCATATTCATGTCAAGTGTGTGGAACAGCATTTTCAGTGAGATCAAGATTAAAATGTCATATGCGAACACACACTGGAGAGAAACCATATTCTTGTAAAGTTTGTGCTTCAACATTTTCATCTAGTTCAAACTTAAAACGTCACATGCAGAAACATACTGTTGAAAAGCCATAATTGTGAAATTTGTAGTTCAGCTTTTTCAATGAAATCAAGGTTAAAAAATCACTTGTGGACAAATTATTTCCCTGTAAGCCAGACATAATTTTGTTTCATAAAAAATGTCATATGTGGATTCATACTGGTGAGAAACCATATTCATGTGAAATTTGTGGGTGAACATTTGCATGAAGACAAGGTTTAAAAAGATATATGCGAAAACATACTAGATAGATATTGTATTCTTGCGACATGTATAATTCAACATGTTTACAAAGTTTGAGTTTAAAGAGCTCAATTTATTTACCCTATAACACAGGAAATCAGATAATTTGCATTAGATATTTGATTTTAAACTGCTAATGACGACACTTTAGTCTAAAACTTTGACCTCGCTGATGACAATATTATACATGCCTTACTTCGCCAATTACAAATATCTCTATATTTTTATTCATTTCAATTACAATGCGGATATGTTCACACTCTTAAGTTCAGCATTATTATTAATGGTTATTAAAATGGAAAAGAATAACTGCAATGAATTTGACCACTCTCATGAGTAAAAATTCAAAAAATAAACTCATCTGCTCTCAAAATTAAATTTTATCTTCATATCAAGCATGGAAGGTAATTCAGTATTTAAAATGTTATAAGTGGAATAATAACAAAGAAACTTTATCTTGTACTGGATTGAACCCAAAATCTACTCAGTTTGTTCCGGACATGAGGCTCGTCATCCCTGAAAGTTTTATCTGAATCCATCCAGTGGGTTTTGAGATACCACAGACAGGCAACCAAACAGACAAACGCATCTGAATACAATAAACATTCAGGCATACTAGAGAATTGTATTTTTTTATCATGTCTTTGGATTTTTTTTTTTAATCGTATCACCCCAAGCAAGGCGGTAACGCCACTGATGTGCAGGGGGCTACGTAATAGTGAAAAGATTGGAAAAGAGAAAGCCGGAAACCACATCCTAAACAGGGAACAAGAGATGAGCCTCTTAACCTGTTCAATAGACGTGGGTGGAGTGTGAACCGGGCGATAGATCTATCTACTCCAATTGAAAAAAAAAAAACAAAGTGAGAAGATTGGAAAAGAGAAAGCCAGAAACCACATCCTAAACAGGGAACAAGGGATGAGCCTCTTTCTTTAGTATTTGCATCAATTTGTAAAAAATGAATTGTTATTCCTCATCAATTTTTAATTACAAAATTGAATAGCAAGAGGTGAAAAGATCAGGAGAACAAATTTAAATTTGACTAATTTGTGGAGGATGTTTGATTTTAAATAGCTACTTGTTGAAGCAACTTGGTGTAGAACTGACCTGAGTTACAACAATACTGTATGTACCTTGCTTAAACAATGAAAAATACCTTTATATTTTTATATTTCAGTTGATGTTATTACAATGCAGACAAATAGACAATATATCGTTCATAAGCAATTGCAAAGTCTAGCTGAAAGAACAAACCTCAGATCTTGCCAACAATGTGTCTAAAATGGATTCTGCCTTTGATAATGATTATACAATTCTAAAAAACAACCCAGGAGTAGATAATTCCAAAAAAGTTATTTTCCCACATTAAACCACCGTAGTAGACTGTGCACAGACACCCTATATTTGCATGCAAGCCACTGAAAGTCATTTTGTATCTCACTTCCATTTAAATTCCTCTCTTGCATTCCCCAAAGTATCCCTTGTGTACAAGTTAGAATATTATCCTTTTCTAATCTGAGAATAAAATACTTCACTTCCTTTGACTGAATCATCCTAGTAGATGCCGCTCGATGATAAAATTTTTCGGTATTTGCTTGTAGTGTTTCAAATTTATTCCTGACCGTAACGTCCTGACCAATAAAAAGGAAATAACCTCTGATGTCACAGGGGTTACGGCCCCTGCAGATCCAGAAGGGAACGGGAGAATAAGAAGAGATGCCAAGGGCACTTGCTGGGTTCGCTTTCGCTCGCTCACTAATCATCATCCATCCTGTTAACTCACAATGGTGGTAGTCGATGTTTAGCAAGCATCGATTGTCTCCAACACCAAACATTACACTGACCATAATGGTACACTTGTCTTTGACGTAACTTGCTAGAAGAGGCTTCTGTGGGAAGGCAGACTGCTTTTCCATATTGTCTCACACACTAAGTTGGATGGTGAAAGAGACAATCTGATGGTCTGAAGATACTCCTTCAAAAGTGTTAATAGCTTAGCAGTTAATTACACTGTTCTTCGACTTCTTGTTTATTAAGATGTAGTTGGGTTTTTTTATGTCATTGGCAAGATAGGGCAATTTGATTTTGAAACTATGGTATTGCACTCTATGAAAGTTAACATTTAACATGTTAATAATGATACAAAATATTATATCTGAAATATCTGAACCGAGATTTTCTTATGACTTTTTCATATATGGTTTTACAGAGTTGGAGTAGAATGTCATTGTAATTCTGAATCTTCCAAATCTTAGGAGGAATGTTGTCAATTCCTGCTGCTTACTTATTTTTGGTATTTTATTTTTAAGCCGTTTCAAGTTCTGCATCTATGGCCTAATGTTATTTGATTCCTAAGCAATATGTTACTAATGTTTAGGTTTTAAGGGTACAACATCTGCCGCAACATTTTCATGAAAAGTGCTGAAACTATTGTAGGTTGGATTAGGAAATGTTTCCTTAGCATCTGCTTGTAGTGTTTCAAACTTATTTCTGACAACAATGGTACACTTGTCTTTGAGGTAACATGTGAGAAGAAGCCATGTGAGAAGACAGGCTGTTTTTTTGTATTGGCTCTATGGCTAAGTTGGATTGTGGAAAAGAAAATCTGATGGTCTGGAGATACTCCTTCAAAAGTGTTGATAGCTTAGCAGTTAATTACACTGTTCTTCCACATATTGTTTATCAGGAAGTAGTTGGGTCTTCATGTCATTGGCAAGGTCGGGCATATTGATTTTTGAAACCGTGATATTGCACTCTATATAAAAGTTAGTGTTTCACATGATGAATAATGACAATATTTTTTTCAAAATTGTAACCTTTTTTGCTAAATAAAGTATATGGAGAATTTAATTGTTGCGGCCAGTGATAAAAAATATATCTTTTTTGGTGGACCTGAAGGAGACTGCTACCGCCTTTAAATTTGTTGTTTTTCATTTTTGTTTTACTTTTTTCAGCGCAGTCTTATTGATTATTACATAAAGTTTCCAATTATAAAAAAAAATTTTAAAAAATGTCAATATTTAATCAATTTCAGGGGGGCTCAGTTTTGCATACAACATTATAGTAAATTGATCATCCACTTTGGAACCACTCACATTGGTGTCGCTTTGTTTTGTTTTTTTGGGATGAGTTGTTGCACTTGTTTTTGTCTTTTTCAAGTTTTCTTTAGTTCTTACGATGGCATCTTCCTCGGAAACTCCAAGAATGGCTTTATTCAAAAATTTCACAAAGGATTCAGTTTTTGAATATGTGCAAGCAAAAAAGTTAATTGCACAGGATCAATTTACTATAAAGTTGTATGAAAAACTGAGCCCACCACCAATTGTTTAATTATTGAAAATTTTACAAATTCTTTTTGTCAATCAGAAAGTTTAGGGTTTAATCGATAAGATTGCACTGAAAAAGTCAAAAAATTTTGATAATCAGCAAAATTACAGGTGGTGGTAATGTACCAGCGAGTGATCCCAAAATGGAGGATCGATTTACTACAACGTTGTATGAAAAACTGAGACCCCCCTAAAATTGTTTAAATATTGAAATTTTTCCAAATTTTTGTTTGTCAATCGGAAAGTTTATGGTGTAATCAATAAGATTGCACTGAAACAAAGTAAAAAAACAATGAAAAACAACAAATTTAAAGATGGCAGTAGTCTCCTTCAGGTCCGCCCTTTTTTCTCATAGAATTTTTTTTTTTTATTTTTCAATAGAAAAAAACAATTAGAATAATTCTCAAAAAAATTCACACCTCCATTTAAAAAAAAAAAAAAAAGTAAATCTCTTCATCTTAAATCAACAGTAGTAAAAATAAATTTTGTTAATGAATCTTCTACTGGAACCTTTTTTTTGATGGGTATTATCCACGTTCTCACTGTTATAAACATTTTCTGCTATTTTAATCATTACATTCAATATTGAAATCTTAACCACTGTTCTTAGTAATTGTAAAATTAATTCTTTTGTATTTTTATGAAACATACTCAATTATTTGAAAAAAAAAACATTTTTTAATTTAGATAATTTTGTATTTTCGAAATCACTAGAGTTTTATTTAAAAGTAAAACATTAGTTTTGTTCATTTCTGTGGAAGAAATTGGGATTTACCTAACTGATTATCCTTTTGGATTAAAAATATTAAAAAAAAAAAAAAAATATATATATATATATATATATATATATATATATATATATATATTGCTCCTGCCCCAGGTAGTTCAGCTCTCTCGGTTTGATCCCGGATAAAATTTTCGATTACCCAATATTCCAAATTCAATATGGAGAGATTTACCCCAGAGTATTCCTTGAAAAGTATACCATACCCTAACCTTTGATCTTTCCACATCCTCCTCACAAATAAAATTGAAAATTTTGTGAGGAGGCTACGATGGAAAGCATACTTCTATCTTCAGTCCACGAAATCTTCGTCTCGTCCTACAAAGTATTTTAACCTCAAGACCCAACAGACACCACCTGTTTGAATATTTCTGGACACTTTGAAAAGGACTTCTTCAACTTGATCCCCAAAATTAATTTTCAGAAATTGCTAAACGATTTCCAAGAATTACTAAAAACGGATATTAAAACTCTAAAAAAACTCTAAGGCCCTATGGGTTAAGTCAGATAAATCTAACAATATTTATAAATGCGAACTTCTCCGTTACACAAATCTTCTAAAAAATGAAATAACTAGCCAATACAAAATAGACAGAGAAAACAACACTTTATCTGAAATAGACATTGACACAGCCAAATTTGCTAAAGAACTAAAAATTGCTGATAGAATAGGTAAGATATCTACCAAAGATGCTTACATTTTATTTAAAGATTATAAACCTAATTTTCAAAATAAGTTGCAAACAAGACTAATTAATTCGATTAAAAGCAAATTAGGCTTAATTTCTAGAGAAATTTTAAAAAACTTAATTGAGAAGTTACAATCTACTTTGCACCCCAACCTCTGGAAAAGCTCCACGAATACCATCAATTGGTTTAATAATACTTTAAAAATAAATCCAAATCCACCTTCCTTAAATTTGATATTGTAGATTTCTACTCTTCAGTATCCAAAGACCTTCTAGAAAGTTGTATTAATTTTGCTAGAAATTATGTAGAAATCGCCGATAGGGATAGAAAGATTATCTTACCTTTGATCATTACCTTTGACTATTCTACATGGATGAAAGGGCCTAATAATAGTTTTGATGTTCCTATGGGAGCTTATGATTCAGCCCAGGTTGCTGATCTTGTAGAAATCTATATTTTAGACATATTAAGTAGATTTTTGGACCACAAACAGATTGGATTATATCGTGATGATGGTCTAATGTTTATTCCCAATAGCAATGGACCTTTAATGAATAGAATCCATAAAAAGATCATTAGAGCCCTAAATTTTCTTGGTTTTAATGTTGAAGTTTCTTCCAATCTTAAAATAGTTAACTACTTAGATATTACCTTTAACCTAAATGATGGCTCCCACCAGCCTTATCTCAAGGAAAATAGTTTACCCTCTTACATTAATATCTCATCTAATCACCAAAAACTATTTTAAAACAGATACCAAACAATTTACATAAATACTAGAATTAACCATTTATCATCCAACGTCAAAACTTTCAATGAAAATAAAGAAATTTACAAGGCCCTTCAAAAGTACAAAAATAAATTAATGTATGCAAGACCAACGATTAACCCTGAACCATCTAATAACAAAAATAAAAATAAATGTAGAAAAAGGAAGGTAATGGTTTAACCCCCCCCATACTGTAGACTAACTAATGTAGGAAAATATTTTCTCAAGCTAATAAACATTTCAATAGCAACAATCCTCTACATAAAATCTTTAAAAGGAACACATTAAAAATTAGCTATTCCTGTACTCCAAATATAGACAATATTATTAATTCATACAATAATCAGATTCTAAAGAATTTACGTAATACCGATTCAAAGTCTGGAATTTCTCATGATTGTAATTATAGCTCCATGAGTATCTGCCTGGTGGAAGACAAGTGTAAATCCACCCAGGTAATCTACGAAACTCAAATCTCACCTATCAACAATAGAACAAATTACCAGACATATATTGGTATATCTGCAGGGGATTTTAAGCAACATTATTACAGTCATAGGTATTCCTTTTCCAACCCAAATCAAAAATATCAAACAGCCCTTTCACGAAGATTTGGAAAAATGAAGGAAGAAGGGCTAAACCCCATAGTTAGTTGGAAACTGATAGGCTCGGCCCTTACCCCTAAAAATTTTCACGATAGGTACAATCTATGTTTCGAGGGAAAAAAAAATATTTAAGTACCTAAATCAGCACCTACTTTGAAATTTACGGAAAGAATTCGTTAGCAAATGCCGCCATAAGTCGAAATTTGTGAATTTTAAAACTTAAGATTTAAGTTTTAAATTTAATCTATGATTTTAGTAAAATAATTTTTTTTAAGCTAGTAAATTTGAACCCCACTACCAAATACTAATCCCAGTCTTATAGATACCTTCTTCCTTTTCCTATTTAAATATCTACTAACTTTTTAGTCTTCATTTTTTCCTGCACGTTTACATGTTTTGTTTTTGTGACAATTCTTATTTCTATTTTGTTGTTCATAACTCTATTACTCAAATAACTGTATATAATCTATATAATCTAAATCTAATCTAATCTAAACTTATTTATAAATGGAACTTTGTGTGTGTGTGTGTGTCCGTTACCTATAGACTCCGAAACGGCTGAACCGATTTTCTTGAAAATTTACACAGTTGTACTATAAGCATCTGCGAGTGTTCTTAGCTAGGTTTTGTGTCGTGGTACCCCTGATAAATATCGAAAATCGATAATCGAAAAAATCAGGTTATAGAAGGAGTGGTCCAATTTTAATCAAATTTGATACACTCATAGACAAAGACATAAGAAACGATATTCAGAAGTTTCAAGGTTTCAGTTCTTACAATAGTGCAGAAAATCGATTATATATATATATAAAAGGCAAGATGTTTGTGTGTGTGTCTGTTTATCTGCCTGTATATCTGTATTTTTTTCAGCCCTTTTATTTTAGTTTTTGCTTCGGGTTTGGCTCTAACTAGGTATAATTTAGTTCTTAGTCTCAGTCATGATACCATTTACTCAGAGGACTTATTTAGCCTTCAAAATTCAGTTTACGATGAAAAAAACGTATTTGATATCGATACCAGGAAATCAAAATTTGACTTACATCCATTCATTTTTCTTTCAGTCTACAGTTTCGCTTTAACTGGAAACGACTATTGCTTTTTAGTCTTTCGTGCCAACATCCAAAGAGTCTGAGCTCCAGGACCATGGATTAGTTTTAAAGCAGACTGATATCATCAGACCAAAAAGGCCCCAACTATAAATCACAAATATATACCATAAACACGCACATACACACACACACATACATAAACATAGTAAAAAGTCAAAGTGACCCCTTTGACAATGTTCATAGTGTCAGTGGTGTCTTTCTGGGTAGAAGGTACTCATCCAAGGCCCTGATAATGACTTCCCAATGATTCCCAACACTTGCATCTGTATGATAGCAGCTTCTTCTGTCAATAATATCTGCGATCTTCTGATAGGCTATACTTCTAGTTGTATATAAATGTATAGTTATATTTATTTTTAATGCTAAATCCCTTCACACATCAAGATTAGGTTTGGTTAACGTTTAGCAGAGTCCTTACAGTAAAAATATAATAGATAGTAATATATTAGAGAGGATAATAAATAATAGCAATAACAATCCTATAGGATAAAAATTTAAAAAAATAATAAATAGACAAATAATTTTATGCTATGCTATTCCCCGCTCCCTGGCAAAATAGTGGAGGTGCCTATAACACACTGCAAACCGAAACGCGCACACACACACACACACATACAAAATAAAGTAGAATAAATTACAAGAACTGTGCACACATAAACACACACACATGACACAGTCACGGACACGCACACACCACCAGATAAAGCAGATAGATAAAACAACAGTAATGAAATAGATCCTCTTCAACCCGGTCAAAAGTCAAACCAACGGTCAGGTCACACTTAGATAAGCCACATATATAAGCAGACTGATATCAGACCAAAAAGACCCCAACTATAAATCACACATATATACCATAAACACGCACGCACGCACACATGCACGCACACACACACACACACACACATAGTAAAAAGTCAAATTATAAAAAAAAAATTAATGGCAGCAGCAGACAGCCAGCCAGGAATGACCATTCTTTGAAAGGCCATGAACACAATCGGACAGACACACGCTTCTCTGCCATTCTGAAGATGAGATTTTGATCTCGAAATATTAATGTTTAATAAATAGGTAATACCCAAAAACTTCTTTACCTTCCTTGATTTTACTCAACGCATTGTGACAGCCTTCAAGACATAACCATATAAAAATATAATAATTTTGTTCCTTTCGTACTAAGCTGCCTTAAATTTAGTTTCTTAAATTTTAAAAAAATAACTAAAATTAAAATTAACTCATGAATTGCGAATATCCTTTAGCTTTTTAAGTAAATTATGTTCAGGAATGTGTATATGTGTGTGTATACTTGTAGTAATGGATTCTT